>JASAUF010000617.1:16025248-16747996 GCA_030180095.1 Magnolia changhungtana
TGCTTTAAATGTGGCTATTGTTCTTGATTAGATGTGGTGCTGGTAGCAATTCATGCCCCATGGTTAATAAATGGGTGCACAAACTTACTCTGTATTGGTTATTTACGATAATTTTTGCAATTCCATGACATGGTATATCATGCTAAACTGAATTAGAATGCACTACTTAACTAGAATTTAATGTTATTTGACAATTTGATTTCCCATCACCTCTTTGCTACAACAGTCGCCTCTTCTCCACTCAACTATACCATCTGTTGTCACTTTGTTCTTCCTTTTTTTTCTGTATACTGTTGAGGATTTCCCCTCTGGTTCATGGTAGTTGGCAAAAACTGAAAATTTATGTTCCCACTTCTTCTTGTACTGTTTCAATGTTTAAAGTGCCGGGTAATTCATATGAGGAGAGAATGAAGAAGTGATTCATGGCATTTATGTGAGATATCTGGGTGATTCATCAGGTAGGGGTCAATGCAAACATTTCCATGGCCCAGAAATCAAGCTAGTCCACTCTTCAGGTGGCTGCACATGGATGAGAAAGTTATGACAAGATGATTGAATATATTCCACATAGACATCTGGCCACCTGATGAGCAGACCATCTTGGTTTTTGGGTCAGAGGGTCCCCACTTGATCAATGGCCCGGATCCTTCATAGATGTACCCACTGAAACATGTGCAGCGACTCCTGAATTTCCTCAGCATTCTAGTGATGTTCTTCTTGAGCATTCCACAACCGATGTTATTTATCATACTGCCATTCAGCTTTTCATAATGGATGGATCAGCAATGTGCACTTTTCAGATTGAAAACATTAGGAAAGGATATTCTGTGAAGGGCTTGCAAAATTTTCATTGAATGTGCTCATATTGACCTCAAATTAAAGTTAAACAAAGGTGTTCAATATTTTGAGCCACATTGGACATTGGCAGCATTATTTCTCTAGCAGTAACAAAGTGGAGATAGAACAAAGTTTCAAATGTATGCATATTACAAATGAAAATGCAGCCATCTTTCTGATAATCGACCCACCAATACAAGAACTTGGGGTTTTAGTATCTCAAACCACGAATCTTTGTGATTGATACTCTCTAACAATTTATTTCTTTCTTTCTTTTTTGCTCTAAGATACAAGATTCTTATACCACATGTTTTTGTGTGAACCAATTGTGCTTATGGCTCTTGTTTGTGGCGTGAATAACAGAATTTAGGTGCTTTTGGTAGAGGATAATGCTTTCTTCTTGTTTTTTCTCTTCCTTAGAAATGTTATTTCAATGCCTTCTTTGCAGGTCCGTATGATCTTCATATCTGGTCTTCCGACCAATCTCAAAGAGAGAGAACTCCAGAACCAGGTGAGATGGTTGCTGGGCTATAAGGCTTCTCAGCTGAACTTCAAGGGTGAACAACCAATGGGCTTTGCCCTCTTCTCCACTGCCCATCTTTCACTCGCTGCCAAAGCCGACATTCAAGTATAATATAGTCTCCTTAGGTGAAAATAAAATTCCACTCATGCCATCCTCTTTACTCACATCGAGTATCTTTGAATGGTTAAATTTTTGGGTTTTACAGGACATGGTTTTTTATGCAGAATCCAAGTATGTTCTTCACGCAGAGATGGTGAAGAATAATCTTTTCGTCAAAAGATGAGATATAATTTGTCAATTTAAGTTCATACCTGTGGGGTCCATGTTTGAGTGGTCTAAGCCGATGATATAATGTGCCCCATTGCGTATGAACATTGCAAGGAAATCTCCCAGGTGGGAAAACCTAACCATTTTAAGTAAGAATATGCTGCAACAATTTGTATTTAAGCAAGAAAATGCTGTATATTATCTATGTATAATCTTGCAGTCCAGGAGATTTTTAGTGCATGAGCCATCAATGGATGGACCCACCATATCAATTGTTTGGATCACTCAAGCCGTGGGTCCCACTTGTACAAAATGGAAACCTAGTCTATTGATTTCTCATCCTTGTCCTTTTCTATATTGAGTAGATGATGCACAACTTTTTCTGTATGATGATATTTATTGTAGGATGAATCATTTCATATTGTAGATTTGAGTCCATACTTGTCTTTTGATTTTCAGGTTGCAAATGGATTATTTCCACTACAAAAGCTTATCTAAGCAAAATCTACCAAAATCACTAGGAAATTGATTTGGGTTTGTTTTGGATTTTTGGGTTTTTAATTCCAATTGCATAATCCAATGCAATCATTCCATTTAGGTTTTCTTTCTATTTTTCATGATGATTGATTGCTTTTATTTAGATGGACGTTAAAAAGGGAACTGGTGACCAACTAGCTGTAGTTTACCTAACAAACAATCCACTTTTACAAGCATTCTGTGCCAGGGTCCAATTGGAAACAAAATTCTTAAGGCACATCTTTTTTCATACGCAGGCTAGTGCATTCAAAGGGCCTGTTTTCACCCATGCAAATGCCAAGCCTGATATGGTGGTGAAGGCAAAGGTGCTTTTTTTTTTTTTTTTTTTCCCTGCATTCATTGTTACTTCTGTTTTGCTGACAGTCTTCACGCCACTCTTTGTTCTATTTGTAATGGTATTAATACTTGATTTATGCATAGACGTACTTAGCTCCAATCAGGTGCAAGGATGGGCTTTTTTCATCATTTGAGTTGATGTTTTACAATGGAATTTGTTCGGTCTCTTTCCTGCTATTCTTTATAATCTGTTCCACTTAAATTGAGGTTGCTGCATCATTAGTTACTAGCATTTGCAAGCTGTGTTTATGGATTTTTCATTTTTACAATGATGTGTTGTATTTGAGTCTGTTTGTTGGAAGTCAAAACCCACTCTATGAATCGTAGTTCAAAAGCTTGACCTGACTTAGAGGAGTTGACTCAGTCAGGTTATATCTAGGCTTAGAGAAAATTACATTTCAATCACAAACCTTAAAAAAGTTGTAGTAGTTACTTTGACTGAGTTAGAAAATCACATTTCAGTCACAAACTTTTGTTGTTGCAAGTTTCTAATTAGTTTGTTTCTGTATATGCATCGGAGCTATCCAGATGTTGAGCGGGGGTCCCTGGAAGGTGGAACCGTTGTTATGACTATGATGAAGCTGTCCATTTCCTATGGACAACAATATGGGTGGCCTAACCATTTACACAGGCTCGTGTTTATGTATTATCTCAAAATTGATTAAGCAGATTTGGATGTGCGTTGGAGCTATCCGGATGTTGAGCAGGGGTCCCTGGAAGGTGGGAACCTCTAATATTTATTTTTTCCCTTCATCGCTGTCTGTGTGATCTTGTGAGCAGGTTGGATGATAAATAAACATCACTACAGGCCCTAGAAAGGTTTCAATGATGGAAATCACTATACCCACTGTTTCTTATGGTATGGTCCACTTGAGTTTTGGATATGATTCAATTTTGGTTTCAACCCCTTAAATAATCTGGAAAAGCAGATGGACGGTGTAGATAAACTACATATATTTATAGTGGGTACAATGATTTCCTAATCATAAACCCAAACTTGAAAACCTAAATCTAAACCCGAAGACGAACCCGAATTCCTAAACGTAAACCTATAACCTATAACTTATAACCTATAAACTAAACCTAAACCTATAACCTATAACCCCAAACCTAAACCTAAACCTGAACCTGAACCCCAATTCCTAAACCTATAACCTATAACTTAATAACGTATAAACTAAACCTAAACTTATAACCTATAACCCAAAACCCCAAACCGAACCCGAACACGAACCGAACCCCAATTCCTAAACCTATAACCTATAACCTAAACCTAAACCTATAACCTATAACCTATTCTCAAATCCCTAAACCTAAACCTATAACCTTAACCTTAACCTAAACCTAAACCCAATCTCGAATTCCTAAACCTATACAACCTATAACTTATATATATATATATATATATATATATATATATATATATATATATATATATATATATATATATATATATATATGAGAAACATTTTGGCTTGATTTTTCTCTCCACTTTTTCTTACTCATGTCTTTCTCTCTTACTATGTAATGTTTCTACAAGTATGTTCCAATTTTGTTAGTTATATATGTAATAGCTTATTGAGGACATGTAGAAAGCAAAGGAAGAGATAGTGGAATTGGAAATTCAGATCATTATTGCATTATATGGAGGGTGTTTACTATGTTGGAGTGTATTTGTTTCTTGCACATGAGGGCACGCCTTAGTTGTATGCAACCACTCTTCTTGTTATAGGTTTGGGATAGTGGAATTGAAAATTCAGATCTCTTCTTTGAAGGAAGATCTTAAAAAGGAGCATCTACACTGGTGTACTTGCTAGAGCAATTATGAAAGATAGGTTTACTCTTAATTTCTTGTCATAATTCTTATTTCCCATCTCATTCATGTGCAGTGGGATATGGAAGAACTTCATAGGAAGTATTTAGAGATGGAGTCAAAGCTAAAGTTTGAATAGGTTCCTTTTTTGTAATTCTTATGATAGGTTGAGCAAAGTGAAGTATTGTTTATTTAGAAATGTGAATGTGGGATGCATTGTATGATTTGATTGCTATTTGTAATAAATGCATTGTTTTTTTTTTTTTTTTTTCCTGATTACATTTTATGTACTATTCCTATCAGCATTAAGCTTAGATGAGTTATCAATCACAATAGGTTCTTGCAACGGAAACAGGCACCATTATTATAAATTTTTTATTTTTTTAAAAAAATAGCTACGGATTTTAGCTGTAGCTATTGTTCTGAAAACCGTAGCTATTGCTAACTTAGCATGTCGCTACGGATTTCATTCCACTTTTAGCCACTAATATTCTCTATAGCCGTAAGTACATTTCGCTACAGAAATTACAGCTATGGCTTTTGTCTGTAGCTACTGATATCTATTGCTACGGATATAATCCGTAGCAATTGGTTTTTTGACCTTTAGCTACCCTACTAATAGTGACGGACGTGCTATGGACTAGATCCGTAGCAAAAGGTCTTTAGCTACGGTTTTTGGCCGTAGACTTTTTCCATTTTTCTTGTAGTGCTATACTGAAATTTATTGCGAATTGCAAATTGTCTCAGAACATACTAGCACCAACTCTTGTCCTTAAACGTTTGTCCACCGGCTATATCGATTGGTTCACCCAACGAATCCATATATTCAAGCAGTGTTGCATTGGTGAATGTAGCATCATCGAATGGCACGAGAACTTGACGAGTGATAAAGTTTGATGTTTCGGCAAGGTCTGGAAGCTGAATGTCGCTTACACATACAGCTCGGGTGGTGGATGATGATGGTAGATCTGCTGTTGTTGCTAAAGGCAGTACCATGTATTCATAAATGAGGTTAAGGTCACGTGCCCAATTAACTTGGCTACTCACAAAGTTTGATGTTTGAGGCGGCTCAGGCAGTTGATCGTTGCTTACTACTGCTTGTAATGGAGATGGCGTATATTCAAATTCCACGACATTCTCCTTAGGCACACTATCCACATGTGTTGTCCTATTAATTTGTTGCATTGTCTCGATGACTAAAGGAATGAATTTATCTGAATGCTCCAACTGTTTTGCCAAGAACTCTCGCATGTCATTATCGTCTACGATTACGGTTGAAGGGATTGATTCGTTCGTGCAGGGATACATTACTTTCATCCTAATATCATAATCCGTTGGTTGACTCTTAATAATCTTGTAAATTCTAGATAGAAGCTCCTCATACGTAGTCTCGACACGTAGTGAAAATTTTTTCGAATCCCCACCAGTGTACGAGTATCGCTTGTTTTCATATTTCATCTCCTCGCCATAACAGTAGATGATTCTCGTAGACATCATCTGAAAACCAATATCATGACATTATATTAGTGACTCGTTAAGCAATGGAAGCTTGCCATAAGACAAAACTCGATTAAATAATAGAGGACCGAGTACTCACGTTCCATAATAGATGAGGATAATACAAAGCTTAAGGAAATAAAGAGTAAGCAATGTGTTAAATTTTTAAATAAACAACAAGAGCATATTGGATTACAAATTCAGAGGTACGAATGATTTCATGTGGTACTAGTTAAATTCAGCGACGCTATCTATCATGGAATATCATATAGTCTTCTATTTTAACAAGGAACAATTTTATGATGGCCTAGTACGCTTTCCAAAAAAAAAAAATTAGGAGCCTAACATTTCTACATGAAGATTTGGGTTTAAAATATGTTAAACTTACATAAATTTTCAAAGCTAGTCTTAACAAGCAGAGTCTAGGGTTGAAATTTCACCTAAAATTCTAAATTTTCACTATTAATCATTTTTAGTTGTTGGAACGTACGAGAGATGTTGTTTCTGATCGAAGAGATGTATTTGGGGATTCAAATTACAAAATCCTAGTCTCAATATGCTTCATCTAAAGCTGAAATTTTTTTCTCAAACCTTTATAAATTCAGTTTTATTTAGTGATAATTGCTAAAAGTTATGAGAAATATCATCTCTAACTAATGAGATTTCTTAGGGAATTTTAATTTTTAACTCCTAGTGTGGGTTTTAAGTTTAGGGAGTGCTTAAATTTGATCTAGTGTACAATGTAATAGGTAAGGAACTACTTACAATGCCGAAACTTATTTCACCAACTGTCTACTGAGTGTCTTGACGATGTCATTTCAACTAAGGAAAATTATGGGAAAATTCAAATCCTATATTGCTAAAAAGTTCATTGGAGGTCAAGTTCAAGGATCGTTCTTGTTTAATCTAATATACATCATAACAGTTTATTTGTTCTCCCATAATTCCTAAGTTTAGTTTTAAGTTCAAACGATCATTCTAATAGTTATTAATGGGGATCTAGGTTTTGTTCCTAGGTTTCATGGTTATGCAGGCAATCTCGTAGACAACTTAAAATATTGAGTATCTATCTTCTCAAATGTCATAATTCCAAAGTGATTCCAACCAAGTTTGAATGGCTATTCTAATGACTTCAAGGTAACCTAAGTTTCATTTCTATGTTCAAACAACTAAATTTGAAATTTCCTAAGGGTCCTAAAGTTTTACGTCTTTAGGTTCGCAATTTTCTCTAGTTCTGAGGGAATTCTAAATAGGTTCAAATAGCTATTCTAGTAATTGGAGCTGAATGTTGCTTACATTGAGCACACGGTAAAGCTCATATGTCATGTGTGGATGTTATGCATCATGGTACCCACATACATCCCTTAAATTTTGGCAAGATTGCTCTTTAAATTATAGATATTATCAAATCATAATATTATACATCAACACGTGGATTTAACATGGATTCTTATAATTCCTCTAAGCTTAAATGATGGCCCACAAATGTGGCATATCAATCTCAAGTATGGTTAAGCAATTTGGAATATTTAAAATTTCATTCAACATTTGACATATATTCCACATTGTATGGTTTATAAGACAAAATAAAATGTAATTTGAAGGTTCATGTCATATCTACTAGAAATATACTTATATTTAAGCAATCACAAATGTACCATAAGGGGATACAAGGCTAACTTCTCTGCACATGGTTAATCCATATAAAATTAGAGTAATAGGAATTTAAGTATTACCTCATATACATTAATACTAAATATCAAGCACTTGATAAATTTGAGCAAGCTTCGGATAAAATGGAATAAACATCAACTAAAATTAAGCGCGACAAACATGAAAATGATTTAGGCAAACATCCGATTCAACGAGGCAAACGTTTACTTCAATGAGGCAAACTAGAAATTGAGCAAGGGAAACATGAAATCGAGAGAGGGAAGTTCGAATTTGAGTAAGGGAAAACAAATAATCAAGTGAGGGAAGCATGAAAATTCAACGACGCAACCTATAAATTGAATGAGGCAAACTAGAAATTCAGCGAGGGAAGAGTGAAAGTTCAGCGAGGCAAACTAGAAATTGAATGAGGGAAAAATGAAATCGATCGAGGGAAGTTTGAATTTGAGCAAACGCAAAAGAAATAATTGAGCGAGGGAAGCTTGGAAATTTAGCGACGCAAACTAGATTTTAAACGAGGCAAACTAGAAATTTAGCGAGGGAAGAGCGAAAATTGAGCGTGGTAAACTATATATAAAGCGAGACAAACTAACAATTGAGCGAGGAAAGCTGAAATTGAGCATGGAAAACTGAAAATTGAGCGTGGCAAACTAAAAATTTATCAATGCAAAGATTAAATTGAGCGGGCCTATCATGAAATTAAGCTGGGCAAACATTAAATTGAGCGAGCCTAACATGAAATTGAGTTGGGCAAACATTGAATTGAGCGAGCCTAGCATGAAATTGAGTTGGGCATACATTGAATTGAGTAAGTCTACCATGAAATTGAGTTGGGCAAACATTAAATTGAGAGAGCCTAACATGAAATTGAGTTGGGCAAACATTGAATTGAGCGAGCCTAGCATGAAATTGAGCTGGGAAAACATTAAATTGAGCGACCCTAACATGAAATTGAGTGAGCCCTAAAATGAAATTGAGTGAGCTTCAAATGGAATTGAACGAGTTTCACATGATTTTGAACGATCAACGCATAAAATTGACTAAGCCTAACAAATGAAATTGTAAGAACCCGACATGAAATTCACCGAACTTCAAATGAAATTTGACGAGTAGTCGATCAATTGTTGTCGACTTTGGCTCGTCTTAATTTCCATGAGTTCTTCTTCAAATTCAAGCGTGCAATGGCTAAGTTTGACTAAGCACCCTCGGTGAATTACTAGCTGAATTTCCACAGGTAATCAGTTAATCGTTGTCTAATACTACAAAGGAAAATATCTATAAACCACCCTTGGTTTTTTTTTTTTTTTTTTTTTTTTTTTTTTAAATATCTGTACCTCCAGCAACCGTAGCCTCGCTCAATGCAAGTTGAGGAAGGATGCTTTCGAGTGAGAGATTAATTTAACCATTTTCGAAGATTGGAGATGCAACCGGTTTGGAGGATTCCACGTAACCCTCACCAAGATGGAAAATGCCAAATGTAGTATGATAATATGTAGATGATAAAGTTCAAATTTTAGTAAGGAAAATGATAAGAAAAAGGGCCATGTGTCAGTTTTTCGTTGCAATGGAATGAAGGGATGTGTTTTGAAAAACCGCATGTGGTTTTCCGTTAAAGGGAGAGGAAAAGCAACGCAGGAGGGGTATTTTCGTCCTAAAAATGGTTATTCGCACGTGCAAGTCTAAGTTGGTATGTTAAGTTTGTTTTGCTTCAAAAAAAACCGCTGGATAAAAGGTGGGGTCCACAGTGGTAAACTTCTCGCCAATGGTGAACAGCTCAGTTGCTAGCCTAGTCCAGTCATATAAAAGAATGGACAAATTAAAAACCCTTGTGAGGGTCGCATCTAAGGTATATGTGTAGTTTACAAGTTCTTTTGGATTTATAGTAGTATTTCTATTATCAAAATAATTTACACGATGGGATTCATCACAGATGGAGTGTGTCACAATCCAGATTTTGGGTACTTAGCATATATTTCAGACCTAAGATTCACATCATGACTTGTACATTAAGTGTACTTAAACTATTAGATATGCTTTAAAAAATTCCCCTAGCTAGTAGTTCCACTATAGATCAATGTTCCATTTATGCTCAACAACATCTCATAAATAAGAAATTGATCACCCATTCCAATCATCAGTTATGAACATAGTTAAGGACCCTCCTATTCAGGGTCCTACGAAATAAAATAAATCTTTGTCTAACAACTTGAAAGAAATAATTAACAATCTAATAACATAAAATATAATTAAAGTGATAATCATGATCAATTTAAGGCAGCAACTTCTTCCTCTGTCAAGTAGGATCACGTGTTCCTTGAGTCCTTTTTCGGGTCGGCCACGTACTCTTGTTCTTGAGCAATTAGCTCACACTCAATCACATCAATATAGAGTAAGCTGGTCAGGCCTAATGAGAAGTCCTGACATAGTTCTTCACATTAAATTAGAATAGAATAACAATCATATGAAATATAAGTTTAGAAAGAAAATTCAAATATTATGCAATGCATAAATGCATCGAGTGGGAATTTGTCCAATTGCCTGAGTTGAAAATCTGTTAACCCACATATACCCCTTGGCAGGCTTCTAACATTTGGTAGGCATAGGTAAGGCCTGCATCTACTCCTTGATTAGGCTTCCACTAGTATAGTGAGCTTCTGGTAACGATTCTATCAGGTATAAATCAAGGAAGATCCCCCAAGAGTTCAACACATGTTGTGCATGCAATTAATAAATGCACAAGCATATCAAGTAATCGTGAATCATGTATTACATAGATTATTTCAATTATCATATTTGAATCAACATATTCATATACTATCTAGTAATATTAGTATCTCATTCAATTCATGTCCAGTTAATAATTTAATATATAAGTTGCATTAATATAGTAACTCAAATAATTAATTATACTAACACATTAATCAAATCATATCATTATATTAATATAGAAATCACACATTCATCCAAATCAACTAAGAATATACATCAATTATATCAGGGTAAGTATACAACATATCAAACAATCAATTTATTTTAACTTGATAAATGGGAAACATATTGGGATTACTCACCTTGATGTGGTAAAGATGATTCCATAAACCAATGGTTTGATTAGGATTTTCTAAAATTATATAAATAAGAATTATTTTTTTAATCTTACAATTCTACATAATAAATCAATATATGATTCATTATCTACAATTTCTTCAAACCGATGTAGCCGATCCAATGGTCCGATCGGTCTGGAATTTAGAATTTTAATTTATTTTTATCTTAAAAATCTAATGAATGGTGATGATTTAATCACATATTTCAGATTATTTCATATAATTCTCTGTGCCAAGTTATAACTTGCGCAAAGAATTACTCTTCTGATATTAATTTAATTTCGTTAGATTAAAAAAGAATATTGGTACATATATGATTGGTACGGTCCATTGATATGTCGAATTGTGTCTTAGAACACCCACGAACTGTACAGATTATACTGATTGCTATTCATTATGAAAAAATCCCACCTTCCGCGCATCAGCCTTAAAGAATGCGCATCTATGTACCTTTCAATGCATATGGATGAATTGGACCTACATAATGAATGTTTGATTGATCTAATCCATCCAATGGGTAGATCAATGCCAAATTAAATACTATATAAAGAAACTAAAGAAAAAAAAAACTTTACACTAACATAAATAGACGAAATCCAAAAACCTCCTTCCCACTTTTCCTTTTATTTTTTTTTTCTACGAGTTTTTCATTGGTTCTTTGAGTTTTGATATGACCCTTACTCTCTTAAGTTCTCTTTTTAAAAGAGAGGGTTCATTGGGAGACTACAAGATATGATGAAAGTTTTGAATAAAGAGATATAAGAGGAAGGGTGATGAGATCGGTGGATCTCTTTCCCACTCAAAATTTTAAATTTAAATTTTATTTAGAAAAAATATGGGCTTTACAGAGTGGATGATGGATTTTTATTTTTATTTTTAAAGATCTATATTATTACAAACCTTTGATCATGTCAGTCTTTTTCTTATAAGGTGCACCTCATACGGTTAGAGCCAGTGGGAGGACTTTTTATCCTGATTAGGGCCACGACCAACCATCCCTAATTTAAAGACTGCATATTGATTCGGATTGAGCCAATTGTTTGACTGCTTCTTCGGTGGGCCAAAGTCCAAAAATCACATTGATCATATAATATTACTAATGTTCAAGTATATGGTGGTTAGTCGAAATGACAAGACTAAAAATAGCAATGAGTTAAGTTCGATTATGGTCGGGGTCAACCCAAGCCTAACCCATTTACCCTCTTACCCCACCTTATGCTTCTTAAAATTCATCAAGCTTGACTAGATCCATTTAAGGTTAACTTGACCTGAACCAACCCACCTCGACCCAACTCAAGTTTAAGAATGGAATTTGACACTAAGGTCAGTTTCCTTGTAGTGACTAGAGGAATGCACAACCTAGCCTTGACAATGGACACATACACAAAGTGTTCATCTACACGTACTTTTTCTTCTTTATTTGTTTTGAGTTTTAGGTTGCTCTAGTCAGGTAACTTGGTCCAGTACTCCAAGTAGGGTTCAATCCTAGCCCCACCCATTTACTTAATGGGGGCCACATTCCCAGAATGACTTGTTATCCATTTAGCTGGCCCAAACCCATCTCGAAAGCAGGTAGGGCTCTATGAATGAGCATTTGAACGGTCAATGACCCATCCTTTGAAACACATAGATGCTTGCAAATTGACCTTCCAAAGTTCAAAATTATTTTTCTCAGAATATTTCTCAACATCGAACTTTGGATTAGAAGTCATTGATACTATGCTTTCATATTCAATATGCGCCCCAACATTTAACTCTGATAACACTTGTTGGGGGACCGCGAAAGCACACAAAGATTAATCAAGTAAAGTATTTTAATCGCACAACCAATTCCAATCACAAACACTCTGAATTTAACATAGAAAAAAAAAATACAGCACAAAGCGATAGTAATGCACAATGAAACCCTTTTAAACAAGGCTCAAATCTCCCTTTACAAGCCCTTGAAACCCTTTGAAATGAATTAGAAAGCCCTGAGATACTCCATATTCCCAATTACACTCATATATATAGCCTCTATGAGAATCACAATCGAAATAGGAAACAAATCCCGCACTCACGCGACTCTGTGTAACTCTGAGTGATCGTTCAATGACACCCTTCGATGGCATCAACAGACTTGTTGATTTACAAATTTAAGAATCAATCAACTCTCTGCTGATATCAACCATCTAATAAATGGTCTCCAATATGCGTAGTCAAGATCATTTGTAAAAAAAATAAATAAATTTAACTAACAATTAGATCTATCTATTTGGTAGTTTCCCATCACGATGGATTGCTTATGATTCTAAAGAATCATTTCCATTAGGCAACCTCACCATCCTACAATAGGTAGTGAAAGGATGGATACAAAAAAATAAGTCCAAATCTAGGACGGATTTGATTATCCAACCAGACTTGTTTTTGTATCATGTCCCTTCAAATGTGTTCTAGCCTCAATGGACGATTAAGATTGATATACTGGACCGTCCAAGTTACCCCGCATAACTAGGAGGGCATTGGAGATTAGTTAGTTGGAAATTTTTTGGCAATTGAAAAATCAACATCATGTTCAGGCTATCGTAAGTGTCTTCGTCCAATATTTATGCAATTAGTGCTGAAAAGGTGCCATGGCACATGCGTGAGTACTTCAAAAGCAAACACTTTTCTTTTATATTAAACAGACTAATTTTTTTAAAGGATACTTTAGCGTTCATATGGGGAAAAATATACAAATATTTCGGGTGGGCCACGCAAAAGCTAATGCCTTCACCTATCCTGTAACACTCCTAAGTATCTACAAATTACTACCCGTCCATCCTGACTGCACCTAACCCCACCTTATCGAGGAAAAAGGAACCACGAGCGAGAGGGGAGAGGTACGCCGGTGAGGGGTAAACTGTCCTACCTCAGCCCTCACTCTCAATCTTGGTCAGAATGTTGGCCGCGCGCTCCATTGGCCTCTCTCGGCATGGATGAGAACCTCAGAGTGGCCCTCTGTTTGAGGCGTGAAATAGTGGCCCATGTGTACCAGAGGGCCCATCCTGAGTCTCCATCCTTGCAAAGCAGGTCTATCAAGCTCTTAGAATCACTCTCCATGATGATGAGTGGGTGGCCATTGGCGACCGCCAGAGCAAGGCCGTCAGCCAAAGCCATAGCTTCCGCCCTGAAATTGGAACCCATGCCATAGCCCGAAGTGAAGGCAAAGAGGAATTCCTCGTTACTCCCTCTGCATATCCCCCCGCCACCAGATTGCCCTGAATTACCCCTGACCAAACCGTCAACATTAAACTTAATCCAACCATCCACAGGCTTGGACCACATTATTATCGATGGGCCTTTGGTGGGATGGGCGCATTCCTGATGCCCAGGACTTGCAGGGACTCGCGAGGAGGGGAGTCTTTCCAGCTGTGGGGCCTGGAGAGAAGGCCCTATCCGCTGCAACCAATGCACAATATCTCGTGTTGTACCATATATGAATGTATTTTCAAGAACGGATTTTTCACTCCAATTTTCTCATTTGGGTTATTTTATTTGGTTGATTATTTCTTTGGTTTTCTTTCTCAATGCCATGTGTTTTTGGAAATCAGTTAAATAGATACTTGTTTTAATCTTGTTTTGATATTGCAGATTGTTAGTTTCTTTTCATATTTCTATATATTTGTATTTTTGTATTTTTGTTTTTTTTTTTTTTTAAATATGTTTTCTTAAATTTTAGTTTTTTATTTTTATTTTTCTATCATTAGTGTATTTTTATTTTTATTTTGTATTTTGATTAGTCGGTTTTTGTTGTTCTTATTTTCTTTTTACAGTATCTAAAGAACCAAGAGTGAAATAAATATTCCAAAAATGCTTTTATAATTTGCAGTTGAGAAACATACTTAAGATTTCAAAACAACTTGAAATAACCAAAAGTTCTAAAGAATTAAGTTGATCATTTAACCATTACAAAACCAATATCAGATGAGATGTGGTTGACTACTTATTAATGTGATATCAATACCAATGTTAATTGTTGTGACAACATAATATAAATCCATTTAATTACAATTATATCTTTGTAATCTGTAACTTGCCAGTAATAATAAATTGAAAGTAACGACACATTTACATTTTTAACAAAAATAGGCATAGCTAAAATGTAACCAAATTAATCCGTACATTATCTTACTTAGATAAATGTAAAAAAAAAAATAAAATAAAATAAAAAATGTGGACTAACATTATTAATATTGTAATATAATTTATGTTATGTGATACAAATATAAAAGGAATAAAGATAAAATATAATTTTTTTTTTTTTTTTTTTTTTTTTTTTTTTTTTTTTTTTTTTGGTGTAAAGATTAAACCACTCTAAGATCTTTCCCAAAATTGGCATTTATCTGGTTGAGATGTCTCACCATTTACATGTGCCAAACATGTACTTAGAAAATAGTGCCAGGTATCTAAAAAAGCACCACATGATCAGCAATTTACTTTTGGAATTTTTTTTATAGAAATATTTACATAGAAAATGTCGTTTATTTTATATTTTTAATATAATTATTAAATGAGAACTATATAAGTAAGGAGTACACTTCTTTGAGCTCAACTGACTGCAAACTTTTTGAGTTTTTAACTATACATCTAATATTATGGGTGTAAATGTGTCAAGTGGACCATCGATCAGCAATCCTGAACTACTTTTGATGTGGCTCGGGCCAAGATTAGAAAATGCATGTGACTCGTTTAAGAAAATGGGCTGGGCTCATGTTAACCTTCTATCAGAATGGACCTACCTATAGGCTATCAATGAACTAGGCCAGATGATCCAACCTCACTTTACTATAACTGACCATATCTTTCATTCTTAAACTTGAGCTTGTTTGCACTGATATCATGTCGATCTTACTTTATAAGGTTACAAGTAAATGGTTGGGTCTAGTCAGGCATCAGCTTGGGCTTAGTGAAATATTTCAACTGGGTCTGTTCCTGCTAGACTAATGAGGTGCAGGTTAGTTGCAGGCCAGAATTATTGGCCACTTTAGTAAATGGGCTGGGCCTGGGCTGACCAAAACCCAACCCATTGCTACCCCTAATTTGGATCTCATCACGGTTATTCAATTCAATCATTGGGTCCTTACTCATGCCACGTTGGTAGACTCTAAAGAATTTTAACACGAGGTCATGAGTTCTGAGTACCCAATGTGGTGTGAGTGTGAGTGCGTGTCTAAAAAGAAAGAAAAAAAAAAAAAAGTTCAATCCGGTCCACTTGTAAGAATTGAAACTTGTGAATGCTCTTAAAAGATGCAATCAACACCTAATAATTTCTCCTCTTACCATGATTATGCCTTGGCAATAAAATCAATGTTTCATCAGGTGTGCCGCACATGTGCATGAGAACAATGGCTAGTGGAAATTAAAAAGAAAAAGACTAACACTCTATTCCAGTATATACATGTGGCCCACCAGATGAGTGGATCTTCGGGCATATCAATGGTGACTAACTCTAACACCCCGAAAATTGGCACCCGAGTACATAAACTCCAATCCTGGGATTCCGGGTGTTAACCAAATAAAATGCATATGTGACTTCGTTCATATTTACACTCATTTTACGCACGAGCAATCAGAGTAGCGCAATTCAAATTAGCGGATACAAAGCGAGATAGAGATAACAAAAATTAATAACTATGAGGATGACAATAAAGATACAATTATAATATGGTGTCCACCCAAATGAGAATTATACAAGACACAATATATATACCCAAAATGATTAAGGAGCAAGTTTTCGGTTTAGTCCAATCCTCTAAAACACAACATCTATGGTGCAAGTCACTCTAAGCCTATCTATCTTAAACCTCGATAGTACCTGCATCGATAATATCGTTTGGTTGGTGTTTTAAAACACTATCTTAGTGTGGGGGTGAGTGATTCACTCAGTGGTTCCGCTAACATTAAGTTATACAAGCTATCAAATCCACATGTGTAATTAATGAAAAACAATTTAAGCATACAGTCCCTAGATACTTTAGTTAATATACATGCATGATATTATGATATGATGCACGCCATCACCATCCAGCAATCCCTAAAGCGACATCATATAATATGTTCACATATGACTAACACTCCCTCAATGCAACCTCGACTACCGAGTCGACAACCTATATATACTAATGCAATGCAATGAATGTTCATGTTAGTCGAGTATTTAATTAAGTCCATTCATCCAGCAAGATTGGGGAAGCTGAAACGCCTCTATTTAATCAATGACCTCATATAGATCATTTGGCTCAAGGTGGCCGTAGCGGCTCTGAACCTCGATCCATGATCCAAATTTAGGTATCACTCATTTGTCTCACAAATCAATAATTTCAAAGGTAAGGCATGATACTCAAAGGTATGAGGATCAACTTGGTATGGGTCGTCACCCAAACACCGAGTATGATCGCTCAATTCTAAGGTGTGGGCTTGTCACATAACCAAATCACCACCAGGAAAAGAGTTCGTCACCCAATTTCATTAATGCCCAAGTCGTTCAAATGATACTCTGACATGAAACCATCAGCCGGATAATTTGACGGGGGTCGTTCGAATAAGGACCTATCATCTCCTGTTCTCGCTGGTTACAATGGGGAGGTTTGTCACCCCAGTGTAGGCCAATAGCAAAGACACAGTGTCTCATACCTCCATGTCCAGCTCCCGAGACTTAAGGATCATATCACTAACGGTTAATAGTAGGCGTCTCAAAGGTATGGAGTGCTTCAGATTCAGGCAGACGTGATCATACATAGTGAACACACAGTTGGCGGGCTATTTGACTAATTTGGTTGACTTGGAAAAACTCTGACATAACTGGCATTGGGTGCAAGCATCCCGTGTAGTCTGACTACTGCCGGTTATCCGTGTTTGGCCCAGATCAATTGGACTAGTCTGGGGCGGCCAACCCAATTGGGGCCGCCCTCGTGGATCTGCGGTTTTCCTGCCAACCCAATAATCCAAATAGTCATGGTCATTCAACGATACTAATAAATTGATTAACGTGATTACATGGAGGGATGTAAATGGTAATTCAGAGAATTCCACTTTATTGGGCATTTTATCGAACATGTAGGTGGCATTACACTAAACTACAATTTATGGTGAGTGGGCATACAAGTGCGCTGGTTAGCAAATATTTATCTACGTAGTATCTCAATCATCAATTGGCACCGATTAACACACATACATCCATGCACAACCAATAGTAACTAGCACTGGTTAGCATGCATCCGTCTACGCATTACATAATCATAAATCGACACTAATTATCATGCATTCATCTATTCACTACATAAACCATTAATTGCAGCATGAGTTTGATAATTGGTAGCCTAAGAGTAATGGTCCACACCTAGAAGTGGTTCGTCGATTTTTAGTGTTGCCCCTTGGGTTAGGGTTCATTGATTCGCGTGTCGGTGCCCTCTCTCTTATTGTAGGGCTATTTCCTTTCGAGAGCCTACTTTCAAAGGAGAAAAATATTCATATGATAGTTCTATGTATAGGTATCAAAAATTAAAATTCAATTCTCATTAATCATGCATGCACAAGTATTCGTGAAGGCCCAAACATGGGTGCTTACGAGAGATGTGCAGAAATAACTCTCAGCCATTTTTGGCCGTGTCCCATGATCAGGTGGGGCCACCTTTTGGCATGCCATTAGGTTCCTTTGGTAGCCCTATGTGTGGCCTTCAAAATACAAATAGTGTGGTTCACTGAAATTGCACATATGAGTTTTGGCATAATGCTAAATATGCGCATTTCAATTTTTCTGTGCGGGATTTTCTACACAACTACTCTCGGTCCTATTTGAGATCTACTCCCCAATTATATGGGGTCCACTAATTTCGAATGAAAAATGGAATTTGGTAGAGTTGTATATGGACTTCAAAACCCACAAGGTAACCGTACTTAATCGTGCATATACAATTTTTTGTGAAGACTCAAACTTGGGTGCTTGGAAGAAATGTGCAGGAAACACAGTACAAAATTAGTTTTGGCACAATTTTGAGTATGTCCCATGATAGCAAGGGACCACCTTTCAGTGTGTCATGAGGTAAACTTGGTAGTACTATATATGTACTTTAAAAGTATAAGCTGGGACCAACTGGTTTTGAACACATAATATTTGGTATAGGGCCAAACATAGGTATTTTAATTTTCTACATAACTATGTCTTGCCCAATTTTGAGATCCACTCCCTGATCATGTGGGGTCTTATTTGATCCAAGTAAAATATAATTTCTCTATTCATTGGTATATATTAAAGGTTCCAAGTGGTGACCTACTCATATCTTGTAAGTGGGGTCCATTATAGAGGTACAAAGTTGGTATAAAATACAAAAAAAATAAAAATAAAAAAAATAGACAATTTTTAGCAATGGGGTCTATCACAAATTAGGGTTCAATTTTCAAACACTTAGGGATCATTCCAGACAAAAAGGTGGGACATCCCAGCTCACTAATATAAGGATTAAATATCCCCTAAAATGGGACCCTTAACTACAAAGCTTGGGGCCCACCATAAGGTGTTAAAGAGGCCTACATGCAATACATTTAAGTACTTAGAAAAATTCCAGTAAACAAAAAAGGTTCCAAGGAAAAGAAATCGATAGAATAGCAAGTGGGGCCCACACACTAGTGAAGCATAGATAAGAGACAAACATTAATACATATGGTTGTCCAGATTAAATGAACTAACAAAGTACATAAATCAAAAGTAGTCCCACTACCAAGCGGGTTCACAATAAGAGGATGAATGTTGTGGACAACATAGATACAACATACGAGTCGTACATGAGATATCTTAATTAAATCTCTATGATCAGATTCTCTGTTGAGAGATCTGAGTCAATGGATGGTCTGAGAATACATCATTTAGGCTGTATATTGGTTTCCAACAATATAGAGCCTTGGATCCATCTGGACCACACAAAAAAATTTAAGGCTTATTCTTATGGAAGTATCTATCGGTCTAGAATTTCCTAAATTCCATTATGAAGGAATCTGAACATAGGGACCGTACATATGATTATTAACTATCTTAAGTATATTAAGAAATAATATTAAATACATCTGACCATTGGAATCACGGATTTGGCCCATATAATGTGTAGTCACAACAAGCCCTAAGATACATTTTTTGTACAAGCATAAGATCTTAGTCATCTAAACTTTGATTGAGACGTATTATATACCTTTGGAAAGCTACTTCGATTTTATACAAATCTAATGGAACAAATATTTCTAATGTATTCATGAAAGTAAGTAAAAATGGGTCCTCTTTTGGTAAATCGGAATCATGCATGTGCTGCTGGATAGAAGCCAAGTAAAGTTAATTCCACGGGTGATTAGACCGTTGGATGGCTACAAACTTTAGCTCGGATTTAGCTCATATTGTGGTTCATATTATTCCCAAGTTTCAACTCCGATCGTTGCATGGTTGATTTTATACAACTTTTAGAAATTGTTGTCCAGATTAAAATTTAAAAAAAAAAAAAAAAAAAAAAAAAAAAAAAAAAACAAGATTATATGTGAGGGGTGTTGATATAATGTTCATCATGGTGGACCATACTGACATGGGGCACCATGATGACCACCATAACCATTAATACATGCATAGAAGAACTCCGCACTAGTGAGCCCCACACATATTTAAAAAATAAAAGAGGAAGAAAGATGATGATGAGGAGAATCGAAAGAGGGGTGTAGACTCATATCAAATGGATAGATGGTTTGATGATGATGTGTGCTCCACTCCCTATAGGTTAATTATGGGCCACACCTTGGCCCCACTATCTCTCACTCTCTTAAAATTTTAAAAATTTTTAAGTATATATAACAAAAGGATGATTGTAAGAGAGCTCCTATTCTTATATAAGGAATTGGGGGTTGAGGTAGCAAGAAGATGTGTTAAGTTTATGGGGTTTTATTGGTGCTAAAAGTGAGGTGGAAGGTGTTGTATGGTATGGGTAGTGGATAAATGAGGTGGATGGTGCTAATATGCATTGGCCAAGGTGGAAGAATTTACGCATGCATTGACTAATGGATGTATAAGGGTTGTAGGTTGTGGGTGATGCATGTTGGATGATGAAGTGGAGTGTTATAATTGGTTATTTGAAGTGATGTGGTACAAAATAAGGCATGCATTGGATGCATGTGTAGGATGAGGTGGACATAGGCCGTGATTAGTTTCTAAGGCATGTGAGAGCGCTACTAATGGATTTTGGGGTAAAACCCATTTTTGTCTCATGTGCATTGATTTATATGTGTTAGCTCATTTATTTTTTTGTCATGTAGTAATTGTCTTATTTTGTGATAATTTTTATGTTTTATAAATTATACTTTAGGCCCACATGGGCCCAAGTCCAATGGACTTAGTACAATAAAAGTTACTCATGTTATATGATATATAATTTTGACTGTGGATTTAATGGGTCGTATCTTATTAACGGAGCGTCGGATTGACGCATGATTTTCGCCGTGGCGACCGCAACAACGACGCGGTCCTCATAACAGAGGTTTCGAAGGCATCTGGAACAAATCACTCAGTTGGGTGGTTTTGGTGGATCCATGGTCACTCCTTTTGGTCTCAAACATGTGCAAATACACCCATGGATATACACTTAAGTCAAGAAATCAAAGGTAACGACCAAGGACATCCAATTTCCAATTGGAAAAAATCTAAAACATTATACCCACACTTAATCAATGGCCTAAATCCAACAAGATTGATATATACATTTCTGCCAATCCAAACATTACAAGTAGTGGCCTTATACTTATACAGAACATCTACTTCTTGCCATCTAAATGGCAAGACATCAAATGGGGCAATTAAAATAGTGGAGGCTCCTTTAACATGGTTTTCAGTAGGCAATGATTTCATGATTTTCTTCAAAGATTCTGATTCTTGAAATGATTGTGTTGTCAGCATAAACAACATAGATTTCAGTAACGGATTCGACACAATGACACATCCAACGGCCAATATAGTGGGTCCCATTTGTGTTGTCCCACAATTGAATATCATACCAAATCGATGGTAGTAGCCATTAGTCTTCATTGGTTAGAAATGATTTCTAACTTTCACTGTCCATTCCAAGGCCACTCTTCTTATTGAAAGGGTAAGGTTAGGTTGATGATATTTTCACAATATGTATGTACACTTCTTATTACAAGGATGTGGACGGTTACACCAGGGCGATTTGGGAGGGCCTATCCGCGTGGGTCACGTTTACGCCAAGGTGGAATTAGCTAGCGACTCGAAATCAGTGGTAGAGTCCCTCAACAAAAAGGATGCCCCAGCATGGTTTATGTGGTACTGGTGGTCAAGGATAATGTACCTTATGGACGGCATGGAAGTGATTATCTCCAAACTAATGCGGTAGCCGACAGTCTCACTCGCAGGGGCAGTAGCAGCTAGTCCCATAGTTTTTTCCGGTCTACGACTGAGTTACCACCCATCATCAGAGGTCTGATCTTCCTGGATTGAGCTGGTTTAGGATACTTGAGAGAGATTTAGCAGCTCTCTCTCCCTCTTTTTTCCTTCTGATTCTTGGTTTGGTGGGCCTGATTTTCCATTTTTTTCCCCTATTTGCTAACAGGACCACCATAGCCTATGTACAGTCACAACTCCATGAATATATAAGTCTTTTGAAAAAAAAAATAGAAACTAGTGTGTGAGTTGAAGATTTATTATTATTTTTTTCCCTTCGAAATGTCTCTTTCAATTTCTCTCTCAAATGCCATCTCCATCCATAAAATATGAATAGAAAGAGAGAAAAATGGCCTTTGTCCATCAGGCCTGTCTTTAGATGATTTGAACTATTAGTGGTAATCTCAAGACCATGTTGACTATATGATTAGAGAGGTGATCAGATCATCTCAACTTTCTATAGTGGTTAGCCATACCATTAAGCATAGATAGTACGTTTTCTACTTTGTTTGAAAATCTTTAAAATCATGTAAATGCTCCCAGATTGACACAGGGAAGGACATGATGAGGTCAATCACTGTCTTCTTTGGGGAGTAACTACTCCGAATCCACAGAGCTCTTTGGACTCCTCATAGATCTTTCTCGAATTCAAAAGGGATAAAAAATAGAAATAAATTTCAATAAATTTGTAATAAATTGATGGATGATAGAAAAGAAAATTACAATCCTTTTAAATAATGAGCACAAACCTAGGATGGAATTTTAGACTCAAAACTCCCTAAAAATGTGACTTACTCAAGGTACTCACCATTCCTACTAGACTTCATGGTTTTCACCAAAAATAATAAGTGTCCAATTTAGCCTAACCATGTCGTTCTCTTTTCTAATCCCATTTCATGTTGTGCACCATTTCATGTTGTGCACCACTCCTACAACTCAAAAGGATAAAAAGTTATATGTCAACTAAAATTTAGTATTTATAGTAAAAACGAAATTAAAACGGATTTTTTACCATCGATCTTTTGGAATAATCTTGCAAATCCGGGATAGGCAACCCGGTGCAGAGGGGTTGGTGGGCTAAAGTAGCTTCTCCTAACCCAAATTCATATATGATATGTAGAAAAACTCATTCAAGCTTGTAAGATACAACTATTTTCAGGTTCCGATGGTCCGAATTATTGTTGCCTCCAACTACTTCTCTGGTCCATCTTTGCCATGAAAGTGTGTCTCAACCCCTTCTACATCACAAATCTTTCGGGCCCATCCATCCAAGCCATGCAACAGATAGGAACTACTAGATGGATTATCTAATCCAATATTGTACTTGCCATGTGACCTATGTGACCTCCTTGTTTGTCTGGCTCATTGACAGAATTTTCTCATTTTTTCATGATAGACCGTATTGACAGCAACCCCAGGCACTATGGGCCGCCTTGATGTTTATATTATTCCACTCCATCCATCCGTTTCACCAATTCGTTTAAAACAAGAGCCGAACACAAGGGAGACTCAAAACTCGACTGCGCCACGCCATTAGAAATAGTGGGATCGGAAAGCTCACCAGTGAAATCTTTATGGGCCTACTGTGGGCCATAAGGTGATACCCACCTGTACCAAAGGGAAACACAAATACTGGCCTGATACAAAACTTCCGTGGCTGCCAAGAAAGTTTCAACGGTGGGTATTCAATCTCCATTCTTTCTTAATTAAGGCTCTCTTAGTTTCAATCTCCCTCGTCTTTGTACCCACGTCATAAAATTAGCTCGCGAAATGGAAGGATGGATTGGATCAAACACAAACATCATTGTGGGCCCCACAGTGCTTGTGGTCACAGGAATCCCCTGAAATCCGCGGCCTGTGGAACCCTCCCAGTATTGATTGGAGTACCCACCGTTTCCAAGCATCATTAGCGTTTCTATGCTGGACGTAGGTGGTATTTCAATTGTCACGTTCTATATATATATATATATATATATATATATATATATATATATATATATATATATATATATATATATATATATATATTTAAATGTATTTCGGATGTGGACCGTTTTATTTTTATTTTGAACCATCTATTTGCAAGCCTCAGATGCCGTTGATGTTGAAGTGGGACATGCAGAACTTTGCTCACAATCTCCATTGTATTTGATTGATCTTGAAGTGGGACAAGAAGCCCTTCAGCATGATTTGATCGTGGCCATCCAACTGGATCTTGGATGGATCCATGCTCAGAGCCTTGTTCCTACGGTCCAGATCCACCCGAGTTGGCATCTCCTCAGGTCAAGGATGAATGTCCATCTCACCATCCAACGGTCGAGATCCACCCGAGTACTTGAGCTGGGGATCGTATGACTCTTGTTTAATATAATGCCATGGCCCATACTATCTTTCATCATGCATGTTGTATAATTGCTTGGTGGACCATCACACCATTTCATTCTTTATCATGATTCTATGGCTGCCTACCTTGAAATGAGAATGATTTTCAACGAAAGCTGTCTTCATGTAATCATATAAAAACATTTGAAAATGACATGAGGCCACTTGATTGTGGCCCTTCATCCACCATCCACATGGCGATATGTACATCAATCCACATCGTTCAAACAGTGGGTGTGATTACAGATGGAGCATGCTCCTGAAATCACACTGATTGGGAGATCCTAACCGACCAATTGGTGGCCACAAAGTGAAGGTGAAAACAAAATGACTAGCGGTTCAAATTGAACGGATGAAATTGGATGGTTAAGATCTTTCGATCAGCATGATTTTTGAGCTATCTACAATCAAAATTGGGTCGATGATTTGGACAGTCTGGATTAACATGCTCATATGCCACGTGTTGGGTGGATAAGTTACCACAATATATTGAATTGCTGCAAGTGAGCACATTGTTTTAAATAATTCCATAAAAATTTTGGTTTTCTTATGAGAATTATTTGCAGTGTGTGGACGAGAATCGGTGTCTTGTACCAATTTCAACCAGAGGAATTACTGGTACTGATGCAGAGGACAGTGAATATTGTCCTGATGGATCTCATACATACAGTTGGCTAGAGGTGGGCAACGGTCCGAATCGGATCGGATTAGCTATAACCCGATCAGATCCGAAATGTCACTAGTTAGATCCGAATTCGATCCGATCCGATACCGGATCCAAGCCACTAGATCCGGACAGATCCGATGCCTGTTTGCCTTTACTCGAACTGAGTCTGACTCGTCTTAAAAACTGATTCGGATCGGATTAGATACAATTCGAACAGTATAAATTTAATTAAATTATTTCATATAATGTGCTCTAAGTTAACCTTTAATATACCTCTTTTTTATGCTCAATGATTAAAATAATATTTCGAAATGGATAAACGGCTTAGATGAAATATATACATTAAGGTGGGCCCCACATAGCTCCGAGAGAATTTTCAATCTACATGTACTCGAATTTATTTTACTTTTAAAGTTCATTCCAGTGCACGAAAACCAGTGACTTGCTTTTCACGCAATCCGGTCTTGAATTCAAATGGTGTATTTATGTGGCCACTTATGTAGATTTGGTCATGGGTAGGTGTTATATCCAAACCGTTCATACATTTGGCAAGCTCTTCTTAACGCTTGAGACTAAAAATAAGACAGATCTAATTATCAAGTGGACCACACTAATGGTTTAACAGTGAAAATTATCCAGTTAGAGGTGGGCAACGGTCCGAATCGGATCGGATTAGCTATAACCCGATCAGATCCGAAATGTCACTAGTTAGATCCGAATTCGATCCGATCCGATACCGGATCCAAGCCACTAGATCCGGACAGATCTGATGCTTGTTTGCCTTTACCCGAACCGAGTCTGACTCGGTCTTAAAAACTGATTCGGATCGGATTGGATACAATTTGAACAGTATAAATTTAATTAAATTATTTCATATAATGTGGTCTAAGTTAACTTTTAATATACCTCTTTTTTATGCTCAATGCTTAAAATAATATTTCGAAATGGATAAACGGCTTAGATGAAATATATACATTAAGGTGGGCCCCACATAGCTTCGAGAGAATTTTCAATCTACATGTACTCGAATTTATTTTACTTTTAACGTTCCTTCCAGTGCACGAAAACCAGTGACTTGCTTTTCACGCAATCCGGTCTTGAATTCAAATGGTGTATTTACGTGGCCACTTATGTGGATCTGATCATGGGGTAGGTGTTATATCCAAACTGTTCATACATTTGACAAGCTCTTCTTAACGCTTGAGACGAAAAATAAGACAGATCTAATTATCAAGTGGACCACACTAATGGTTTAACAGTGAAAATTATCCTTTGCTGCTATTTGTGGAGTGGTTAAGATGATCTTTGGATATTATTCATTTTTGGCATGATGCTCTATAATGATCTAAAACAACATATGAACGGTGTAAATATAATAAATACATCACTGTGGGGCCACCTAACTTTGATCTCCGTTGTATCGTACGTACAACTCGGAGCTTCTGGCGCCAGTACAGCTGTAATGCTGTACTGGAGAGTGGAAACGGACTGGCTACTCTTTGCCACCCTTCATCGGTGCTATGTGGACCCCACCATGATGTATGTGTTTCATCCACGCCCTTCATCTATTTTTATATATCAATTTAGGTTATTAGAAAAAAAAAAAAAAAGGTGAGTTATATCGAAATCTCAAGTGGACCACATTATAGGAAATAGTGTTGAATGAACGTTGACCATTAAAAACATTTTAGAGGCTATAAAAGTTTTTGATCAAAATGATATTTATTGTTTCTCTTCATCTAGGTTCTTATGACCTAATCAACAGATTAGATGTCAAATAAACAATACAATGGGCCTTAGGAGGATTATAATGGTGGATATCTGATCATTATTGTTTTTCTGTGGTGTGGTCCACCTGAGATTTATATTCCTATTATTTTTTTACATAAAGCCCTAAAATGATCTATAAAATGGATGAACGGAATAGATGAAACACATACATCATGGTGGGGTCCACAAAGCACTCTAAGAAAGCATTAATTTGGTATTTACACTTTCAAAGACTAATATAGGAAGTCTTCTCTTCTCCTTCTTCATTTTTTTTTTTATTTTTTTTTATTTTTTTTAATTTTTAGGTTAGCTTGTGAGTACGCACCCATGTCAGTGCACACACTCCATCTTAGCCACCCCCACTAGGGATAGATACCAAGACTCAAAGTGTTGAAACGAGGTGTCTCTACTCAATCTGCCATTTGAGTTATGGACCTAAGTGTTGCCGGTACCTATCTATCCATCTTCCAAGTATTTTTCTTAGAGCTGAAAAGATCGGATTTTGAAGGGTTGTGGTGTTTACAGCAACTTGGGAGAGAGGATCCTGAGAGAGCTTTTATGGAAATTCGTGTCTTTGACGAGAATTTGAAGTTGGGTTTTGTACCTGACTTGGGTCTTGAGATATCAAGGAATTGCTGATGAATCTCTCCGTGTGTGTGAGAGAGAGAGAGAGATGGGTTGGGTGGGTTTTTTTTTAAATTTTTTTATTAGTTACTACATCGGTGCGGTCCGGATCGAATCAGATCGGATCCAAACGGATCGAATTTCGGTTTGGTTCGGGCGGTTTTGCTATGTACCCGAATTCGATCCGATTAGCGTTCGGATCTGACCAATCCTATCCGAACCTGACCGATCCAGGCCATCGGTTCTGTTCGAATCAGGGCGGATCGGGTCGGATCCGCCGGATCGGGTTCATTTTGCCCACCTCTACAGTTGGCTCCATGGTTGGTCAATCCATACCATTCATCTCGTCCTTACTCGGATGATCCAAAACTCTTACATATTGGAAGATCCGAACCGTCCAATACTTTATCCTTTTTTAATGAGCACCTACATATAAGAAATTGATCACGGGATTACTATCTTCCAACATGAGAGGTATATGTGGCATCCCCCTCCACAATGTGGGTCCCTATAATCAACGGTCTGGATCTCCCCACCATGGTCTCAACACTATTCACGTCTCAATGCATGTGATTCCTCTTTTAACTAAGCTGTCGTTGTGAGTTAAACACCAGGAAAGCCACAGATGATGAGTTAGACGGCACACATGATGCTTAGCCCACTATTCGCAACAATGCCCTGCATCGGTTCATGACGTGGTGTTTTAGGCAGCGTTCGGGACAGAAATCTTTAGAAAACCAGTTTTTAAGGATCAGAGGACATGGGTCTTATGACCAGATGTGGAGTAACAGTTGTATAATTGTATTCACGGGTCATTGTGTGGGGCCACCTTAAACCTTATTTTGAATGGACCGATGCCCATTTTTGTCGGTGGTTCGGTCCAATCGGTCCGATCGTTACATTTTCTAAATATATAAAATGGTATTTGTGGTATATTAGAAGCACGAGTAGGCGGTTTTATGTATACAAATTTTAAAACCGATCCCGGGGATATGCTCGTCCGTTGGGGGATGGATTTTTTTAATTTTATTTTTAATAAATAAATAAATATTTTAGTAACATTTTTATCCATTTGAGAAATAGAAAAAGAGAGAACAACTCATTATTCAACTCAAACATGTAGCCACACGTATAGCGAACGATTCAATTTCGGTTAAACGTGTGCAATTAGATTAAGTGTTCCAAAGTCATTGTCGACTCGAATTAAATTGAACATTTGTAATGCTGGATTACTCGAATTATGATCAGATTTATAAAAAAATTGATTACCCCTGACTGTTACAGTGATCAAAAGATTTTAGAAGGAGAGGGTTAGTGATGTAGAGTGGGTTGCAAATAATTTCATGGCAAAGATGGACCAGGGAAAGCCTGGTCAGAGGCAGAAATGATTCGGATCATCAGAACCTTAAAACAATCATATCTCACAAACTGAGTGGCTTTTTTGACAAATCATATATGATTTTGGGGCAGGAAAAGTTACTTTAGCCAACCAACTTGTGGTGCCAGGTTGTCTACGCTGGATTTGCGAGATTCTGTCAGATCAACAATTAAAAGTCCCTTTTGTCTTTGCTTTTACTATAAATAGGAAGTTTTAATTCAATTATAACTTTTTATCCTTTGAGTTATAGGAGGCGTACCCAACATAAAAAGGGCTTAGAAAAATTAGGAGAATAACATGGTTAGGCCAAATTGGACACTTACTAATTTTGGCCAAAAACCATGAAACCTGGTAGGAATGACGACAGCCTATTAATAGTTAGTTTATTACTTATAGTAAGTCATATTTTTAGAGTGTTCAAGTTAGAGTTTGAGTCTAAAACTCCGTCCTAAGTTTGAACTCATTGTTTAAAGGATTGTACTTTTATTTTTTTATTTTTTATTTTATCATCAATCAAATTATTTTGAATTTATTAAAAATTATTTCTATTTTTATTGCTCATGGATTCAAGGAAACTTTGTGAGGAGTCTAGAGAGCTCCGTAGATCCGAATTAGTTATTCCTTGAGGAAGATGGTGATCTACCTCATCACATCACTCCATGCATCAGTTAGTTAGTCCTTCTGAGTGAGATCTTTTTAACCGGAAAATAATGACTTTTCATTCAACGGTGATATTTTTGATCATATTTCTCTATAAAGCAATACAGAAAGATAAATTAAAACTATGGTTGGAATGCATATTGTATTAATCAAAATATCATACCAGTACAATTGGCAGAGATAAATTAATTAAGTTGAAGAAAAATACCTACGACAATATGTGTTGTAAAAAGCCGTCGTGATTTGGACATTGCTTAATTTGAACTTGGACCGTCATGAGATAGTTGTGAAGATACAAGATGGTCTTGAGACAATTGTGGTGTGAGGTCAGCATGATGTGATCAAAGATATAGTAAGTAAAAATTCAATAATATGGGAATCGGATAATTAATAATTTGGTAATCGGATAATTAAGTTGTGTTGGAATATTTAGTTGAATCAAATGAATTAGTTAAAATCGAAAATTAGAAGAAAAAAAAAATGAGATAAAAGATTATTAGTCTAAATAGATATACACATAACCCTTATATCCAAAATGGTGTTCAATTTTGGCATAAAAATCCCTTATATCCAACTACACCTTTTAAGTGACAGTAACTTTTGGCGGTTCCTTTGCTTGGACAACCATAACTCATGATCAATCAATAAAAGATGGTCCCAAATTGATCGTGTTGCAAAACGTCCAATCACTGATTTGATCTGCCCCTCATGAATCCCGCCTTTATTGCCTGTGACTCTCATAACCACTTTGATCCGATGATTCTAACCATCCAATGAATAGCTAGGAAAGTAGATAGTCATTATTGATTATAAAAGAGGTCTAATTATTGATCTAAACCATCCATAGTGCAATGCACATCTTTGATGCCCATCCCCTCAAAAGTCACTTTGATTGAATAATCCTATCCAGTTGATCAATGCATATAAAAATGGATAGCCCATATTAATTATACTAGCGAAGATCTAACCGTTATTCTAAGACATCCGATATGTGGACCCAACCTTGTACTACTATCCCTATAAAAAAATTCACTTTAATTGAATGATCTTAACCATGTAAAGAGACTAGATAACGGATGGTATATGTTGATTTTATTAGAAAAGGTCCAATCAGTTATTTCAACAGCCTATCATATGGGGCCCACTTTTAGTTGTTTATTCCTTAAATAATTACTCTTATTTGATACTTCTAACCAACCAATTAATGGATAGGAAATGGACAATCCATATATATTATCTTTGAAAGGTCTGACCAATGATCTGAGCTGTTCAACATGTGAGGCCCACCTCTGATAGTCAACTACTCTTAAAAAATTACTTTAATTGGATGATCCTAACCATCCAATCAATAGTTTAGAAGCCAAATAGTCGGCATTGATTACACTAAGAACATTTCAATGATTTGGACCTTTCATCATGTCGGATACAACTTATATTCTCATCACTCTTAAAAGCCGCTTAGAGTGGCTGATCATAATAATTGGATCAATGTTTAGAAAAAAGAACGTTTTGATTTAGTGTACACGCTCCAGCAAAACCTTGAAAATTGGTTCCCTGGAGCGACGCAACAAAATAATAATAATAATAATAATGAAATGCTTGAGGATGCGTTTGGTTTCACAAAATTTCATGATATACCATGATCATGATATATCATGAAATTTGGTGCAACCAAACACAGCCTAAAACCAAGTACTGGGATGGGACCAAACACATTTTACCGAAAGTGCATGGGCGGTCAGCAAACAAACAGCACGCAAGTGTCCATTTGACGACAAGAACAAGCTTGTCCCTAAAGAAAACGTGTAAACTCATGTTTCACAACTGGAACAAACGTATCCCATTGGGATTCTGTTTGACAAATCCCTCTGAACACATCTGTACTTTTTTTTTTTTTTTTTTAAAAAAAAAAAATTTTTTAAAGCATACCTTTAAAAAAAAAATTTAATTAATTTTTTAAAAAAGGCTGTATATATATTCCAATTAATAGTGGGCAACACAAAAGCAGCAGCACCCCAACTTTACCACTTTGGGATCCGTGAGGAAAAAAAAAAAAAAACACGAGCAACCTATCGTAGCAAGAAACTACACATGAAAGAGGAAACGAGAGCCCAAGACGAGCAGAAAGTCACAGGCCTTCACAGAGCCTAAACCCCCAACGAGAGGCCCAGACGAGAAGAAAGTCACAGGCCTTCACAGAACCTGAACTCATCTGTACTTGGGAACATTTTCCATCACGTGACTCCCACCTTTGATTTCCCATCCCTCTATTATTGGACCATCTTACCATCCAGTTAACAATAAGAAAGATGGACGGTCCACATTGGTAATCATAGAAAGTTTAATAATTGATCTAGCTGTGTTCTCACCTCCATTGTCAGTCAATGGCTAGGAAAGTGGATGATCTGGATCCATTATACTTTTAAAGGCTTATCAGCTGCAGCTCACCTTAGGCCTCCATCGCTCTCAAGATTACATCTATAATTGATGCCCAAAAATGAATGGTCCTGATTAATCATAATCATATTCAAAAAGTTCAGATTATTGATATGGATCGTCCATCATGTTGGTCATGACTTGGGATTGCCATGCATCTTAAAAATCACTTTGATCAGTATGGGTAATTGAAATGCTTGATTAGATGGTGGTGAACCATCCAATTAACACCTAAGGAAATGGACGGTCTAACTTGATCATATTTGGAAAAGATTTAATCCCCGATATGATCGTCCATCACATGGGCCCCACCCTTAATTGTCCTTTCATTTCAAAGTTCTTTATTACGTGATCTAAACCGTTTAGATTGTTCATACATCATACACGGGTCCACCATTGAATAGCTAGGAGAAATTGTTGACGGACGAAAAAGTTCTTTTTTTTTTTTAAGGTAAAGATTGAAAAAGTTCAATCCGAATCTGGATCATTGATCAGGTGGGCCCCTCCTCTGAGTGCTCTTTAGGTAAACATTGAAAAAGTTCAATAATCAGGATCTGTATCATTAATCAGGTGGGCCCCTCCTCTGAGTGCTCTTTCACTTCAAAAATGACATGATAGATAATCTGGTCTGCCTTTGGATGTTTGCGCCTCTCAAGAATATATCACTATGAGCAGAAAATCCTAATCATCTCAATGAAGAGGAAATTGATGGTCTTAATTATACTAAAAAATGTATGATCACCAATCTAGACCACCCATCTTGTGGGCACAGCTTTTATTGGCCATCTATTTCACATCTTTAAATAATATCATAAGTCCTTCAATATTTTATTAGTGAAAACGATTTCAGTATACATGTTTAATTGCATTGTAATTATTCTAATTTTCATTTTATTTTTCCTATGATCTAGGATATTAATTAAGAAGATGAATGTATCCATGATAGTATCGAATATGTCACTTAAATCCCCACATGTAATTTCATTGTAAATTGTTATAACATAAGACTTATATATATATATATATATATATATATATATATATATATATATATATATATATATATATATATATATATATAGAGAGAGAGAGAGAGAGAGAGAGAGAGAGAGAGAGAGAGAGAGAGAGAGAGAGAGAGAGAGTCATGCTCACTTGCGCACCTTTGCACATGTGTCATGGGTGTCTAATCTGAACGGTCCATGTGATGCGGAATCCCATGAAACCTCATGTGACAAATTTTCACCCTGATCTAAAATTCTGGTGGGACACATCAAAGAGAAATGCAAATCAAGGGAGGAAACTGTTTTCATTTTTTATGGCCCATTAAAGTTTTAGATCAAAGTAAAACTTAGGCCCTTGGGGGTTTCACTAGGTGCTGCTTCACATGAACGGTTCAGATTTTGGATCCACATCACGTATGATGGGTTTTCAAAAAAGTTCCCACCAGTTCTGTGCGAACTAGTGCGCAGGTGAGCATTTCCCTATATATATATATATATATATATATATATATATATATATATATATATATATATATATATATATATATATATATATATATATATATATACTCTGCTACCTATGCTTCCACTAATTCTATAACCCTTTTTGAAAGGAAAAAAGAAGAAGAAGCTGAGTCTGCACTTCTATAATCTACACTTTGTTAGAAGGAAGTCCATAATCACTTATTTTTATCATCCTCATGATGTTTGTTGATATGCACTCTGATGTACATTATTTTAATTTTACAGAGATAATGACATAAGGCCACATGGACGACATGAATTCCAATCTTTCTCACTGAATATTTGCCCTGTGGTTGTGTAAGCACATGTTTCATTTTGCAAAAATGAAACAATGAAGTTTTATCATTGTGAAATGAAGAGTTTATATAGTGCGCATGGCTTTTTTGGATGGTGAGTTCTTTATATTGCTCAAACCTCAACTGCTATCTTCGATTGACATAGAATTGAGACGAAGTTCAAATCTTTAGCTCTCTTATAGACTTTAAAGTTGTTACATTGAGCAAAAGAAAAGTTGAAAGGAGGATGCTATTGCCTGTCATGTCATAGCAATGATGTTTTAGGTATTTTGAAATGTAGTGGAAATAAAAATCTTCAAAAAAAAAAAAAAAAACCCTGATTAAAAACTAAACCCCCATAGATCCCCATTTAGATATATTTAAGTTTTAAATAAAATTTTAATAATCAATTTTTAAGATTCACATGATCCAATGTCATTGTGAAACTGTCATTTGTTGAAGCCGATCTTCTAATAATGGAAGTCTTTTACATATCTATCTCAGATGAAGGAGATCGAGGTAAGAGCCAAGCACATCAACTCTTAGATAAGGTCATAGCAAGCGCACACCATTTACATGGATAGACCCCACACATGTCACACATGTGATGAAGGTGTGAGGGAGATATGACTCTCTCTCTCTCTCTCTCTCTCTCTCTCTCTCTTGATGGGGTTTTCCTCCCCTGTTCAGATGAAATGTAGTGCGGATCAGATGCCACAAATCTTGGCGTTACCGTGCTGCTTGACTGGTCGAGTGGGTCGCTTGACCAGTTGAGCAGTGCTCGACTCAAAGTCCAACAAGCTCCAATTTTTGGCCTCGACCAATCGAAGGTCTGCATTAGTCGAGGGTTATGTAGATTCAGTCCAGATTTGGTGCGGACTGCGTAAATTTGAGGCCGTTTTCGCATAGGTGCGGAAAGGAGTTTCCTAAACTATAAATATGGGTCCTAGGGTTATTTTAAGGCAATGCAAGAGTGTTTCCTAAAGCTATACAAAGAGTTTCTAAAGGGTTTTAGGGATATCAAAAGGTGATAGAAAGAGAAAAGAGAGAGAAGAAACTTATGGAAGGGAGGATTTTACTTATAGAGGTGATCTACTTTGCAGTCGACGTCTTAGTACTTCTTCGTCTTCGCGATCGGTGAGATCTTTTCATTTTCATTATTCTCTTATTGTTCATCCACTCCTATGTGAGCGAAAAAGGTTTAATCCAAGCGGCGTGTGCTTGTATTCGGTTGTAATGTTCTACTTCATAGTGAATTATTGCTCTAGACGAGGTCCTGTGGTTTTTACCTCTTCGAGGGTTTTCCACGTAAAATCCTTTGTGTCATGTGGTCTGTGTTTTGATTTATTTCATTGCTTTATTATATCCAATAATTTTGAGGTTTCAGGAGGCAAGATCTTAAGGCTTTTGTGCAACGCCCCCAACAAAATGGTATTAGAGCATTTAGGTTAGTTGAATGGAGTGGGATCAGATCTGAATTATGGAAGGTGGCTCATTAATGATGATCACTCTCAATGGTTCTAACTAAACCATAAGGAAGGCTAAGATGGAGGACTTGCTTTATTGCAAGGACTTGTATGCTATAATTCTAGGCAAATCAGCAAAGTCAAAGGATATGTCAGATGATGATTAGAAGAAGTTGGATCGGAAGTCAGTAGGGTTTATTAGACAATGGCTAAATTCCGTATTCCAACATGTGTCTACAGAGACCTCAGCTGCTAGCCTATGGCTGAAATTGCAAGGGTTGTATGAGAGGAAGACAGCCGGCAATAAGGTTTTTCTAATAAGACATTCATGAATCTCAAGTTCAAAAATGGTGGTTCAATGGCTGAGCACATGAATCAGGTCAGCAATATATTGAACCAGCTCTCCGCTATGAAGATGGTCCTGGATGATGAGCTACAGGCTTTGCTATTGCTTAACTCATTACCTGACAGTTAGGAAATATTGGTGGTGTCTCTGAGTAACTTCGTGCTAGACAAAAAGGTGTCCTTGGAATAGGTAACTAGCTGTCTCTTTAATGAGGAGACAAGGAAGAAGTCTCAAGGGTCTACTCAACAAGACGCCCTTATGATACAAGATCGAGGGAGAGGAAAGAACAAGAAGGGCGAGAAGGCACGAGATAAATTAAAAGGCAAGTCGAGTATCAGGAAGGATATTAAATACTGGAATTGTGGCAAGAAGGGCCACTACAAGTATGAATATCATAAGAAGAATAATGACAAGAAAGGAAAAGGAAATGAGAAGAGAGATGAATCAGACTCCACTGCGGTCGCTTCAGATGGCGACGTTGTAATTATTCTTTTAGCAGATCATGATGTTTGTCTTACGGCTACGAGTCAAGACATCGACTGGGTGATAGACTCAGAACCTTCGTTTCATGTGACTCCACGCAGAGAATTCTTCATAAGCTACAAGTCAGGTGACTTTGGGACTATGAAGATAAGAAATTCTGGCGTATCGAAGATCGTAGGGGTCGGTGATATTTGTGTGAAGACTGATGTCGGCTGCACATTGGTTCTCAGGGATGTGAAACACATTCCAGACCTTTGCCTCAACTTGATATCGACGGGAAGGTTGGATGATGATGGATACGAAATCCGTTTTTCTGGTAGGCGCTGGAAGCTCATCAAGGGTTCGTTAATGCAGCCAGAATGAAGAAGTGTTGCACCCTTTATAAGGTAAGTGCCAGTGTGTGCAAGGGTGGGTTGAACGCAACAGAAGATTCAGCTATTGACATATGACACAGGCATTTAGGCCACATGAGTGAAAAAAGGCTTTAGCTATTAACAAAAAAGTGGATTCTTCCAGACGTGACAGTATACCTTTCAAAACCTGTAATGATTATTTATCAGAGAAACGGCATAAAGTTTCATTTGTTAAATCTATTTCCCATGTTAATAAGATGCATGCATTAGATTTGGTTTATTCTCATGTTTGTGATCCTATGAGGACAAAAACCTTGGGTGAGGCATTGTATTTTATCACTTTTATAGATGATGCAGCTAGGAGGGTTTGGGCTTATGCTTTGAAATCTAAGGACGAGGTCTTTGACATATTTAAAATGCTGTCGAGAGAGAGACAGGCAAATCATTAAAGTGCATCTGCACTGATAATGGTGGTGAATACATTGGTGACTTCCATGAGTATTGTAAGTCCTTGGGTATACGGCATGAACAGACGGTTCCTAAGACCCCCCAGCATAACAGTGTGGCTAAGCAAATGAATCATACCATTGTAGATAAAATCAGATGCATATTATCCCATGCAAAGTTACTTAAGATGTTCTAGGTAGATGTAATGTACACGGCAGCGTATTTGGTAAACAAGTCTCTATCAGCCCCATTGAATGGAGAAGGACCTTAGAAGATGTGGACTGGAAAAGATCCATCGATCGTATAGTCATCTTAGAGTATTTGGATGCAGGGCATCTGTTCAAATACCAAAAGATGAGAAGTCCAAGCTCGATACGAAGATCAGACAATGTGTGTTTTTGGGGTATGGTGATGAAAAGTTCGGCTACAGATTGTGGGATCCAACCGAGAAGAAGCTCGTCAGGAGCAGAGATATGGTTTTATTTGAAGATCAATGTATAGAAGACATTTGTAAGCCAGAGAAGTCACAGCCTAGTTCAAGTGAGCTAGAAAACATGGATCCGGTTATTCCTCCTGTGGTGCCTGAAAACAATGGAGTAAAATAAGGTGCAGAGGACGAGGGGATTCCTATAGAAGATGGACCGGAGGAGCAGCCCCCATTTGATCCACCCGTTGAGACACAAGTGAGGAGGTTATCTAGGGACAGACATTTGTCCAAGAGGTACTCGCTGCATGAGTACATTATGATCACTGATGAGGGAGAGGCATAAGATTATTTTGAGGCCCTAACCAATGAGCATAAGGGAAAGTGGTTGAAAGCTATGCAAAAGAAGATGAAATTCTTATATAAGAACCACACCTATGATATGGTGAAATTACCTAAGGGCAAGAAAGCTCTTAGCAACAAGTGGGTGTTTAGAAAGAAAATTGAGTAGAAGAATTCATAAACGAGGTTCAAGGCTAGACTTGTGGTGAAAGGGTTTGGTCAAAGAAAATGTATAGACTTCGAGGAGATATTCTCACCAGTGGTGAAGATGACATTCATACGGATGTTACTTGAGTTGGCGGCTAGCATAGATCTGGAGATAGAGTAGTTAGATGTTAAAACTACCTTTCTTCATGATAACCTAGAAGAAGAGATCTACATGCACCAACCAGAGGGGTTCGAAGTCAAGGGCAAAGAATATTGGGCAGCGGTGAAGTGGATACTGCGGTATCTAAGAGGATCATCTAGGTTGAGTATATGTTATGATGACGGAAAACCTGTGTTAGAAGGTTACACAAATGCAGATATAGCAGGTGACATATACTCTAGGAAGTCTACATCGGGGTTCATGTTCACATTTGCCCAGACGGAGCGGTCTCTTGGTAGAGCAAGCTATAGAAGGTCATATCATTGTCGACGACAAAGGCCGGGTACATTGCGGTCACAGTGGCATGTAAAAAGATGCTTTGGATGAAGAAGTTCTTCCAGGAACTTAACCTGAAGAAGGAGCAGCACGTGGTCTATTGCGATAGTTAAAGTGCTATATACTTAAGAAAGAATCTAGGTCAACACTCCAAGTTGAATCACATATAGATTCGGTATCACTGGATCATGGATACTTTAGAACAGAAGGTGTTACAGCTTGAGAAGGTCCATATGGACGATAATGGGTTAGACATGATGACCAAGGTATTGCTCAAAGGCAAGTTTGAGGTTTATAAAACTTGATTGGTGTGAAGAAGGCGAATTTCTCCTGAGACGGAAAGGGGGAGATTTGATGAGATTTTCCTCTTTAGTTCAGAGGAGATATAGTGTGGATCAGATGCCACAAATCTTTGCATTACCACGCTGCTCGACCAGTCGAGGGCACTGCTCAACTGGTCGAGTGGGCTACCCGACTCAAAGTCCAGCAAGCTCCAATTTTTGGCCTTGACCAGTTGAGGGCCTAACTCGACCACTCAAGGGTCCGCTCGACCAGTCAAGGGCCTAGCTTGACTAGTCGAGGGTTACGCAGATTCAGTTCAGATTTGATGCGGACTACGTAAATTTGGGGCAATTTTCGCATACGTGCGGAAAGGAGATTCTTAAAGTATAAATAGGGGTCCTAGGGTTATTATAGGGCAATGCAAGGGTGTTTACTAAAGCTATACAAAGGGTTTCTAAAAGGTTTTAGGGATATCAAAAGGTGAGAGAGAGAGAGAGAGAGAGAGAGGAAGCTTGTGGAAGGGAGGATTCTACTTGTAGAAGTGATCTACTTCGCAGTCAACGTCTTAGCGCTTCTACATCCTCGTGATCGATGAGATCTCTCCGTTTTCATTATTCTCTTATTGTTCATCCACTTCTCCGTGAGTAAAGAAGGTTTGATTCAGGTGGCATGTGCTTGTGATCAGTTGTAACGTTCTACTTCATAGTGAATTGTTGCTCTGGACGAGGTCCCGTGGTTTTTACCTTTTTGAGGGTTTTCCACGTAAAATTCCTTATGTCGTGTGGTTTGTGCTTTGATTTATTTCATTGCTTTATTTCATTACTCTCTCTCTCTCTCTCTATATGAGATGCCTAAGGAGGGGATGTTGGGGGACGTCTAAAGGCTCTTTCTACTCTAAGACTTCTTTCTCTATGAGATGAGGAGTTTAGGATTTCAAGAGAAACCAATTATAGTACTTTATTATCCTATAGTGTTCTATATGTTCTATTACGTATAATTTTGTATTCGTTTTATCCTATGCATATATACCTAATCCAATAATTCCATTATCATGGCCATCTATGAAAGACCCAATGCTCATATATGTTAAGTGGTGGATCCCTAAAACTAGACCATTAGATCATCAATTTGATTTAAAAAATGTTTTTAATGATTAAAATAAATGCTTAAAGGTTGAAAACACTTGTAAAACATTTTATAACCTTTAAAGTATTGGGCTGATGGAAAAACTATTTGATAAACATATGATTTCCTAGATGTAAGACATAATTTTCTAAGAAATTAGTAGATCACTTGTTGGCTTTCGTGACCATTAATGGGCGTGGATGGATAAGCCTAGTTGTACTCACTTTTATTGGTCAAATATGACCTCATAAACCAAGCTAAAGTACATATAACTAAGACCTTAAACCTATATACATTATCCAGTTTAAGGGTTAATCAGATGCAGATGCAGTATATCCTTAAGTCAATCATGATCTAAGATATGATGAGCCTCTAAATCTAGAAACTTAACCTTGATCCACCATGCAACTACCTAACATGTCCAAAGAAGAAGCTTATATTTTGAGTACACTCACACTTGTATATGGAGTAGAGTGAAGGCGCATCCTTGGCTCATTATCGTGCTCGACAGTGAAAACCTTTTATCTTAACTCGTTGTCAGACCTCTCACACAATATAACCACATCCATTATCATAATGACAACAACAACCACAAGTATATCCTACAAGCTACTTGGTAGTCATGGAACAACATGATATTAAGATTCATGGCACACAACTCTCCTTTAGTTAGTAACTGTTGTGCTAATCTCACACAATATGACCACATCCATTATCATAATGACAATTAACCCATATTCATGTATATTTTATGATATGTATATAAAATTATGACATGGCAATCTATTCATGTAGGACCCATTGTCATCATGATCTACAACTAAGATCATCGGTATCATATCCACATTTCCAACGGAAAAGGTTTACATTGGTTTTTTAGTACATAACCCTAACATGATGTGGATGTCACAAGTAGTTTGAGAGCTCAACGGTAGAATAGAAACTTTTTGTTGTTTACTAATGCTCTGTTTTTAAAATCATTTTATCCCCGTTGATAACTTCTAGAGATAGTTGGAGGCCATAAATATTATGTTGCATGTTCCTCTCTTGTAGGTGATGGTTAAAACGTTGTCATGGAATTATAGGATGAGTAACGTAGAAGCTAGTTTGGTTGTCGCAAGAAACACACTGTCCAACATGCCCTTGTGTTGTAAGATCTTGAATGTGGTGACATGTAAAAAAAAATGCTTGGTTTTCAGCTATTTTTCATCTCCTTTACTCATGCAATACTTATGCAACATAGCCTTATGTTGTAAGCTCTTGAATGTTGTGACATGTAAAATAAAAAAGGTTTGGTTTTTAGCTATTTTTGTCTCCTTTACTTTTATACTTATTGTGTGGGCGTCCTTGGGTAATTTTCAAGTTAATAGAAGACGGATCTTGGGGTTGCTTTCTTGTTGTGGAGACTATTTCAACACCTGGTTGGAGATTTGATGTAGAGTGGGTCACATACACTTTTATGGCAAAGACCAACCATAGAAGGCTCGATTGGAGGCGGAAACAATTTGGATCATCAAAACCTTAATTCAGTCGTATCTCGCAAATTAACTGGGATGAGTTTTATATATATAATGATTTTCGGGTAGGACTTCCTTAAGTCAGCCAACCCGCTATGTCGAGTTGCCCATGCCGGATTTGCGAGATTCCATCATATTGACGTCCATCATATTGACGTTCAAAACTCCTGTTTAGTTTTGTTTTTACTATAAATAGTAAGTTTTAATTCCAATATAACTTTTGATCCTTTAAGTGGTAGAAGTCGTGCCCAGCATGGCTTAGAAAAGTTAGGAGAATAACATGGCTTTGCCAAATTGGATACTTTAGTATTTTTTTGCCAAAACCACAAAGTCTGGTAGGAATAGATGTCGTCTATAAATAGTAAGTTTGCTATTTATAGTAAGTCACATTTTTAGAGTGTTTGAGTTAGAGTCCAAGTCTAAAACTCCTACGTTTGAATTTCTTAATCAAAAAGGCATAATTTCATTTTTATTATCAATCAAGTTATATTGAATTTGTTACAATTATTCCTACTTTCATCCCTCTTGGATTCGAGGAAGCTCTAACAGGAGTCCATAGAGCTCTGTCGATTTAGACAGCTTATCCATGAGGAAGATGGTGATCGGCCTCATCAAGATCTATCTATTAAGAATACTTCTAATGCTTCAAACCTTCATCCGCTTAATTGTGATCAAAATGGTGCTGGCTTTAGTATGCTGTTGAACCATTGGATTGGCCATTTGAGCTATTCAAATTTCAAAACCATCAATTGTAACCATTGAACTTGAACCGTCACCATCGGATTGCCTGAATGGTCCAATTTCGAGAGGTTAGTAACATTTTACCTATCAACAACAAAGGATTCCCCACTTGTAGAGGCCATGTGTGAAAGAAAACCAAAGCAGTCTATGGTCTATTGAAAAGATGGCCAAATAAAGAATGTTCATGATATTCCAATTTAGAAGACTTTTGGGGGATCTCCAATCCATGGTAGGCCCCATTAGATGTTGATGTTTGGACACTAAGTCCTGTACCACACATGTAAGGAAATTGTAAGTTGGCTGATCTGTAGGACCCATAACTCCACCATGAATTAAAAAAATAAATAAATAATCCACAAACCTAACTTTCTTCTGCCTAGAATCTGCAGCCTCCATTTCCAATGAAAAAAAAAAAGATAAAAGGTTATTGACTTTGAGAAGTCTTTAAAGATGAATGTACCGTGAATTCTGTCTAGGGTCAGTATGGAACAATACTGTAATACTTGTGACCCATGTGGGTTATTCTTTCTTTCTTTTTTTTTTTTTTTCTTTTTTTTTTTTTTCTTTTTTTTTGAAATTTTTACTGCAATATTCATGCGTTGTATATGTCTTATCCATGCCATTCATCTGTTTTATCAGCTCATTTTAAAGCATGATCTTAAAATTGAAGCATATCCAAAGATTAAGTTGACCACACCACAGAAAATAAGTGGGTTAATTTCATCCGCTGTTGAAACCTTCCTAGGGTCCACAGTGATGTTTATTTCTCATCCAACCTATTCATAAGGTTAGACAGACATAGAAGAATGAAATACACAAATATCAATTTGATCTAAAACTTCGGTGATCCTTAAAAAAATTTCAATGATAGACATTTAATTCTCACGGTTTCCAGTTGTGTGGTCCATTCGAGGTTTGAATATGCTTGGATTCGGTGCTCCTCCCTAAAATGAGCCGGTAAAACAGATGTACGGCATGGATAAGAAATATACGTCATAGTAGTCCATAAACAGGGAACTCAGCCACTTCTTTTTCTTTACAATAAAGTGAAAAATCGAGACTCATGGCCCACGTGGCATGTGTCTCACATTCATCTTTCCCAAAAGACACGTACAACTAAGGGTTGGATGTTACTGATTGACTTGATATTTTATTCCTGCTGTGATCAGTATGGTGTGGTGCATATGTTTAATTGGTTGGATGTTACGTACGTGCCATGTGGGCCAGCAAGTCTTGAGCTTCACTATTTTTACTGAAAAAGTTTATATTTAAGAAAGACATTTTTTTTTTTTTTTTTGTTTTTTTTAATTTCACCCTTCAAAAATCACTGCCTAATGGCCGAGTCATTATTAGGTAAGATTCATCTCCTTAAGGAATTTTGCAGTAAAAATGCCTTGCTTTAATTTAATTTAATTTATTTTATTTTAGATATAGTGGGATTTGGCGTGAAAAAGAGGGACGTCCATTGCGTCCCAGCCCCGCCCCCACGGTAATCCGTCCGGGTAAGGTTCTGTGGGGCCCACCGTGATATAAGTGTTTTATCCACTCCGTTCAAAGATTTTATCAGATCATTTTCATATATTATCATAAATATGAATTACGTATACATCTCTAGTGGACCACATCAAAGGAAGTTGCACCGATAATAACACCAACCGTTGAAACCTTTCCAAGGGCCAACGTGATGTTTTTTTTTACCATCCAACCCATTGATAAGGTCATGTAGACGTGGACGAAGACACAAATATCAGCTTGATCCAAAACTTCTCCAGCTCCCAATAAGTTTTTAATGGTGGACGTTCAATCCCCACTTTGTGGTCCACTTAAGCCTTGTTCCTTACTCATTTTTTCGTTTTTATTTTAAAATGATCTGATAAAAGCTTTTAACAGCGTGGATAAAACACTTACATTACGGTGGGCTCCACAGACCCTGCCCGGGCGGGAGTAGGACGCGATCCGCGTCCGAAAAAGAGGCCGAATTCCCCTCTTTAGGTACGGAACTTCCCTTTGACTGACCACTGAGTACATTACAGTGAATTGAGTAATTTCGGTGGGCTTACCGAGATGTACGTGTCTAATCCATGCCGTCCATCCGTCTTACCAGATCATTTTAGGGCATTAGGCCAGAATTGAGGCATATCCAACGCTCAAGGAGACCACGCGGTAAGAAAGAGTGGGAGTTGAAAGCATAGCGGTGAATACTCCTTGGGAGCCACAAGTTTTGGATAAAGCTGATATTTGTGTTTTCCCTTCATCCACGTTCGTGTGACCTTAGTATAGGTTGGATGAAAAATAAATTACATCAATGTGAAGACTAGGATCATTTCAATAGTAGACGTCATTATCCCTTCTGTTTCATGTTGTTGTGCAGTGAACTTTAGCTTTGTATATGTTTCAATTTTGGACTCATGCCCTAAAATGCTGATAAGATGGATAGATGGCGTGGATAAGGTACATACAACAAGGTGGGCCCCACAGTGTTTACTCAGTATGCAATCCTTGCTCTCCCTTTTCGTACCTAATCAGTGTATGTGGGCCCATGTTTACCCAAGTCTTGATATGATTATCCCATCATCATGGATGAAATATGCCCAAAAAAAAATCTTTTCATTCTATAATATAACAAGTGTTTAAGAACAAAAAATGCAGTAATTAATAGTCATCATTCAATGGAGAAAAAACAAGATTTGATAATTAATATCTTCCAATTTAGGAGATTTTCTGGCATTTCATCATGAATGGAGAGCATCATATCAATGGCTTGGATAAACCAACCACAGCCCAAGTGCACAGATTAGATATACTAAATATGAAATTTCCTTGTCCGTGACAATTAGGAAACTTGGACTTAAAAATAAAAAGAGTTCACTGTATGGACGAGCAGGAAAATGTACATGTCTGGATAGATAATGTCAAACAGTATCCTCATCAGACTATTTTAGCTTTTTTATTTTTGACATGAGAATCCATAGCTAAGAAAAATAGGTAAACAACTCATGTAGAGAGAGAGAGAGAGAGAGAGAGAGAGAGAGAGAGAGAGAGAGAGAGAGAGAGAGAGAGAGAGAGAGAGAGAGAGAGAGAGAGAGAGAGAGAGATATTGAATGATTAGGGTTTTCTAGTTTAGGAGACTTTTGAGGCATGATTCCTTATCATATCAATCACTTAGACACTGGCAAACGTTATGCAGAACAAGGACGGTCCATGTTCGCTAACAGAGAACTTGGACCCAATGACAATATATTTTATTATTTTAAAATCTCCCTAAATTTTCTTTCACGCATTTATAGGTCCATTGCTGAAAATCCCGTCCTCAAGTTTATATAGGGACATAGCATGTGTGTATGATGGTCCAAACCATGGTTCTAAAACTGGGTGACTGAGCTCAAAATCTCAAATTCTACAGTGAGAGACACTGTGTCTAATTAGCATGCAATATGCTAGCTGATCGAAGACCATTGGTCCCGATTTCGGCCATTGAGTTTCACCCTCACAGGTTTCTTGATCTTCCATTCTCTCTACCATTAGCTTTTGTCAATTCCTTAAAATACACTACTGGTTTCGATGCACCCAGTTTCACGTGGATCAGCACTTGATTTTTATTATTTTTATTATTTTTATTTTTTGTCTAAGAAAATAGATGTGTACAATTATGTAAAATATTATAAATACTATTAAATTAGTTATTATATATTAAGTTAATTCAAGTAAAGACTCCTGAGTCTATGAGCCAACTGACCTAGTTGAACATTGAGTGCAACGTGAGTTTTCGAGTTTTTGAAATATGGTCCAAAGTACTCATTCATCGAGGACGACTAAGAATGGGCCATTTAAGAAAATGTCAGTGTTAAACGGTAGTGTACAAAACTCACATCTTGTCAAATAGTTTTGCGCCACATTTTCTACTTGGTTAGCATTGTCCCCACATTGAGATATTTGGTCTATGGAGCATTTATAGTGTTGGAGGCCTTTACACAAAACCTTAGGATCTAGCCTCCGAAAAACTACCAGAATTATGGGATAATAAAGCAATGAAATAAATCAAAGCACAAACCACACGGCACAAGAGATTTTTACGTGGAAAACCCTCAAAGAGGTAAAAACCATGAGACCTCGTCTAGATCAAAAATCCACTATGAAGTAGAACGTTACAACAGATCACAAGCACACATCGCTTGGATTAAATTTTCTTCACTCACACAGGAGTGGATAAACAATAAGAGAATAAAGAAAAATGGAGAGATGTCATCGATTACGAGGACGTAGAAGCGCTGAAATATCGAGTGTATAGTAGATCACCTCTAAGAGCAGAACTTCCCTTTCACAAGCTTCAGCTCTCTCTTTCTCTCTCTCTCTCTCTCTCTCTCTCTCTCTCACACACACACACACACACCTTTGATAGCCCTAAACCCTTTAACAAACCCTTGTAAAGCTTTAGGAAACCCTCTTGTATTGCTTAGAAAGCTTTAGGTACCTCCTATTTATAATTTAGGAAACTTCCTTTCGCATGGATGCGAAAACTGCCTCAAAATTCCGCAATCCGCACAAAATAGTGGAAGTGAATCTGTGTAACCTTGACTGGTCGAGCAGACCACTCGACCGGTCGAGCACCTCTCTCAACTGGTCGAATACCATGGAAAAATTTCAATAAAGCTTGCTGGAGTTTGAGTCAAGCCAGTCCTCGATTGGTCGACCAGCTCCCTCGACCGGTCGAGTGAGGCTCTCGATCGATTGAGTCTAGGGAGAAAACCATATCAAATCTCCCCTTTTTCGACTCAGGAGGAATTCACCTTCTTCAAGCCAGCCCGATTTCTACAAACCTCAAATCTGCCCTTGAGCAAAGCCTTGGTCATCATGTCTGACCCATTATCATCCGTGTGGACCTTCTTAAGCTGTAACACCTTATGTTCCAAAGTATCCCTGATCCAGTGCTACCGAATCTCTATGTGCTTCGACTTGGAATGCTGACTTGGATTCTTGCTCAAGTGTATAGCACTTTAACTATCGAAATAGACCACGTGCTGCTCTTGCTTCAGGCTAAGTTCCTCTAGGAACCTCTTCATCCAAAGCATATCTTTACATGCCTCTGTGACTGCAATGTACTCGGCCTCTGTTGTTGATAATGCTACGATCTTCTGTAGCTTGATCTGCCAAGAGACCGCTCCCCCTGCAAACGTAAATATGAACCCCGATGTAAATTTCCTAGAGTCTGTGTCACCTGCCATATCTGCATATGTGTAGACCTCTAACACAAGTTTTCTGTCACCATAGCATAGACTTATGCTGGATGAGCCTCTTAGATACTGCAGTATCCACGTCACCGCTACCCAATGCTCTTTGCTAAGATTGACAAGATACCAGCTGACAACACCAACCGCATATGCTATGTCTGGGTGTGTACACAACATAGCATATATCAAACTTCTTACCGCTAATGAGTAGGGTATTTTTCGCATCTCATCCACTTTTGCCTTCATCTTGGGACACTGCATATCACTCAATCTGAAGTGACCATCCAGTGGAGTACTGACCGGCTTCGCTACATTCATATTGAATCGCTTTAGGACTTTTTCAATATACCGTTCTTGTGACAGCCAAAGCTTTCTACTACTTCTGTCACGGGTTATCTCCATTCCTAGGATCTGCTTAGCTGGGCCTAATTCTTTCATCGCAAACGACTTATCTAACTTCTGTTTCATCCTGTCAATATTCTTGATGTCTTTTCCCATGATGAACATGTCATCAATGTATAATAGCAGAACTAAGAAATCACCATCTAAGAACTTACGCGTGAACACACAGTGGTCCAAATCCGTTCTGTCATACCCATGTATAACATGAAATTCTTGTATCATTGTCATGGAGCTTGTTTCAACCTATACAAGCTCTTCCTCAGCCTACAAACCATATGCTCATTTTCCTTGACTTTGAACCCCTCTGGTTGGTGCATGTAGATCTCTTCTTCCAGGTCACCATGGAGAAAGACAATTTTAACATCTAACTGCTCTATCTCGAGGTCTATGCTAGCCGCCAACCCAAGCAATACCTGTATGGATGTCATTTTCACCACTGGTGAGAATATCTCCTCGAAGTCTATACCATTCTTCTGATCGAACCCTTTCACCACAAGTCTGGCCTTGAACCTCGTTTATGAATTCTTCTGCTCAATCTTCTTTCTGAACACCCACTTGTTGCTCAGAGCTGCCCTTAAGCAGTTTCACCATATCATAGGTGTGGTTCTTATGCAAGGATTTCATCTCCTCTTGCATAGCTTTCAACCACTCCCCTTATGCTCGTCGGCTAGGGCCTTAGAATAATCTTATGGCTCTCCCCCATCAGTGAGCATAATGTACTCATGTGGCGAGTACCTCTTGGACGGCTGTTTGTCCCTATATGACCTCCTCACTTGTGGCTCAATAGGTGGATCAAGTGAGGGTTGCTCCCCTGGTCAATCTTCTGTAGAAACTCTCTCGTCCTCTGCACCTTGCTATACTCCCTTGTCATCAGGCACCACGAGAGGTGTTACGCCCTAAACTCATAAATCGAGCTCACAAAATTCCCGATCGTCGAATCCGGTGTTGACAGCCTCCGTAGTACCCTATTCTTGGCTCTTAGCGTCCATACGCCAGATTTCGATCCTGAGATCCCATAAAGAGGATTTTTCAATGTACATTTAACTCGTAATAAGCATAACCACAAGTATACCCAAATCACAAAGGCAACATCATCATCACATATCCACTAATATAAACTTTGAATACAATGCTGAAAGGGAAATACATTTGTCAAAATAAAATTAAAGCTCTGGAAGACAGCTGCACGCTCCAAGCTTAACGCCACTGCGACCAGCGTCACCTGCACGCATCTATCGTGCATAAGCTTATAGAAAGCTTAGAGGGTGGTGAAAGTGTGTGTTCAAGATAAGTATCAAGCACACAAATACAACGTCTTAATCATACAATATCAAAAATACTAGTAAGATCATGAATCATACAATATCAGAGTAAGCAGAAATACGGACAAGTCTATGAGTCAAACAATATCAGAGTACGCAATGCAGATCAGCTATGCAAATGAGGAATAATAAAGAGTTGAATATCAGATGCCGAGGATGCAATATAATATATAATTCCTGATGAGTTCACGAATACCGTCAGCCGTATCTAAACCATATAAATGCAGAAACATAGTAACCCAAAATGCCATATGCCACGGATGTATTTGTTGTGCGAATGGAATGACCATGCTAGAGTGTGAAGTCGGGATGATAGTACGTAGTATCGCAGGTTATAGGGTCCATCACAAGGTACTTCTATCCAAACCAGTCTCATACCTAATTTAGGTAGTCAGACTCAATGTGGTAAACTCCTGATCTCAGGTTAGTCACGTGCCCCAACCGAAATCCTGACCATTGTGAAGGTACACGTAACAAATAGTTGCGTACCACAGGCCCGAGTGGATAGTGAGTGAATGAATGAGTATGCAACTCCTGCTCAATAAGTCCATGTATCAGTACTATACATCTCTGGGATCATCACCGGGGTCTAATACACTCCAAGCTGGCTACCGCCTCGGCCGGCCACGCAACCTAGAGAGTAGAAAAGGCCTTACTACCTGCTTGCCAGTAGTATACTAATGCCTACTCGGTTCATCAATAGCGGACCCATTTGGGAGCTGGTCAGACTCAACCTAGCTTACAACCCCCTCACTCGGGCAGATAAGGCCACACCCCCTCCCAACCAACTACGACACAGTAGGAGATGCGGCCTACTAGTATTCGACACTCAGGCGCTCATGTATCCACTCGGTCTAGACATTAGGGCTTCTCATGGCCGCGGAGGTTTAGGGACTTTCACACACGGACATCCAAAGTGCCCAGATGCTCTAACCAAACATTTTCAGTGTCCCATCTAATCATCCACGTCATGCTTGTGGAGGCTATGACCCTGATGTCATAGGGCGTACAGTAATCACAACACACAATGCAAGATACATGAGTCATACAATCCAGTTATGCATCAATCCTTCGCATACCGTGCACTCATGTGAGACAATCTCCGCCTATCAGGGAGTCTCATAACAACCTGCCTAATAACATGTGCAATAGTCAACCATATCTCATAATAAACATGTAGATGATGCGTATGGGCATGTACATGATGCTATGCTGCCACATACTCATAATCGGTATCGACAATCGACACCGATAATTAGTATTGATAATCGGCCTCGATAATCGGCCTATACAATCAGCTTGATAATCGGCCTTGACAATCGATCTCGGCAATCGAAATCGGCCTCGACAATCAGAATCGGCCGTGACAATCGGGATCGGTCTTGACAATCAGAATCGGCCTCGATAATCAAAATCGGCCTCGACAATCGGAATCAGCCTCGACAATCAGAATCAGCCTCGATAATCAGAATCGGCCTCGACAATCGGAATAGGCCTCGATAATCGGTATCAGACTCGATAATCGAAATCAGCCTCAACAATCAGAATCAACCTCGATAATCGGAATCGGCCTTGATGAGAATGGGCCTAACAAGGCCTAAGGGAAGGTCACAATGTGAACATTCAACCATCATTGCCCATCAATGTAGACATATAACCAACATTGCTCCCAAGGAGTGACCCACTTCGAGCCAAACGTAAAGTAGGCCCATGGCCTCACACAATGGCCTAATGTACATCACGATGGGCCTCACTCAAGGGCCAAATACACATCATGACGGCCAAATACACGGGCCTGATATACATCACCATGGGCCACGATCCATGGTCCACAAATACATCATAATGGGGCAGAACAAATGGGCCGCAACAATGTGCCTCCAATGCGTCACTATGGGCCTTAACCCATGTGCCTCAATACATCATAGTAGGCCACAACCCATGAGCCTCAAATATATCATAATGGGCCTCATATACATCAAGTGGGTTGCATCAACGGGCCGCACTAATGGGCCCTCATATACATTATAATGGGCTACAACCATTGGCCCTGAATATATCACAATGGGCCACAACTAATGGGCTTCAAATACACAACAGGTGTGCCCTACACATGGGTCTCAAATATATACAATAGGTGGGCCTCAAATACATCAAATTGGGTCCACCGTTCTAGGTGAGCTATCTACACCATACATCTTTATTTAGAGATCATTTTAGAGTGTTACCCAAATGGATCATAATAGGAGATCATTAGGACCATACCATAAATAACAATGGTGATAATGATTTATCATCGTTAAAATTACCAGGGCCCACCACAACGTTTATTTTCTATCCAAATATGCTCATACGGTCACAAAGATCTGAATCAAGAGGGAGAACAAATTTCATATTGGTCCAAAACTTCTGCACTCCTGGAAGGGGTTTCAATGGTAGACGTTCAATCCCTCACTGGTTGCAGTGTGGTCCACCTAATAGACAGCATGGATATAGAATAAATACATCAAGGGTGGGTCCCATTGGTAAAACAGGTGGACGACTAGATTTCTAGCATATACATTAAGGTTGGCCTACATGGTACCGTCCAGAAATGGACGGTGCAATATACAATACATATATTAAGGTGGGCTCCACGCCCCATGTCAAACAGATGGATGGCTGGATATATATAATACCCGTGTCAAGGGGGCTTGCTGTCCCTAGTAGATGGACAAGGTGGATATACCACGCATGCATTTCTGTGGGTCCCATGGAGAGATGGTGCGTGTACAACACACATATAAGGTGGGCCATACAATGCAATGGGGCCCACGGCCTAAAAATAGTTTAACGATGTGGGTATGATACACACATCATGGTGAGGCCTGGGACTTAAAATCAAGTCAACCTGTGGCTTGTGTGGGCCACACCATACACATAGATAAGAGGTTACCCTCCATTAAAGCACTCATAATCATTTGTGGGCCCACCAAGTCGTGGTTCACAAATCCAACCCATCCATTATGTGTGTCCCACTTGGTTAAATGGTCAGACAAAGTTTCAGGTACATCGAGATCTCAGATGGACCCCAGCAAGTGCTTTTATATGGCTTAGCATGTCTTCACAAGATTGTAGATGTTGTGGGCTACCTAAGTTCTGTTTACGGGTGATTTTTAGAGGCACCCCAAATATAAAGGGGACCCATCAAATGGGCGGTATTGATTTTCGTCACACATCATGGTGGGACCTATGGTGGGGCCCACTGATCTGCCCGTCCCAAGCAGCAGGACGCTGCTTGCTGCAGCATCCTTTGGACATTGATAGCAAGAGCGTCCAGAGTAACCCCCCTTTTTTTGTTTTCTAAAAAAATTTCATAGGTGAGGCCCACATCGGGACAATCTAGTCCATCCAGTGGGTTCTCCTACTCGTGACAGTTCTAATAAGCCCAATATTCAACATATTTTGACGTATAGAAACATCGCAGTGGGCCCTAACAGATTTTAACCATAAATATCACTGTTTTCTACAACATGGCCCACCAGAGATTTAGATTGGCTCCATTTTTGGCTCAACGCCTAAAATGAGCTAGGAAATTAGATGGACGGTGTGGATTAGATACATATATCAAAGTGGGGTGCACGTCTAGTGGACTGGATGGCGTGGGTAAAACACTCACGTCAAGGTGGAGTCCTAGTCCACTACGAGGCGACATGGATGTAACATGGAAACATCAGGTGGGTCCCACCGTCCTTTGCTGGATGGTGTGGATGCCAATCATCATTAGGGCAGGCCCCACATAGACCGGACGGCCTAAATTTTTGGTATGTGTGGGTCTCACGGATGGTGTGTATATAACACATACATCATAGCAGCCCACAAGGCATGCTGACCCGATACAATAGCTATATAGTTGGTTGAGGTATACCAGCCAATCCACTCCCAGGCAAGCTCGGGATAGGGCTGATATTTGTGGCTGATATTTGTATTTTCTCTTCATCTGGGCTTATCCAGACGGACGGGGAGCAATCCCATTCGTTGGACAGTCTAGCAAGGTGGGCCCAATGCATGGATGACAAGGATATTATACATACTTCATGGTAAGGTCCATTTGGGTGGACCACATGACTTCATCATCACCACAAGAAAAATTAGAGAGAGAGAGAGAGACGAGATGGAGGGACCCCGCCACTATGGATCCCTCATTACAATGCATAGATCAAGATGGGTCCCACCATAAGTGGGCCCTTAAATCACCAAAATCAAAACATAAAATCACCTACCTTTGGTCTTTTTGGACATCTTTTTCCATCGACGCATCGTAGAGCTCTAAGGGATACATTTCAACGGTGGAGATGGTTTTTGCATGGTGGGATTGAGTGGTAGGGAGTTAGGCCACACTAGCTTCTCCTCTCTCCCATGGAAATGTTGGACGTAGGTTACTTGGAGAATGAGGGAGAGAGATGAGCGAGAGAGGGTTGTAAGAGAGATAGTGATGGATGAGTGATGGGGAGTGATGGGTGGAGAGAGAGAGAGAGAGAGAGAGAGAGAGAGTTGATTTTGGAGATAGGTAGTTATACTTAGGGATGGGTGTGAGTGATGGGAGTGATTTGTACTTGATTGAATGATTGATGAGATTGATGTGATGGGTTCTATTGGGATTTGCAATGCGCGACATTTTTCTCAAACTGAACACGGGCCCATATCTCCTGTCCCGGGTATCGCCTCAGCATGCGAGATGCGACATCGAAACCGCGGCGATGGCACGATCGCAAAGATACAAGTCTCAGGTCGAGCCGACTCTGAAATACGGGATATGACTCAGGGTCGCCCACAAATACTATATACGTGTTATGGATCACCGAAATTCGACTGAGAGGACCGCAGAAGCCTACGAAACAGCACAAACTAGGATATGGGTCTCACAGGAGGAATAACCGAATCCATGTCATCTAGCTCACTTGAACTAGGCTGATTCTTCTCTAGCTTATCAATGTCTTCTATACACTGATTTTCAAAGAATACCACATCTCTGCTCCTGACAAGCTTCTTCTCGGTCGGATCTTACAATCTGTAACCGAACTTTTCATCACCGTACCCTAAGAACACACACTACCTGATCTTCATATCGAGTTTAGACCTTTCATCCTTTGGTACGTGAACAGATGCCCTGTATCCAAATACCCTAAGATGATTGTACGATGGATCCTGTCCAGTCCACACTTTCTCAGGTACTTCTCCATTCAACAGGGCTGATGGAGACCTATTTATCAAATACACTGCTGTGTGCATTACTTCTCCTCAGAATGTCTTGGGCAACTTCGCATGGGATAATATGCATCTGATTCTCTCTACAATGGTTTGATTCATTCACTCAGCCACACCATTATGCTAGGGGGTCTTGGGAATCATCTGTTCATGTCGTATACCCAGAGACTTACAATACTCATGAAAGTCAACGATGTATTCACCACCATTGTCAGTGCAGATGCACTTCAATTAACTACCTCTCTCTCTCTCGACCATAGCATGAAACAATTTAAACACACCAAAGACCTCGTCCTTAGATTTCAAAGCATAAACCCAAACCCTCCTAGATGCATCATCAATAAAAGTAACAAAATATAATACTCTACCCAAGGTTTTTGTCCTCATAGGCCTACGAACATCAGAATAAACCAAATTTAATGCATACACTTTATTAACATGAGAAGCATATTTAATAAATAAAACTCTATGTTGTTTCCCTGATAAATAATCAATACAGGTTTTGAGAGGTATATCTGTCACGTCTAGAAGGAGCCGCTTCCTCACTAGTACGTGAAGCCCTTTTTCACTCATATGGCTTAGATGCCTGCGTCACATGTCAATAGCTGAATCTTCTGCTATTTTTAACATACCTTTGCACACACTGACACTTGCCTTGTAAAGGGTGCAACACTTCTTTCCTCTAGCTGTTATCAATGAACCCTTAATGAGCTTCCAACGCCCACCAACAAATCGACTTTCATAGCCATCATCATCCAACCTTCCCATTGACATCAAGTTGAGGTAAAGGTTTGGGATATGCCTCACATCCTTGAGAACCAATGTACAACTTACATCGATCTTCACACAAATATCACCAACCCCTACAATCTTCGATATACCAGAATTTCTCATCTTCATGGTCCCATAGTCACCTAACTTATAACTTGTGAAGAAGTCCCTACGTGGAGTCGCATGAAACGAGGCTCCTGAGTTTATCACCCAGTCGGTGTCCTGACTCATAGCCGTGAGACAAACATCATGATCTACTGAAAGAATAACTACAGCGTCACTATCTGAAGTGACCGCAGTGGAATTTGATTCATCTTCCTTCTCCTTTCCTTTTCCTTTCTTGTCGTTCTTATTCTTACAACATTCATGCTTATAGTCGCTCTTCTTACCACAATTCCAGCATTCAACATCCTTCCTAGTACTCGAATTGCCTCTTGATTTATCTCGGGCCATTCTGCCCTTTTTATTCTTTCCTCTACCCCGTTCTTGTGTTACAAGGGCCTCTTGCTAAGTAGACCCTTGAGACTTTCTCCTTATCTCCTCATTGAAGAGACAGCTAGTTACCTGTTCCATGGATACCTTTCCGTCTAGTGCGAAGTTACTTAGAGACACCACCAATGTCTCCCAACTGTTAGGTAATGAGCTAAGCAATAGAAAAGCCTGTAATTCATCGTTTAGGACCATCTTCATAGCGAAGAGCTTATTCAATATATTGCTGACCTCATTCATGGCTTAGCATAGAACCACCACCTTTGAACTTAAGATTCACAAGTCGTCTTATCAGAAAAATTTTATTGCCGGCTGTCTTCTTCTCATACAACACTTGCATTTCAGCCATAGGCTAGCGGCTGAGGTCTCCGTAGACACATGGTGGAATACGGAATCATCCAACCATTGTCTAATAAAACCCACCGCCTTCCGGTCCAACTTCTTCCAATCATCATCTGTCATATCCTTTGTTTTTGCTGATATGCTTAAGATTGGAGCATACAAGTCCTTGCAATAAAGCAAGTCCTCCATCTTAGCCTTCCATATGGTCCAGTTAGAACTATTGAGTCTGATCATCCTTGATGAGCCACTTTCCATAATTCAGAACCAATCCCACTCGTTCAACTAACCTAAATGCTCTAATACCACTTTGTTGGAGGCCTTTACATAACCTTATGATCTAGCCTCCCCAAAACCACTAGAATTATGGGATAATAAAGCAATGAAATAAATCAAAGCACAAACCACACGACACAAGAAATTTTTACGTGGAAAACCCTCAAAGAGGTATAAACCATGGGACCTCGTCCAGATCAACAATCCACTATGAAGTAGAACGTTACAACCGATCACAAGCACACACCGCTTAGATTAAACCTTCTTCACTAATGCAGGAGTGGATAAACAATAAGAGAATAAAGAAAAATGGAGAGATCTCACCGATTACGAGGATGTAGAAGCACTGAAATATCGAGTGCATAGTAGATCACCTTTACAAGCAGAACCTCCCTTCCACAAGCTTCCTCTCTCTCTCTCTCTCTCTCTCTCACACACACACACACACACCTTTGATAGCCCTAAACCCTTTAATAAACCCTTATAAAGCTTTAAAAAACCCTCTTGCATTGCCTAGAAAGCCCTAAGTACCTCCGATTTATAGTTTAGGAAACTCCCTTTTACATGGATGTGAAAATCGCCTCAAAATTCTGCAATCCGCACAAAATCGTGGAAGTGAATCTGCGTAACCTCGACTGGTCGAGCAAACCACTCGACCGGTCGAGCACCTCCCTCGACTAGTCGAGCACCACGAAAAAATTCCAACCAAGCTCGCTGGAGTTTGAGTCGAGCTAGTCCTTGACTGGTCGACCAGCACCCTCGACCGGTCGAGCCTAGGGAGAAAACCCCATCATATAGAGCCTTGTTATGAATGAACTGTTTGGATGATAATAATCATATAGATAGTGACAAATCTCATAGTTGGCAATTTATTAGATGGGAAATTTCTTGAAAGATTTTCAAATTTGAGGTTTTACTTAGGATATCATTGGAAAAATCTCGTTAAAATAAAATATTTAAAAGTAATAATAAATTTTAATTTAAAACGTAATAATATAATAATTTTCTAAATACTTTTACTATTTTTGAGTTAATATTGTGACAGAAATATGATGATTTAAAATATGCTGATATTTAAAAAATATATTAATAATATCATGATATTATATTTTCAAAATCTTGGCGATATTTGTGACATTGCTCATTTGTCACATGAGCAAGTATGCTATTCAGAGAAGTTTACATGGTAAGTATGGTATACATGGATGATGACTCAAACCATTCATCCATGGTTAAGCTCCAAAAAAAAAAAAAAAAAAACATTGCAGCTTTTTAAAATTTTTCATAGAAAAATCGATCATTGATTGTATTATTTTTTTCAACACTACAATTAGATTCTTAAGGGCTCTTGAAGTAATCAATTATCTTTTATATACTATAAAAACCATTATAAACTATCCAAATCTCCCAATTTAAGTAGTGTGGCCTACTTCATGATGGATGATTGGATTGACATGATTTTGGAGTATCACATCGTCATGGTGAGGTAACATTGTTAGATCATTGGATGTTGTGCATATAACACCTGGTCCTTGTTAGAAGATGCCTTAAATTTGTACATGGAATAGGGGTTGATCGATCAACCAACTTGGTCAATTAATCGAGTGACCCTCAAATTATACAGATTGGTTTCTGGACAGTTTTGTACAATCTTGATCGATTGATCTATCAAGTTGATTGTTGAGGGTCAAATATTGCATATCAGAGCCCAGTTAGTGCCTGAATTTATGAACATGATACTATTTAACCGCCCAATTTAATTGTGTTTGTGATGCAGGGTGTATTTACGAGCTTGGATTGAAATAGGATGCTAAAAGCATGGATTTAATGCTCATGAGACACCAAAGGCAAAGGACAGACCCCAGGGAACCAAGATTGATGAATTTACATGCCAAAGACCCAGAAAATTGAGAAATTGAAGCTTAAGTGGCCTGAAAGACGTCCAAAATGTAAGATCATAGGGTTCTCACCATCCGTTCGGTTCGAAACTTCATACAGGGCCTGAAGACCCTAAATTAACCGTACACGCCAAATTTCAGCTCTTGGATCCTTGTGGAAATGGCTCAACGGACAAATCAGCCCATAAAACACTGATCTGGGACCCACCTGATATCTGGACATGCTTCAATTTTGGTCTTAATCATTTAAATTAGATGACATAATGGATGGTCGAAGCAGATGTCTCATATACCTCAAGGTGGGACCCACCTTACATGGTGCGTGTGTACAGCACACATGCATTGAATGAGCATCGAATCAAAGGAATCGGTCAACAGAGCTTTGACCGATTCTTTCTAAAATGATTTGAATCCTTCTCTCCCGCCTCTGCGAATGCTCAGAACAGAGCTTGCGGCCCTTTCTTGTGGGCCACCACCATGACTCGATGGTCCAATCCGAACCATCCATAAGACTTGCATGGCCTCTCTCACTCAGGCCTAGGTGGTGGAGTTTCAAAAGACAGCAAAGATCAGATCTCAACTGTCCAAACGTAGGACAAACGGTAGAAGTACAAGTCCCATGGGCCACACCTAATCTGAGCTAAAACAGACCATACCTGACTTGTTTTTTGAGAGAAATCTGGTGGACAGCATGGATTTCTCAAACGTCAGCTGAAGTGGGCCCCACCGATCATCAGCGCAGCTCCTTGCGTTAAGATACGCGTGTCCGAGAGAAGACCAGACTTTCGTTCATTGCACTATCAAGGCGATGATCGGGCCATCCATCTAGACCGTCCAAAAACTTCCCAGGGGTCGGTCGTCCGTCACTAAGGAGTCTAAACGACTTAAATTCAAAAGGCAGCCAGTCCTCCAGCCCAAAAAGGTATCAAACACAAGTTTCTTTTGCATTTTTCGGTTACTGCAAAACAAAGTCGGTTGTGTAAACCGACTTGCTTACTACGCATGTTCGCACTGACTCCAGCTGCATAAAGAAGGCTTGCAGACTGACCTCCGTGCTTATAAAAGAAAGAGAATGGAGTGAGAGTGGATCATCCAAAGCTAGGGGATGTCTAGAGAGAGAGAGAGAGAGAGAGAGAGAGAGAGCTTAGAGTTTTAGTTTATTGTTTTCTTTATTTTCCTATTTTTCTTTTCTTTTCTCTTTTAATTGTTGAGATTTAGTCTAATCATGGTTGGCTAAACCTTTTAGCTCGGGCTAAGAGGTGAAGCTTATAGCGTGATGGGAGAACTTCTTGCTTGTGCCTTTTGTTTAAACTGAACTAATATTGATGTTATGTAACACCCCATACCTTCATACACAGGTGTTACCTCTTAAGCCCACACTAAACTAAAAATTATTTGGGTTAACCAAAACTTGAACTCGACATACACCGGATGGAGATTCCGGTCAACATTAAAGCCATCCATTAGGGTCTTCAAGGGTCAGAACACGCCTTATGACAATCAGGAAGGTGAGACTACTCGAGCACTCTAAATTAAAGCCATTATGTTAGTTGATACTGCTGCAACACACTTGTCACAGACACATGAGGACTAGTTAGCAACAAGCCATGCCATCACCATAACCAATACATTATATTAACCATAAAAAATTTGTATCAGGCCCGCCTAATCAACAGATCACGTCGTAAGGGCCAATGCTGGCCCAATGAGGTGTGTAACGTCTCGCCTAGGCCTCGGTCCCACACTAAAATGAGTCGGGGCCCCTATTCCTAGGCCCTAAGAAAGGTGGACGAGACAGATTTATCATAGACATCATGGTGGGCCCCACATGGGTTGCATGTGCATCCCATGCATTCACAAATGTTGTGCACTGGGGCAGTCAGTTCAGTCAAACGACCATTGACCGAACCCTTTTACAAAAAATTAGGAAAATGACCATTCCCACCTTCCCTATATTTGAAACCGACAGTGTTTGGGCCTCTAGGTGGCCCACCATGTCCACTTTCCGAGCCATCCAAGCCATCCAATCTCTTCATGGGACCCACACGAATAAAACAGTATAGCCGTTTGATCACTTGTAAGCAGAGGAAGGAGATTGTTTACCACCGTCCATCCTGGCCAAAAAACCGCCCGACTGAGAGCCTGTGGTGAGAAGAGAGAGAGGACCGCCCTTCCTCTTTGGGAAGGACAAATCTTAGCCGTCCACTGAGGAAACAATCTCAGCTGTTCCCTCTCTCTCACTCCCTCTATAAGATGGGTCCTATAGCCCTAGGAAATTTGCATCAAGAGAAGGAAGAAAGAGAGTATAAGTGAGAGAGAGAAACAGGGAGCCATTCTCTCCTGTTGTAGTTTGTGTACAGGGTCGGCATCCACCACCTTAGGTGATCCTTCTTCTCCCCTCTCCTTGTAAATTCTGGCTAGGTAAGGGGTAGCACTATCGAAACCGGAACCATGCCAAGCAAGTAGTTGGGTTCGAACCAACCATAATAACGTCGAGACTAGCCAGGCAATGGCCGTTTCAGACCACATTTCGGGCCCCAGTTGATGTCTGTTTTGAGCTCTTTATAGAGCTTGGAACTAACTCAGAGAAATAAGCCAATAAACACTTGTGGGGCGAACCAAGAAAGGAGTAAACTGGGTCCCTGTTTTTAGGCTAGAACGGAGCCAACCCATGGCCCTGTTTCGGGTCTAAAATTGAGCCGATCAGTAGCTCTGTTCCAAGCTAGAAACCGACCCATTTGCAACACTCGTTTTGGGCTAAGACCCGGCCAAACAATGGCCGAGCGTTGGTCTAAAAATCGAGCGAAACGAAGCTCTGTTTTGGGCTAGGAAAAATGACCAAACAATGGCTGGGATTTGGGCTGAGAACTGACCCAACTGAAGCTCTGTTTTAAGCTGAATATGGGCCAAACAATGGCCATTGTTCTGAGCTAAAACTAGGCCTAAGAACACCTGCACTAGTTTCTTTTAATAAGCTATGGTTAGAATTAAGAATCGACCTTTCGTCTGGCTCTGTTCCGAGCTAAAATGATGGCCAAACATGGCCCTGCATGAAGGCTACCTGACTCAGCTCCAACAACAGGAAGATGGGTCGACACCACGCCACTCCATGGCTAGGAAGATGACCCCGAACCAGGCCGCAAACAGACCTTCATGTGGCTGGAAACGTGCCTCAGTCGGCCTTGCTAAAGGGGTGTATGGAGTAGATGGGACTCACCAAGCTACGGGTCCCACCTGGGGTTCAAATCTCAGTTAGCTTCATCGCATACATTAGTAGGCTCCAACTGCCATGCACCGTTTTGGAAACAGCTCCCATGGCATGCAGGAGAAGAACCTACTTCACGTGGAGCGCTGATGGGCTAACTGCGGTGCCTATGGGCTTGCATAAATGCTGGTGGGTCCTACTAATCGTAAGTGGGCTTCACTATGTTAGGCCACACGTTGAAAGCTAGTGGGTTATATGAATGTCGTGGGCCACCTTACTGCATATCCACGCCATCCATTGTTTTGCCAGTTGGGTGAAACCCACCTGCACCGTCCATTTGGTGGTTACTGGACTCTTCAACGGTCTATATATACATGTATATTATATGAGAAATGCAATATACATAACGCTATACTACATAGGGTAAATATATATATATATATATATATATATATATATATATATATATATGATACATGGATAGATGTATACTGGTGGGCCCCACCTGTGAAGTGAATAAATGGTGTATGTATTCACCGGGACGTTAAAACAGAGGGTATTATATATATATATATATATATATATATATATATATATAGCTAAACGCTCACCTGCCAACCAGTTCACATAAACTACCTACAAAATTTTGAGATCTCATCATATCTGATGAGTCTCGAATATCTGAACGGTCCATATAGAGCAGAACCTCATGAAACCCCCTGGTTCTAATTTTTACTTTGAACCAAGACTTCGGTGGGCCCTGAAAAACAGTTCGTCCCTTGATTTGCAGTTATCTTTGCTATGGGCCACCAGAATCTTAGATCGGTAAGAAAATTCACCCCCTAAGGTTTCTTGGGATTTCACATCTTATGGACCATTTGGATTCGACACCCATGTCACGTGAGTAAAGTTGCACAGTCGCGTTGGTGCGTAGGTGAGCATGCCTCATATTTATATACTATGCAAATGACATGGTGGGTCCTACCCGTGTGGACTCACCTCATGGATACCCTCTACATCTGAGCCGTCCATCTAGTGGGCGGACTCATCCTAGGAATCTGAGGAGGAAATTGGGCTGATGTAGTAATCAAGTGGGCCCTGACAAGACCCAGTTGATTAAATTAAGGGACTCATGCTTGTTCTTGGTCACCTTTGATTACAACCGAAGATAGCCTTGGTTTAGGGTTTTCCAAACCTCCACCTAACCACAAGTATTTAACCTTGTGGCTCACTATCTATTATGAATGAAATTGTACAGGGAGATACGGGAGCGGTGTAAACTCACTGCCTTCTCACGAAAACTTGCATGTAGAAGCACTCTACAATTTGACTGGTGATGATTTCTTTCCCCTTAAGCTTTGCACCCTTAACCAGACCAGAAATAGTAGCATTATTAGTGTAAATGGCTAGCTAGACTAATGATGAACTGTGTATGGAAATAAACTATATTTACTTGATTTATCTATTTAACATGATAATTCTCATGCTTACTATTGTTTAGATTCTTGATTTCTCTAAACTGCCTAAGTAAATAATCTAGTTATTTATGTCATGTAAATTCAGTTGTTGTATATTGATAGGGATACATGTGTCATTCCTTATTCCCCTTTTATATTGAAATATATGTTGTTATGACACACATACTGTTAAAATCTCTCCAGGGGAAGTCCTAACAAAGGAGAGTCCGTGCTTGGGGCGTAGCTAGATTGGTTGTGACATAAGTAGGCCCCTGACATGAAGGTTTTGGTTGTGGTACTTGACCATGAGGGTTTACCATCCATGTGTGGTTTCTCCCAACTGACTTGGGATGGACTTCATAACCCTTCCAAATACCGTTGTTTACTCGTTTTTGAATTATTTATGCTGACATGTTTAAAACGCCACTTTTGATAATTTCAACATTTCACCTCTAGTCGGCATTGGTTGTAGCCCCTTTATATTAAATTGATTGACCACATATTAGTGGGTACTACACACACCCTAAGATGGTAGTTTCATAGGCCGGGGATGGTGGAATGGGATACAGTGCCCGAGTCGTCGGCCTACGCTGGGCCATATGCTCCCCGTAGTGACCATGAGCTTATTTAAATTGGCTGGTTGCAATTGGACTAATAATGGGATGGATAATCATGCATGCATGACACAGACCAATATCTATTGTTGACGTACATAACATACAGATTCGCTTGTCTGGATGTTTTACCCAAGGCACCAACCATCATCTGTTGTTATCCTACATATTTAACTATCTGGATGTTTTACTCGAGGCACAGACCATCTGGATGTTTTACCTGGGTCGATGATTGCATGGGTAACGACCCCTATATTCGTCTAGATGTTAAACCAGAGACAACGATTGTATTCACTAATCCATGCACTTAATAAGGCTGCATCTACAGTGTTTTGGATTATCTGTACGCTTTTATGTTATTCCTTATTTAGGGCGGCACTGTGTAATCTTAGGGGGAAGATCACACTGAGTTGGTTACTCATTCATCAATATTCAACCATACAAAGGATACAGGCATGAAGGGACTTGCGGAGGATCGGGAGGTGGCAGAAGTCGAGGAGGAGGCTTGCAATGAGGAGTCGTACCAGGAGGTGGCAACTTATTTTGGATTAAATCAGTAATTTACCTTCTTATTAATATTTCAGCTTATTTTGGGATTAAAAGTTTTATATATAGGCCCCGGCTGAGTGGCCCAGGATATTATTACTGTTTGGATTTTTTTCTATAATACGCTTGGTTCCGTTAATCGCACTTTGATTGGGTTTGATTATCCTTTTGTTTACCAGTTAACACCTGGGTTTTCAAGAGACGAGTGGTATACTTGGGTCTCAAAAACTGGGGCATTACAAGTTGGTATCAAAGCGGGGTATGAGACAGCCTGGCTGGTCGCTGTGGGACCAGCTTACGAACCTTGAAAGATTAACTTAGGCAAAACTTAGATAGATGGGTGCTAACGGCCAAGCCCTCAGCCAACGTATATGAGGATACACCGATGGGCGCTATCGCTTTCATATAGATGGTAGCAACTATGCAGCAACAGCAGGCTGCCTTTATGTAGTAGCAACAAGACTCATACACTCTAATGATGGAAACCCTGCGAAGTCGTGGGGGAGCGTCACGTGATACGGAGGCAAGAGGCACCGACATATTCGACCACTTCTTAAGGCTCTGCCCATCGACTTTCAGGGGATCGCCTGATCCAGTGCAGGCCGAACATTGGTTGGCAAGGATTGTCAAGATAATGGGGCTGCTGGAGTGCTCCGACGCTCAAAAGGTCATCTGGGCCACGTACCTGCTTGAGGGAGAGGCCGAGAACTGGTGGAAAAGCGTACAAAGAAGCGTGCCATCTAGGTACGCCTGGACCTAGGCTGGCTTCAAAATAAAGTTCTTGAAAAAGTATTTTCCATGAAGCGAGAAGATTGCACGATTTTTGAAGTTAGAACAAGGAAGCCTGACAGTCCCCCAGTACGAGGCGAGGTTTGACGAGTTATCTCAATATATACTCAAAGCCCTCGAGGGCGAGGAGTATAAGCTGGAAAAGTTTAAAGAGGGGGTTATGTAACGACCTGTAGATTTCCGTACATTGGGTCGAGTACCACCTCGACCAGAAATCACGTAGGATTAAATCCTTTAGAAATTTAACAAAGTTAACTAAGTACTAAACTCAATTAGCCATGAAATCCGTTGGGATCGCTTTAAATACGATCTACAAGACCCAAAACTTGCAGAACAAGTGACGCTAGGTTACCCTAAAGTTTAGAACCAAACTCATTTCCCGGCTGCTCTCGGGAATGAAACGAAACTTCGTATTAGGTCTAGATCGCGCATCGGAAGTCCGATTAACACGAAGCTAAGGAACTAGGACCGCCTCACTGGACTTGACAATCATCTAAAAAATCAGGTCCATCCGATGTTCCACGGCCATTCGTTTCGATTCGAAGCGAGGGAGTGTGAAAAACACTATTCCCATCCTAATAAAAATATCAGGAATAGTGATCTGGCATCGTTCGGTTGCACGTCAGTATTAAGCAACCTGACCGTCGAGAATCGAGACAAATTACACCCTCGGATTAAGAAAAATTTCAGAAATATTTACATGTACTTGGAATTTCGATCGTGGCTATGACCGTTGAAGCGAAAGTGGTCCGCCACGTGCGATCTGGGAATCCGATCAAGTCAAAACGTAATCCCACGTAGATCCATAGATGGTGAGCTTAAGTCGACGTTTGGCTCAAGGAGGGCCACCAGAACCTCCCTTTTGAGCTGGAAAAGTGACGAATATCCTATATTAGCAGTAACCCTTGAACCTGAGTCTATTTTTGGAATGTTTTTGGCTATAAAAGGAGCTTAGAACAGCCCCTCTCACAGCCATACGAATTTGGGATTAAAACCCTAGAGAGAGAGAGAGAGAGAAAAGAGGGAGAATAGCTTGGGATTTGTGGGAGATCTTCCTCCTACTGCTTTGGGTTGTCACACGGCCTACACCGCTCCATTCCAGGTGTTTTTCCAACGGTTTCCATTCCGTTTGAAGGTAAGAAACCCTAACCCTAGGTCTGATTTGAGGTAGGATCGTTGTAGGCTATGTAAAGGCTAACCGATTCCGCTCTTTAGGCTAGAAAACTCCCGTATACGGAAGCTCTACTACCCTTGCTGATTCGTTGGAATTCCAAGGGCAAAGGTGAGGACTTTAAGTGTATAAGTTAAGGTTTTCAACGCTTTCAATGTCAGATAATGGTAGATTCATGATCTGCATGCAATTGCACATGTACAAAGTGCTTTCTGTATCCTGTTTCGATTAACGTTGTAGAAATTGGAATTTCACATACTCTAGGTATACGTAGAAATACCGTATATGTATATTTTTTGGGAAAATGTATGACATGTTTATTTAATATATGATTGTACCATATATGTATAAAATACTAGTTTGGCGAAAGGAATCGCTGAATTACATGTTCGCTTGTAAATGCCTAGTATGTTGAAATTGTGTATTCTAGAAATACCGCATATGTGTAAAATTTAGAAGTGTAATTGTCATGATTATTTGTTGTATGAATATGATATACGCGGGTAAAATAACCGATTGGCGAGAGAATAGCCCTAACACGCGATTTGCTAACATACGTCATGTATGTTAGAATGGCGTACTCTAAGTGTTGTGTAAGTGCTTGTGTGTGTGTAAAGGCTTGTGTATTAGTGCCTTAGAAGGGTGCTGATATGGAATTCCCGACTCTCTTAGAGACATGTAGGATCCCCTCCATGCGGTGGTTCGCTATAACCACTTAATTGTGATGTGTATGTAATTGTATCCCTATGTGTATAGTGCTTTACAACATGCTTTACAACATGCTTTACAACATGCTTTACTTCATGCTTTTCTTCATGCTTTATAACATGCCTGCTAACATGCTTGTATTGCTTATTTATCATGTTTTACTCCACATGTTATTGATGAGAACTGTTTGAGTTTGGGACTATGCCTATAGTCCAAACATTCGGTACCAGACCTGAGATTGTGGCTGAGATGCATGTCGCCACAAAAGGATGTGTCTGGCGAACCCGAGTCGTACTTCGGTTGGCGATAGTGGTTGGCCACACGGAGTGCTTTTGCGCTCCATATCGCCCAACTTTTGGTGCGCTCGAGCTAGTCAGGCTCGTCAAGTAAACTGAAGTGTATATGTGTGTTCACCATGTTTGGTGGCTACTGCTTGAACCTAGGGTACCAAACTTACCAGTGGCGATCCCGTTAACCATGGTACCTCGATCCGCTAAGACGCATGAGCCGGGCATGGTGGTATGGGACATCGTGGTCGAGCTGTCGGCCTACGTTGGGGCCATGTGCCTCCCCGTAGTGACCATTATGCAACTAAACTCATGAGCCGAATACGGTGGTATGGGACACTGTATTCGAGCTGTCGATACATACGGCGAGAGCCGAGTACGGTAAGACCTGTGCTCGTGCTGACGGGCGACGAGTCCTCCGTAGTATCATCGAGTGTACTCCAAGTGTCTGTGATTGGCGATGAGTCTTTCACAGCAACTAGAGTATGAGTTGAGCCGAGTACGTTGAGACCTGTACTCGAGCTGACGGCTAGTGATTGAGCCGAGTATGGTGAGACCTGTACTCGAGCTGACGGCCAACAATTGAGCCGCATACGGTGAGATCTGTATCCGCGCTGACGGGTGACGAGCCCTTTGGCGATGCCTTCACTACGCTTCTCAAACCATAATATCGTATGAGACTAACTAGGATTGACGACCCTAGAATGGATCATGTTTGGGAATGATACAAGGGAGGTACCTTAGTTTCCCAATACTGCTGGTTGAAATGGTCTAATAAAAACTTGGTAATCATGAGCATCATCGCACCGCATGTGCTTTGTAGATGTGGCGCACTGAGGGAGTAAGCATTCGTGAACGTAAGATGATGTCGCTTGAGGGTGGTTTGGCAAGGGCATACAGCATCATGTCATATCATTTTTGCACTTAACAAGAGTAATTAGAAATGTTTGATTTGTACTGCGTTATCATTACTGCTTGATTGATTTGATAACATGTTAACCTATGCTTTATTGTTCCACTGAGTTAGCTACTCACTCCCACGTTACGGGACGGTGTTTGCAACACCCACCAGACTCTGTCACAGGTATAGATGGCGCCTTGGTTCAGGAGCCGGAGCCCGACTTCGGGGAGGATCAGGATGAGTTCTCCTTTATGCAGTACTCTGACGGCTATGCTTAGGCCGACTGCATCGCGGGGATTCCAGGGCTTATCTATGGGATTGTATTTTGATTTTTGACTTAGAAACAATACATGTATATTGGTACTCAGTTAGTACTCATACTCTGGAGTTCATAAAATTTTGGTACTTTACATACTTTGAATATAAAAATTTTCGTCTTCCGCTTGCATTTATACAATTGAACTGGAGTATGAATTACTATTTTGGTATAATCTCATTCATGTTTATTGCGCTAACTCAGACAACATTTAACCATCATTGTGTATGTTGCATAAGTGATGCGTTGGAACTCGGGAGTTGAGTTCATACTCGACCCCCGATTTTCAGGGCGTTACAGGTTAAAGCCCGGTATACAATCTTGGCAATGCACCTGGGATTTCGGGGACTTCCTGAAATTGGTGAACAAGGTGATGTGCGTAGAAAAAGATTTTGAGCACACCATCCGCTCCCGCCTACCGGCTAGGGATGCCTCGTTTCGACCAAGGCAACCTCCTCCTACTCCGTCCGTCCCTATGGGGAGACTTAGACCACTGGTCACACAAGCACCTCCTTCGCCCCATGGCGAAGGCTGTGGTTACTGTGGAAAGACGAACCACAACACCCAGACTTGCTTCCAGCGAATGCGAGATCAAGGCATTTCACGTCGAGTAAACCGACTACCACAGAACTAGGCAGCAGCAAGGGCAGCACCCAGGCCTCAGTAGCCCAGACAGGGGCCCCCACATCAGCAGAGGACTCCCCCAGTGTGGGTATATGTTGTTGCCACCACGGAGGCTGAACAAGGCCCCTTTTGGACCATTCATGGTACTGCCCACATTAACGGTACCCCTGTACTAATTTTATTTGATTCTGGTGCAACTCTATCTTTAATTGATTCTGCTATTGCATCTAGATTAGAACTGAAAACAACTCGGATACATGCCCCCTTAGTTGTAGCATCCCCTATGGGAAAATTTGTAGAAACAGATAAGATGTGTAGAGCATGTCCCGTCACGCTCGTAAATTGCAAGGTTACTGTGGACCTGATTATCATGCCAATCAAGCAGTTTGACATCATCCTCAGGATGGACTGGCTTACGTTTGTGCGTGCAGTCATGAATTGTCGCAACAAAACGGTGACAATATCCATCCCAGGGCGTGCCTCTACTTTGAAAGGGGGGCAGATGCCGAGAATTTGAAAGCTTACAGGCTTTAGAGGAAGCCGAGTTAGCAAAAGTCACCATCAGTCAGATACCGGTAGTCCAAGATTTTCCCGAAGTATTTCAAGAAATACCAGGGCTACCCCCTAGAAGAGCGATAGACTTCTGCATCGACCTCAAGCCAGGGACTGCTCCTATATCATTCCCTCCGTTTCGCATACCTCCTTGCAAGATGGAGTTGAGGAGTCAGATTGATGAGTTGCTAGCTCAGGGCTTTATCCGTCCCAACATTTATCCTTGGGGAGCACCGGTCCTCTTTGTCAAGAAGAAGGACGAGTCGATGTGTCTCTGTATAGACTACAGGAGACTGAACGAGGTCACAATCAATAACAGATATTCCCTACCACATATTGACGATCTATTTGATCAATTGAAAGATGCCAAGTACTTCTCCAAAATAGACTTGCGTTCAGGATATCACCAGCTGAGGATCCGGGATGAGGACATCCCGAAGACGGTCTTCAGAACTCGATATGGGCACTATGAGTTCTTGGTTATGTCTTTTGGTCTTACGAATGCTCCGGCAGTTTTTATGAACCTCATGAACCGAGTCTTCATGCCTTACTTAGAACGGTTTGTAATCGCATTCATTAATGACATCTTGGTCTATTCCAAGAGCTAAGAGGAGCATGAACAACATTTACGTACAATCCTAAGTACACTAAAGGATAACCAACTGTATGTTAAGTTGTCTAAATGTGATTTCTGGGAACAGGAAGTGAAATTCTTAGGGCACGTAGTAAAGGCAGAAGGAATAGTGGTCGATCTGGTTAAGGTGGAAGTAGTATCTAAGTGGGAACAACCCACCACAGTGACCGAAGTTCAGAGTTTCTTGGACATGGCCAGGTACTATTGACGCACGACCGCTCACACAACTGACAAAGAAGAATGCCCAATTTACGTGGGAAGAGAATGCAAAGGTGTCGTTCTAGGAATTGAAGATGAGATTAACTTCTGCGCCAGTGCTCACTCTCCCACAAGAAGGAGAGAAGTTCGTGGTATACAGCGATGCCTCGAAGTTGGGCCTCAGCTGCATTCTAATGCAGAACGACAAAGTAATCGCTTACGCCTCTCGTCAATTGAAGAAGCATGAAGAAAACTACCCAACTCATGACCTGGAGTTAGCAGCCGTGGTATTTACCTTAAAGATATGGAGGCATTACCTGTATGGAGAATATTTTCATTTATTCTGCGATCACAAGAGCCTGAAATACATATTCATGCAGAAGGACTTGAACATGCACCAGCATCGGTGGATGGAGACTCTTAAAGATTTTCACTTCAACATCTCTTACCACCCTGGCAAGGCAAACTCCATGGTCGACGCTTTGAGTTGGAAGAAGAAGCACAAGCTAGTACCACCCTGATGATCAAGGAATGGAAAATGATGAAGTTTGTGCAGGACTTTGATATCCAGCTCAACCTCGATGAACTTGATGCCTACATGGCTCTGTTGACTACAGAGCCAACCCTGGTCCGACACATGATCTCCATACAAGACTAGGATGAATGGCTTATCAAGATGAAAGGAAGGTGCAAGAATGAAGTGATGCCGGACTGGAGGGTTGGCGACGATGGTGGTATTCGGTATCAGGGATGAGTATGCGTTCCAAACAATGCCGAATTAAGGAAAGAAGTAATGACAAAAGCCCACCATTCCAAGTTAGCCATCCACCCGGGGAGTACTAAATGTACAACGATGTAAAAAGGTAGTACTAGTAGAGAAATATGAAGAGGGACATTGCCGACTTTGTGGTAAAATGCATGGTGTGCCAGAAGATCAAGGTTGAGCATCGCAAGCCTGCTGGCCTCCTTCAGCCACTGCCTTTAGCTGAATGGAAGTGGGACAACATTTTTATGGACTTTATATCTGGTTTTCCTAGGACGCAAAGGAAACACAATTCGATCTGGGTCATTGTCGATAGGTTGACAAAGGCTGCCAAATTCCTCCCAATCCGCACGAAAGATTCCACTTATAGTTTAGCAAAGCTATATATCTGGGAAGTCATGCGATCCTACGGAGTTCCTTGAGAAACTATATCAGATCGAGACTCCAGATTTACTTCTGCCTTCTGGAAGAGACTGTAGGAAGAATTGGGCATAGAACTCAAGTTCAGTACAACGTTCCACCCTCAGACAGATGGGTAGATTGAGCGGGTGAACCAGATCTTAGAAGATATGCTGAGAGCATGTGTCCTAGACTTTCAGGGCAACTAGGATGATCCCCTGGCACTGGCAAAATTCGCATACAGTAACAGTTTTCAGTCCAGCATAAGCATGACATCGTATGAAGCTCTCTATGGTCGCCCTTGCCGAGCCCCTTAGTTTTGGGTAGAAATAGGAGAAAGAAGCTTGTTAGGTCTGGAGTTAGTTCAAGCTACTACTCAGGTCATTGACGTAGTCAGAAAACGTCTGCACACTACCCAGAGTAGACAGAAGAGCTATGCGAATAATCGACGTCACAACCTGGAGTTTGCAGTTGGCGATCAAGTATTTCTAAAGGTGTCACCTATGAAGGATTTGATGAGGTTCAGACAGAAAGGAAGCTAGCACCATGGTTCATCGGGCCTTTTGAAATCTTAGATCATGTGGGAGCCATGGCATACCGTCTTGCACTACCTACTGCACTGACTGGTATTCACAACGTCTTCTACATATCTATGTTGAAGAAGTATACTCCAGATGAGACACACATCGTTACTTGGGAGCAGATCGAGCTGACAGATAACGTCTCCTACACCGAGGAACCAATCCATATCTTAGACCACAAGGAGCAGGTCCTACAGACGAAGACTATACATTTAGTCAAGGTTTTTTGGTCACATCATGAGGAGGAAGAAGCGACATGGGAATGATAAGCAGAAGTTAAGGAAAAGTACCCTCACCTGTTTAGTGACACACCTTAGGTAAATTTGAGGGCGAAATTTTTTTTTAGGGGGATAGAATGTAACACCCCGTACCTCCAGTATACAGGTGTTACCTCTTAAACCCACACTAAACTAAAAATTATTTGGGTTAACCAAAACTTGAACTTGACATACACAGGAAGGGGATTCCGGTCGACATTAAAGCCATCCATCAGGGTCTTCAAGGGTCAGAACACGCCCCATGACAATCGGGAAGGTGAGACTACTCAAGCACTCTAAATTAAAGCCATTATGTTAGTTGATATTGCTGCAACACACTTGTCACCGACATATGAGGACTAGTTAGCAACAAGTCATGCCTTCACTATAACCAGTACATTATATTAACCATTGAAAATTTGTATTAGGCCCGCCTGATCAATAGATCATGTCGTATGGGCCAATGTTGGCCCAATGAGGTGTGTAACGTCCCACCTAGGCCTCGACCCCACACTAAAATGAGCCAAGGCCCTTATTCCTAGGCTCCAAGAAAGGTGGATGGGACATATTTATCACAGATATCATGGTGGGCCCCACATGGGTTGCATGTGCACCCCATGCATTCACAAACGCTGTGCACTCGGGCAGTTGGTTCGGTCAAATAACCATTGACCGAACCCTTTTACAAAAAAAAAATCAGGAAAATGACTGTTCCAACCTTCCCTCTGTTTGAAACCGACGGTGTTTGGGCCTCTAAGTGGCCCACCACGTCCACTTTCTAAGCCATCCAATCACTTCATGGGACCCACACGAACAAAACGGTATAGCAGTTTGATCACTTGTAAGTAGAGGAAGGAGATTGAATGCCACCGTCCATCCTAGGCAAAAAATTGCCCGACTGAGAGCTTGTGGTGAGAAGAGATAGAGGACTGCCCTTCCTCTTTGGGAAGGACGAATCTCAGCTGTCCACTGAGGAAACAATCTCAGCCATTCCCTCTCTCTCACTCCTTCTATAAGATGGGTCCTGTAGCCCTAAGAAATTGACATCAAGAAAAGGAAGAAAGAGAATATAAGTGAGAGAGAGAGAAACAAGGAGTCGTTCAATGCTGTTGTAGTTCGTGTACCGGGTCGGCATCCACCACCTCAGGTGATCCTTCTTCTCCCCTCTCCTTGTAAATTCTGGCTAGGTAAGGGGTAACATTGTCAAAACGGGAACCATGCCAAGCAAGTAATTGGGTTCGAACCAACCACAATAACGTCGAGACTAGCCAGGCAATGGCCATTTTAGACCACATTTCGGGCCCCAGTTGATGTCTGTTTTAAGCTCTTTGTAGAGCTTCGAACTAACTCAGAGAAATAAGCTAATAAATGCTTGTGGGGTGAACCAAGAAAGGAGTAAACTGGGTCCCTATTTTTAGGCTGGAACGGAGCCAACCCATGGCCCTATTTAGGGTCTAAAATTGAGCCGATCAGTAGTTCTGTTCTAAGCTAGAAACCGACCCATTTGCAGCACTTGTTTTGGGCTAAGACCCGACCAAACATTGGCCGAGCGTGGGTTTAAAAACTGAGAGAAACGAAGCTCTGTTTTGGGCTAGGAAAAATGGCCAAATAATGGCTGGGATTTGGGCTGAGAACCGACCTAACTGAAGCTCTGTTTTAAGCTAAATATGGACCAAACAATGGCCATTGTTCTGAGCTAAAACCAGGCCTAAGAACACCTGCACTAGTTTCTTTTAATAAGCTATTGTTAGAACCAAGAATCGACCTTTCATCTGGCTCTGTTCTGAGCTAAAACAATGGCCAAACATGGCCCTGCATGAAGGCTACCTGACTCAGCTCCAACGACAGGAAGATGGGTCGACACCACACCAATCCATGGCTGGGAAGATGACCCTGAACTAGGTCGCAAACAGACCTTCATGCAAGTGGAAACATGCCTTAGTCGGCCTTGCTGAAGGGGTGTATGGAGTCGACGTAAACTGTATGCAATAGATGGGCCTCACCAAGCTGCGGGTCGTACCTGGGGTTCAAATCTTAGTTGGTTTCATCGCATACATCAATGGGCTCCAATTATCATGCACCATTTTGGAAACAGCTCCCACGACATGCAGGAGAAGAACCTACTTCACGTGGAGCACTGATGGGCTGACTACAGTGCTTATGGGCCTGCACAAATGCAAGTGGGCCCTACTAATCGCAAGTGGGCTTCACTGTGTTAGGCCGCACGTTGAAAGTTGGTGGGCTGTATGAATGACGTGGGCCACCCTGCTGCATATCCACGCCATCCACTGTTGCCAGTTGGGTGAAACCCACCTGCACCGTCCGTCTGGTGGTTGTTGGACTCTTCAACGGTCCATATATATACATGTATATTATATGAGAAATGCAATATACATAACGCTATACTACATAGGGTGTATATATATATATACATATATATATATATATGATACATGGATAGATATATACGTGTTGGGCCCCACATGGGACCCACCTGTGAAGTAAATAAACGGTGTATGTATGCACCAAGATGTTAAAATAGAGGGTATTTTATATATATATAGATAAACGCTCACCTACCAACCAGTTCACATGAACTACTTGCAAAATTTTGACATCTCATCATATCTGATGAGTCTCGAAAATCTGAATGGCAAAACCTCATAAAACCCCTTGGTTCCAATTTTTACTTTGAACCAAGACTTCTGTGGGCCCTGACAACTGGAAACAGTTTCTTCCCTTGATTTGAATTTATCTTCGCTATGGACCACCGGAATCTTACATCAGTAAGAAAATTCACCCCCTAAAGGTTTCTTGGGATTTCACATCTTATGGACCATTCAGATTCAACACCCATGTCACATGAGTAAAGATGCACATGCGCATTGGTGCGTAGGTGAGCATGCCTCATATTTATATACTATGCAAATGGCATTGTGGGTCCTACCCATGTGGACTCACCTTATGGATACCCTCTACATCTGAGTCGTCCATCTGGTGGGCGGACTCATCCTAGGAATCTGAGGAGGAAATTAGGCTGATGTAGTAATCAAGTGGGCCCTGACTAGACCCAGTTGATTAAAATAAGGGACTCATGCTTGTGCTTGGTCACCTTTGATTACAGTCCAAGACAACTTGGTTTAGGGTTTTCTAAACCTCCACCTAACCCCAAGTATTTAACCTTGTGGCTCACTTTCCATTATGAATGAAATTGTACAGGGAGATACATGAGCAATATAAACTCACTACCTTCTCACGAAAACTTACATCTAGAAGCACTCTACAATTCGACTGGTGATAATTTCTTTCCCCTTAAGCTTTCCACCCCTAACTAGACCAGAAATAGCTGCATTATTAGTGTAAATGGCTAGCTAGACTAATGATAAACTGTGTATAGAAATAAACTGTATTCACTTGATTTATTTGTGTAACATGATAATTCTCATGCTTACTATTGTTTAGATTCTTGATTTCTCTAAACTACCTAAGTAAATAATCTAGTCATTTATGTTATGTAAATTCAGTTATTGTATATTGATAGGGATACATATGTCGTTCCTTATTCCCCTTTCATATTGAAATATATGTTGCTATGACACACATACTGTTAAAATCTCTCTAGGGGAAGTCCTAACAAAGGAGAGTCCATGCTTGGGGCGTAACTAGATTGGTTGTGACATAAGTAGGCCCCTGACATGGAGGTTTTGGTTGTGATACTTGACGATGAGGGTTTACCATCCATGTGTGCTTTCACCTGACTGACTTGGGATGGACTTCATAACCCTTCTAAATACTGTTGTTTACTTGTTTTTGAACCATTCATGCCGACATATTTAAAATGCCACTTTTGATAATTTCAACATTTCACCCCTAGTCAGCATTGGTAGTAGCCCCTTTTTGTTAAATTGATTGATCACATGTTAGTGGGTGCTACACATACCCTAAGATGGTAGTCTCATGGGCTGAAGATGGTGGAATAGGACATTGTGCCTGAGCCGTTGGCCTACGCTGGGCCATGTGCTTCCCGTAGTGACCATGAGCTTATTTAAATTAGCTGGTTGTAATTGGACTAATAACGAGATGGATAATCATGCATGCATGGCACAAACCAGCTATAACGCCTCGATTTTCAAGACCCGAGTATATCACTCATCTCTTGAAAATCTAAGTGTTAACTGATAAGCATAAGGATAATTAAATCTAAATTAAAGTGCGATTAACGGAACCAAACGTAGTATAGATAAAACCCAAACAATAATAATATCCTGAGCTACTTAGCTGGGGCCCATATACAAAACCTTAATTCTTAAAACAAATGAAATATTAATAAGTAAGTAAACTACTGATTTAATCTGAAATAAGTAAACGCCTCCTAGTACGGCTCCTTATTGTAAGCCTCCTCCTCGACTTCCATCACCTCCGGCTCCTCCGTAAGTCCCTCTATCCCTGTGTCCTCTGTTCGGTTGAATATTGATGAATGATTGGCCAACTCAGTGTGATCTCCCACTAAGATTACACATCGCTGCCCTAAACAAGGAATAACATAAAAGCATACAAATAATTTAAAACACAGTAGATGCAGTCTTATTAATTGCATGGATGAGTGAATACAAATGTTATCCCAGGTAAAACATCCAGACGGACATAGGGGTCGTCACCCATGAAATCATCGACCTGGGTAAAACATCTTGACGGTCTCTGCCTCGAGTGAAACATCCAAACAGGCAAATATGTACGATAACAACAGATAATGGTTGGTGCCTCGGGTAAGACATCTAGATAGGTGAATCTGTATATTACGTATATCAACAGTAGATGCTGGTTTATGCCATGCATTCATGGTTATCCATCCCATTATTAGTCCAATTGCAATCAGCCAATTTAAATAAGTTCACGGTCACTATGGGGAGCACATGGCCCACACAAGCCGACGACTCAGGCATAGTATCCCATTCCACCATCCCCGGCCCATGAGACTACCGTCTTAGAGTGTGTGTAGCGTCCACTAATACGTGGTCAATCAATTCAACATAAAGGGGTTACCACCAATGCCGACTAAGGGTGAAATGTTAAAATTACCAAAAGTGGCGGTTTAAACATGTCGGCATGGATGATTCAAAAATGAGTAAACAACGGTATTTGGAAGGGTTATGGAGTCCATCCTAAGTCAGTTAGGTGAAACCACACACGGATGGTAAACCCTATGGTCAAGCACCACAACTAAAACCTCCATGTCAGGGGCCTACTTACGGCACAACCAATCTAGTTACACCGCAAGCACGGACTCTCCTTTGCTAGGACTTCTCATGGAGAGATTTTAGCGGTATGTGTGTCATAGTAACATATATTACGATATGAAAGGGAAATAAGGAATGACACATGTATTCCTATCAATATACAATAATCAAATTTTCATGACATAAAAGACTAGATTATTCACTTAGGCAGTTCAAAGAGATCAAGAATATAAACAATAATAAGCATGAGAATTATCATGTTAAACGGATAAATCAAGTGAATACAGTTTACTTCTACACACATTTATCATTAATCTAGCTAGCCATTTACACTAATAAAACTGCTATTTGTGGTCTAGTTAAGGGTGTGAAGCTTAAGGGGAAAGAATCATCACCAAATACGTTGTAGGGTGTCCTTTGATGTGAGCCCTCTCGAGAAGCTATCATCTCTGCGTCACTTGAACAGATTCTTAAAGAAATCCCTTGCATTAGTTGATAAGTTCTAAGGTTCTAGGACGCAATGGTTGGTCGAATGGCCCAAATCATGATGGTTTGACACTTATTTGAGAGCGGTACAGGCCCGACAATACTTGTCCCAATAAGTGGGCACAATATACTGTTATTTAGTTGGTGGGGTCCCTTGCACAGACCGTGCAAATAAGCATTTATATCATGGTGGGACCCCCATATGGCCCACTCTCATATGGATGAGCTAGCACACTACCTTTATTACATATACATCACACAGTGTATCCATGTATACATCATGTATATGATATTTGCAACATACGGTATGTATGTACATATATATATATATATATATATATATATAATACATGTATCACACGAGTTCTTGGTGGACGGAGTGGATGTGTGTCCAAGCGCACTTCATTCAGACCCTGGGACGGTCTATATCTAGCGTGCACAATTGTGGGTTCCACACGAGCAGGACTCACCATGCATGAATATATGAGGCATGCCCACCAATGCACCTAGGCACGTGTGCACCTTCACACATGTGACATGGGTGTCGAATCCGAACAGTCCATAAGATGCAGAATCCCAAGAAACCTTAGGGGGTAAATTTTCATCCTCATCTAAGATTCTGGTGGGCCATAGCAAAGATAAGTGCAATTCAAGGGAAGAAACTGTTGGCAATTAATCATGGCCCGCTGAAGTTTTATTTCAAAATAAAAATTGGAACCAGGGGGTTTCATGAGGTTCTGCTCTAAGTGGACCATTCAAATTTTTCCAGACTCATTAGTCATGATGAGATCTTAAAATTTTGCAATCAGTTTACGTGAACTGATTGGTAGGTGAGCATTCGGCGTCCTCTGTTTCAACGTTCTAGTGCTTAAATGCACCATGTATTTCCTTCACAAGTGGGTCCCATGTGATTGGTGGACCCCACATCCCATAGTATACCAGGTGCAGGGTGGGTCCCACCCAGCTAGCCACACAGGTGGATGGCGTGGATACGCACCAAAGTGGACCACATCTTGACTTTGGACGGCCCCTGCTTAATACTCGTAAAAGGTTTCAGCCACACGGGGTCCCACATCGGGCCATCACCTAATACATGATATATGTGCATATCAACGTGGGTCCCGCATGGGGCCCACCACGTAAATGCATCTTTTCCATTAAAGTAACCATTACATGCTGAGTCCAGGGACTCTATTGTTAATTTGGGACGGCCCAAACGTACGACCCATCTGGAGCTTGGTGTTGCCCACCAGCAAGGATGCTAGACCGTGGTGGCTTGATGCGGCCCATAATGCTTTATATGGTGTGGTCCACCTAGTTTGAAGGAAGACCAGATCAGTGAGCAACACCTGGGCTGAATGCAAGGTGCAGCCCGTTAACATTGGGTGCGGCCCACCTGCAATTTTCGCAGGGCCCAGGTCGACAAACAGTCCATCAGCACTCCACGAGAAGCAGGGTCTTCTCCTGCATGCTGTGGAAGCTGTATTCAGAAAACTACATAACAGTTGGGGCTTACTAATATATGTGATGTAGCCCATCGAGATCTGAATCCCAGGTGGGACTTGCAGCTTGGTGAGGCCTATCAGCAGCATGCAGTTATAGAGAGTGGGGCCCACGTGGAGCACCATGCAGCGTCTCCAGCAAGGCCACCGACACACGTTCCTAGCTGCATCAAGCCTGTTTGTGGCCAGGTTCCAGTGCATCTTTGGTCCAGTTTGGACTGATCCCAACCACCATGTCTAGGCCCGACGTTGGTCAAATCTGGCTCCTATCTCAGCCATCGATTTTACACCAAACCCAGGCCATAGACTGGCTCGATTTCAACTCCACATTACCTCCGTTGTTAGTCTGGCATCAGCCTGAAAACAGGGCCATTTGTTTAGCCAGTTCCAGTCAGTTGTACATCTAGTGACCCACCAAAACTTCGGTGCCGAACTTGGTCATTAGCTGGTTCGATCCCAACACACACGGGTGTTGTAATAGCGTCAGATTTCTTACTGAAACAGAGCCATGGACTGGCTCGGCTCCAGCGCAAAACAGGGACCCACGTAACTGCTTCATTTTAGGTGTGAACACAGCCATCACTTGGCTGGTTTCCAGCCTATCTATGGCTAACATTTGGCCTGATGTTTTCCTGAGACCCGACCATTGTTTGGTCGGTCCTAGCACAAAAACAAAGGCTCAACAACTTTCATTTCAATAGTGTTTCTAACGGTCTATTCTCCATACGAAAGCATGGCCATTGGTTGGCTAGCTTTCGGCTTGATACAGATATCCTAGAGGCCTTATTCTAGCTGGAACAAAAAGAAGAAAATGGAAGGAGAAATGGTCACCTGTGGAGGAGAGAACGGCTCTCTGTTTTTTCTCTCTTACACTCTCTCTTTGCTCTTCTCTCTTCGTGCAAACTCCTAGGGCTACAGGGCCCATCTTATAAAGGAAGTGAGAGAGAGGGAACGGTTGGGATTGTTTCCCCAATGGACTGTTAAGATTCGTCCTTCCCAAAGAGGAAGGGCGGTTCTCTCCCTCCCTTCTTCCACGGGCTCGGGTCGGGCCGTTTCTTGGCAAGGATGGACAGTGGCATTCAATCTTCTTCGTCTATTTACAAGTGGTCAAACGGCTATACCATTTGGTTAAGTCGGGCTATACCATTTGGTTAAGTCGGGCCGAACAGAGAAACTTAATGGACCGGATGGTCCAGAAAATGATCGTGGTGGGTCACTTATGGGCGTGAACAGTGTCTGTTCCCAACAGAGAGAGAAAGGTGGAAAGATATTTGAGAAATGCTTGGTCAAAGCTAATTTGACCGAGCCAGTGGTTTCAGTGCACCTTGTGCACGAGCTCACTCAGTGGACGTGCACAGTTTAGGGGCCCACTGTAATGTTATTACCGTAATCTACATCATTCATTTATATTGGGGGACATCACCCAGGGTCCTTGGCCCATTTTGGGTCGATGGTAAGCCCTAGGTGGGCCGTTACACACATCCTTGGGCCATCATTAGCTCATATGTCATGATCCGCTGATTAGGTGGGCCTGATAAACTTTTTCAACAGTTAACATAAGATATTAGCTATGATGAAAGTGTGGTTGGTGACTAACTAGTTTTCACATGGTGTTGACAAGTGTGTTGCAGTAATATCTACTGACATAAGGGCTTTAATTTAGAGTGTTTGGTTAGCCATACCTTCTTGACCATCACAGGGCATGTTTCTGGCTCCTAGAGACCCTGATGGATGGCTTTAATGTTGACCAGAATCCCCATCCTGCGTATGTTGAGTTCAAGTTTTTGGTTAACCTAAATAATTTTAGTTTAGTGTGGGTTTAAAAGGTAACACCTATGTACTGAAGGTACGGAGTGTTACACCAGCATCTATTGTTGTGACTGAAATTACAATGGGTCTGCGATAGCTTTGAGCATGGTCCTTTCCTTATGTTGATTATGATGTCAGGGAGCCTTGTTATTCACCATCGTCTCTGGGCATGGTTGGATGATGAAACCTTTCCTAACCTTCATATATCTGTTGATTGGTTGTTAATTAGTTTAATTATGTTATTTACTTTATCTCCTAGGCATAGTTTGGTGACGGAATCCATTCTAATTCTTATACCTTTCATCTCTTGAAAACTAGATCAAAGGAAGTTCAATTTGATTTTCATAGTTACACCATTCAACTGGATGAAGATGGGACTCTAAGTCCAGTTGAATTCTTGAAGCAAGCATAAGATCTCTCTAATCTCTACAAGTGGATCCTCTGAATCCCTAGTTTCCTACCTCTGAATTCTCTAAGTTTTAGATAAATATTTCATCATTATTCCCTTGATTACATTCGATTTAGATTTCATCTTATTCTAGTTCTAGTTCTACTTAATTTCAAATTACGTACAGGTTTTAATCCCTTGGGATTCGACCTCGGTCTCACCAAGTTTATTACTACATCACAACCCTATACTTGGGGAATGAACAAGTTTTTGGCACCGTTGCCGGGGACTGACGGCTACATATTTTTTAAATTAATTAGTTTTAGAAATAGTTTAAGATTAAGTTTTATTTCTAGTTTTTCTTTTCTTATTGATTTCTAGAACTAACTTGTTTTCCTACTTCGTAGGATTTCTGATAGATCTTCTAATCTAGTAATTTCGTTCTTATTTCCTTACTTTCTCTAGCCTCTTAATTCGGTTTTATCTTCTAGAAACTAACTTGGTTTGTTTTGTTTTGCAGGATCTTAACTTAGGACTTCGAATTCGGTAACTTCTTTTGTCTTTCCACTTTATTTCTAGAATTCCTTTCTATTCTTCATCTGAGGTCTAGGGTTAGAATCTGAACTGATGGTTGTGAGTGTTTCATGCCCAAGTGGGTTCGTGATAACACTCGACGTCTCTTGACTGAAGGAGGACTAGTTGAGGGGTTAACTGTCCATCGCAGGACTAAATATCGCTCGAGATCCCTATAGTTAATTAAAGTAATGGCTGCAAATCAACTGGAAGCATTACCTCTACCTAGGGTGGAGGACACTTAGGATGAGAATGAGGTGTATCAAGCACCCCCGCCTCATACTTTACGAGATTATTTACAACCGGCGGGGGTGAGTACACCCTCATGCATGATTTTTCCTGAAAATACAGGACGTATGGACATCAAGCCAGGGGTTATCTAACTCCTTCCTAAATTCCATGGGCTTGAATTAGAAAGTCCATACTTACATCTGAAAGAGTTCGATAAAATTATAACCACCTTATACTTTCTTAATGTATCTGAGGATATAGTTAGGCTGAAACTCTTTCCCTTTTCATTGAAAGAGAAGGCTAAGACGTGGTTACATTCATTATGTCCTAGATCCATTGGCACATGGAATGATATGTAGAGGGAATTCATAAAGAAAATTTTCCCACATTATAAAATGATTACCCTCAGAAAAGCAATCATGAACTTTGCCCAAAAGGAAGATGAAACATTCTTCCAATGTTGGAAAATGTTCAAAGATCTTGTTAGTTCATGCCCACAACATGGCTTTGAAATATGGCACATTACAAATTTTTTCTATGATGGACTGAGATCTTCCATGCGCCAATTGGTCGAGATGATGTGTAATGGAGAGTTCATGAATAAAGATGTCGATGAGATATGGGACTACCTCGATAGACTTCCCGAAAATGCACAATCATGGGACTATAACCCAAAATTGAACACCACGTCTAGGCCGAGTCAATCTAAGGAGAAAGGTGGATTGTATCTCCTGAAAGAAGAGGATGATCTCAATTATAAAGTGACTAATCTCATAAGAAAATTCGAGGCCATGAAAGGAAAGAAGGATAAGGTTAATGAAATTGTTTGCGACATCTGTGATTGCAACATTCACATAATTGAAAATTGTCGTACAATACCTACCTTTCAAGGAGTGTTGAATGAACAAGCCAATGCCGTAAATAACTATCAAAGACATTTCAATGGACCTACCTCTATTACATGTAATCCTGGTTGGAAAAACCATCCAAATTTTAGTTGGAGGAATGGGCAAACTGCTACCCCTCAAGGTTTCTTCAATCAAAATCCAAATAAGGGGGAACCTCAAGAAGAATCGGTTCAAAATTCCACACAAGAGCAGGCTCAGGTAGTGCGAGAACTTACAAATTTTATGTAAAAGATGGATTCACGTATGACGATAATAGAAAAGGGGATGCTTCCCGCATAACCGCTCTCCAATCCTAAACTACAATACGAGATAAGTGATCCCAGCTCTTTAAATCAGATAGAGCATGCTAAATCCACCACCACTCTTAGGAGTAGGAAGATTATTGATAAAACCCTTCCGGTTAGGCCCGAAAAGCCTCAAGAACCAGAAGAGGGCAACAATGATGGATCTAGTAATGCCCTACAAAAATTAGAACAGGAACTTCTAGAGAAGTCAGTTGTTCCATTTCCCTAATGATTGGTTACACCAAAATCTCTCTCTAACTCTCAGGATATTCTAGAAGTGTTGAAAGAAGTAAAAGTTAACATTCCTCTACATGATGTCGTGAAATAAATACCTTCATATGTCAAATTCCTGAAAGACCTATGCATGACCAAAAGATGGCAGAGTATTCAAAAAAGATCTTCTTGACTGAGAAAGTGAGTGTCATCCTAAAGCAAGACGTGCCGTAAAAATAAAAGGATCCTGGTAGCCCAACCATATCATATATGATTGGTAACTATAGCATTAAGCACACACTTCTTATTTAGGAGCAAGTGTCAATCTGATTCCCTACTCGATATACAAACAGCTAGGGTTAGGTGAATTAAAAACCACCTTAACCACATTACAACTCACTGATCGTTCTGTTCGTATACCAAGAGGGATAATTGAGGATGTGTTAGTTTAGGTCAACAGATTCTACTACCCTGTAGATTTCATCATCCTGGATACTGAACCCGTCAATAATAGAAGCACTCAGATTTTCGTCATTCTTGGTCGCTCATTCTTGGCCACTTCAAATGCAATTATCAATTGCAGGAATAGGGTCATGAGCATGTCTTTTGGGAATATGACATTAGAGTCAAACATCTTTTTCAATAACGGCAAAAATTCTGAGGATGATGACGATTTCTATGACATTAACATAATTGATTCTCTCGTGGAAGATAAAACGCCTCTAACTTTATCCTCCGACCCTCTAGAGACGTGCCTGGCCCACTCCCATGACTTGGATGATGACATAATGTAATGACCTGTAAATTTCCGTACATTGGGTCGAGTACCACCTCGACCAGAAATCAATTAGGATTAAATCCTTTAGAAAATTAACAAAGTTAACTAAGTACTAAACTCGATTAGCCATGAAATCCATTGGAATCACTTTAAATACGATCTGCAAGACCCAAAACTTGCAAAACAAGTGACGTTAGGTTACCCTAAAGTTTAGAACCAAACTCATTTCCCGGCTGCTCTCGGGAATGAAACGAAACTTCGTATTAGGTCTAGATCGCACATCGGAAGTCCGATTTACACGAAGCTAAGGAACTAGGACCGCCTCACTGGACTTGACAATCATCTCAAAAATCAGGTCCATCCGATGTTCCACGACCATTCGTTTCGATTCGGAGCGAGGGAGTGTGAAAAACACTATTCCCATCCTAATAAAAATATCAGGAATAGTGATCTGGCATCGTTCGGTTGCACGTCAGTATTAAGCAACCTGACCGTCAGAATCAGACCAAATTACACCCTCGGATTAAGAAAAATTTCAGGAACATTTACATGTACTTAGAATTTCTGATCGTGGCCCACTGACCGTCGAACTGAAAGTGGTCCGCCACGTGCGATCTGGGAATCCGATCAAGTCGAAAACGTAATCCCACGTAGATTCATAGATGGTGAGCTTAAGTCTGACGTTTGGCTCAAAGAGGGCTACCAGAACCTCTCTTTTGAGCTAGAAAAGTGACGAATATCCTATATTAGCAGTAACCCTTGAACCTAAGTCTATTTTCAGAATGTTTTTGACTATAAAAGGGGCTTAGAACAGCCCCTCTCACAGCCATATGAATTTGGGATTAAAACCCTAGAGAGAGAGAGAGAGAGAGAAAAGAGGGAGAATAGCTTAGAATTTGAGGGAGATTTTCCTCCTACTGCTTTGGGTTGTCACACGGCCTACACCGCTCCATTCCAGGTGTTTTCCCGGCGGTTTCCATTCCGTTTGAAGGTAAGAAACTCTAACCCTAGGTCTGATTTGAGGTAGGATCGTTGTAGGTTATGTACGAGCTAACCGATTCCACTCTTTAGGCTAGAAAACTCCCGTATACGGAAGCTCTACTACCCTTGCTGATTCATTGGAATTCCAAGGGCAAAGGTGAGGACTTTAAGTGTATAAGTTACGGTTTTCAACGCTTTCAATGTCAGATAATGGTAGATTCATGATCTGCATGCAATTGCACATGTACAAAGTGCTTTCCATTTCCTGTTTCGATTAATGTTGTAGAAATTGGAATTTCACATACTCTAGGTATACGTAGAAATACCGTATACGTATTTTTTTTGAAAAAATGTTTGACATGTTTATTTAATGTATGATTATATGATATATGGATAAAATACTAATTTGGCGAAAGGAATCGCTGAAATACATGTTCATGTGTAAATGCTACGTATGTTGAAATTGTGTATTCTAGAAATACCGTATATGTATATTTTTTAGGAAAATGTATGACATGTTTATTTAATGTATGACTATACCATATATGTATAAAATACTAGTTTGGCGAAAGGAATCGCTGAATTACATGTTCGCTTGTAAATGCCTAGTATGTTGAAATTGTGTATTCTAGAAATACCGCATATGTGTAAAATTTGGGAGTGTAATTGTCATGATTATTTGTTGTATGAATATGATATACGCGGGTAAAATAGCCGCTTGGCGAGAGAATAGCCCTAACACGCGATTTGCTAACATACGTCATGTATGTTAGAATGGCGTATTCTAAGTGTTGTGTAAGTGCTTGTGTGTGTAAAGGCTTGTGTATTAGTGCCTTAGAAGGGTGCTGATATGGAATTCCCGACTCTCTTAGAGACATGTAGGATCCCCTCCATGCGGTGGTTCGCTATAACCACTTAATCGTGATGTGTATGTAATTGTATCCCTATGTGTATAGTGCTTTACAACATGCTTTACAACATGCTTTACAACATGCTTTACTTCATGCTTTTCTTCATGCTTTATAACATGCCTGCTAACATGCTTGTATTACTTATTTATCATGTTTTACTCCACATGCTATTGATGAGAACTGTTTGAGTTTGGGACTATGCCTATAGTCCAAACATTCGGTACCAGACATGAGATTGTGGCTGAGATGCATGTCGCCACAAAAAGATGTGTCTGGTGAACCCGAGTCGTACTTCGGTTGGCGATAGTGGTTGGCCACACGGAGTGCACTGCGCTCCATATCGCCCAACTTGTGGTGCGCTCGAGCTAGTCGAACTCGTCAAGTAAACCGAAGTGTATATGTGTGTTCACCATGTTTGGTCTTCGCTTGAACCTAGGGTACCAAACTTACCAGTGGCGATCCCGTTAACCATGGTACCTCGATCCGCTAAGACGCATGAGCCGGGCATGGTGGTATGGGACACCATGGTCGAGCTGTCGGCTTACGCTGGGGCCATGTGCCTCCCCGTAGTGACCATTGCGCAACTAAACTCGTGAGCCGAATACGGTGGTATGGGACACTGTATTCGAGCTGTCGATACATACGGCGAGAGCCGAGTACGGTGAGACCTGTGCTCGTGCTGAAGGGCGACGAGTCCTCCGTAGTATCATCGAGTGTACTCCAAGTGTCTGTGATTGGCGACGAGTCTTTCACAGCAACTAGAGTATGAGTTGAGCCGAGTACGGTGAGACCTGTACTCGAGCTGACGGCTAGTGATTGAGCCGAGTACGGTGAGACCTGTACTCGAGCTGACGGCCAGCAATTGAGCCGCATACGGTGAGATCTGTATCCGCGCTGACGGGTGACGAGCCCTTTGCGATGCCTTCACTACGCTTCTCAAACCATAATATCGTATGAGATTAACTAGGATTGACGACCCTAGAATGGATCATGTTTGGGAATGATACAAGGGAGGTACCTTAGTTTCCCAATACTGCTGGTTGAAATGGTCTAATAAAAACTTGGTAATCATGAGCATCATCGCACCGCATGTGCTTTGTAGATGTGGCACCGCAGAGGAGTAAGCATTCGCGAACGTAAGATGATGTCGCTTGAGGGTGGTTTGGCAAGGGCATACAAACATCATGTCATATCATTTTTGCACTTAACAAGAGTAATTAGAAATGTTTGATTTGTCTTTGCGTTATCATTCTTGCTTGATTGATTTGATAACATGTTAACCTATGCTTTATTGTTCCACCGAGTTAGCTACTCACTCCCACGTTACGGGACGGTGTTTGCAACACCCACCGGACTCTGTCCCGGTATAGATGGCGCCTGGTTCAGGAGAGCCGGAGCCCGACTTTCGGGAGGATCAGGATGAGTTCTCCTTTATGCAGTACTCTGACAGCTATGCTTAGGCCGACTGCATCGCGGGGATTCCAGGGCTTATCTATGGGATTGTATTTTGATTTTTGACTTAGAAACAATACATGTATATTGGTACTCAGTTAGTACTCATACTCTGGAGTTCATAAAATTTTGTTACTTTACATACTTTGAATATAAAAATTTCTGTCTTCCGCTTGCATTTATACAATTGAACTGGAGTATGAATTACTGTTTTGGCATAATCTCATTCATGTTTATTGCGCTAACTCAGACAACATTTAACCATCATTGTGTATGTTGCATAAGTGATGCGTTGGAACTCGGGAGTTGAGTTCATACTCGACCCCCGATTTTCAGGGCGTTACAAGTTGGTATCAGAGCATGATTTTGATTAAACCGGACCTGAGTTATGTCCCCACTACGTACGCTGACGTGTTACAACCTAGGAGGGTGCGCAAAATGTAGAAACAGTCTTAGGGTCTCCCGATTTCACCGTTCGGCGAAATTCATTAAAAATGAACACGTTGATCGAGTCTATACTTGATCCTGACCGCACATACGGACTCTAAATCACTCTTAGATCGTCTATTGACGTGTCCAGGTCACTATCCACCCAAAACCAGTCTTAAAAAATCAGGAAAAATCAGATTAGTTCAGAAAATTTTCGAAACTAGCCGTTCTGGAGCTGAACTGAGTTCGGGGGCCCCCCACGTTAATCCATTAAGGTTCCTGATCGAACCAGGGTGCATTTGGCACCCTGGACACATGACAAACAGGGCCCCACCGCGGCGGCGTGGTTCCGGCCAAGTCCGACCGCGGCGGCGCCGCGGCACCGGCGGCGGACCGCGATCTGGTCACTTTTTCAGGGTGGGTCTAAGCATGAGGTTGGTCGGCCTGACCCCCTCTACCCCCTGGCACGTGCGAAATTCCCATGGGTTTGGGATTTTAGGGGCTGAAGCACCCCTCTCTCTCATTTCACCCCTTCCAAACGCCCCACACCCTCTTTTTCGATTTTTTCTCAAAAACCCATCCTCCCAACCTTCAAATCTTCCATTTTCTTCCATAACTCAGACACCCCAACCTTCCACAACAGCCCTAGCTTCCTCCTTTCCCCATTTTCTCAAGTTGGAGCTCTCATACCCCTCCTTGGAGCTCAAAAATCGGGTAATCTACTAACCCATTCCATTCTCTTCTTGTTTCTCCTTCATTTCCTACCTCTAGTGCTCCTTCCACACCCATTGGATTGTTGTTTATGGAGGATCAAAGAGATCAGCCCCTTGTTCCCCCATTTTGGCAATTTTTCATGGCCCTCCTTGGTGTTGTGGCTACCATTTTTTCCATTTCCTCCATCCTATCTCTCATGGGAAAGAGGAAAACCGCGGCCGACGACGCCAGCCCAAGTAGGCCAGCCTATTCCCGAAGAAGATCCGATGTTGGGGCCGGCACAAGCACCGTACGGGAGTTTAAGTCGAAGCGAGACCTGGATCCTGACCATCTCGCCAGAAATGCTTATCCGATAGGCATTGAATATGGGCGCTTCGCGGGCCGCAAGGTTATGTTTGAAGCTCATGTGGATGAAAGGATGTTCGGGCTACACCCGATGATGGACGACTTGGTGGATATCAGATGGAATTCTATATTTGAAGGCGAGTCTCCCGCATGTGAGAACATGGTTCGCGCTTTCTACGCTCACATCGTGGACTCATCAGTAGAGCCTCTTCAGTTTACTGTCTCTGTGAGGGGCATAAGGCGCACAATCACTGTGGATGAGGTGGTTCGAATCACGAAGATCTCGCTTGGTCAAGTGCAGCCTAATGATGACTTCTCTAAAAGTGCGCGGGAAAGGGATCGTCGCACGCGATATCTGTGTGGTCGCCGGGTTACTTGGAAGTGAGGAAATTGTATTGCGGCGACAAAGATGACCGAAGACTTCCGTTTACTCCATCACATTTCACATACAATGTATACCCACGGTGGGGTAACCGCACGGAGTGTACTCGGGTGATGGTGGACTTTCTGTACAAGATGGGACACGGGGACAACATATGCCTACCCACATTCATCCTATCCCAGATAGTTCATGTTGTTCGTTCTGCCAGGAACGATCTTTCACTCCCATTTGGCCGTCTGATCTGCAGGATGGCTCGTGATGTAGGCTACAGATTGAATATGGAGGATCTTGCACCGGTCCGAGTCATAAGTGAAGCGACACTCAAGAATATGAAGATCGGCCCTCAACAGCAGTAAGCAGGCCGACGACGAGTCTGGAGATGAGTCGGATAGCGCCGGCGAGGAGAGTGTTGACCTCCAGGCTGAGAGTGATGAGGAGCGTGGTGATGACATACAGGAAGAAGAATCTGAGGCTCAGGACACCGAGGAGAGTTCACCCCCTGCGGCTCAGGAGCATGGTGTGGATCGAGATGCTTTTGATGCGCTATTGGCCGGTCTTGAGGAGGGGCAAGCCGCCCTGCAGCAAGAGGTTGGATAAGTTCGGGCTGAGCTTGGTGAGACCCGAGCCAAGCTCGAAGAGACCGAAGCCTACATGAAGAGGAGCTTTAAGAAGGTGTCTCGTACGTTGAAGGCCATTCTGTGCTGTGTGCAGGACAAGAACGCTCCTCCTCCACCGCCTACTTCGGATGCTTAGTCATCCATGTTGTATGTTGTGTTTGCTTTGGTTACCGCGATAGGCGATTTATGTTTTCATGTAGATGAAGTAGTAGATAGTAACATGTTTTAAGTGTTTGATGTAGTGGATGTATTGGCTATGATGTGAACTCTGTCGTGATTCATGTAACTCTGTATTCCATGTATTATGATCAATTTGGGTAAATGAAAAGCATATAGCCTCTTTTGTTTTGATGATGTGTGGAATGCTTAAGTGCTTTATGGAGTGTAATGTGCCTTATCTCACAAATGATTCTACCCTATGTTGTATAGGGCATGCCGCGACAGTATACGCGAAGCACGGTACATCTTCTTCTGACCGGCTCTATGGACCAGACTCCTTCTGGTAGTAGCGGTCCTACGGACCGAGGGTTGGGATCTGATCAGCCTCCTGCTGGTCCTATCGGTGGACAGCCACCTTATACGCCCCCGGTCCGTGAGCAGTATCGGCCGTCTTCTTCAAAAGCATGACTCTCGTGTGCTCCGTCGACTGATAGGTTTGAGCAGCTGATGATGATGATGCATCAGCAGCAGATGCGTAGAGCGGACATCGGATCTACAAGAAGAAGAAGCAGCCAGCAGCTTATGGCCACTATCGCTGAGGTCTTGTCCCGTGGTGGTAGTGCGACTTCACCTACGACATCTGCACATCTTGATGAGCATTCTAAGCATCCTGCTTAGGTTGAGGATGTGCTTCTGCCCCCATCCGTCGCACCTCCTACTGGAGAGGTCAGTACTCGTGGTTTACTCGAGCGATTTCAGCGCTTGAGGCCTCCCTCATTTATGGGTTCTCACAGACCGAGGAGGCGAGTTACGCTTGACCACATCTCTAAGATGCTTCGGATGCTACATTGCTCAGAGGCAGAGCAGGTGGAGCTGGCCGCTTTCATGTTTGAGAGGGAGGCCAGTTTATGGTGGGACAGCGTGCTGCGCACGGTCGCAGTAGATTTCGTGTGGACCTGGGAGGCTTTCGAGTCTCGGTTCCACGAGAAGTACTACCCGCAGACGTATCGGCATGAGCGGGAGGATGAGTTTCTGCGCCTCAGGCAGGGAGGCATGACGATTACGGAGTACGAGCACCGCTTCACAGAGTTGGGCTGCTTTGTCCCGACTATACTGGCGAATGAGCAGATGCGGATGCGTCGTTTCTCCTTGGGTTTACGACCGGAGATACGGTCGAGGATTTGCTGCCTCAGTATCCCCACCTACGCGGCATTGGTCCACATGTCTATGATGGCCGAGCAGGATGTGGACCGATTGGCCAGATCGCGTGGTGCTATGGTTGCGAGACCACGCCAGGATTTGCAGAGCAGGCCTATCTTAGGCAAGAGGCCACGTGCTAATTCGCCCCCCAGGGCCGTATCACCTGTTGTTCCTATGAGACGCCCGTTGGTGACCTGCACGTATTGCGGGAAACCAGGACACCCTGCTGAGAGCTGTTTCTCGCGCATGAGGGCTAGCGGATTTGCGCCACCGCAGAGATTGGATCGCCCTTATCCACAGGCCATATCAGCTCCACCGCTACAGACTGCTCCTGCACATCCTTCCTTCCGACCTCCTGTGTCGCGCTTCAGGCCGCCACAGCGACCCTTGGCTCCTCAGCCGAACCGCCAGCAGCAGGCTCGCGTGCACACGCTTGTTGCTGAGGCACCAGAGGCGTCGATTTCGGCACCGACGGCTTTTGAGGGTACGACTCATGTTCATGGTACTCCCATTTTTTTATTGGTGGACACTGGGTCCACTACTTCTATTATTTCTTGTGGGGCGGTGAAGCGCCTATCTTTGCATACGATTCCCACTAAGGGAATGAGACTCACTACGGCTACCGGGACCTGTTCGAATGTCACACGGTTCTGCGAGGGTTGCTCGATAGTTTTGGGTAGCAGCACAGTGCTCGTCGACCTTATTGTTGCTCCGCTATGGCACTACGACGTTATACTTGGCATGGATTGGCTCACCAAGATGAGGGCGGAGATAGATTGCGATGCTCGGATCGTGACCGCCTATGGACTGACGGCACGGCTTTCACGTTCCCGGTGCGAGTCGATTGGCCCCTGTCGAGTTGATTGTTATGCTGCTTTACTTGTACCGATTGATGGTCCAACACTGGAGGGTACGCCAGTGGTTCGGGAGTTTGTTGGAGTCTTTAAGACTATCCCTGGTTTACCTCCTCGGCGTGAGATTGATTTTACGATTGACCTTACGCCTGGTGCGACGCCCATCTCGTTGCCGACTTATCGTATGCCTCCATGTGAGATGGAGGAGGCTGTGAAAACATTGACGAACTTGTAGAGAGAGGTTTTATTCGACCTAGTGTGTCTCCTTGGGGAGCACCTGTGTTGTTCGTGAAGAAGAAGGACGGGTCGCTACGGTTGTGTATTAATTACCGTAGGTTGAACCAGGTCACGGTGAAGAACAAGTATCCTTTGCCCAGGATTGATGATCTGTTCGATCAGTTGAGGGGGGCGAAGTATTTCTCGAAGATTGACCTTCAGTCAAGGTACCACCAGTTACGCGTGAGAGAGGAGGACGTGCAGAAGACAGCCTTCAGGACGTGCTTCGGGCACTATGAGTTTTTGGTGATGTCGTTCGGTCTGACGAACGCACCAGCCGTGTTCATGGATCTGATGAACCGGGTATTTCGGCCCTTCCTTTACTGATTCGTCATCGTCTTTATCAATGACATCTTGATATACTTCACGAGTCGGGAGGAGCACAAGGAGCACCTGCGAGCAGTATTTGGTACGTTGGAGAAGAACTAGTTGTTTGCGCAATACAAGAAGTGCGACTTCTGGCAGGAGGAAGTCAAGTTCCTGGGACATGTAGTGTCCAAGGATGGGATAGCAGTGGACCTTGCTAAGGTAGCCGTGGTTTAGGACTGGCAGCAGCCTGAGTCGGTTACTGAGGTGAGGAGTTTCCTTGGTCTGGCTGGGTATTACAGACGTTTCATTCGAGATTTCTCGAAGATCGCCAGGCCATTGTCTCAGTTAACTCGGAAGGACCTGAAGTTCGCCTGGAATGAGAAGGCGGAGGCAGCTTTTAAGGAGCTGAAGGACAAGTTGACGTCCGCCCCTGTGCTAGTATTGCCAGAGCAAGGGGTGAAATACACAGTGTATACTGACGCGTCTCGCGTTGGTTTGGGTTGTGTCTTCGATGCGAAGGATAGGGTGATTTCGTATGCCTCGAGACAATTAAGGAAGCACGAGGAGAATTACCCTACACATGACCTGGAGTTGGCAGCTGTCATCTTTGCATTGAAGCTCTGGAGACATTACCTCTACGGTGAGGAGTTCGAGCTTTTTTGCGACCACAAGAGCCTTAAATACATATTCAAACAGCGGAATTTGAATATGAGACAGCGTCGATGGATGGAGACCTTGAAGGACTTCAAGTTCGAGGTTTCCTACCATCCTGGCAAGGCGAACCTTGTGGCGAGCCGTTGCGCCGAGCCGCAAGAAGGCGATTGCATTTGTGGCACCGCTGATGATAGCCGAGTGGGACATGATGGAGTTTGTGTGGGACTTCGAGCAGAGACTCACTGTCGAGGAGCCTTTTGAGTGTGTTGCGCACGTTCGGGTGCGGCCACTTATTGACGACAGATTGTTGAGGCCCAAGAGGGCGATATACGGTACTGTCCCGAGCTTCGAGAGCAGGCTAACGACGCCGTGGACTCGAGTGGAGAGTTGGTTCGATGGGGGTTTACGATTCCGTGGCCGCCTATGTGTTCCGATGTAGGCGACTTGAGACGCGAGCTTCTCGAGTCCGCCCATAACTCGAAGTTTGCGATGCATCCTGGTAGCACGAAGATGTACCAGGATATGAGACGGACGTATTGGTGGGATAACATGAAGGCCCACATTGCTGAGTATGTGTCTCGATGTTTGACATGCCAGCAGGTCAAGGCAGAACATCGCCGACCTCCTGGACTACTTCAGCCCATGCCTATAGCGGAGTGGAAGTGGGACTTCATCTCCATGGACTTCATATCAGGGTTGCCGAAGACGAGGAAGGGGCAAGATTCCATTTGGGTGATTGTGGACCGGTTGACCAAATCGGCCCATTTCCTCCCTATCAGAGTTACGAACTCTGCAGACGAGCTGGCTAGATTGTACATCAGGGAGATTGTCCGTCTGCACGGGGTTCCTTTGGAGATCGTGTCGGACAGAGATACGCGGTTCACATCTATCTTCTGGACTCGTATCCAGGAGGCGATGGGTGTGAAGTTGAAGTTCAGTACAGCGTTTCATCCTCAGACTGATGGGCAGACAGAGCGGGTGAATCAGATTCTGGAGGATATGTTGCGAGCATGTGTGTTGGACTCCAAGGACAACTGGGATGACTGTCTTCCGTATGCAGAGTTCGCCTACAACAACAGCTTCCAGGCGACTATTGGCATGGCGCCATATGAGGCTCTATATGGTCGACCTTGTAGGGCACCGCACTGTTGGGCAGAGGTTGGCGAGCGTAGTCTGATTGGCCCAGAGTTGGTACAGGCGACTACAGAGAAGGTAGACATTATCAGACATCGATTACTCACAGCGCAGAGCAGGCAGAAGAGTTACGCCGATATGAGGCGGCGACCGTTGGAGTTCGAGGTCGGGGATCATGTGTTCCTTCGGGTTTCCCCTATGAAGGGAGTCCTTCGGTTCGAGAAGAAGGGGAAGCTCACACCGAGGTTTATCGGTCCATTTCAGATACTGGATCGAGTGGGTGATGTGGCGTATCGTCTCGCCTTGCCTACACTACTTACTTCCGTACACAACGTATTTCATGTATCTATGCTGAAGAAGTACGTTCCTGATCCTTCGCATATCATCAGATGGGAGCAGGTACAGTTGACTGAGGATGCTACGTACAAGCTGCGCCCGACGCGTGTCCTTAATAGGAAGGAACAGGTACTACGTAGCAAAGTCATCCCACTTGTGAAGGTGCTTTGGACACATCATTCCGAGGAGGAAGCTACCTGGGAGACTGAGGCCGAGGTCAGAAAGAACTACCCTCAGATTCTCGAGGACTACGAAAAGGTATAAATTTCGAGGATGAAATTTTTTGTTTAAGGGGGGTAGATTGTAACGACCTGTAAATTTCCGTACATTGGGTCGAGTACCACCTCGACCAGAAATCAATTAGGATTAAATCCTTTAGAAAATTAACAAAGTTAACTAAGTACTAAACTCGATTAGCCATGAAATTTATTGGGATCGCTTTAAATACGATCTGCAAGACCCAAAACTTGCAAAAAAAGTGACGCTAGGTTACCCTAAAGTTTAGAACCAAACTCATTTCCCGGCTGCTCTCGGGAATGAAACGAAACTTCGTATTAGGTCTAGATCGTACATCGGAAGTCCGATTTACACGAAGCTAAGGAACTAGGACCGCCTCACTGGACTTGACAATCATCTCAAAAATCAGGTCCATCCGATGTTCCACGGCCATTCGTTTCGATTCGGAGCGAGGGAGTATGAAAAACACTATTCCCATCCTAATAAAAATATCAGGAATAGTGATCTGGCATCGTTCGGTTGCACGTCAGTATTAAGCAACCTGACCGTCAGAATCAGACTAAATTACACCCTCAGATTAAGAAAAATTTCAGGAACATTTACATGTACTTAGAATTTCTGATTGTGGCCCACTGACCGTCGAACTGAAAGTGGTCCGCCACGTGCGATCTGGGAATCCGATCAAGTCGAAAACGTAATCCCACGTAGATCCATAGATGGTGAGCTTAAGTCTAACGTTTGGCTCAAAGAGGGCTACCAGAACCTCTCTTTTGAGCTGGAAAAGTGACGAATATCCTATATTAGCAGTAACCCTTGAACCTAAGTCTATTTTCAGAATGTTTTTGGCTATAAAAGGGGCTTAGAACAGCCCCTCTCACAGCCATACGAATTTGGGATTAAAACCCTAGAGAGAGAGAGAGAAAAGAGGGAGAATAGCTTGGGATTTGTGGGAGATCTTCCTCCTACTGCTTTGGGTTGTCACACGGCCTACACCGCTCCATTCCAGGTGTTTTCCCGGCGGTTTCCATTCCGTTTGAAGGTAAGAAACTCTAACCCTAGGTCTGATTTGAGGTAGGATCGTTGTAGGTTATGTACGAGCTAACCGATTCCACTCTTTAGGCTAGAAAACTCCCGTATACGGAAGCTCTACTACCCTTGCTGATTCATTGGAATTCCAAGGGCAAAGGTGAGGACTTTAAGTGTATAAGTTACGGTTTTCAACGCTTTCAATGTCAGATAATGGTAGATTTATGATCTGCATGCAATTGCACATGTACAAAGTGCTTTCCATTTCCTGTTTCGATTAACGTTGTAGAAATTGGAATTTCACATACTCTAGGTATACGTAGAAATACCGTATACGTATTTTTTTTGGAAAAACGTTTGACATGTTTATTTAATGTATGATTATATGATATATGGATAAAATACTAATTTGGCGAAAGGAATCGCTGAAATACATGTTCATGTGTAAATGCTACGTATGTTGAAATTGTGTATTCTAGAAATACCGTATATGTATATTTTTTGGGAAAATGTATGACATGTTTATTTAATATATGACTATACCATATATGTATAAAATACTAGTTTGGCGAAAGGAATCGCTGAATTACATGTTCGCTTGTAAATGCCTAGTATATTGAAATTGTGTATTCTAGAAATACCGCATATGTGTAAAATTTGGGAGTGTAATTGTCATGATTATTTGTTGTATGAATATGATATACGCGGGTAAAATAGCCGCTTGGCGAGAGAATAGCCCTAACACGCGATTTGCTAACATACGTCATGTATATTAGAATGGCGTATTCTAAGTGTTGTGTAAGTGCTTGTGTGTGTGTAAAGGCTTGTGTATTAGTGCCTTAGAAGGGTGCTGATATGGAATTCCCGACTCTCTTAGAGACATGTAGGATCCCCTCCATGCGGTGGTTCGCTATAACCACTTAATTGTGATGTGTATGTAATTGTATCCCTATGTGTATAGTGCTTTACAACATGCTTTACAACATGCTTTACTTCATGCTTTTCTTCATGCTTTATAAAATGCCTGCTAACATGCTTGTATTGCTTATTTATCATGTTTTACTCCACATGCTATTGATGAGAACTGTTTGAGTTTGGGACTATGCCTATAGTCTAAACATTCGGTACCAGACCTGAGATTGTGGCTGAGATGCATGTCGCCACAAAAAGATGTGTCTGGCGAACCCGAGTCGTACTTCGGTTGGCGATAGTGGTTGGCCACACGGAGTGCTTTTGCGCTCCATATCGCCCAACTTGTGGTGCGCTCGATCTAGTTAGGCTCGTCAAGTAAACCGAAGTGTATATGTGTGTTCACCATGTTTGGTCGCTACTGCTTGAACCTAGGGTACCAAACTTACCAGTGGCGATCCCGTTAACCATGGTACCTCGATCCGCTAAGACGCATGAGCCGGGCATGGTGGTATGGGACACCATGGTCGAGCTGTCGGCCTACGCTAGGGCCATGTGCCTCCCCGTAGTGACCATTGCGCAACTAAACTCGTGAGCCGAATACGGTGGTATGGGACACTGTATTCGAGCTGTCGATACATACGGCGAGAGCCGAGTACGGTGAGACCTGTGCTCGTGCTGACGGGCGACGAGTCCTCCGTAGTATCATCGAGTGTACTCCAAGTGTCTGTGATTGGCGACGAGGCTTTCACAGCAACTAGAGTATGAGTTGAGCCGAGTACGGTGAGACCTGTACTCGAGCTGACGGCCAGCAATTGAGCCACATACGGTGAGATCTGTATCCGCGCTGACGGGTGACGAGCCCTTTGCGATGCCTTCACTACGCTTCTCAAACCATAATATCGTATGAGATTAACTAGGATTGACGACCCTAGAATGGATCATGTTTGGGAATGATACAAGGGAGGTACCTTAGTTTCCCAATACTGCTGGTTGAAATGGTCTAATAAAAACTTGGTAATCATGAGCATCATCGCACCGCATGTGCTTTGTAGATGTGGCGCACCGAGGGAGTAAGCATTCGCGAACGTAAGATGATGTCGCTTGAGGGTGGTTTGGCAAGGGCATACAGCATCATGTCATATCATTTTTGCACTTAACAAGAGTAATTAGAAATGTTTGATTTGTACTGCGTTATCATTACTGCTTGATTGATTTGATAACATGTTAACCTATGCTTTATTGTTCCACGGAGTTAGCTACTCACTCCCACGTTACGGGACGGTGTTTGCAACACCCACCAGACTCTGTCACAGGTATAGATGGCGCCTTGGTTCAGGAGCCGGAGCCCGACTTCGGAGAGGATCAGGATGAGTTCTCCTTTATGCAGTACTCTGACAGCTATGCTTAGGCCGACTGCATCGCTGGGATTCCAGGGCTTATCTATGGGATTGTATTTTGATTTTTGACTTAGAAACAATACATGTATATTGGTACTCAGTTAGTACTCATACTCTGGAGTTCATAAAATTTTGTTACTTTACATACTTTGAATATAAAAATTTCTGTCTTCCGCTTGCATTTATACAATTGAACTGGAGTATGAATTACTGTTTTGGTATAATCTCATTCATGTTTATTGCACTAACTCAGACAACATTTAATCATCATTGTGTATGTTGCATAAGTGATGCGTTGGAACTCGGGAGTTGAGTTCATACTCGACCCCCGATTTTCAGGGCGTTACACATAATTAGGGAGACGTGTACCTTACTTGATACTGCGTCGGTACTTGAAGTTAACCGGTGGAGGCCACAATTTAAAGAATTACCCCAAACCAATGTAGTGCCTCTACCGTCTAACCTCAAGCTGCCGAAGCTTAACCTAAAACCTTTGCCCTCTGATTTGAAATATCTCTATTTAGGTCAAGATGAGACATACCCGGTGGTGATCTCTAACCACCTGGAGAAAGAACGGGAGAGTATGCTCATATCTACTCTCATTGAGCATAAGGGAGCCCTTGGATGGACGATAATTGACTTCATGGGAATAGACCCTGCGATCTGTACTCACCACATATATCTTGAGGATAATGTAAAGACTTCACGACAATCACAACATAGACTCAATCCAAACATGAAAGAAGTGGTTTAGGCCGAGGTTCTGAAACTATTGGATGTGGTTATCATATACCTTATATCCGATAGTCAATGGGTGAGTCCAACTCAGGTAGTTCCTAAGAAGTCCGGCATCACCATCATAGCCAATGCCAATAATGAACTCGTACCAGCCAGAGTTACTACTGGTTGGAGAATGTGCATTGACTACAAGAAGCTTAATACCGTCACAAGGAAAGACCACTTTCCTTTGCCCTTCATTGATCAAATCTTGGAAAGGCTAGCTGGTCATTCCTATTATTGTTTCCTTGAAGGGTATTCAGGATATAATCAAATCGAAATTGCCCCTGAGGACCAAGAAAAGACTAGATTTATATGTCCCTACGACACCTTTGCCTACAGAAGGATGTCATTCGGGTTATGTAATGCCCCTGCCACCTTTCAGCGATGTATGATGAGTATTTTTTCTGACATGGTGGGGAAATATCTAGAGGTCTTCATGAATGATTTCTCTGTTTTCAGTTCATCTTTCAGTGAGTGCTCTAGTCTTAAATGTGTGCTTAAAAGATGTGAAGAAAAAAATATGGTACTTAATTGGGAGAGGTGCCATTTAATGGTTCAGAAGGGAATTGTCCTTGGGCATATCATCTCGTCCAAGGGAATCGAGGTAGATAAGGCAAAAATTGATCTTATCTCTAACCTACCTCCACCCAAGAACATCAGAGACATGCGATCCTTCTTAGGACACGCAGGGTTTTACAGACGATTCATAAAGGACTTTAGTCTCTTCTCTTGTCCTTTATGTAATCTTCTTCAAAAGACACACCATACAAGTGGACTGAGCAATGTTAGGAAGCTTTTACCAAGCTTAAGGGCAAGTTAACCACTGCACCTATCATGCAGCCACCCGACTGGTGCTTTCCTTTTGAGCTTATGTGTGACGCTTCTGATTATGCTCTTGGAGCGGTTTTAGGTCAGAGAAAAGATAAGAGGCCTTACGTCATTCATTACGCGAGTAGGACTCTAAATCCTGTCTAAGTGAACTACTCGACTACGGAAAAGGAACTCTTAGCCATAATGTTCACTTTGGACAAATTTAGGTTATACCTGATCGGATTCAAGATTATTATCTACATAGATCATGCTGCGCTCAAGTATCTTCTTTCTAAGAATGATTCTAAGCCCTGCCTGATAAGATGGATCCTTCTACTCCAAGAATTTAATTTAGAAATTAAAGATAAAAAGGGAGTAGAGAACGTAGTAGCCGATCACCTTTCTCGCCTTAATACCTCTGATTCCCTTGAGGTGACCCATATCAATGACATGTTCCCTGATGAACAACTGTTTAGAGTCTCTCATTCACCTTGGTTCACTAATATTGCTAATCATCTTCTCACAAGTTCCATACCGACACATTGGACTGCACAAGATAAGAAGAAATTCTTTACCAAGGTGCACAACTTTTTTTGGGATGATCCATATTTGTTTAAATATTGCCCAGACCAAATCCTAAGGAGATGTGTGGTAGACGATGAACATCAGAGTGTCATCTCCTTCTGTCATTCATAGGCTTGTGGTGGTCACTTTTCTGTTAAAAAGACTACGACTAAGATTCTGTAGTGTGGCTTTTATTGGCCCACTATGTTCATGGACACTCATGAGTTTTGCAAGGCTTGTAACCGTTGTCAGAAATTGGGAGCATTGTCCCATCGAAATGTGATGCCTTTGAATCACATCCTTATCATAGAAGCATTTGATTGTTGGGGCATTGATTTCATGGGACCATTCCCCAAATCCTTTGAAAATTTGTATATTTTTTTCTCTATAGACTATGTCACTAAATAGCTATTAGCGATTCTGTGCTGAAACAATGACCATCATATAACCATTAAATTCTTAAAAGAGAACATCATTTCTCGATTCGGAACGCCTCGAGCCATCATTAGTGATGGGGGCTCACACTTTTGTAATAGACTATTGGAGAGCTTAATGAAGAAATACGGTATCTCTCATAAGGTGAGCACCCCATACCATCCACAGATAAGTGGACAAGCTGAGATTTCCAATAGGAAGATCAAACATATCCTGGAGAAAACGGTTAACCCTGATCGTAATGATTAGTCAACTAAATTAACCAATGCCTTATGGGCGTACCATACTACTTTTAAAACCCTTAATGGAACATCTACCTTTAGACTTGTCTATGGGAAGACTTGTCACTTGCCTGTGGAGTTGGAACATAAAGCGTACGCTAGCTCGCTACACAAACTTCAATTGAATGATCTTGAAGAAATCTAGAATGACGCATACGAGAACTCGAGAATTTACAAGGACAGGATGAAGGCGTTTCATGATCAACATATTCTGCAGAAATCATTCACGTTAGGTCAAAAAGTCTTTTTGTATAACTCTCGATTACATCTCTTTTCAGGTAAGCTTCGATCTCGTCGGACCGGCCATTACATTGTTGTCACTGCTTATCCTCATAGGGCCATTGAGATAAGAGATCCCGACAATAGCAAAGAGTTTAAAGTAAATGGACAGCGATTAAAGCCATTCGTCAAGAAATTTGATTCAGAGGACATGTCCATGCCTCTGACTAATCTTGTTTATCAGGATTGATCTCCTAGTCTGATAGAAATATAGGTAAGTTTATCACTTTCATAGGACTAGGGTAGTTTGCTTATGTCGTTCTAGGTTAGATGGTTTTATGCCACTAGGTTAGTTTACTTTCCAGTTGTTTTAGGATAGTTGAATTTTGTTAATTTCACTCTTATGTCGAGCTGCTCTCATGCTGCGATCTCTATGGAAAAGCCTCTCAATTCTTTCATCTAAGTACTATCTTTCCATCACTTCTCCTTAACTTTCGTTGTCCCATGTGCATTGCATGCTCCTATATCTTTTACATTGAGGACAATGTAGATTTTAGGTTGGGGGTGGGAGATTAGGTTACCTAATCAGTGTTTTCTTAGTTTTGAGCAAAAATTGGGAAAATTTTTAAAATTTTCTGGACTTTCTTGTGAATTCGAAGTGATTTTGCAGCCATCTTAGACTTAGAATTTCAAGATACGTGATGTTGGTAATTTATGACTCTTGGATTCAGTTATCTGTTAAATTTCACAATTAAGATGAATTGTTAATCAATGATTAGAAGTTTTAAACATTGATTGAGTCATGATTTTATAAGACACATCTTTCTTACACATTAAGGTTTTAGTTCGATATTGAATTGTAACTTGGTGATCATTAAGCATGGAAGGAACCAACTTGGAGAATTTGTCCATCATGTTCAAAAAGAATAATTGAAAAAAAAATAGAGAAAAAAAAAAGAATGAAAGAAAAAGAATACCCAGCTAAAATAAAAAAGTTGTCATCAGGAAAGGGTTGGGTGTACGATCTTTACCATAGGTTTACTCCCTATAGGTACAGATTTGATTTCCCTCCCCTTAATAGAAAGATCAAAAGCTGGAAGAATGAAAAGAAGAACCGTAAGGCAAGTTCTGGTTTAAGTTTTGGGTTATCCTAAATGCTCTTTGGATTATCAATGTTATCATGAAAATTGACAATTGGATCTCTTAATGATGGTAAGCCGAGATTACTCTATACACCCATGGAATTCAATGTTTAGAATTTTTTCTAATTGTGGGTTAAAACATTGAACTTGATTATGAAGTTTACCATGTGCTTGAGTCCTAGAGAAAGTGTCCCAGAGAAAGTAATGCCCAACATTCATGAACCTTAAAATTCTGGGATCTTGATAGTTTTTCAAAAAATCACTCAAGAAATTCTCCTATAACTCTCAACATATTTTTCGCATACTTTGCTCGGGACTAGCAAGATGCTGGTTGGGGGTTGTGTTGAGGGTCAAATATCGCATATCAAACCTCAGTTATTTCCTGAATTTACGAACATGATACTGTTTAACGGCCCAATTTAATCGTGTTTGTGATGTAGGGTGTATTATGAGCTTGGATTGAAATAGGATGCTAAAAGTATGAATTTAACGCTCATGAGACACAAAAGGCAAGGGATAGACCCCAGGGGACCAAGATTGATGGATTTACATGCTAGAGATTCGAGAAAATTGAGAAATTGAAGCTCAAGTGGCCTAAAAGACATCTAGAATGCAAGATCATAGGGTTTCCACCTGTTTCGAAAAAGAAACAAAAGTGTTTGGTTTGGGAGATTATCTTATTTAAACATAACAGAGAAAGAGTATTTAAAACGGTCATCATACTTTACCGATATTGAGTTCATTTACATCCTTTTAACATTCCTTGATTTTAAGATAGATTACTTAAAAATAAAGGAATTATTATGAATTCAACAGTCATAGTTAAATATGAAATTCGGCAGCATAACGTCAGTAATTTCAGTCATCTCCTAGGACTTAGGAGGAATATGCTCTTCTGCTGATCCTTTTATGCTTAAACAGAAGGAACTTGGAAACTTCAGTCATTTCGACAGCATAACGACCTTTTTTCTTCACAGACTGCAGGGCAGTCTGGTTGCGCGGACCTGCGCAAGTCACCGCTGCCTCCTCTTCTCACCTTCAACTTCCTCTTTGCTCCGCTTCTTCTCGAAAATCCTCAATCAATCCTAAATGAAGGAGGGGAGGGGGTATTTATAGACCCTCGCACGTGTGGAACCTCGATTTCGGTGCTGTGGGACCCATCTTGCATCAATCTTTACCGTTCAAGGAAATCTTCCCCTGAAACCATCTGCGCAGACCCGCAAAACTGATGTTTGGGTTGCGCAGACCCATGCAATGGACTTTTGAGTTGTGTGATCCCGCACGACTGATATCGTTTGCGCGGTCCCGCGCAAACGATCTCAAAGACATTTCTTTTTTTTTCTTACATTCTTCTTTCTAGTACTTTATTTTCCATCCTTCTTCTGTTTCAATCCTTTCATCATTTTTTCATGCCTCAACAGATGCCCCCTTAATCCTTTCTTTGTTTTCCCAAAAATCAGAGAAAAGGATTAAAATAATACCCGATTACCCTGATGGCACTTGCGCAGACCTGCGCAATCGAAACCCACATTCCTCACTCAGCCTCTCGTCCTATAAATATGCCAACCCTTCAGCCATTCTTCATTTTTCCTTTACTGTAGCAAACTTCTGTCTCGACAATTTTCTCCTGCGTAACAACTTTCGTCTGCACGGACCCGCGCAATAGTCTTTTGTTTGCGCCAAACTCTTCAACCTCTACGCCATTCCGTGCACCTACCGTTGCTTGCGCGGTACCGCGTAAACGAAACTTTGGAGAATTTTTTCTTCTTTCCGTGACTTTCCTTAAGTGTTTTCAAATCTTTACATTCTTCATCTATCCTTTTATCTGCTTACCATAGCCTGCCCCAAAGCTTCCTCTTCTAGAAGAAAGAACCATTCATCCACCCTTCGGCCGAAACAATCTCTTCATTATTCTTAGAAACATGTGGAGATAAATGAGAAGACTCTGGATCTGCATAGCCCTTTTACCAACAATCGAACCGTCATTCCTATCAACTTACCCCATCATTAGTCGATTTTACACAGAGAACCCTTTGACCGGCAGAATACTTTTATCTCAATAGATGACTGGGTTATGAGAGAACCAAGAATCTTGACCGGATATTTGGGAGAAAATGGGCTTTGTCAAAGAGCGAGTAGAATTCACAAGATCAGATTCCTGTGCCCACACTGTGATCCTCAGCATCCTTCTCCTTTCCACTATTTCGAAACAGCCCAGCATCTATTCTTTCTCGAGAAATTGCCTTGGAGTACGGGGAGATTCAAAACTACAGGCATGCTGTCTATCCGTGATTTCTACAGTGCTCGTGCTCGTACTGTTGTTCGAAGACATTCGGCTATACTAGAGCAGATTTCACTTTCTGATGCAATTATAACCACAACGGAACATTTTCATGTGGATGCTACGATTCTCAGATGCTTTCTTGATCATTGGTCTCCGACCACTAACTCATTTCATCTTCCCTTGGACATTTACTGACTCAGGGAAAGCGTATTTGAATCCCCATCGACTCCTTCAGCATTTTTAGTTGAGAGATATGATTAGAGAATCTAGTGGATGGATTTCTAGAAGAATAAAAAGCGGTGATCCCATTGATTTCCACCACTTTCCCATTTTCAACTATCCTGAAGACGTAGACATCATTGATGATGATTCTGTCTCATTTGGTGAGCGTTCTTTCCTTATTTCTATTCGATCCAGCACTCTCCCATGGAGAGAAGGTAACATCTTCTGGTGTGAACCATATTACCTTAGTAGGTTTGCTCGCCAATTTGGCTTTGACCAAGCCGTACCCGAAACTCATGACATTGTCACAAAGGCGATGAGAAGTTATGGCATAGGGCCATATAATTGGGCCTTGATATGGCAACAACTCCTGATTATTCAGATCGGATCACGTTTCATAATTCCTGGCTCTAATCATCCAATTAGTGCTTCTTACTGCTGGATGTAATGGTGGTTCACCAACATTACTTAGTAGACAATCATCTTCCAATGGATTATACCCTGTGTATTCCCCCACCTTGTCTTAGGGGTTATTAGAAAGATTTGGGTATCGGCTATTTTGAAGAGATGGACCCTCCTCCCTTTCCAGATCAATTTGGTACAAGGATTTCTTTAGAAGACGCTATTTACGAAGCAAAGCCTGTTGATACCCTTGAAGGGTGGAGAGCTTTCGGTACTCCATTGATGAATATTCATGTTCTTGTAAAGAATGACGATTCCCTATAGTTCTACCCTCCTCCGCCTTTGTAGATATTACGAGGTGATTCCTCTTTGTCATCGGGAATGCTAGAGGTGCTAGAGTGTCATCATCCACCTCGACAAGACAAAAATATTATCATTGAAAACTTATCCTCTTCAGAAGAATAAATATATTTTGGAAATTCACTAAATATTGGATATTTCAGACATTTCTAATTAAACTTGATATAACTGTAATTTTGCATATAGAGCTTTTTGTGATCCTTATCATTATATATAGAGCTTTTTGTGATCCTTATCATTGTACCCAACAATTTGACATATCCTATCATATTTCAATTGTAAGAATATATGGCCTTATATTCTTACAATTTTCCAGCATAATGTGCTTATTTGTATGTAGCCTCGCTTATGTATATGTCTTTGAATAAGCAGTATCTTTTGACTTTCAATATATATCTACTTGCGATAATATTTTGAGATATCTCATCCTTTTATGTATTTCTTAATCACTGATTATTTCAAACATGTTTATTCATGAAATATTCTCAACATATTATTTGATAAAGGAGTTAATTATAAAACACCAATATTTTATGCTTGTTAGTGCGGGATTTCCTAGATGATTTATTTTAATCAATGGTGCTAAATTTCAATTTAGTCAGTTGCACACATAGTTTAAGCTCTTGAGTAGTGGAGCCGAGTCTCACGTGATGGCCTCTATAACTCTTAAGAGTTCACTGGACTTCTCACTGCCTAGGGAGTTCATAAATCGTGATCCATCAGAAGGGCCCAATGAAGCTACCGGGGCCGTGAACTCGGTTGGAATTACACATAGGGTTGGCCTCGGTAACTCTCTAGAGTTCGCAGAGCTCATAAGGCAACCTTTAGGGTACCAAATCTATGGTCGTCAGTCCATTGATGAGTAGGTTTAAACCCTTCCTCATGAGTTAGTACTGAAATCAAACCGTAAATCTGGGGGGTCTTATGCATGGTTGACCTTTCTAAAGCTCACACTGCAGCCCTCATTTTCTTCGTCTGTAAGAACGAGCCCATTTACGGGAGGAAATTTTCCTCCATTCCCCATGACGCTGCCAAGAAAACTATACAGACGGCATGGGGGTTACATCTAACTGGTTATTGAGGACTTTTGGTCACTGGCTCCGTCAGCTGCCCGCATGGGTATGCCTACGATGGCCTTCTTGGGCTTTTTCCGACCACTGGCTTCTCACCGCTGCCCGAATGACGATCTTGATAGGCCTTATGCACAATTGGCCATTGGCCTGACTAGGCTGCCTTAGAAATGTCTTAGAAGACAATGATATGTATGGTCATCTCTGATCGAAATTGACACATCATCATTTTTTGCTAATATCTTTGATTATGCCCGTCTGTGTTATTCATAATATACCAGCTTGGTGGCGGTATATCAATTTCAGACAGAATTTTGTAAAAGGGCTCGCTTGGTGACAGTGGTGTTCACTTTCCCTTTTGCGGTATTTGCTTATTTCATAATCTTGATATGCTTGCAAACTTCATCTTTATTCATTTGTCAGATGATACATGGCTATGATCTATTCTTGCCCCCTTTTGATGCAGAATCATTATTCTGATGATATTCTGCATCAAAATCATAACTTCTTCAAGGATGATATCTTTTTATGAAGCAAGCATTGACTGGTATACTAATACCTTGTCCATCTTGATTTATAATTCTGTATGCCCCATTGGAGTACACTTCCTTTATTATATATGGCCCATCCCATTTAGGCTCGAGTTTGCCTCCTGTTCGGCGGGTGACCACTATAGGTCTTTTCAACATAAGCATCATATCTCCCTTTTTAAAAGAGCTGTATTTAACTCGCTTATCAAAAGCAGCCGATATCCTGGCCTAATATGATTGCATTCGCTGCTGGGATGCCAGGCATTTCTCATCTAGTAAATCTAGTTCTTTTAGCCTTATTTTTACATTTTCATCATCTGTTATAGACTGATGTACTGCCACTCTAAGTGATGCTACTTGTATTTTGATTAGGATGACTGCCTCCACGCCATAAACCAGTGAATATGGTGTCACTCTTGTTGCTATACGTTGAGTGGTTCTGTATGCTTATAATGCTTCTTGCAACTCTTCATCCCAATCACGTTTATTCCCCATCACTGTTTTCTTCAGTATTTTGACTATTGTCTTGTTAAACGCTTCTGTTAATCCATTAGCCAGTGGATAGTAAGGCATTGAGAACGAATGTTGAATGCAGAATTTCTGACATAACTTTTCCATGCCTCTATTTTTGAAAGGGGTGTCATTATCTATAACGATTTTCTTTGGAATACCATGACGGTAAATTATGGCATGCCTGATGAAATTAACCACATCTTTTTCTTTAACATTGCGTAAAGCAACTACTTCAGTCCATTTAGAGAAATAGTCAGTTGCTGCTAGAATATATTGCTTTCCTTTGGATGAAGGTGGATTTATAGGACCAATTACGTCAAGCCCCTAAGCGGAGAAGGGCCAAGAGGCGACGGATTGATGCTGATCTTTTGGAGGAATATGTATAACATCTCCGTGAATTTGACATTCATAGCACCGTTTTGCATAATCTATTGCGTCTTTAAACATGGTGGGCCAATAATAACCCATTCGATGTATTCTGTGAAATAGATTTCGACCCGCTTGATGTGCCCCATATTCTCTAGAATGTGCTTCTTACAATACCTAGCCTACTTCTCGCTCGTCTAAGCAACTTAACAGTATTCCGTTGTAAGATCTTCTGTATAACACTTCACTGCATATGATGAATCTACTTGACCGTTGCCTGATCTGTTGTCTCTACGTGGGTTCTTCCGGCAGGATATTAAATTTAAGATAATCTATGAGAGGCTGACGCCAATCTTCTGTGGTGATTTCTAGACATGATACAGGCAAAGTTTCGGCAATTTCCTCAATAACTTCTGAGGATGGTAAAAATCTTCGTTCTTCTATGGTCACTAGAAGAGGGCTTCGATTTGGGCAGGATAAGGCTGCTGCCAAGCTGGCTAGAGTATCTGCCTTTGCGTTTTCTGACTGAGGGATGTGCTTGATTTCAACATGGGAAAAGTGTTCTAATAATTGTTGTGCCTTCCGACAGTATGGCAAAAGTTATTACTTTCTTACCTCGAATTCAGTTGTCAATTGATTTATGAACAATTTAGAATCCCTGAAAATACGTAACGTTTCTATCTTTATTTCTTTAGCCATCTCCATCCCAATAATCAGGGCTCTGTATTTAGCCTCATTATTCGTACATGCAGTTCCCAATGTAAAGGAGTAAGGTAATAAGTCGCCTTGGGGAGTAATAAATATTACTACTTCCCTTGCTCCTGATGCTCGAGAAGCACCATCGAAGTACATCTGCCATGAACTCTGCGATTCAACTAACATAACTTGGTCATCTGGAAAATCATCATTAATGGCCTCATCTTCCCCTACAGGGTGCGCTGCGAGGAAATCTACCACTGCCTGCCCTTTTATTGCTTTTTCTGGTTCATACGTGATAGTATATTCTGAAAGTAACAGCATCCATTTGGCTAATCTTCCAGACAGCATTGGTCTTGCCATTAAAAATTTTATCGGGTCAGCCCTCGAAATCAATGTTATATTATGAGATAGACAATAATGTCTCAACTTTTGTACTGCAAATATTAATGCCAAACATTCTTTTTTGATCAGAGAGTAATTGCATTCTACCCCTATTAGGGTCTAGCTTAAATAGTAAAGAGCAGTTTCTTTTCCAGACTCATTTACCTGTGCCAGTAAAGCTCCTAAAGAATGTTCAACTGTAGATATATACAAAATAAGCGGTTTTCCTTTTTACTGGAGCTGCCAATACTGGTGGCTGTTTCATCAATTCCTTTATCGAGTTGAACGCATTTTGACAGGCTTGATCCCATACAAATTCTGTACCTTTTTTCATCAGATGAGAAAATGGCTGACATCTCCCTACTAAATTCGAAATGAAACGGCGAACGTATGCCAATTTTCCTTATAAACTTTTTAATTCTTTCAATGTCTTCGGTGGCGGCATATCTTGAATAGCCCTGACTTTCCCTGGATCAATCACAATGCCTCTATGCTGGACAACAAACCCAAGAAACTTACTGGAGGACACTCCAAATGCGCATTTAGCGGGATTCATCTTCAATTGTCTCTTCCTAAGTCACCAAAAAACTGATATTAAGTGCTCACGATGTTCTTGATGACTTGCTGACCTGACTACTAAGTCGTCGATATAACATTCAACGTATTTGTGCATCATGTCTTGAAAAATATTTTGCATCGCCTTTTGATATGTCGCCCCAGCATTTTTGAGTCCGAACGGCATAACTTTATAACAAAATATTCCCAGCGAAGTCTGAAATGTTGTCGCTTCCTCATCCTCAGGGGCCATTCGAATCTGATTATACCCTGCATAACCGTCCATAAAGGACATAACAGCATACTGAGTTGTACTATCAATCAACAGTTCAGTTATCGTGAGTGAAAAATCATCTTTTGGACAAGCTTCGTTCAGGTCTTTAAAGTCGACACACACCCTGACTTGTCCATTCTTCTTTCTCACCGGGACAATATTCGATATCCACTTGGGATATTTGACATCCCTAATAAAGCCAACCTTTATCAATTTATTGACTTCTTCTTCAATCAGGGGTACCAAGTTTGGGTGAAATCGCCTTTGTTCCTGTTTAACTGGCATTTTCTCTTTAGAAATGTTTAGTCAGTGTAATGCTACGGAAGGCTCTAAGCCAGGCATCTCTGCATACGTCCAAGCGAATATATCTTTATTTTTTCTAAGAAGCTAAACGTATTCTATTGATTCTTGTTCACTAAGGCTACTATTGATGAACATGTTCCGCGGTTCTTCTTTCGTACCCAAGTTTATCGCTTGTAAATTGTCTGTCGTCGGTTACCCCCCATCTTTTATTTGCTTCGAAGCTACCTCAGGCTGCTCAACTATCTTAGGATTTTCTTCTGCAGACCGCTCAGCTATAACTATATTTACTGACAATTTTATCCCCGTGTCCTGAAATTTTTGTTGCCTTTCCTGGCCGACCTCCATAGGAGTTTGAGTTCCTTTCCTATGATTTAAATTGGTATATTCCTTGTGATTGAAACCCATACTTTTCATGACCTTCCTGTTCGATTTCTTTCCAACTATTATTTCATCTATGTCCATCATTCGTTGTATCATACTTTTTAATGCATAGCAATTCTCTGTTAGATGTCCTACCAATCGATGATAGCGACAAAAATTTCATCCTCTGATTCTCGTCACATTCTCAGGACATCTGGGTTCTGGCAGTTTTATCATGCCAACCTTCAATAATTGATTCATCATTGGAACGACGTCTTCTTTGTCGAATGTGAACCCTTCATGCAAATCGAATATCCTGGATTTTTTATAACTTCTTAACAGAATCGACTTATCTTTGTATTTTCATCTTTCTTTCTTTAGATCTCCTGCATTACCACACTGCTTGTCACAATCAGTAGTGTTTGCTGTCATCTTACTACGAGCCCTTTGAGCTATCTCAGGACGAAACGCTAGCACTATCCGATTTATCAGTTCTAAAGCGTAAGCCTTAGTAGCCAGGTCATGAAAAGTTCTGATATCGGCGTTGTTTAGTCCAATTATGAATTCTATCTTCATAGAGTTCAGGTACATCTTAACTTGTTCTTTTTCCTCCAGTAACTGTCTACATGAGGCTCCCAATGTTTTCCATCTGTTTATAAACTTTTCTATTGGTTCTCCATCTCCCTACCGTATAGAGGCCAACTCCGTAATACTAACATCACGCTCTGAAGAGAAAAAATTTGACATGAAAATTTCTTGCATCTGCTCCCAAGTGCATATTAACTTCATGTTAGTGATAAAGCGCCTTGAGCATTCCTCTGGAGACTCTCCCCTGTTAAACTTTCGAAAATCTAGTTATTTGAAATTTGCTGGAAGGGGGCTGATTTCTATCTCCCTTGAATATGACGTTCGATACCTAAAATGACTAGTATTTTCGCAATCTCTTTCTATCTTGACAGCTTCTTCGACCACTTGTCTCACTTCATCCCGTGTCACGGTTCTTGTTGCTGGGACGGATCCTAATGACCCTACTCCCTGTGGTTGGAGGCCAGTGGGCTGTTTTTCTTGTCATTCATCATACCCTGGGGGGCCGCCATCTAGGCTATATTATGTGCAAGGGTCGTCAAGGCTTCCTTGAGGTTCCTACATTCCTCCGTTAATGCGTTTTGGGCTTCTGCCATTTCATTAATATGATCCTCCATAGTCGCTCTACATTCTGGATTCATCCCGGCCATCTGTACCGCAGCTTCTTCGTTCTTTGATGAAGCAATGGTTGGAGTAGAACAAAAATATGCTGACACAGTGGGACTCACATAGAGGGGAGATGATGGGGTTTCATTAGACTTTTTTGTACCCCTAACATCATTAATCGATCGGGGCGATACTGATACTGGTGAACTTGCCTGGGGAGGCGTGAACATTGGCGATCTAACTACCAGCGCTTTTCCTTTTTGCTCTTTCGTCCATTTGACTCTCGAGGAACTCAGAACTGGAAAGTCATGCGCTGTCAATAGCGGGATTATTCGTTCAGGATATATTGCCAGAGGAGTGAGTTTGGGATTCTTTCTGACTGTATTACGTGTTATCGGTCCTTTGACTCTTAGCGAAGGCTGATTCATTCCAGAATTTCTTGTATTTCTTGCTCTCGTTCTATGAGATGTTACAACGATCCAGCCATCATCACTTCCTGATGGTCGAGGCGACACTGATACGACCCTAGCTAATACCCGAGTCATGTTGTTCCCACTTGCATGGATTTGAGTCATGTGCTCCGGAATTCGATTCGGTGTGTATTCTGTCACAAACCCGGTCGGAGTGAATCAAAAGTTCACTTTTCTTATGGAAGTTGTCATGAGTAGTAGATTAGAATCGGACGTGAAAACCTTCAATCCCAAAACATGATTGTAGTTAGTAACTGAAGAATTAAATAATCTATCTTAGAGATGAAGGGGAGGATGTTCCCCAGTAGAGTCACCATTTTGGCATCTGAAAGATGCCAAATAATGATGGAAGTTTCTTAACAATTTTACTGCTAATGTTAAATAAGATCAATATTTATTACTCCCCAACAGAGTCGCCATTTTGTTTTAAACAAGAAACAAAAGTATTTAGTTTGGGAGATTATCTTATTTAAACATAATAGAGAAAGAGTATTCAAAACGGTCATCATACTTTTACTGATATTGAGTTCATTTACATCCTTTTAACATCCCTTGATTCTAAGATAAATTACTTAAAAATAAAGGAATTATTATGAATTCAACAGTCATAGTTAAATATGAAATTCAGCAGCATAACGTCAGTGATTTCAGTCATCTCCTAGGACTTAGGAGGAATATGCTCTTTTGCTGATTCTTTTATGCTTGAACAGAAGGAACTTGGAAACTTCAGTCATTTCGACAGCATAACGACCCTTTTTCTTCACAGACTGCAGGGCAGTCTGGTTGCACGGACCCGCGCAATGGATATTAGTTGCGCGGACCCGCGCATGCCACCGCTGCCTCCTCTTCTCACCTTCAACTTCCTCTTTGCTCTGCTTCTTCTCAAAAATCTTCAATCAATCCTAAATGAAGGAGGGGAGGGGGTATTTATAGACCCTCGCATGTGTGAAACCTCGATTTCAGTGTCATGGGACCCATCTTGCATCAATCTTTACCGTTCAAGGAAATCTTCCCCTGAAACCATCTGCACAAACCCGTGCAACTGACCTTTGGGTTGCGCAGACCCGCGTAATGGACTTTTGAGTTGTGCCATCCCTCGCAACTGATATCGTTTGCCCGGTCCCGTGCAAACGATCTTAAAGACATTTCTTCTTTTTCTTACATTCTTCTTTCTAATACTTTATTTTCCATCCTTCTTCTGTTTCAATCCTTTCATCATTTTTTCATGCCTCAACACCACCATCCGTTCGGCTCGAAACTTCATACAGGGCTTGAAGACCCTAAATTAACCGTACACGTCAAATTTAAGCTCTTGGATCCCTGTGAAAATGGCCCAACGGACAAATCAGCCCATAAAACACCGATCTGGGTCCCACCTGATATCTGGACATGCTTCAATTTTGGTCTCAACCGTTTAAATTAGATGGCATAATGGATGGTCGGAGCGGATGTCTCATATACCTCAAGGTGGGGTGCGTGTCCACAGCACACGTGCATTGGATGAGCATCGAATCAAAGGAATCGGTCAACAGAGCTTTGACTGATTCTTTCTAAAAGGATTTGAATCCTTCTCTCCCGCCTCTATGAACGCTCGAAATAGAGCTTGCAGCCCTTTCTTGTGGGCCACCACCATGGTTTAACAGTCTAATCCAGACCGTCCATAAGACTTGTATGGCCTCTCTCACTCAGGCCTAAGTGGCGGAGTTTCAAAAGATAGCAGAGATCGGATCTCAATCGTCTAAACATAAGACGAACGGTAGAAGCACAAGTCCCGTGGGCCACATCAAATTTGAGCTAAAACAGACCATACCTGACTGGTTTTTCGAGAGGAATCTGGTGGACGGTGTGGATTTCTCAAATGTCAGCTGAAGTGGGCCCCACCGAGCATCAGCGCAGCTCCCTGCATTAAGATACGCGTGTCCGAGAGAAGACCAGACTTCCATTGCACGATCATGGCGGTGATCGGGCCGTCCATTTGGACCGTCCAAAAACTTCCCAAGGGCCGGCCGGCCGTCCGTCACTAAGGAGTCTGAATGGCTTAGATTCAAAAGGCAGCCACTCCTTCATCCCAAAAAGGTATCAAATGCAAGGTTTCTTTTGCATTTTTCGCTGGCTGCGAAATAGAGTCGGTTATGTAAACTGACTTGCTTACTACGCATGTCCGCACTGACTCCAGCTGCGTAAAGAAGGCTTGCAGACCGACCTCCCTGCCTATAAAAGAAAGTGAATAGAGAGAGTGGATCATCTAAAGCCAGGGGAAGTCTGGAGAGAGAGAGAGAGAGAGAGAGAGAGAGAGAGAGAGACATAGAGAGAGAGAGAGCCTAGAGTTTTAGTTTGTTGTTTTCTTTATTTTCCTATTTTTCTTTTCTTTTCTCTTTTGATTGTTAAGATTTAGTCTGATCATGGTTGCCTAAACCTCTTAGCTAGGGCTAAGAGGTGACGCTTATATCGTGATGGGAGAACTTCTTGCTTGTGCCTTTTGTTTAGACTGAACTAATATTGATGTTAGTGTAATTAAGGGAATGGTTTTAGTTTTTAATGGTATGTTGTGACTGAAATTACAATGGGTCTGCGATAGCTTTTAGCATGTTCCTTTCCTTATGTTGATTATGATGTCAGGGAGCCCTGTTGTTCACCACGTCTCCTGGGCATGGTTGGATGATGGAACCTTTCCTAACCTTCATATATCTATTGATTGGTTGTTAATTAGTTTAATTCTGTTGTTTACTTTGTCTCCTGGGCATGGTTTGGTGACGGAATCCATTCTAATTCTTATACCTTTCATCTCTTGAAAACTAGATCAAAGGAAGTTCAGTTTGATTTTCATAGTTACACCCCTTCAACTGGATGAAGATGGGACTCTAAGTCCAGTTGAATTCTTGAAGTAGGCATAAGATCTCCCTGATCTCTACAAGTGGATCCTCTGAATCCCTAGTTTTCTACCTCTGAATTCTCTAAGTTTTAGATAAATATTTCATCATTATTCCCTCAATTGCATTCGATTTAGATTTCACCTTAGTCTAGTTCTAGTTCTACTTAATTTTAGATTACGTACAGGTTTTAATCCCTTGGGATTCGACCTCGGTCTCACCGAGTTTATTACTACATCACAACCCTATACTTGGAGAGTGAACATCGATTGATCGAGAAAATTTAAAAAATACCTCTAAAGTCTCTAAAAGCTTTTGGGCATGTTCGATCGCTAGAACTCACTGGTTCGATGGAATGATGATTATTTGATTGATGCTTTGATTGACAGCGCACGATTTTGCGTAATTGTATGATAAGTTTTATATTATGTGTGTGTGCGCGTGCGAGCACGCGTGCCTTCGTGTGTAATTGCGGGATTAGTGTAACGCCCCGACTTTTCAAGACTTGAGTATATGACCCACGCCCCAAAAACCCGAGTGTTAACCTTAAAGGATGGTCAAATTCGAGTGTACATTTTTCTTTTATCTTCTTTCATTAGAGTAAGCAGATGAGCATAGTATGAATAAATCGACATAAAGGAAAATTTCATTTAAAATATATAAGAAGCTGCCCATAATGACTTATACAAACCAATGTCTCCAAAATTTACAAATAAAAGAACTACATGATCCAATATAAAAGAAATAGTAGAATGCAAATAAATTTGAGCCACAAGACCCCTCATCTTCTCAAGGTAGATACAGTCATGCAACCCTGACACTTGAACCCAGCTCCTTATCAGCCCGAACTCGAAAATCACTTAAGCCACCTGTGCTACCTGTACGACTACATTTATTTGATGGATGAGTAGCCAACTCAGTGTGAATTCCCCTCAAGATTACACACCGCTGCATTAGGTAAGCATAATTATAAAGTAAAGCACACAAAACAATACATGATGCAGGTCTTATTAGATGCATGGATGCATGAATGTAATCATCGCCTCGGGGATGCTCATCTGCGCGGATAGTGGGCTCGTCACCCATGTAATCATCGAACCTCGGTACATCATCCAGTCGGAATCATCGAACCTGAGTGCATCATCCAGTCGGAACAATATGTACATCATGTACGATAGCTATAGTGCTGGTCTGTGCTATGTATACATGATTAGTCAATTCGTTATTAATCCAATTATAACTAGCCATTTTAAATAAGCTCAAAGGTCACTACGGGGGCTTGTCACCAGTGTAGGCCGACAGCTCGGGCATAGGTCCCATACCACCATCCCCGGCTCATGAGACTACCATCTTACGATGTTTAATGGAAACCTGTCGACTAGTGGCCAATCATATTACAGTATATAGGGCTTACCATCACATGATTGTATGGTATAAAAACATCAAACCCATATAGAAAAATTACTAGAACAAAGCCACATAGGGCGATATCAAACAAGCCACCTAGGACAATTATCAAGATAAGCCACATAGGGCGAGTATCAAAACCTTACGATAAAAGACCATCTTTGAAAACCATTAGACACAACAACCCTGGATGGTAGGCCCACATCAATGGTCAATTTAAACCACCATTCAATAACTGCTAAGCCGAAGGTCCATTACAATCACAACCAGTCGGGTTACATCCTAAGTATGGGTGTACACATATAGGTGGGGGTTTCCTACTGATGTACTAGTTTAAGTTCCATAAGCAATCCACAAATGATTTATGAACAAATATATAAGATAAACATTAAGCGAGCAATATAACAATTCAATTTCCACCAGCTAACACATGTGATTATAAGAGGGAGATATCAATTATAAATTAAAATAAGAACTATAACTTAAGCTAATGAGAAGATGGAAAGCTCAAGGGAAAGAATCATCACCTTATACTTTGAACCGCCTACCAGTATTGCTAGAGAATGCTTGTTTCCTTAGAATCAATCCCTATCATAAATCAGGAACTTGTACAATTAAATCCAAGCTCTACACACTACCTAGGGTTTGAGATTATAGCCTAGGGTTTTAGTTATTTATTTTTAGGGTTTTGATGTAGGGTTATGGTTTTGTCCTTTAATTTGGTGCTTAGATTTTAAGATTTGAATCCATAATTATTATTAGTATTACCGTACCATGGGCCAAAGGCTAATCATGATAGGAGTTTTAATCCATCCATGTTAATAATGACGACTTATAAGTTCATATTTGAATGTACCACCATTATCTAATGACTAAGAACCTCCTAAGTAATAATAACAGAATATTTACTAATGATAATATAATAAGGACTAACACTAGTGATTTCAAAACAACCATTGATATTAATAATATACCCAATATTAGCTAATGTGACGCTAATAATCATTGTGATGAAAATACATAATATGCTCTGCCCTTAATGATAAATTTGATAATGATAGAATAAAACATTAATATTTACTAATAATAATCTTTATATGTAATAACTAATATCAAAATAGGTAATTTACTAACGGCCATTCATTTCCAATATTAACAATCCCAATGTTAGTAGAAGTGGTAACAGTGTATGATTGATCACAATGTTAATCAACAAATCGCCATTAACATTAAGGATGAAATTGATATTAGCTATCATGATAATAATAGTCATTGTGATGAGGATAAATAGTGTGATCTATTATCAATGATAATATTTACGAATACTAATATTTAACATTTGATGGTTGGGATTTGTTTATAATAACTAAAACTAGCATACATAACCTGTTAATAGCTAAACATGATTTATAATTGTAATAACTATAGCAATACCAATTATAATAATAAATCACATGATTTACTTTGGGAGAAAAAGTCGACTTACATTGACAACAAGTGGGGTTTGAAGGGGTCTCATACATAGGGCTACTTGGGGCCTGTACTAGAGTGACCAGGCCCAACGGATTCTTGTCCAACAAGGGCCCAAACTAGGCCCAAGTTTTCCCCTAACTAAGGGCCGAATTGGGCCTCTATTCTGGCCCAACATTAACATCACCTACATGGCCTATGAGATGGGCTGGCTGAGCTGTTTCTGGCCCAGCGCCAACCCAAAAGATGGTTGGCTAGGCTGGGCTCTCCCTGGCCCAGCAGCACCCCAAAACTGTCCAAGGGCTTGTCTAATTTTGGCCCATCTCTGGGCTTTTCGACCCAGCAGCCATGATTTATCACCAGTCCAAGCACCGGGCTGCTAGTGCTAGCCGATAGGCTCAAGCCCATTCCCATGAGTTGGACGGTTTGGGCTTCATTCAACTTCACAGTGGGGCCCAGAAAATGGGCTGGGCTGGGCTGACTTTGGCCTAACAACAACAGCAACAATCCACGCCCAACCTCACTCTATTCGCCCTCCTTTTCTCCTGCTGGACCTTTACAAAACATAGGTCAGACCCATCTTGACTCAACCCGAGTCATAAGTCGAGTCAGCAATCCGATCGAGCTGAGTTGGGTCGGTGCCACATAGTGGCAGCTGGCAGCAGTCCACCCCCGCATCTCTCTCCCTACCTTCTTATTCTTTCCCTCTTTCTCCTTCCTACTTCTCTCCCATCCCTTTTATATGTTGGAACTCTGGCAAGGACTAGAGCAGACCCAAACCAAGCTCAACTCGGTTGGCTTGTCCCAGCAAGATCTTGCCCCATTCGAGGCAACTGGTACAGCTCGAACGAGGAAGGAGAGGACAGCTATTAATGGCGTCTTGCAGAACACGACTCCTTCCCCCGATCCAACCCTTTAGGAAGGGTTATATAGACCTTAGGAAGCTTTTAGGCAGGGATTTTCGAAGCTCGGGAGAGACTTGGGTGGTGGGTTTGGAAGGAGAAGGAAACGGTCAGTTTCCGCTCGAGCTATAGTAAGAGGTGGAGAGCGGCTGCGGCTACTCGATCCTCCTTATTTATGAAAAAGCCCTAGTTCTCTAGGCCGTCAGATGAAAGCCGATGGTGGGGATTGACTCTACCCGAAACCGCCTTAAAAAACAGTGGGCAAGAACCGCAATCGGCTATTAGTTTTGCTTGAACACCCTAAACCACGTTGCTTAGGTGGAGGGTCGAGATTTTTCCAACCATTGGATTACCGAGATTGAAAGGGATGTGCACCTGCGGATCGTTAGCCAAGGCGCTGGCAGTTTCTATTTTTGGAAGAAAAATAGCCGCACATGCCACTGTTGTGGTGGGGTTTATGAACACATCCGTGTGTAATACCCGGTCCAACATATATGGCTTGGGTCATCCCTATCCATCCGACAAGATGGATGGTTTAGATTTATGAGAGTGGGACCAGATGGTGGGCCCCCATCGATGCAAACAGACATCGTCCGTTCATTTGAAAAGAGTAGGGAATGGGAAAGAAAGAGGAGAATTTCCCTCTTTCGGAACGCTTGACCAGATCCTTTAGTCCAGCGCACGGCTAGTGCACACCCACCGTGCGCTCTCGGGGTTGGTGGTGGGGTCCTCCGTGATTTTAGTGAGAATCCACACCGTCCATTCTACTTTGGAGTTCCAACCAAGGATCTTGACTGTTGATCAGGCTGATCTAAGGTATAGGTGGGGCCGCGACTTGTTTTGTAGTCCTAATGGTGGTTCCCGGCCGATCTTATGGTTGGATCTTTTCTAATCTGACCATCGACGGTCAAAATGGTCCCAAGGGATGCTTTGTATGCTCGAACATACCATCCTATGTTTCTATTCACTTAATATATTGATTTTAATTCTTATTATTACTATATGTGTGTGTGTGTGTGTACATCAGGTTGTGGGTTAGGTTATTAGGGCCATTTGTCTCATAATTTTACATTATTATTATTATAATCATTCTTATTACATATACACATTGTTATTTATTTACCTTTTTATATATATATTTATTTACTATTATTATGCTTATATGAAAGATGCGAGACTAACCGTTGGGCGTCATTCAGCTACATACCTAACATTAGGGTTACTTGTATTAACATGAGTTACAACTCATGAACTTCTAATTACCGAATCATGATTTGTTGAGCGTTTCAACACTTCAATGATTAGATTGACTATTATTTACTTATCAACAACCCATGAGATTCTAAAAAATGGTTAGGTATGACTCGGGAGTTGGATGTGGAACTAGACAACTCGATCCGTGTTTTCAAATAATGGATCGCCCTAGGAGACATTGTAAACTTGGTGAATGGTAGATTTCGTGATTCAGGATTGTATATCTATAATTTAGTTAGATTTGTTCATCAGTGAAGTTGAGATCCTAAGAAAGTAGGTTTCTTTAGTGGTACGACGATCCATCATGGGAATCGACAGATAGATAGCTTGATGTATAGGTTGGGACTAGTTCTAACGGTTGGATTTTAGACTAGAATGAATGTGAATGGTCACTTGAGCCTGGCTTGTATGTAAACTAAGTTTAGTTATACGGTAACACCCGAGTACTGGAAAGTACGGGGTGTTACAATTAGGGTATCTTATTTTGAGCTTAAATGTTTCTGGGGTTTTGAGAGGAGAAAATAAGGGTTTTTCTTTTTATATGTAAGTTCTTCTATTCTCTAATAACTTACTTTCATAGTGATTCGTTGTCGCTTTATGCCGTGGTTTTTTCCCACGAGGGTTTTTCCACTTAAAAACTGTATTGTACTTAGCACATTTGTGATTGCCTTCTTGCATTTATCTTTCGACTAATTGATCCGAATTCAGGGTTTGCTTCCATGGCTTTCCCAATAAGTGGTATCAGAGATAACATTGGAATTTGAATCTAGATTTGAATCATGTCGAGGAATGAATCAAATTTGGTTTCTATTTCTCATTTGGAAAAATTAGGTTATTCATTTAAATTTGAGAATAAAAGGTTAAATATTTACTTTGATTCAATTATTGTCAGTACTAGCTCTATGGTGAACAACTTGTACCACCTACAATTGAATGCCTCAAACGTTTTTAATGTAAATGCCTTACATGGAAATAAAATATGGTCTATTTAGCTAGTTCAGTTTGGAACTACTTTGGCAGTTTGGAACTAATTTGGCAATTTAGAAATAAATGCCTTGCAGTTTTGGGCCATCTAGCTAGTGCAATTTGGAACTACTTTGGCTCGCTGTTTGGAATTGCAACCTTGTGCAACAAGTCGATGGAAGTCAAATTTTTGACCTGGTGGACAGCCTCTGCTTCCCAAGGTAAAATGTCCGTCCTCCATGGCCTGGCTCCTATTATTATTATATGGGAGATTTGGAAGACCGGGAACAGAGCAAGATTTGAAGGCACAGAGGTCCTCCCTTCCAGAACAATCCTCCAAATTTCAGGTTGGTTCAGAACTCTTTGTCTGGTGGTTCCGCCTTCTTCCAAAAAATTGTTGGCAAAAAATAGCACTTTCCAGGCCCTGGGTATTACGGCCCCTCCTCCTAAGAAGGTGTTTCCTTCGTTTGTGAAATGGCTTCCCCCAATGGAGGGCTGCTATAAATTAAATGTCGATGGTGCGTCCAGGGGAAACCCGGGGCTATCGGGAGGTAGAGGGATCTACAGAGGGGAGAAAGGTAAGTTTGTTTTCGCTTTTGCCATCTGCTACGGGCCAGGTTCCAACAACTCTATGGAGCTAAGAGCCATCTAGGATGGGCTGGTCATGTGCTTTTAGAAGGGGTTGAGAAAGGTGTAGATGGAATCAGATTGTAACCTGATTGTATCTTTTGAATGGCAGGATAAAAGGGGCCATGAAATGGGGCTATTGGTTGTCCCGTATCAACAAGATCAGGAGTAGAGGGCTGATTACCTTTGTCCACATCTTCAAGGAGGGAAGTGTCATGGCAGGCGGATTGGTAAAACCAAGAAGCATTCACCAGTCCTTCTCCTCGTTCTCGGATCCCTCGGATCTTCCTATTCGTATTCAAGGCCTGGCTCTCCTAGACAGAGTAGGGTTGGAATCCATTAGACTCTGCCCAGGTAGCCTGTAAGGTATGATGGAGTATCGTGGTAGGCCGACTGCTGTTTCACCTTTGGCTTCAGTCCCCTTCAGCCCCTTTTGCGGTTTTGGTGTGGGTAGCTTTTTGTGATGGCATGGTTGCAATTTTACGTTGGGAGGTAGGAGCAGGCTAATGCAGGCATATTACAGAAGTATGGGTGAAAGTTGCAGCCTGGTTGATTTATGGTCGTTTAGAGTTGTGCCCTGCTTAGAGTTTGATAGCTTGCTGATGCCCAGTTTCAGTTGCCACATTAGTTGCTTCTCCCTCTTCTCAAGGCCCTCCATTTCTTTTAATTCTTTTCTCTATTTCTTGTTTAGCCTTGAGTAGCAGTTATATATGATAGGTGGGGTCCAGAAGCTTTTTGTTTGGGCCCACCTGAATAATTGTATATCCAAGTTTTCAAATTTATAAAATTCAAGTGGTATAAGTCCACATTTCCTTGAATTTTTTATTTTTTTTTTAATATGGTCAAAGTGAATACTAGAATATAATTAATTTTTTTCATGTTGTGGCACAAGTAATCAATTAAGCTATATCTCTCATGAGAGACTAAAAATACTAGTATGGGAAGGGATTCTTCATTCTTTAGATTTTTCCGACCATAAAATATGTGTTGATTGTATTAATGGTAAATATACTAGAACTAGAAAGAAATATACAACAAGCTATGTAGGACTCTTAGAGGTAATACATACAGACATTTAAGGGTCAATCCCTACAACATCTTAGAGTGGCCATAAATATTTTATTACTTTTATAGATTGTTACTCTCATTTTAGATACATATCTTATAAATGAAAATTTGAATATCCTGTACTTTTAAAATCTATAAAGCGGAAGTTGAAAATCAACTCAATAAAAATATTGAAATCATTAGGTCTGACTATGCGGGTGAATACTATGACAGATATGATGAATTATGTCGCAATCCATAACCATTCGCTAGATACCTAGAAGATTGTGACATTGTTGCCCATTACACTATACCTAGGCTCCAGAGTAGAATGGTGTGGCTAAAAAGGCATAATCACAACCTTTTGGACATGGTGCGTAGTATGACAAGTAATTCGACATTACCAGAATCTCTATGAGGTGATGCGATTAAAAGTATAGTTCATATCTTTAATAGGGTCCCTAAAGCTGTAAGTAAATTCTCTCTTGAGTTGTGGAATGGGAGAAAACCAAGTCACCGATATCTACACGTTTGGGGTTGTCGTATTAAGGCAAAAGCTTATAACCCGCATAAATAAAAGTTCAATCCCAGAATTGTAAATTATTTCTTTATAAGATACCTAGAAATGTCAAAAGCTTATCGATTCTACTGTCCTTCCCACTTCATCAAGATCATTGAGCCTAAGAATGTCAAATTTATTGAAGATACTAAAAATAGTGGGAGCACAAACATTAGAAATTTTGTATTCAAGGAATAAAAAACTAACATCCTCTGCGGCCATTCCGGAATACGTGGGTATAAATCCTATGATTGAGCCTGTAATCATTGCATACCACCACAATGAACCTCCTATACAACACACTGAGGAAGGAAATTAAAATCACACTCAATAGGGTGAGCCATTAAGAAGATCTGAAAAAGAGAGAAGGCGTACGATTTGGTTCAATTACATCATATACCTGCAGGAGCACGAGTTTGACATAAGGGTGGAAAAGGATTCTGAATTTTTTACACAAGCAAAACGAAGTGTTTACCCTTCTCAATGGATTAATGCCATTAAGGATGAGTTGAAATTGATGATGGACAATAAACTATGAAATCTTACTATGAAGGAAAGAGTTTAGAATCATCTAGTGTCTATAGAATTCATCGGCACTGAATAGATGATTGTGAATCCGCTCATTGAAGGGCTCCCTATCACACGCATTTCAGAAGCATGTAACATTCATGGGAGTCATTGACCCCACAAATGTATTCAATTATAATGGGAGTTGAGTGTGTTTTACTTTTATAGCCATTAAAGATATCTCATTTATAAAGTGTTGATGATTTTATATAAAGTTAAATTCTACTTCTCTTTATATGCGCACAATTTATTTTATGTAAAAAAAACTAACATTCAAAAGCTCATGTACCTCTTAAGGATATGCATAATGATCACATTATGTGTGTAATTTTTACACCACACTTTCTAATTCATGATCTATGTCGTTAAGACTGATATTATTTGTGACCGTGTTTGGTCTCAATTCACCAAAATTAAATGTTGTGATGGCTACCATAATCCTGTACTAGTAGTCTTGATGGACCAAATTGTATTCGTATTTTCCAACAATCGCATTGCTTAACTATTTCGATGTTTACCTTAAAATTAAAACATGTTTTCAAAATGTTATCAAATTAAACATTAATATTGATCAACATGGCCCAAGAGTGAGAATATAAGAATTCTATAAGGTAAATCTTATTAATCAATTGTCTGAATTTTTCTAAGGATTGGATAATGTGATTTGGGCATACTAGTGGACCCCACAAAATGGTGATCATGTAAAATTGTATAAGGGGTGGTGCGTTACAATTGTGTCACATGCATAACATTCTAAATTGACTATGATTGACAAATTCGTGTGGAGCCTAAGGGAGAAGAGTTTTAATGGGTTTCAAACTCCTCAGCCCTCTAAACTATATAAGTAAGGTCGAGTCTCCAAGTCTATAGATGTTAAAGCTTTCTATTCTCATCCAGGTGCTTCTCTGAAAGGTGTAATGTGCAGAAGGTTATGGGATTGACTCTACATTGATGGCCTCTCAATTAGGCATGTAATTTCAATTTAAATTTCTGGATCCCCATCACCGATACACCGTACGATACTTTTAATTCTGGAGTATAAATTTTATCCAAAGAAGAGTTGCATCAGGTTGGCCACTGTCATAAAACACTTGCCATAACTCTCATCAAAAGATGATGAGATGGCCCATCTTCAATCCAAGTTGTCATCGACCTATTTGCAATAGGGCAATCCATGGAGAGAGAAAATCGCATCACTTAAATGGTCTTACACCTTTAAATGTGGGTCATTTTGTTATAACCCATACATTATTATTATTATTATTATTATTATTTTCTAGTCATAGATTTGTCAGCTAGCATCATCAGACCAAAGTGTTACTTTGGAATTAATAGTTATTTATGGTGGAGGCTAATAAATAAATATCTTACTACAAATATCAATCTTATTTTATTTCTCCACTCAATCTAGATCCTTTTTCATGTTATCAATGGAATGATTATGATCATCTTGCCATGGTATGAATGAGTAAACCATCTAAATTGATTGATGATGGTGGGGACATCCGTATTTTAGTTTAAAAATATTTTTACAATTGCAGACCTGATGTATAGAGAATTGTGGACACTTTTATTGCCAAGATGGATTAGAAAAGGCCTGATTAGAACTTAAAATGGATGTATCTCGCAAATCGGAATGAGCTATTGGACGTACCATATATGATTTTGGGGTAGGACGAACTAGTTTAGCCACCCAACCCTGCAATGCCGGGTTGCGCACACTAAATTTACGAAATACCATCAAATCAACGATTGAATTCTTGTTTTAATTTTGTTTTTACTATTTATAGTAAGTTTTAGTTTGATTATAATTGTTCATCTGTTGGGCTTTAGGAGTTGTGCCCAATATGAAAAGTGCTTAGAATAATTAGGAGAATAGCATGGTGAAGCCAAATAGGACACTTACTATTTTTTACTGAAAACTATGCGCACTACTAGGAATCACGACCGTCTATAAATAGTAAGTTTACTATTTATAGTAAGTCGCAAATTCTAAGAGTTTTAATTGTAGTTTAATTCTGAAACTTCTTCCATGAAATCAAATCGGTACGCTCTTATCATATTGAGCAAACTTAGTTGTGACCACCTTGAATGTATGTGGTCTATCCACGCCGTCCATCCGTTTTTCCATATAATTTAACGGGTTGAGCCCAAAATTGAAGCACATCCAAAGATCAAGTGGATCATACCACCGGAAACAGTGGGGATAATGATTTCCACTGTTGAAACCTTTATAGGCCCCACAGTGATGTTTATTTGTCATTTAACCTATTCATAAGATCATACAGACATGGATGAAGGTACAACACAAATATAAGCTTGATCCAAAACTTCTGTGGCCCACAAGAAGTTTTCAATGGTAGACGTTCAATTCAACTGCTTCCAGTGGTGTGGTCCATTTGAACATTGGATATGGCTCATTGTTTGTCTCAATCCATAAAATTAACTAATAAAATGGATGGATAGAGATGATAAAATACATAAATCATGGTGGACCTCACACAGTTTACTTAGTACGCTAAGCTTAGTGAGTTACTCACTACGCAATCTGCTTCCTTCTTCCTTTGCTTAGTATCCCTAATTAACTGAGTGTAAACTCGTTTATTCATATATCAATTAAATTACGAATTTTATGGAATTTATTTCTATTTTTCTTACTTTTTTTTCCTGTGGATTTAATGTTTCTTTGTGAGTAGTCCAGATGAGCTCAGTGGATGCAGGACAGCTATCATCGTGAGGGAGACGGTGCTTGACCTCACGTCCTTCCCCGGGTCAAGATCATGTGTTAATTCCACTAATTTTCGATCTTCCTAAGGAAGATAGTGTGTTACAGTCGATGTTGAAGACTTAGAAAAATATTCTACGGTGGGGCCCGCTAGAAAATGATAAGAGCCACTCATAACCTATCGGCCTATGTAATCTCCATATATAGTCCAGGATATTTTATAAAAATCTATCCTATGATAGTGGAATTATATGATTCTCGACCTAAGATATGCATAGTATTCTCCAGTTTTCAGCTGGTACGAATGGGCCCATAGTTTAGTGATCCTAACCGTTGATCCAATGGGTCCCTGCTGAGCATGGTCCATGACTAAAGATCTCCGGGAACGGAAGACCCAAGTCATCCCATCTTTGACCTTTTGATCAAATGCATGTGGACAGCTGTTGTGCTTCAATTATCAACCGTCTATTTTGTAGGTTCCAAATGTGAGGCTTAAGTTCGTTCCTTTAAGGATATTTTTTGGTGGTACTGGTAATCCATCTGCAGTGGGTCCCATCCTATCAACGGTTTGGATGAGTTAACCAGAGGCCCCACTTTTACAAGCTGACAAAAAACTCAAGGATTCTAAGAAGATCCTTGGGTTCAGGATCATATAATAACTGCACATGGTGGACCCGTTTAAAATTAGATAGGTCCACTAGTTGAAGTGACCCTGCGGCATCTCAACAACAAGGGCCCAGTAGAAAGGTGGTCCCACCAGCTCAACTTTCAGTGTAAAGACAAAGGAATGGACAGATAAGAAGAGGATTGTTTGGTCCGTCCTGAGAAATCATAGGATCCGTGACTAAAGGATACCCCCAGTATGGAAGCGGATTGCCTCTGGCACCCGCCACAGGGTATCCCAGCGGCACGATGTGACCCAAGCTCTGTGGGACCCACCACGATGTATGTGTTTTATCCACACCGTACATCCGTTTTTCCGGCTCATTTTAAGACATAAGCCTAAAAATGATGCAGATCCAAAGCTCAACCAGACCACAGCAAAAAGAAAAAAAAAAAAATTGAATACCCCAACGTTGAAAATTACCACCGTGATATTTTATTTGCCATCTAACCTGTTCATGAGGTCACATAGACCTGGATGAAGGAAAAACACAAATATAAGCTTGATCTAAAACTTCTACAGTCTCCCCACGGGTTTTCAACGGTGTCTGTTTAATCCCCACTGTTTTCTATGGTGTGGTCCACTTGAGCTATATATCTGCGTCGTTTTTGTGCTCATGAGCTGAAATGAGCTGGAAAAACAGATGGACGGGTGGATAAAACACATACATCACTGTGGGCCCCCACATAACTTGTGCCACGCCGTGCCACAGTCAATCGGCTTCCCCAGTATACTTAAGTTTTTAGTTACTAAAAATGGGGGCCATGCTTCACTGATCGAGACCGTCGATTTGGTATCGGATTGACCATGCACCAAGAATCGACTTGATAGGATAATTTTGCAAGTTAGACAAGTCGCCTGCAAATGGATTATTAAGAAACACAGCAATTGTGCATGATCGACTAAAAAAAGACATGAGAAGAGTGGACAGGATCATCCAATCTTGATGATTGTTGGATCATGGTCAACCCAAAACCGTCTATTAGACCAGGCTACGGATAACTGAACCATGGCCCCATTTGCAGGAACTGAAATCCAGAGAATGATCACATACTGTAGCCGTGTAGGGACCACCGTGATGTGTACGTGAGTCCCATCTAACCTGTTCATTAGATGCTTCCACCCACTCCCACCCACACACAAGTTGGGACTACACCCAAAATCTAGACTGGGCCACACTAAAGGAAGCAAGGGGAGACACTAGAAAGGCCGGGACCCACCATAGAAAGGACACGCCTGGGTAGTGAGAAGCTCCGGGTGGCAAGATTTGATTGGTGGGTAGGGCTTCATTTCGGAAACGGATTGCTACTCCGCTTGCCAGTAGCCCGGTGGCTGATGGTCGGTGCTCCGTGGGCCTCACCATGATGTATGTTTTTCATTCATGCTGTTCAATTCATTCGATTTTACAGATCATTTTATAGCTTGATCTCAAAAATGAAAGGGATTTAAATCTCAATTGGACCACACCACAGGAAAACAATAGTAATTGGAGATCCACCATTAAAATCCTCCTTAGGCCCACTGTACTGTTTATTTAACATACAATCTGTTGGTTAGGTCATATAGAACTAGATGATGGTAAAGAAACAAAGATCAACTTATCCAAAACTTTTATGCCCAAAAGGTTTTTAATAGTTGACGTTCATTCAACAATGTTTTTTGTAACGTGGTCCACTTAAGATTAGGATATATTTGGTCTCATATCCTAAAATTATCTAGAGAAATAGGTCATAGATAACATAGATGAAACACATACACCATGGTAGGTCCACATAGTACCGACCGCCAGCCATTGGCTTTTGGCAGAGGGAGTAGCCAATCCGCAGCCAATCCACTTCCCCGCATTTCTAACAGCATACGGCCACCAATCGAATCTCACTGTCAAGGTGATCACTAAACGGGCTTGTTGGCTGTAGAATGCAGGTAAAGCTCCCTTGCACGGAAGCTGGAACCCCAACCATCTCAGGGACCAGGCATCCATGCAGCAATCATAGCCGGAGATCGTACGCACCAGTTGCTGAGTGACGAATCTTCAACCCCATACGAATGTCTAGATGGAATGTGGGGTCCATTATGTTATCTATATGTCATCCAACCCATTTATCAATTACGCCCCGGCAAGATAAATGGACAAACCAAAAATCCAGTGGGCCACGTCTGCAGCCTATCCAATTTGAGTTCTGGATTGGATGATTCTTTGGATGTACGGTTAACATTATAAGGGGAGCAGATTAAGTGCGTGGGCCCACTTAATGTATTTGTGTCATTTGAGGGCATGACACAAATAATGAACAAGATGGAAATCTTAGGCGAACCGCACTACAAGGAATCAGCGGTGATTGGTCATTAAAAAGTTACTATGGGCCACAAATGTTTTTAAAAAAATCAAGATGGTATTTATTTATTTTCCCGTTTTGGTTGATCCTCTGAAGTTCTCAATGGTTGAAGTTCAATCACCACTATTTCCTGTAGTGTGGTCCACCTGAGATTCGTATATGCATCACTTTTGGGCTCACGTTCTAAAATGAAAATGCAAAACGGATCGACGGCGTGGATATTCTACACATACATCAAGATGGACCCACGGTCAGGGCTGCACCTAATCCGCTCCCCATGATAAGGCACACCATGCGTACCTTGTAGACTCCACATACACATCACGGTGGACCCCACACAAACGTCCGAACGAATGTGATAATTCCCCATGAGATCCCGAGTATTTATTGTCTATACTCGGGTAGATTATCCAATTATTCGGTCCCAGTACTCATCTTATTCAATTATATATACCAAGTGTAGGCAGTCACGGACTAACCATGCAAATCCAATCAATGGCCACTTCTACATTCCTCTACCTATGGCTCGTGATCACCATCATCCATCTCAGCCACACGTCAGCACAAATGACCACTTACATTGTTCACATGGACTTATCCATCATGCCCAATGCCTTCTCCGACCACCGGAGCTGGTACGCCGCCAGCCTCTCAGCCGTCAAAGACATCGACGGCCCTGGCTGGCCCACCTCTACCCTCATCTACGCTTATGATCATGCCATACACGGCTTCAGTGCACGCCTCTCCCCAACTCAATTACAAGAGTTACAGAAATCACATGGCTACGTATCATCATACCCTGACATGCCGATCACTGTCGATACAACTCACACATCCCAATTCCTCGGTCTCACCCCAGCCTCTGGCATATGGCCAGCATCAAATTACGGTGAGGATGTGATAATCGGCATGATCGATTCAGGAATATGGCCGGAGAGTAAGAGCTTCGACGATGATGGGATGGCGCCGGTGCCATCAAGATGGAAAGGAACATGCGAGCAAGGAACGGCGTTCAATTCATCCGCGTGTAATCGGAAGCTCATCGGGGCTCGCTTCTTCAACAAGGGGGTTATAGCAGCCAACCCCAACGTAACGTTCGCTGTCAATTCTCCTCGGGACACGGACGGACACGGCACCCACACAACGTCCACCGCCGCAGGTTCCTACGCTGAAGGCGCGTCCTACTTCGGGTATGCCTCCGGCACTGCCGCGGGCATGGCCCCACGTGCCCGCGTCGCTGCATATAAGGTCCTATGGGAGGAAGGATCCTCCGTGGCTGATATCCTTGCAGGGATTGATCAAGCAATATCCGACGGCTGTGATGTCATATCCATCTCCTTGGGACTAGATGGTGTACCTTTATACATAGACCCAGTTGCCATTGCGTCATATGCAGCAATGGAGAAGGGTATTTTCGTGTCGTTGTCGGCAGGAAATGAAGGGCCATTTCTAGGGACCCTACATAATGGCACTCCTTGGGCACTTACTGTCGGTGCAAGCACTGTGGACCGTCGATTCACGGGGACCATCACGCTCGGGAATGGAGTTTCTGTTGTGGGGGATTCGTTATACATTGCCAATTCTACCACATTGAATCAAACACCTATAGTTTTCATGGGAGCTTGTGACAATCAAAAGCTACTAGAGAAGGTTGGTTACAAGATTGTTGTGTGTGTGGGTAATGATTCTGATACCGACCTGCTCAGTGACCAGATCCAACTGGTTTCCTCTTCCAAAGTCGCTGCAGGACTCTTCGTATCAAACACTTCTGACCTTGAATTCTTCATCACTTTTGAATTCCCAGCAGCCATAGTAAGGCCCGAAGATTCCCAGACCATCTTGGACTACATCAAAGCGGGTCCCAATGCAATGGCTAGTATGAAGTTTGATGGGACACTCTTGGGTACGAAACCGGCCCCGACGGTTAGTGGTTATAGTTCCAGAGGGCCATCGTCGAGCTGTCCTGGTGTCTTAAAGCCGGACCTCGTTGCTCCTGGCTCGTTCATACTGGCATCATGGCCCAGTAATGTTTCAGTACAAGAGTCGACTGGGTCACATCGGTTATTTAGTGACTTCAATTTTCTGTCCGGAACATCAATGTCATGTCCACATGCAGCTGGAGTGGCTGCCCTCTTGAGAGGGGCACACCTAGATTGGAGCCCGGCTGCAATCCGTTCGGCGATGATTACCACATCTGATGCATTGGATAACATGCAGCTTCCCATCAAAGATTCTGGCAACAATCTTGAAGTAGCGACTCCTCTCGCTGTTGGAGCCGGTCACATCAACCCGAACAAGGCCATGGACCCAGGTCTAATCTACGATGCGGACACCCGAGACTATCAACAGCTGCTTTGCGCTTTGAATTACACCAAGGAGCAATTCCAAGCTGTCACAAGGTCATCCAACTTCGATTGCTCGAACCCATCTTCAGATCTCAATTACCCATCTTTCATTGTGTTTATCAAACCCAACTATACCGGCATCATCAAGGAATTTCGACGGACAGTAACCAACGTCGGGGACGGAATTTCGACATATCAGGCCAAAGTGGGACCCATGGAAGGTTTTGATGTTAAGGTTAATCCAAACACATTAGTTTTCAAAGAGAAGAATGAAAAGCTCAATTTCACTGTTACATTAGTGGCCCAAACAAAAATAGAGAAGTATTTGATGCATGGTTCTCTAAGCTGGGTTGAAGATGGTGGTAAACATGTAGTGAGGAGTCCTATTGTAGTTACAACAATCATCTTAGATTCAGTGTAAGGGAAGACTCAAAGTCTCCTTGATTAGATAGGAATAATCCCTTGTATAGGGTGTATACACCCAACTTTCGGTGTATACAATTTAACTACGTTCTAATAATAAAATGGAAATCATTGAGGCCTCCAAAGGAGGTTTAAACTTCCAAACAAGGTTCTGCAGCTTGTATTAGTAGATTTTGTGCTCCTAGTTTCATTGGGACACTTGCTAGTCCATTACATCGATCTGAACCGTCCATTACAACATTAAGATGGCCCCATCCGTCGATTGGTTAACCTTCTGTTTTGCAGCCATCCCTTATCTTGACCACAGATGAGACGATCAGTATTGACTGATAAAACTGATTCTTTGGGACCATAGATGATGCAGGGGAGGACGTGAGTTCGAGCACCGTCTTCCTCAAGAGGATAACTATTCCGAATCTACGGAACTTCTCTGGACTCCTCACAGAGACTTTCTCGAATCCACGAGAAAAGAGAGCAGAAAATAGAAATAAATTCTAATAAATTCGAAATAGATTAATGAATGCATAAAAACGAGTTCACAACCCTTTAAATAAGGGTACTAAGCAATGAGAAAGAAATTATAATCAAACTACAACTAAAACTCCTAGAATTCACAACTTACTATAAATAGTAAACTTACTATTTATAGACGGTCGTGATGTCTCGACCAAAAATAGGAAGTGTCTTATTTGGCTTCACCAAACCGTTCCCCTAATTATTCTAAGCTCTTTTCACGTTGGGCGCAACCTAATTATTCTAAGCTCTTTTCATGTTGGGCGCAACTCCTAAAGCCCGATGGATGAAGAGTTATAGTCAAACTAAAACTTACTATTTATAGTAAAAATGAAATTGAAATAGGGAAACTACAATCGAATCAGGGGTTTCTCACAATTCTGAGCGTCGCAACCCGGTGTAGCTGGGTTGGTTGGCTAAAGTAGCTCGTTCTATCCCAAAATCATATATTTAAGGTCGGCTAATTCATCCCGGATTGCAAGATAAGCCTGATTGAAGGTCTGATGGTCCAGATCACTTCTGTCGCCGACCGGGCCTTTTCTGATCCATCTTTGCTATGTAATTGTCTGCGACCCGCTTTACATCAGTAGACAAGACATGAGGGGACCCAGGCTGAGATTATTGATTATTCATGGTGGGGCCAGCGTGCTGGACAGGTTAGGATAATCCAATTAATCTGATTTTGGAATCGTAAGGTAGCATGTGAGCACTTGATTGAGGCACGTGCAAGCTACACTTGTACATTTGTCTAGTGTGAATCCGTCGCCGGTCACGCTCGCATTTTGTACCATTCAAGTACATGATACAACTCAGTTTCATTTAAGCTTGTTTTCGAGTGGAATATATTTATTTATTTATTTTATATTTTTTAAGAATTTTGGGACACCTAAACCGTCCTGCACCCAGCATTGATGATAATACCAACTAAAAATGAGGCCGATCCAGCTCATTAAGTGGGCCACACCATAAAAGACAATGGACACCGCTAAAGGCTTCCAAATTCAATGTGGCCCACCTGATAACTATATCGACTTGACTTTTGTTTTGTTTCATCATCACGGTGGGTGCACCTGTTGGATGTGTTGGATGTGACACGCAATATATGGACCCATGATGCAGGGCCCCACCACTATTAATTTAGACAATCTAGATATAAGTAAGTGCGAGAATAAGCTACATCCAAACCTTTGAAAAAATCAAACCCGTCCACTGATCGGGCAGCCACATTATATAAAATAAGGTATATCAGCTGATAAAAAAGAAAATACAAGACTTATATTTTGTTATTTATCAGTGGCTATGCATTATTTTATATCTTGTGGCCACCTGATGAGTGGATGGGGCCGATTTTTTGCACAAGGTGATTCTCATGGTGATACCAACCTATTGAATGGGTTGGATGTTGCGTGTACATGACATGTTGAAAATTATTCACTCGGTGGACCGAAGCTTATCATCCAACTGGTTGTATAAACTATAATATTTAAGAGCTTTAATAGGCCGACGCGATTGTCCAGCTCATGTATATGCCACACATCTGCCATCATGGCATGATCGGTCCAAAATCCAATCCGTCCATTAGATAGCACCACTTTATTGATGACAGCCCTAGAATCAGGTAGAGCCACTGGTCCCGTGACTACAGTTTGAAAAATAAATATATGGCTCTGAAAACTTGGCTGAAGATTTCTAAGCTATCCACCGGTTTCCAATATTGACCCACGTGCTGATTGGATCAGTATTTTTTTTTATTTTCGAAAACCATGTATAAGGTCTGACCAACCTCTACTTGCCATGCTGGCACCATCTGTGGTGTGTGCACTAGGGGCCATACCTAATCCATCTACAAGATGCGCCAAATCAGCCCAATACAAAAACATGGGGATCAGACCACGGGGAACAGAGGCCCACCATTGAAACCTTCTGGATAGTGTTTGGGTCACACCGTGCTCTATATATATGCCTAGGGCTGTACACGAACCGGGCTAGCCCGGTTAACTCACTCGACTCGGCTCGATCCGGAATTGAGTTTGGTCCGGAACAGGCCATTTTCCTCGGCTTGAAATTGAGTTCGGGCTGAGTTCGAACAGGTCTCAGTTCGGCCCGACTCAGTCCAAAACCTGACTCAACCTATATATATATATATATATATATATATATATATATATATATATATATATATATATGTGTGTGTGTGTGTGTGTGTGTGTGTGTGTGTGTGTGTGTGTGTGTGGAAAAAGGTACAATGCGCGCAAGCTAATTTTAACGCCCCATGATATCGAGCTGTGTGGGCCCCACCGTGATGCATTTCGAACATCTACCACATCAGTCAGATGCACCATTCCATCATGAGCCTAGGTCTCAAAAATCAAGTCAATTCGTGACTTGTGTGGGCCACACCACATACAGAAGTGGGGAGAGGTCGTGCACCATTAAAACATTCATAACCATTTTTGAGGGCGCACCAAGATGTAGTTTGCAAATCCATCCCATCCATTATGTGTGTCCCACTTGAATGAGTGTTCAGACCAAGTTTCAGGCGCATAAAAAACTCAGATGGGCCCCACCAAGTGCTTTTATATGTTTTAACGGTGTCTTCACATAATTTTAGATGGTATGGCCCACCTGAGTTCCATATATGGCTGATTTTTGGGATATCCCATAATTTAAAGGGTACCCATCAAATGCACGGTGTTGATGGTCAAAACACATCACGGTGGGGCCCACACAGCTCGACCTCAAGGGAACTTATTGTCAGCTTAAGCGCATTGTACATTTTCCCTATATTATACACACACACACACACACACACACACACACACACACACACACAAAATCCTTACCCTAACCATTTGAGATACAGAAGTGAGAACGCCGCCCGACCCATGAACTTGTTGTAAGGTCCGAAATTGGCCCGAACTCGCCCGTTTGCTGACCGGGCCAAGTTCGGGCTAGACATATTGGCCCGGTGACAGGGCCAGACCGGGTTTGGGCTGGGTTTGGTTGGTGACCATGCTGGGTCGGGTTCAGGTTGGGTTTGGCTGGTGACCGGGTCGGGTCGGGTTGAGCCCAGTTCGACTCAGTTCGGCCCGATGTACACCCCTATATATGCCATCTAATCCATTCCATTCAAAAGATGCAACCCCACGGGACGCGGATTGCGTACTACCCCCGCTCGTCCCTAGCTCTGAACGGGTAGGTCTATGGGCGAGCCCACCGTGATGTATCTATAAATCCAAACCGTCAATCCCTTTTCTCATATTATTTTAAGGCATGAACACAAAAATGAGGCATATCCAACGCTCAAGTGGACCACCAAATAATAAGCTTGGTTGCATTAAAATGCACAAAGCATTAAATGTCAGTTGCATTAAATGCAAGAATCATCCGTGGTGTGGTCCATTTGATCTTTGGATCTGTCTCATTTTTGTTTTGATGCCCTAAAATAATCTGATAAAAGGGATAGACCATTTGGATGTATAGATACATCACGGTGGGCCCACCCACAGAACTGCCCGTTCGGAGCTAAGGATGGGGGGTAGTGCGCAATCTGCGTCCAACCCCATGAGGATGAATTGACACACTAAAAAATGAGACCAATCAAAAACTCATGTGGGACACAATATGAGGGAGCCCTACATGAAGGATGGATTGGATGTCAAGCACACGTCACGGTGGGCCCACAAGTAGGGGCAAAATAATACCAAAAGCTCCACTGGTTGTTTTTTTTTTTTTTTTTTTTTTAAATTTATTTGTTAGTACATGACACAGTAAGTTCACACTTCACTTTTACCCACCCCCACTAGGGAATTGATGCCATGACATTGGTGTTGAAAAGAGGTATCTTTCACTCAGCCTACCACTTGAGCTATGGATCTGGGTGTTGTATAGTCTTTAAGCTCCCCTTTATGAATATAAACTTCCTTGAGATTAAAAAAAATAATTCTCAGACATCTATACCATGAAAATGGTAGGTACTTGATGTAGAGTGGGTCACGGATGATTTTATGGGCAAGGACTAGAAAAGGCCTGATCAAAGACAAAAGTGATCCAAACCATCAGAATCTTAAAATGAATATATCTTGCAAACCGAAATGAGTTATCTGACCTGCCATATATGATTTTGGGGTAGGACGAGCTACTTTAGCCACCCAACCCTACTGTGCCAGGTTACCCACGTCGAATTTGTGAGATTTTATCAGATCAATGGTCGAATTTCTATTTTATTTTGGTTCTTACTATTTATAATAAATTTTAGTTTAATTATAACTCTTCATCCGTTGGGCTTTATAAGTTACATCCAACATGAAAAGTGCTTAGAATAATTAGGAGAATCACATGGTTGAGCCAAATAGGACACTATTTTTGGCCAAAAACACATCTATAAATATGAAGTTTACTGTTTATAGTAAGTGACGATTTCTAGGTGTTTTAGTTATAGTTTAATTCCGAAACTTCTTCCAAGGTTTAGTAATATTCCTATTTAAAGGGTTGTAAACTCATTTATTTTAATTATCAATTAATTTATGAATTTCTAGAAAATATTCTTATTTTCTTCTTCTTCTCGTGGATTTGAGGTATCTCTATGAGTCCAGAAAAGCACTGTGAATTTGAATTCGGAGTAGTTAACCCCAAGGAAGACATGCTCGACCTCATCACGTTCATCCCTATATTGAAAAAACGTTAGGTATCATAGCATCCACCTGTTTCTAATATTGTGGCCCACATGCTGAGTGGACCAGATTTATTCTTGGGGAAACATCTAAAGAGTCAAAATAACCTGATGGGTGGATTGGAACTCGTGCCATTGTGCCATGCTCGCACGCGTGTGCCATGAACTTAATGAGTTTTATTCCATACTCATGAAAGATCTTGTTTACATAACCACATGTACAAGATATGAAAGTACTTTTTTAGTGAGGTCCACATGCATGTAACACTACCATACGTGGGGTCCACAATTTCCACTAACTATATGTGAGAAGCTAGGAGCCAATCTTTATGACTTTTGGAAAATGATGATTATAAATTGAATTGAGATACAAAAAATGAAAGCTAGTTAGTTATAGAAAGATAAGGATTATAAATAGGAGTTTTTCAGCATTTTCTAGGTTACAATTGGGACCGTTTATAGAGATGGTCCCACATATGTTTTGTTAAGGACGTGGATTTCCTGCTTACGCTGCTAGCAGCGACGTAGCCACTGGACAGGAAATCGGATTGCGGAATGAGTTGGGCCCACCATGAATATATGTAGTTTATCTATGCTGTCCATCCATTTTTTCATCTCATTTCCAGTTGGGCCCAAAATTGAAGTATATCCAAAGCTCAAGTTTACCATACAACAGGGAACAGTGGAAATAATGATTTCCACCATTGAAACCTTCCTAGGACCCACATTAATGTTTATTTGTCATCTAACCCGTAAGATCACACGGAGATGGATAAAGGGGAAAAAATATCAGTTTGATTCAAAGCTTCGGTAGACCCCAATAAATTTTCAATGGCAGAAATTCAATTCACAGTACTGTTTCCTATGACGTGGTCCACATGAGTTTTGGATATTTTTCATTTTTGGGATCAAGACCTAAAATTATCTGGTAAAATGGATGTACCGAGTGGATAAAATACATAAATCAAGGTGAGCCACCCCACGAAGTTTACTCAGTACGCTTAGCATACCGAGTTACTTAGGATGCGATCTGCTTCCACTGGACAGTGCTTAGTGGCCCACTATGTGATATATGTATTTTATCTATGTCATCCATTTATTTTTTCCATATTATTTTAGGGCATGGGCTAAAAAAATGAGATAGATGCAATCTCAAGGGGACTAGATCGCTAGAAAACAGTGGTGACTAAATGCTCACCATTAAAAACCTCCTGGGCTCATCGTAATGTTTATTTTCTATCTAACCTATTGTTAATTAGGTCACATGGACCAAGATGAAGGGAAAACAAAAATATCAGCTTCATCCAAAACTTTTGTGGTCCCAAGAAGTTTTTAATAGTGGGCGTTCAATCACCATTATTTCATTTGGTGTGGTCCAAATGAGATCTCCATCTACTTCATTTTTGGATTCATGCTTTAAAATATCTAGAAAAATGGATGGACAGCATAGATAAAACACATATATCATGGTGGGCCTACAAAGCACCAATCCACATCCTTTTGTTAAAAATTGAGATTAGGGAAAAAAATATTTTTAAAAAATAGTAATCTAAGATTTACGTAACACATGCACTCATTGATCACACTAACACCGTCTACTAACAAGAGTACATTTGTATAGACAAGAGAAGTACTTGTGTATACTACTCATACACAAATACATATTAAGAAACTCAAATGAGATACAAACATGACCCTTTAGTCACACAAAAGAGGGGGTATTTAGCCAATTAAAAATTCTAAAAATTACATCCTTAAATAATACATGTTTTAAAAGTTATTTATAAGACTTTTAACAGTCGTATACTGTAGATGAGGACATTTATTCATTTCACCTCCAAAAGTACTTCTGATAATTTACATTAGTTCGGGCATCATATGGTAAAAATCCGTTAGATTTTTGGGGTTTTGTGGATGTCACACCTCGTAATTTGGATATAGAGTGTGCGCCCTCAGACCCGAGTAATGATCCATGCCTCATACACTAAGTATATATATGCATTCACCATATAGTTGCCTAGAGGCGTAACACCCATTCAAACACCCATTCAATCACATACTTTACATTTTCATGACCATCTCATTCTCAACCACAAAATAAATCTTAAACTTAATTGTAATGACCATGATTTTTCAAACCATATGAGAAGCGGATTAACCAAATTAATAATTTAATTTTTCTGGTTATTAATAAAACGAGCATTTAACCTAATTGGAAGGGGTGCTCTTATGGAAAGGATAGGTTAGTGGATGATCTGTGAGGAAGTTTTGATGAAAGAGATTAGTTTTGAACGAGATCTCGTATTTTGGGATAATCAATGTTGAGAAATCCAGTCATATCAATTAAGGAATAGTCAAGTCAATGGACCATTAAGCCAAATTATGTTAAGATCTCGAGTCCTAGGGTGATCCAATGGAGAGATTTCTCACAATGATTTATGAATAGTGTTGATGAAGTTAAACTATGCTGAAAATAATTTTTAACTAATAATTGTAGATCCTAGATATTTTGGATATGAGCAATCCTTTGGTTATTCTTAATTGGACGATAATAAAAAAAAAAAAAAAAAAAAAAAGAAAAAACCATTGGATTAGTTGGACTGAATCCAAGAATTGATTGAATTCACAAAAGTGAAGAGTTACAAGAGAAACCTTAATATTTTCGGAAAATCGGATTATATAATAGAACCTAGTAAACTTCAATCGATCGATCGAAGCGGATGTTCGATTGATTGAACGTGTCAATTTTTGTCTAGCAACCCAACTTGAAAAATCATACAGTGGTTTGATTAATCGAAGTCAAAGTTTGATCAATCGAAGGTCTCCTCGAGCGATCTCGATCGATCAAGGGTACCGATCAAGAATGACTAATGCTATCTACATTACTTCTAATCCATTTGTTTATGAAAAGATAAAACACGTTGAGGTGGATTGTCACTTTATTCATGAAAAGTTTCAAGCATTATTTCTCTTCTACATGTTGCCTCTTTGGATCAAATTGTGGATATTCCCACAAAGAGCCTAACGATAACCTGACATACTTTTTCAGTTCACAAACTATTGTTAGTTAATCCACCACATCAGTTTGAGGGGGTGATAACAGATCATTATCTAGATTTTCTTACATATATATAGATTTTATTTTCTTCCATGTATAGTATTTCTTTCCATGTATATGGGATATATTAGTTTAAGGGGAGGTGATAGTGAATCATTATCTAGATTTTCTTCTATGTATATAGATTTTATATTTTTACCATGTATAATATTTCTTTCTATGTGTATAAGATGAATATCTCTATAAAATCCAATTGGAGGTTAAATCAATACATAAGAAATGCAGGAGAATTATTCACTTTACCTTGTTTTGTCAAGTATAAGGCCAAGTGTATATTTTATTAAACTAAATTAGAATGTAGTATAATCCACTTGCTTTAAAATCCTGAGCATACCGGGCAATGGTGGATGGGCACTCGGACCTCTAAAGAGGCTTGGCCCCTCGTGGGAGAATATATTATGGAAGCATATTTATTACCCCCAGTATTTGAACACTTGATTTCACTCTGATACTATGTTAAACAACAACTTGCTTTAAAAGCTCGAGTTATTAGAGGATAGTGTATCAATGTATATTAATGGACTTTAACACCTGTGGACCTGGATGATAGTGAGGCGGTCATGAGATGATCATGGTTTTTTTTTTTTTTTTTTTTTTTTTTTTTTTTTTTTTAACTTTTTTTTTTTTTTTTGGGAAAGGTCTCTTTTCATTTTAAATTGAAGAAAACCAAGTACAGGATCTACAAGGCTTTCAGGTTGCCCAGAACAAAAAGAAATTGGGGCAACCTATCATGTAGGACGGAAAAAAAAAGAGAAAAAACTGCACAAAAAACTAGGAAGACCTAATGAAGTCTAATCGACCCAAGACCCACTTTATCTAAACATATAAGACCTCTGGTATGAGATGGAAGATCCACCAAGGCACACGAGAAAAAGGAGGACTGAGACCCGCTGCCCTGCCTAGCCATGGCATTAGCAAGAGCGTTTTCCTTCCTAAGGACATGAGCAAAGATCACTTCAGCAAACGCCGCCAAATCACGAATTCTGGCGAGCCAGGAGAACCATTTCCACCTGGGTTTAGCAGCGCCGGAAAGGAGATTGATTACTAGTTAAGAGTCCGATTCGATTATAATCCTGCAGAACCCTTTCAATAGGCCCATCCTTAGACCATCATGGATGGCTTTGAGTTCCGCGTGAATGTTTGAAGTCACCCTGTAACCTTCCGCAAAAGCAAAGATGAAGTTACCTGAGCTGTCCCTGCAAAGGCCCCCGCCCCTGGTTTCCAATTGTTAATCCGTCGACATTTATTTTAATCCAACCAACTTGGGGTCGAGACCAAGTTATGACTGAAAGGGAGTTACGAGAGCGAGGCGTTGAGGGATGAGGCTTTGACGAGGCAGACTTCTCCCTGAGGAACTTAATCCACCAGATGACAGGAGCCAGCAGCGTGCGAGGATGAGGATTTGCGTTGGAGAAAACTATAACATTCCGCATTTTCCACACTTCCCAAAGAAGGGCACATGGAGCCAGCTTTTGAGCTACACCGTTTTGCCCGTCAGTAGCCAATGCTGACCACCATTGAAGAAGACGATGCTCGACAGACGGGGCGTGGGGGACGGTGATGCCGAACATTGATGCAATGAGGTTCCAGCCCAAGTATGCCATGCCACCTTCCAGAAACAGGTGAGAAACGGATTCACAGTCTCTTCGTGGCCCTGCAAACGAGAGAGTTGAAAAACTACTGTCATAACAGACACAACTGGACACCATTTTAATGCCTTTCTGTTGAATATTTGCATTAACAGGGATAGCCTTAACCAAAAATTTCCACACCAGGGTGGAGACCTTCGGGGGGAGGGCTGGATGCTAGATCCATTTGGCCCACGTTTTCCGTGGCTTCCTCAATCTACATAGATCCCAAGCCGAAGAGACAGAGAAAACCCCCGAGGGCGTGAAAGGCCAAAAAGGGAGGTCAGGCCCGGGAGTGGTGCAAAACCCCGCTTGGAAAATAAGATCTGCGACTTCTTGAGGGATAATTGTTAACACCGAAGACGGGGGAAGGGGACCTGATGTACCTAGTAGCTGGTTGATTTTTAAATGGCGTAAAGAGGTAGGAATACGGACACCATTAATGTGCTCGAGGGGGCCTAGCCTTGTCTAATTTGTGGTCCAGATATTACTGTCTCCTATGCCAATTTGTAGCTGAGAGGAGTTCACCACTGTTGGGATTAGGCGTTGGATCTGCTTCCAGATGGGAGAGGCGAAAGCCTGAGAGAAGCGCTGCCCGCTCCGGTTGCTGCTCGTGCCGTATTTGGCTAACATGAAATCCCTCCAGAGGCTTTGACTTGATTTAAAATGGATAGACCAAGCCATCTTTGTTCTGAAAGCCTGCATGGTGTCCGTAAGTCTCCTTATACCCAGTCCCCCCTCCTCTCTGGGGAGCAAAATTGACTTCCAACTACGCCAGTGAGCCTTGCGTTTTCCCTCGGACCAACCCCATAGAAAATTTGCCATCACTCTTTCCAGAGTAATCAGTACTTGCTTCGAAATCTGGCAGGCTGCAAGGGAGTGAACTGGTATACTGGTAAGGACAGTTTGGATCAGCGTCGCTCTTCCGGCTTGGGAGAGGAATCTGGCTTTCCAACCAGAAATTTTTGCCTCAATTTTTTGGACAAGAGGTTGGAAGTCAACCATCCCACACCTACCAATGAGAAGAGGGACCCCAAGGTAGCTGATAGGGTTAACTGCATTAGGGATCCCACTCGCACGCTCAATAGCTCTGACTCTTGCAGTTGACAGAGCTTTACCACACACAAAAGAACTCTTATGGAAATTAATGGTCTGGCCAGACACAATTGGTCGTCCAGGAAAATTTTCATGGCCCTAATCGAGTTGAGGCTACCATTGAGGAAAAGCAAAGTGTCGTCAGCCTAGATTAAATGAGAAACTGTTAGAGCTCCTCTCCTCAACTTGTAGGGGCAATGGAACCTTGAGCGAAATGAGCTTTTAAATTGCGACTGAGGACCTCTACTGTAAGGATGAACAAAGCCAGGGATAGAGGGTCCCCTTGCCATAGCCCCTAGAGGATTTGAAGAAACCAGACACTTCCCCATTGATTAGGACTGAAAACCAGACAGTGCTCCAACAGTTTTCTACCACAGAGATCCATTTGTCGCTGAAGCCAAAACGGCTAAGGACCGTCTTGAGAAATCCCCAGTCCACTTTGTCGTACGCTTTCTCCATGTCCACTTTCATCATAATGTTCTCACCCTTGTGCTTTTTGTTAATGTCTCTAAAGAGTTCTTGAGCAAGTGCAATTTGTTCGGCAATCGGGTGGCCTTGAATGAAAGCACCTTGTTCCGGGGAAATCAGAGATGGCAGGATGCTGCTTAACCTGTTGGCAAAAATTTTAACGATGATTTTATACAGACAGTTGCAGAGGCTTATCAGTCTAAAGTCTGCGAAGGAGGTCGGGGAGGAGGACTTTGGAATGAGGCAGATGAGGGAGGCGTTAACAGCACGCGGAAGCGATCCACCCTGGAAGATGAAGCAGGTAGCTTGGTGAATGTTGTTAGCAATTGTGTTCCAGCAGCTAGCGAAAAAAGCGCCAGAGAAGCCGTCCGGACCAGCAACTCCGTCAGGAGGAATGGAGATCGTGGCCTGACGTACCTCGTGCAAGGAGGGAGTAGCAAGAAGGTTCGCATTTTGCTGATGCGAGACCAACCGAGGGATAGCCGCTAACAGGGCAGGGCGATCAATGTTGGAAATGGCTGTAAATTGGGAGCTGAAATGCTTTCCTACCAGACTCTTAATGATGTTGGGATCGGAGGTGAACTCCCCACTAGGAAGCCTTATGGATCTGATATCAGCTCTTCTTTGTTTTTCCGAAGTGACTGCATGAAAAAATCGATATTCCTGTCCCCCACTTTCAACCAGCTGATTCTCGATTTTTGCTTCCAAAATGTTTCTTCCATTACTTCCAAGTGGCTGAGCTTTGATTGGCAATTTTTAAACTTTTGATGGAGATCTGTTTGCATCGGGATGTCATCGAGATGATCATGGTTTGGCTAGCAAGTAGTGGCCTAGAAAATCACTAAAGATTTAGAGATTAGGGGTCCAATGATGAGGTTATGCATAAAATGAAACTAATCCAACTTATTACAACGATGTATTGAACAAAAGTGGAAAGACAAACTAAGCCACACCAATCAATCTAAACTTGTTATAACATGGCACCAAACAAAAGCGGAGAAGTTAAACTAGGCTAAGCTAAAATAAATGTTCATGGTAGATGAAAAGATTTGATAAGCAACTTTGAGCTAGATAAGAGGTTTGTTTGATTGGATTGACAAGTGCCATAACTCTTTAGCCTGCCTCTTTTATTGACATGAGTTAGGTGGTGGCATGTTGCATGGCCCCTTGGCTTTCGGTATATATGATTCGATCGGTTAGCAGTTTTGGCTTGATACGCTTTTATTTTGAGAAGAAGTTAGCCACCCATTGTATTGTCATGTATACTTATATTTAAGTTTCTAGATAGCTTTCTCTTCGTGGTGCACTGTTTAGGGGTCTATGGTTATATGTGACCAATTAAGTTTGCCTGGGTATCATTGGATATCAATATCACTGCCTTAACATTATATGTCTAGTTGTATGTGATATATGGGCGTTTTGCGTATGTGCACTGGTAGAATGATCACCTATAGGGTCTCTAGGCTTTCGGTCGTATATACTCTTCAGGTGCGATGGCATTCTTGATATAGCATGTGTCTTTGGTAGAGGTGTGTCTTGGATTCTTATGCTCTTTCTTCTACACTCACGAGTACCTTTTTTAGCTTCAATACAAATATGCTAACATATGATGCCATCTTATTTACTAGAGCTATCCATGCAGGCCAAGTATAAACAGTACCATTTAACCTGCTCATAAGCTAATTCTCACCACGAAAACATCATCCTAATCCAAAACTTCATCTATAATAAGGTTTTAATCAACGGTGGACATCCAATCTCACCTTTTCCTCCAGTGTGGCTTACTCGAGTTTTGAATTACCTCATTTTTTGTCTCACATCTTGAAATAATGGACGGATTGGAGGTCGTGTTGACATTAGGATGGACCCAACACAGCTTTGAGTTAAAAGGGCTTCGGCAAAGGCCCATTGCATGCAATTTTTTATTTTTAGACACGCGCGCACGCACAACCACACATTCACGCCGTAGTGGGATTTCACCACCTATGGGTATAACTCGAACCCTTGACCAGGTGTTGAAACTCCTAAGAGTCCACCACCGGAGCAATAGCAAGGACCCACGACCAGTAAAAGCAGAAAGGGGAATGTCTACCCTTGACAACTTTATTTGTCTACTGTTTTTTTCTTTTTTCTTTTTTTCCTTTTTTTTTCTTTGCTGAATTTTTTTAATAGCTTGTTAGTAAACCCTAATGCCAGTTCACACTTCACTATTAGCCACCCCCACTAGGGACCGATACCAAGATCTCAGGGTTGAAAGAGGCATCTTTCGCCCATTCTACAACTTTGAGCTATCGATACCTTATTTTTTATGTACCATCCAAACCTTAATTTTTATGTTCCATCCAAACCGTTCACAAGGTCATTCTCACTTAAGATGAACCGAAACAGATAAAAAATATTAGCATGATACAAAACTCTTGCGGCCCTATGAGTGTTTCAATGGTGGGCGTTTAATCCAATGTTCACTGCTCTGTGGCCTACTTGAGTTTTGAATGCGCCTCATTTTCAGTCTCATGTATTAAAATGGGCTGGAAAAACGGACGGACAGAGTGGATTTCTCACAAACATCATAGTGGGACCCACGTAGCTTCCGATTGCTCGTGGGGTTAGCGTGGCCGGCAATCCGCGTCCGACTCCGCGTAACAGGAGTGCCACGCAACTGGCGTCCATTTCATCATCATTCACGGGATTATTCATTTTGGACGACTATACGTGGACAGCTAATTCCATACGCTTTCCGACGAGGCCGAATATGCCAACATCCCAGCCATCCATCAGGTTGGTGACACCGCATACATGCCGCTCTAAGAATCGGCCCAATTACAACCATTCAGGCGGGCCATAATGTACGAAACAAATGGACGGTCCGAACATTGTGGGGCCACTGATGAGTAGAGAGACCCGATCATTGGCCAAGGAATGTACGTGGTGGGACCCACCTGACAAGAAGCGTGGACATCGTGCAGAGTTAGCACATGTGGTGACAAGTAGAAGTGTTGACGATCTATACTCGTGACGAATTATCTCTTTTTCGTGCTGCAATGGATAAGAAGAAACGTGAGAAATTCTGCAGCAGATCTGGGACAGGAAAGTCCTGCACGATGACAGAAGTTCCCGTACATACGTAGAAGTATGTTAGTCTCACATGCACCTTTTCTCGTGCCAACCTGGCATTTGAGTGGGACATATAACCGTTGGATGAGGTGGGCCTGCTCTCCAGAATGACCTATCTCAAAATTAGGCTGGTCAGAACTCATTAGACGGTCCAACTTTGCTGAATAATGATGGACGGTTACACCTACATTGCAACTGCCAGATTCAAGGTGTGTATATATATCCTGTCTGATTAGTAGACCAGAATGATTTTTGTGCCAGGTAATCTCCATTGCGGGGTCTATCTTACGCACGGGGCAGATTTTTCACACACTTATCAGGTTGGTGCATGTGGAATGTAGAGGTGCGTGTGGGACTCGCAAATCTCAACATGCTTTTGGATTTTTATAATCTACGGACAAGATGGCATGCGTCACCGGATGAGATTGCGTATGGATCCTTTCCCTGCGTTTTCGGGTCTCTTTCTAGTTAGTTAATTAGGGAATGATTCTGGGTTTGACCCGGCACACTGAAGCAACGGTCATTGAGTCCTCAATCCAAATCGTGGGGTCCACATGGGCCTTTAGTTGACTTTATAGGAAACGGATTGGCTACTTCCCCTGCCACCAGCCATTGGCTGGTGGTGGGTACTCTGTTTACCCCACCATGATGTATGTGTTTCATCCATTCCGGCCATATGTTTTTCTAGATCATTTTATAGCATGAGACTAAAAATGAGGTATATACCATCTCAAGTGAACCACATTACAGGAAACCATGTTGAATGAACATTGACCATTAAAAAAATTTCGAGGGCCATAAAAGTTTTGGATCAAGCTGATATTTGTTTTTTTCCCTTCATCTGAGTATGTATGACCTAATCAACAGATTGGATGTCAAATAAACATTACAGTGGCCTTAGGAGGATTTTAATGGTGGATATCCAATCCTGTTGTTTTCCTTTGGTGTGGTCCACCTGAGACTTATATCCCTCTCATTTTCGGAATTAAGCACTAAAATGATATGTAAAAATGGATGAAAGACATACATTATGGTGGGCCAAAGAGCACCGACCACCAGCCACGGGCTGGTGCGGATTGGCTACTCCCCATTCCACCAGCCCATGGCGGGTGGCCAGTGCTCTTTAGGCCCACCATGATGAATGTGTTTTATCCATATCCATTTTTATAGATAATTTTATAGCTTGATCCCAAAAATTAGAGGGATACAAATCTCAGGTGGACCACACCACAGGAATTACAATAGTAATTGGATATCTACCATTAAAATCCTCCTAGGGCACACTGTATTGTTTATTTGACATCCAATCTGTTGATTAGGTCATACAGACCTAGATGAAGGGAAAAAACAAAGATCAACTTGATTCAAAACTTTTACGGCCCCCGAAAAGCTTTTAATGGTCGACACTTAATCAACACTGTTTCGTGTAATGTGGCCCACTTGAGATTGGGAATACTTCATTTGTGGTCTCATACCCAAAAATGATCTAGAAAACTAAATGGAGAGCATGATGAAACACATACATCATGGTGGAGCCATGGAGCACTAACCACCAGCCAATGGCTGGTGGGGAAATCAGATTGCGTACTGAGTTGCTCAGTAAGCTTTTATCGTACTAAGTAAACTCAGTTGGGCCTACTGTGAATGTGTGTGGGTTATCCACACCATCCATCCGTTTTTCTAGCTGATTTTAGTTGTTAAGCCAAAAATCGAAGCATGCCCAAAGCTCAAGTGGACCACACCACAGGAAACAATGGGAATAATGACTTCCGTCATTGAAACCTTGGTAAGGTCCACATTGATGTTTATTTGTCATCTAACCCGTTCATAAGATCACACAGACATGGATGAAGGGAAAACTAAAATAACAGATTGATCCAAAACTTTCGTGGCCTCCAAGAAATTTTCAATGGTAGAATTTCAATTCACACTGTTTCCCATGGTGAGGTCCAATTGAGATTTGGATATACTTCGTTTTTGGTCTAGAGCCCTTAACTTATCTATTAAAAATGTATGGACAGACTTGATAAAATATATAAATCATGGTGGACCCCACAGAGTTTACTCGGTACGTAATCCGCGTCTGCTGGTGGCAGGGGGAGTGGCCAATCCGTTTCCTCAGGGCGTGTTTGGATCGCAAGCCCAGAACGTACTGTATTGTTTTATTTTAATATAATACATTATCTTGCATTTAAATCGGATTTGAAATCCAATATACATTACCTGCCCATATACATCTTTGAACCAGAAACGGATGGGCACGCGTCTCTGCTTTAACGTTTGTTTCGACAACGGATATGCAAACAACCCCAATTTACTATCAGAACCCTAGTCTTCAAAGAAAAACCCTAATTTTTATAACCAATCAAACCCACTTCAAAGAAAAACCCAAAATTTTATAACCAATCAAACCCACTACAAAACAAATCAAATCAAATCCAAATCAAATGACATTACTTTCAAAGCCCCAATCCACAAAAATAATAATCTTCAAAGAAATCAAGAAAGCAATTAGCCACATGGAAACCCTAATATACTCATTTTTCTCAGTTATAAAAGAGGGATTTCGAATTCCACCCCCTTCAAACAGCTACTTCCATCTCAAAAAGGCAGCTTGTTCGTAGCAGGAATTTGCGAAAGCAATCAAAGGACGATGTTGGAATTAGGGTTTTTTTAATGGAGAGACCTGCTCGGACTCTGGAATCGAGCTCCTTGTGCTGGAGGAGCTTTTTCCAGTACTCACTGATGACGTTGCGGCGACGCACTTCCTCTTCTCCATCGTTCATCTTCGGATCGATGGTTAATAATTAATCAGATTTTTTAAAAAAATTTGAGAGACTAAGAGGTTGCTTTAGAGAAGGGTAACGAAAGAAGAAAAGAAGGGTTGTTGGAATACTTATAGAAGGGATGAGTTACAGTAGAGTTGGAAGAACTGTGATATGGTAGAGCCATCTCTCCACAGGGTAAATGATTAGAAGATGTGCAAATCAGGTCCGTTGTGGACTTTTCGCACTATGGAGTCCGTTCCTTGTTAAGGGTCAAATATTACATATTAGACCCCAGTTATTTCTCGAGATTACGAACATGACACTATTTAATGGCCTAATTTAACCATGTTTGTGATGCAAGGTACATTTAGGAGCCTGGACCAAAACAGGGTACCAAAAGCATGAAATTAACGATCTAATGACACCAAGACAAGGGAAGGACTCCAGAGGACCAAGATCAACGCCAGAGATCTAAGAAAACCGAGAAATTGAAGTTCAAGTGGCCTGGAAGTAAGCTAGAATGCAAGATCATAGGGTTCTCACCATCTGATTGGCTCAAAACTCTATACAGGGCCTGAGGACTCTAAATGAACTGTACACGTCGAAATTCATCCGTCGAATCATCGCGGAAGTAGCCCAATGGACAGATCAGCCCATAAATCTCAATCTGGGGCTCACCTGATATCTGGATATGCCTTAATTTTGGTCCCAGCGGTTTAAATGAGATGAGAAAAAAAAAGATGGACGGATCAGATTTCTCATGAACATCACCTTGGGACCCACATGAACATTGCACGTGTATATGGTGGTGCTCCAGCCGTGCACCGGTTTACAAGAACTCGATCAGCAAGCGCTGACCGAGGAATTCTCCAAGAAAGTTCAAAATGCAACAGCGTCTAACGCTGTCCGTTCGAGTGGATGATAGTGGGGCCCACCCCTAGTACATTTTACAGATCCGATCCATCCAATGTTCTTGGGAGGCAAAACCGACCGTACAAATGATGATTTTTCAGACCCATGCTCGCACACACCGGAAAATTGTGGTCAAACGCAGGACGGTCGGTAGAACAGAAAAGCTTGTGGGCCACATCGAAATCAAACCATCCGCGTCCATTCCGGACGGTTTTTCAGGCCGAATCTAATGAACGGCGTGGATTTTCTGTACAACGAGACTCAGAGGGCCCACCAACTTTCGCAGGGCGAAGATTGAACCTCTGTTTCGCAACAGAGGTTGCCGACCAATCTTAGTGGGCCACCACGGTCGACCTTCTGGAGGATCGGGACCGTTCATCTGACCTAAAAGAGGTCACTTACCATGGCCTAGGTGTCAGAACTTCAAGAGATGATGGTGAGTACGATCTCCAACTGTCTAACAGACAATGGACGGTCAAATACAAAACTTTATGGACCACGCAGAACCGATCCAAAGCGACCATCTCTGACCGGTTTTTCAAGGAGAATTTAACGGACGGCATGGATTTCCCAACTGACCTCAGGAGTGGGCCCCACTGACAAACAGAGCTCCCTGCGTAAGCTCTATTACGCGATCCGGAAAAACCGGACGTTCCGGATTTTCTTGGCCCATCATCCATGATCAGATTGCCGATCTGAACCGTCCATTATGAAGTCCTCTCAAAACGTCCCAGAGGACGTTGATTTTACGGATATCATGCAAGGAAAATGGGAATTTGGAAGCCACGAATTTAGCTGCGTAAGGGAGTTATATCGTTGTTACTGCGAGAACTCTCCTCCGTCCGCACCTGTTCACGACTCCAGCACGGACTCTCCCTTTCACTGGCTTCCATTGCTGTTATTATAAAAGAGAGAGAGAGAGAGAGAGAGAGAGAGAGAGAGAGAGAGAACGGGAGGGGCATCTTAGCTGGGAGGATCTGACGTGAAGAGGAGATCCAGGATTGACGGCTGGGAACAGCGGCTGAGAGCTGGAAGTGGGGCAGTTGGCCTAACAGAGTTTTTCTTTCCCTTCTTTTGCTTTTGCTTTATGTTAATTTTTTTTAGAGATTAACTAATCATGATTATGAGTGGCTAAACCTCTTAGCTAGGGCTAAGAGGTGAAGCTTGTAGCGTAATGGGAGGATTTATACTTGTGCCTTTTATTTAGACTGAATGAATTTTTATTTAATTTTATTATGGGAATATTTTTAGTTTTTAATGGTCTGTTGTGACTAAAATTACAATGGGTCTACGATGGCTTAGAGTATTTCCTTTTCCTTTTAGATTATGGTGTCAGGAAGCCCTGTTGTTCACCATCGTCTCTTGGGCATGGTTGGATGTCGGTACTCTTCCTAACCTTCCTACATCAACGATTGGTTGCCAATTAGTTTAATTCTATTGTTTGTTTTGTCTCCTAGGCATGGTTTGGTGATGGAATCCATTCTAATTCGTACACCTTTCATCTCTTTGAAACTAGATCAAATGAAGTTCAGTTTAATTTTCATGAATCAAGTATAAGATCTCCCTGATCTCTATAAGTGGATCCTCTGAATCCCTAGTGTCCCTCTGAATTTCTCTTCAGTTTTAGATAATAATTTCACAATTATTCCTCAAATCACAATTGATTTAGAATTCATCTTATTCTAGTTCTAGCCCTAGTTAGTTTCAGATTACGTACAAGTTTCAATCCCTGTGGATTCGACCTCAGTCTTACCGAGTTTATTACTACATCACAACCCTATACTTGTGGAGTGAACAAGTTTTTGGCGCCGTTACCGGGGACTGACGGCTACGATTTTCTAAAATTAATTGGTTTTAGAATTAGTTAAGATTAGGATTTTTTTTCTAACTTTAGGTTTAGGTTTTTTTTTTTTTAATTTTTAGGAACTAACCTAACTTTCTTGTTTTGTAGGATTCTGAGATAGAAGCTTCTAATTTGGTGATATCTTCCTAATTTCTTTACTTTTTCTATTTTTAGAATTATGATTTTTTTTAGAAATTTTCTAACCTTAGACTTACTATTCTTAGAAACTAAGTTGTTTTGTTTTATTTTGCAGGTTTTTAACATAGGAACTTCTAGTCTGGTAACATCTTTCTAACTTCTCCTTTACTTTCTGTATTGCTGTAGGATTTTGCTTTCTTCTAGGATTAGATTCAGAGTTAAGGTTTCACCATGTATATGAATGAGTGGGCACGTCAGTATGTTGAGATAGCTTATGTAAAATAGCCTATGCCTCAAAATTTTTCTGATAATATCTTCGAGAACCAATCGGAATATGATGCTCCACCAATTAAGAAGTCTTTCAGTGATTATCTGTGGGAGAATAATTGCGCTCCACGAGTTAAGAAAACAGTACGTGATTATTGGGATGATGATGCGTATCAACTCCTGACCGATGACCCGTATGATTTTGATCAGTGGAAACAGGAATATTTCGAAGTCGAGTTAGTAAAACATCATGGTAATAACCCTCGTGGATCAACCACTTTTGAATATTCACCAGAAATGATCCAAGAGGAGTCATATCCGAGTTACACAGACTATATTCCTGGGCATGGTTGGATGTCGGTACCCTTCCTCACCTTCATACATTGTTGATTGGTTGGTAATTAGTTTAATTCTATTGTTTGCCTTTTCTCCTGGACATGGTTTGGTGATGGAATCCATTCTAATTCATACACCTTTCATCTCTTAAAAACTAGATCAAATGAAGTTTAGTTTAATTTTCATGAATCAAGTGTAGTTCTCCCTGATCTCTACAAGTGGATCCTTGGCACCCTAGTTTCCCCTTTTTTGAATTTTTCTTAAGTTTTAGATTATAAATTCATCATTATTCCTTTTATTTTTATCTGATTTAGATTTCATCTCATTCTAGTTCTAGTTCTAGTTACTTTCAGATAACGTACAGGTTTCAGTCCCTGTGGATTCGACCTCGGTCTCACCGAGTTTATTACTACATCACAACCTTGCACTTGGGGAGTGAACAAGTTTTTGGCGCCGTTGCCGGGGAACTGACGGCTACGATTTTCTAAAATTAATTGGTTTTAGAGTTAGTTAAGATCAGGATTTTACTAATTTTATTTTTTTTGGTTTTCTATTTGATTCATAGAACTAACCTATTTCATATTTTGTAGGTTGTTAAGATAGAACTTCTAATTTGGTAAACTCCTTCTGATTTTCTAGATTTTCTAACTCTTTAGATTTGGTTTGCTTTAGGAACTTCTTATATTTAGAAACTAACTTATTTTGTTTTGTTTTGCAGGTCTTTAGCTTAGGGACTCCAATTTGGTAACTTCCTTCCAACCCTCTCTTTCTTTCTAGATTTTTATTTTCTTTCTTAGGATTAGGTTTAGAATTTGATTGAGGGCTGCAAGTGTTTTATGCCCAAGTGGGCTCATGACAACACTCGATGTCTCTGCACTGAAGGAGGAGTAGTTGAGGGGTTAACGGTCCATCGTAGGACTAGACATCGCTCGAATTCCCCTGAGTTAATTGAGATTATGGCTGCAAATCAACCCCAAGCACTACCTCAACATAGGGATGAGGAAGTACATGATGAGAATGAGGTGCATCAAGTACCCCCGCCTCGTACCTTGTGAGATTACTTACAACCGGCGGGGGTGAGCACGCCCTCATGTATGATTTTTCCTGAAAATACAGGACAGATGGACATCAAGCCAGGAGTTATCCAACTCCTTCCTAAATTCCATGGGCTTGAATCAGAAAGTCCATACTTACATTTGAAAGAGCTCGATGAGATTATAGCCACCTTATACTTTCCCAATATATCTGAGGATACAATCAGGCTGAAACTCTTTCCTTTTTCCTTGAAAGAGAAGGCTAAGACATGGTTACATTCACTGCGTCCTAGATCCATTGGCACATGGAATGATATGCAGAGGAAATTCATAAAGAAATTTTTCCCACACTATAAAACGATTACCCTCAGAAAAGTAATCATGAACTTCGCCCAAAAGGAAGATGAAACATTCTACCAATGTTGGGAAATGTTCAAGGATCTTGTCAGTTCATGCCCACAACACGGTTTTGAAATGTGGCGCATTACAAATTTTTTCTATGATGGACTGACATCTTCTATGCGCCAACTGGTCGAGACAATGTGTAATGGAGAATTCATGAATAAAGAGGTCGATGAGGTATGGGATTATCTCAATAAACTTGCCGAAAATGCACAATCATGGGACCATTACCCAAAATCAAACACCACGTCTAGGCCAATTCAATCTAAGGAGAAAGGTGGAGTATATCTCCTGAAAGAAGAGGATGATGTAAATTTTAAAGTGACTAATCTCATACGAAGAGTCGAGGCCATGGAAGGAAAGAAGGATAAGGTTAATGAAATTGTTTACGGCATCTGTGATTGCAACATTCACACAACTGAAAATTGTCCTACAATATCTGCTTTCCGAGGAGTGTTGAATGAGCAAGCTAATGCCGTAAATAACTATCAAAGACCTTTCAATGGATCTACCCCTAATACATACAATCCTGGTTGGAGAAATCATCCAAATTTTAGTTGGAGGAATGGACAAACTGCTACCCCTCAAAGTTTCTTTAATCAAAATCCAAATCAGGGGAAACCTCAAGAAGAACCGGTTCAAAATTCCATGCAAGAGCTAGCCCAGACAATGCGGGATTTTATGCAAAAAATGGATTCACGCATGACGGTTATAGAAAAGGGGATGCTTCCTTCACAACCGCTCCCCAATCCTAAACCGCAATACGAGATAAATGATCCCATCTCTTCAAATCAAATGGGGCACGCTAAATCCATCACCACTCTTAGGAGTGGGAAGATCATTGATAAAATCCTTCCGGTTAGGCCCGAAAAGCCTCAAGAACCAGAAGAGGACAATAATGATGGATCTAGTGATGTCCCACAAAAATTAGAACCAGAACTTCTAGAGAAGCCAGTTGCTCCATTCCCCCAACGATTGGTTGCACCAAAACGTCTTTCTAACTCTCAGGATATTCTGGAGGTGTTGAAATAAGTGAAAGGCAACATTCCTTTACTTGATGTCGTAAAACAGATTCCTTTATATGCAAAATTTCTGAAAGACCTATGCACGACCAAAAGACGGCAGAGTATTCAAAAGAAGATTTTCTTGACTGAGAAAGTGAGTGCCATCCTGAAGCAAGACGTGCCGCAGAAATTCAAGGATCCCGGTAACCCAACCATATCATGTGTAATCGAGAACCATCGAATTGATCACGCACTTCTTGACTTAGGAGCGAGCGTCAATCTAATTCCCTACTCGGTATACAAACAGTTAGGTTTGGGTGAGTTAAAACCCACCCTAACCACACTACAACTTGCTGATCGCTCTGTTCATGTACCAAGAGGGATTCTTGAGGATGTGTTAGTCTAAGTCGATAGATTTTACTACCCTGTAGATTTTATCATCCTAGACACCGAACACATCAACAACATGAGCACTCAGATTCCCGTCATTCTTGGTCGCCCATTCCTTGCCACGTCAAATGCAATCATCAATTGCAGGAATGGTGTCATGACTATGTCTTTTAGAAATTTGACATTGGAGTCAAACATCTTTTTCAATAACGGCAGCAACTCAGAGATGATGACGATGTCCACGACATTAACATGATCGATACTTTCGTGGAAGATAGGACACCCCTTACCTTATCCTCTGATCCTCTAGAGACGTGCTTGGCCTACTCCCATGAGTCTGATGATGATATGATTAGGGAGACGTGTGCCTTGCTTGATACTACACCGGTACTTGAAATTAACCGGTGGAGGCCACAATTTGAAAAATTACCACAAACTGATGTAGTGCCTCTACCGTCTAACCTCAAGGCACCGAAGCTTGACCTAAAACCTTTGCCCTCTGATTTGAAATATGCCTATTTAGGTCAAGATGAGACATACCCGATGGTGATCTCTGCCCACCTGGAGAAAGAACAGGAGAGTATGCTCATATCTACTCTCATTAAGCATAAGGGAGCCCTTGGATGGACGATCGCGGACCTCAAGGGAATCGACCCCTCGATTTGTACTCACCGCATATATCTTGAGGATAATGCGAAGACCGCTCGGCAACCACAACGTAGACTAAATCCAAACATGAAGGAAGTGGTTAAGGCCGAAGTCCTCAAACTATTGGAAGTGGGTATTATATACCCTATATCTGATAGTCAATGGTGAGTCCAACTCAGGTGGTTCCTAAGAAGTCCAGAATCACCATCGTAGCCAATGCTAATAATGAACTCGTGCCGACTAGAGTCACTACTGGTTGGAGGATGTGCATTGACTACAGGAAGTTAAATACCGTCACGAGGAAAGACCACTTTCCTTTGCCATTCATCGATCAGATCCTGGAAAGGCTAGCTGGTCATTCCTATTACTGTTTCCTTGACGGGTATTCGGGCTACAATCAGATTGAAATCGCCCCTGAGGACCAGGAAAAGACCACATTTACATGTCCCTACGACACCTTTGCTTACCGAAGGATGCCATTTGGACTATGTAATGCCCCTGCCATCTTTCAGCGATGTATGCTGAGTATCTTTTCTGATATTGTGGGGCAATATCTAGAGGTCTTCATGGACGATTTCTCTGTCTATGGTTCATCTTTCAGTAAGTGCTTGGAAAGTCTTAAATGTGTGCTGAAAAGATGTGAAGAAAAGAACTTGGTACTTAATTGGGAGAAGTGCCATTTCATGGTTCATAAGGGGATTGTCCTTGGACATATCATCTGGTCCAAGGGAATTGAGGTAGATAAGGCAAAAATAGATCTTATCTCTAACCTACTTCCACCTAAGAACATCAGGGACGTGCGATCCTTCTTAGGACACGCATGATTTTATAGGCGATTCATAAAGGACTTTAGTCTCCTCTCTCGTCCTTTATGTAATCTTCTTCAAAAGGATGCTCCATACGAGTGGACTGAGCAATGCCAGGAAGCTTTCACCAAGCTTAAAGGCACGTTAACCACTGCACCCATCATGCAGCCACCCGACTGGAGCCTTCCTTTTGAGCTTATGTGTGACGCTTTTGATTATGCTCTTGTAGAGTTCTAGGCCAGAGAAAAGATAAGAGGCCCTACGTCATCCATTACGCGAGTAGGACTTTAAATCTTGCCCAAGTGAACTACTCGACTATGGAAAAAGAACTCTTAGCCGTAGTGTTCGCCTTGGACAAATTTCGGTCCTATTTGATTGGATCCAAGATCATTATCTATACAGATCATGCGGTACTTAAATATCTTCTTTCTAAGAATGATTCTAAGCCCCGCCTAATATGACGGATCCTTCTACTCCAAGAATTCGATTTGAAAATTAAATATAAAAAGGGAGTAGAGAACGTAGTGGCTGATCACCTTTCTTGCCTTAATACCTATGATTCCCTTGAGGCGACTCATATCAACGACATGTTCCCTGATGAACAACTATTCAGAGTCTCCCATTCACCTTGGTTCACTGATATTGCTAATTATCTTGCTGCAGGTTCCATACCGCCACATTGGACTGCGCAAGATAAGAAGAAATTTTTCACCGAGGTGCGCAACTTCTTTTGGGATGATCCATACTTGTTTAAATATTGCCCAGACCAAATCTTAAGGAGATGTGTGCCAGACGATGAGCATCAGAGTGTCATCTCCTTTTGTCACTCACAGGCCTGTGGTGGTCACTTTTCTGCTAAAAAGACCATGGCCAAAATTCTGCAGTGTGGCTTCTATTGGCCCACTATGTTCAGAGACACTCATAAGTTTTGCAAAACTTGTGAGCGTTATCAGAAATTGGGAGAATTGTCCCGTCAAAATATGATGCCCTTGAATCCCATTCTTATCATAGAGGCATTTGATTGCTGGGGCATCGATTTCATAGGGCCATTCCCCCAATCTTTTGAGAATTTATATATTTTGCTTGCCATAGACTATGTCACTAAATGGGTCGAAGTGATTCCATGTCGAACTAATGACCATCGCACGGTCATTAAATTCTTAAAAGAAAAACATCCTTTCCCGATTCGGAACACCTCGAACCATCATTAGTGATGGGGGTTCACACTTTTGTAATAGGCCATTCGAGAGTTTAATGAAGAAATACGGTATCTCTCATAAGGTGACCACCCCATACCACCCACAGACAAGTGGGCAAGTTGAGATTTCCAATAGAGAGATCAAACATATTTTGGAGAAAATGGTTAACCCTGATCGTAAGGACTGGTCAATCTGATTGACTGATGCCTTATGGGCTTACCGTACTGCTTTTAAAACCCTATTGGAATGTCTCTCTTTAGACTCGTCTATGGGAAGGCTTGCCAGTCACCTGTGGAGTTGGAACATAGAGCCTACTGGGCGATCAAAAATCTAAATTTCAATCTGAATAATGCTGGCTCGCTACGCAAACTTCAATTAGATGAACTTGAAGAAATCCGGAACGACGTATACGAGAACTCGAGAATTTACAAGGACAGGATGAAGGCGTTTCATGACCAACATATTCTATGAAAATCATTCACGCCGGGTCAGAAAGTCCTTTTGTATAATTCTCGATTACATCTCTTTCCGGGTAAGCTTCGATCTCGTTGGACCGGCCCTTACATTGTTATTACTACTTATCCTCATGGGGCCGTTGAGATAAGAGATCCCGACAATGGTAAGGAATTTAAAGTAAATGGACATCGATTAAAACCATTTGTCGAGAAATTTGATTCAGAGGACATGTCCACACCTCTAAATGATCCTGTTTACCAGGACTGATCTCCTAGTCTGATGGAGGTATAGGTAGGTTTATCGCTTTCTTAGGACTAGGGTAGTTGCTTTATTTGTCTAGCCGAAGATGATAAACTTAGCGCTCCTGGGAGGTAACCCAGCTTTTCAATTGATTTCATTTTTCTAGTTAGTTAGTTCAATGTTTGTGGGTAACATTACTGCAAAGCCTCACGAGACTACAACTCGTCTACTAGGGGCAACCTAGGGGTTTAAAGGCTTGTTGCATGCGCTAAATGTAATTGAGAGCACCTGCGAAAGTGGTATATGTAGGATTTTATTTTTGTTAGTTTTGTATTGCTTTTTCTCTCGTGCTGATTAGATTCCATGCTACGATTTCTTGGAAAGCCTCTTGAGACCTTCGTCCAGGTACTATCTCTCCATCACTTCTCTTTCAATTTTGTTGTCCCATGTGCATTGCATGATCATATCTTTTACATTGAGGATAATGTGGATTTCAGGTTGGGGGTGGGAGATTAGGTAACCTAATCAGTGTTTTTCTTAGTCTTGAGCAAAAATTGTGAAAATTTTTAAAATTTTTCTGGAAATTCTTGTGAATTCGAAGTGATTTTTGACGGTCATGTAGAGCACTAGAATTTCAAGATACGTGATGTTGGTAAATTATGACTCTTGGATTCAGTGTCTGTTAGATTTCACAGTTAAGTTTGAATTGTTAATCCATGATTAAAAGTTTTAAACATTGATTGAGCCATGATTTCACATATCACACCTTGCTTACACATTTTGGTTCCGGTCCGATATTGAATGATTAACTTGGTAATCACTAAGCATGAAAGGAACCAACTTGAAAAAAAAATTTTAGCATCAGTTTATAAAGAAGAATTGAAAGGGTAAGTCGAATAATCTTTACCATAGGTTTGCTCCCTATAGGTGTAGATTCGCTTCCCCATGGTTGACATGTGAAATAAAAGTTATGCGACAAGTGTTCACCATAGGTTTGCTCCCTATAGGTGATGATTTGATTCACCTTCTTGACATACTTTTAATGGAAAAATTAAAAACTGGAAAAATGAAAAGATAATCTGCGAGACAAGTTTTGGTTTAAGTTGATTGTCATGGGTACTCTTGTTGGTTACCAAGGATGTCATGAAATAACGAATTAAATCTTAATGGTGATTAGCGGAGGTTACACTATACACCCATGGATCTCAATGTTTAGAATTTTTTCCAATTGATGGATTAATATTTTGAATTTGATTATGAAGTTTAATATGAACTTGATTCCAGGAGAAAGTAATGCCCAATATTCATGAATCTTAGAATTCTATAATCTGAGTTGTTTTTCAAAAATCATTCGAGTTCATAGAAATTGTCTTGTAATTCTCAACTTATTCTTCGCATATTTTGCTCGGGACTAACAAAATGCTGGTTGGGGGTTTTGTTGAGGGTCAAATATTACATATTAGACCCCAGTTATTTCTTGAGATTACGAACATGACACTATTTAATGGCCTGATTTAACCATGTTTGTGATGCAAGGTACGTTTAGGAGCTTGGACCAAAACAAGGTACGAAAAGCATGAAATTAACGATTTAATGACACCAAGACAAGGGACAGACTCCAGGGGACCAAGATCAACGCCAGAGATCCAAGAAAACCGAGAAATTGAAATTCAAGTGGCCTGGAAGTAAGCTAGAATGCAAGATCACAGGGTTCTCACCATCTGATTGGCTCAAAACTCTATACAGGGCCTGAGGACTCTAAATGAACCGTACACGTCGAAATTCATCCGTCGAATTATCGCGAAAGTAGCCCAACGGACAGATCAGCCCATAAATCTCAATCTGGGGCCCACCTGATATCTGCATATGCCTTAATTTTGGTCCTAGCGGTTTAAATGAGATGAGAAAAAAAAGATGGACGGATCAGATTTTTCATGAACATCACCTTGGGACCCACATGAACATTGCACGTGTATATGGTGGTGCTCCAGCCGTGCACCGGTTTACAAGAACTCGGTCAGCAAGCGCTAACCGAGGAATTCTCCAAGAAAGTTCAAAACGTAACAGCGTCTAACGCTGTCCGTTCGAGTGGATGATAGTGGGGCTCACCCCTAGTACATTTTACAGATCCGATCCATCCAATGTTCTTGGGAGGCAAAACCGACCGTGCAAATGATGATTTTTCAGACCCATGCTCGCACACATCGAAAAATTGTGGTCAAACTCAGGACAGTCGGTAGAACAGAAAAGCTTGTGGGCCACATCGAAATCAAACCATTCGCGTCCATTCCGGACGGTTTTTCAGGCCGAATCTAATGAACGGCGTGGATTTTCTGTACAACAAGACTCAGAGGGCCCACCAACTTTCACAGGGCGAAGATCGAACCTCTGTTTCGCAACAGAGGTTGCCGACCAATCTTAGTGGGCCACCATGGTCCACCTTCTGGAGGATCGGGACCGTTCATCAGACCTAAAAGAGGTCACTTACCACGGCCTAGGTGTCAGAACTTCAAGAGATGATGGTGAGTACAATCTCCAACTGTCTAACAGACAATGGACGATCAAAATACAAAACTTTATGGACCACGCAGAAACCGATCCAAAGCAACCATCTTTGACAGATTTTTCAAGGAGAATTTAACGGACAGCATGGATTTCCCAACTGACCTCAGGAGTGGGCCCCACTGACAAATAGAGCTCCCTGCGTAATCTCTGTTGCACGATCCGGAAAAACTGGACATTCCGGATTTTCTTGGCCCATCATCCATGATCAGATTGTCGATCTGAACCGTCCATTGTGAAGTCCTTCAAAAACGTCCCAGAGGACGTTGATTTTACGGATATCATGCAAGGAAAATGGGAATTTGGAAGCCACGAATTTAGCTGCGTAAGGGAGTTATATTGCTGTTGCTGCGATAACTCTCCTCCGTCCGCACCTGTTCACGACTCCAGCATGAACTCTCCCTTTCACGGGCTTCCCTTGCTATTGTTATAAAAGAGAGAGAGAGAGAGAGAGAGAGAGAGAGAGAGAGAGAGAGAGAGAACGGGAGGGGCATCCTAGCTGGGAGGATCTGACGTGAAGAGGAGATCCAGGATTGACGGCTGGGAGCAGCGGCTGAGAGCTGGAAGTGGGGCAGTTGGCCTAACAAAGTTTTTCTTTCCCTTCTATTGCTTTTGCTTTATGTTAATTTTTTTTTTTAGAGATTAGCTAATCATGATTATGAGTGGCTAAACCTCTTAGCTAGGGCTAAGAGGTGAAGCTTGTAGCGTGATGGGAGGATTTATACTTGTGCCTTTTATTTAGACTGAATAGATTTTTATTTAATTTTATTATGGAAATATTTTTAGTTTTTAATGGTCTGTTGTGACTAAAATTACAATGGGTTTGCGATGGCTTAGAGTATTTCCTTTTCCTTTTATGATTATGGTGTCAGGAAGCCCTGTTGTTCACCATCGTCTCTTGGGCATGGTTGGATGTTGGTACTCTTCCTAACCTTCCTACATCAACGATTGGTTGCCAATTAGTTTAATTATATTGTTTGCTTTGTCTCCTGGGCATGGTTTGGTGATGGAATCCATTCTAATTCATACACCTTTCATCTCTTTGAAACTAGATCAAATGAAGTTCAGTTTAATTTTCATGAATCAAGTATAAAATCTCCCTGATCTCTATAAGTGGATCCTCTGAATCCCTAGTGTCCCTCCTCTGAATTTCTCTTCAGTTTTAGATAATAATTTCACAATTATTTCTCAAATCACAATTGATTTAGAATTCATCTTATTCTAGTTCTAGCCCTAGTTAGTTTCAGATTACGTACAGGTTTCAATCCTTGTGGATTCGACCTTGGTCTTACCGAGTTTATTACTATATCACAACCCTATACTTGGGGAGTGAACATTCCTTGAACAAACGTTGAATTCAGTATATCCGCTGATTACATTTTCAAGGTTACTCCATACCAAACATTTTACTGATCAATGATAATACTCATGGATACAGTGTACAATGACCGGAGTATATGCATTGTATAGTATTACATCGTAATACAATACTATACGCGAATCCAAACAGGCCCTAAAGAAGGAATGCTATCTGCAGTCCGCATGGGACACGGTTTGCATGCATACACTACCGGTGGCCACGCAGGTACTGGGCCATGCTCCGTTGCCCCACAATAATTACATGCTTTATCCATGCAGTTCATCCATTTTAGATCATTATTTTAGAGTATGGTCCAAAAATTGAGGTAGATCCAAATCTCAGATGGACCGTAACAAAGTAAAACAGTAGCAATTAAATGCTGACCATTAAAAACTTTTTAATGCTTACTTTAATATTTATTTGCCATCAATAAGAACCTGTTGACGTGGATGAAAGGAAAACACAAATATCATATTAATTCAAATTTATTTGTGGCATCCAAAAAGTTTTTAAAGATGAGCATTCAATCACCATTGGAGACTTGTCGTCTTCATCTGTCTCATTTTAGAGTCCTAGATTAAAATGAGCTGAAAAAAATGAATGGACATCATTGATAAAACATACACACGTGCACACACACATAGACATCATATTAATTCAAATTTATTTGTGGCATCCAAAAAGTTTTTAAAGATGAGCATTCAATCACCACTGGACACTTGTTATCTTCATCTGCCTCATTTTAAAGTCCTAGATTAAAATGAGCTAAAAAAATGAATGGACATCATTGATAAAACATACACATGCGCGCGTGCGCGCGTACACACACACACACACACACACACACACACACACATATATATATATATATATGTGGGAAAAGGTACTATGCGCTCGAGCTGATGGGAACGTCCCATGAGGTCAAGCTATGTGGGCCCCACCGTGATGCATTTTGAACATCTACCCCATCAGTCAGATGCACCATTCCATCGTGGGCCTAGGTCTCAAAAATCAAGTCAATCTGTGACTTGAGTGAGCCACACCACATAAAGAAGTTGAGAGGGGCTGTGCACCATTAAAACATTCATAATCATTTTTTGGGCCCACTAAGATGTGGTTTGCAAATCCAGCCCATCCATTATGTGTGTCCCACTTGGATGAGGGTTCAGACCAAGTTTCAGCAGCATTCAAAACTCAGGTGGGCGCCTCCAAGTGCTTTTATATGTTTTTGGCATGCCTTCACATGATTTTAGATGGTATGGCCCACCTGAGTTCCGTATATGGCTGATTGTTGGGATATCTCATAATTTAAAAGAGACCCATCAAATGCACGGTGTTGATGGTTGACACGCATCACGGTGGGGCCCACACAGCTTGACCTCATGGGAGCTTATCGTGAGGTCGAGCGCATAGTACCTTTTCCATATATATATATATATATATATATATATATATATATATATATATATATATATATATATATATATATACACGCATGCTCACCTACCAACCTACGCACGTGGACACCTTTGCACACGTGTCATGGGTGTCGAATCCTACGCACGTGCACACCTTTGCACACGAGTCATGGGTGTCGAATCCTACGCACGTGCACACCTTTGCACACATGTCATGGGTGTATAATCCGAACGGTCCATAAGATGCGGAATCCCATGAAACCTTAGGGGGTGAATTTTCACCCTGATATAAGATTTTGGTGGGCCATAGCAAAGAGAAACTCAAATCAAGGGAAGAAACTGTTTGCATTTTTTATGACCCACCAAAGTTTTGGATCAAAGTAAAATTTCATACCACACACATATAGGATGAGTTCTCAAAAAAGTTCCACCAAAGTTTTGCTTCATGTGGACTGTTCAGATTTTCGAGACTCATCAGATACGATGAGTTCTCAAAAAAGTTCGTATATAGTACATACTAACTAGTTTGCAGGTAAGCATTTATATATATATATATATATATATATATATATATATATATATATATATATATATATATATATATATATATATATATATATATATAATGGTTATATGCAGTTGAAGCTCATGGAACTTGGCACGATTGAGCTGTGTGGGCTCTACCGTGATGTGTGTTGAACATCTACCCCATCAGTTAGATTCACCATTCCATGGTAGGCCTCGGGCTTAAAAATCAAGTCAATCCATGACTTTAGTGGGCCACACCACATGCAAAAGTTGAGAGGGGTTATCCTCCCATTAAAACATTCATAATCATTTTTTGGGCCCACCGAGATGTCATTCACAAATTCAACCCATCCATTATGTGTGTCCCACTTGAATGAGGGGTCAGACCAAGTTTCAGATGCATCCAAGTTTCAGGTGGGCCCCACCAAGTGCTTTTATATGTTTTAGGCATGTCTTCATATGATTTTAAATGGTATGGCCCACATAAGTTCATTGTACGGCTGAAATTTTGGGATATCCCATAATTTAAAGGGGACCCATCAAATGCTGTGTGGGCATCGAGCTCATGGGAACTTCCCATGAGGTCAAACTGCGTGGGCCCTACCATGATGTGCGTCGAACATCAACACCGTGCATTTGATGGGTCTCCTTTAAATTAAGGGACATCCCAAAAATTAGGTGTACACGGAACTCAGGTGGGCCATACCATCTAAAATCACATGAAGACATGCCCAAAAATATATAAAAGTACTTGGTGGGGACCACCTAAAATTTGGATGAATCTGAAACTTGGTCTGACCCCTCATACAAGTGGGGCACACAAAATGGGTGGGCTGGATTTGTGAACCACAGCTCGGCAAGCTCAAAAAATGATTATGAATGTTTTAATGGAGGATAACCCCTCTTAACTTTTGTACGTGGTATGGCCCACAAAAGTCATCAATTGACTTGATTTTAAGACTAAGGCCCACCATGAAATGGTGCATCTGACTAATGGGGTAGATGTTCAACATGCATCACGATGGGGCCCACACAACTTGACCATGTTCCCACACACATATATAATATAATATAATATAATATATTATAATATGGGAAATGGTTCTATGCGGTTCGAGCTCATGGGAACTTTTGAGGTCATGCTGTGTGGACCCCACCATGATGTATGTCAAACATCAACACCGTGCACTTGATGGGTCCTCATCAAGTTATGGGATATCCCAAAAGTCAGATGTTAAAAAACTCAGGTGGGCCATGCCATCTAAAACCATGTGAAGACATACCTAAAACATATAAAAGCACTTGGTGGGGCCCATGTGAATTTTGGATGAGGCTAAAACTTGGTCTAACCCCTCATCAAAGTGAGACACACACAATGGATGGGCTGGATTTGTGAAATACATATTGGCCAGCCTAATTAATGATTATAAATGTTTTAATGGGAGGGTAACCCCTCTCAACTGTTGTATGTGGTGTGGCCCACCTAAGTCAATCCTTGACTTGATTTTTAAGCCCGTGGCCCATAATGTAATGGTGCATCTGACTGATAGTGTTGATGTCCGACACACATCACTATGGGGCTCACACAGCTTGACCTCATAGTACCACTTCCCACATGTGTGTGTGTATATATATATCATGGTAGGGCACTTGTAGGAAACTCCTTAGCTGGCAAGCTAGATGGGGCCACTGTCATCCTTTATATGCCTCATTTTTGGTTTGATGTATTAAAATCAAAAGATAGAGGGACGGAGTAGATTTCTCACCAAAATTACGGTGGCCCAATCTAAGTAGCAAATCGGCCATTCATAATGTGGCCCATTTGGTAGATTTGTCATGGAAAAAAAATAATCAAGCTGGCAGAGTAATAATGTGGACAGAAGTAAACGTCACAAATTTGCTTGCTCCACACTCACCCTCCCTGTGCCTAATTTCCAGCCTGCACAGCACGAGTGGCAAGCTGGAAAGTGTATGAATATCTCAGCCGTATACAAGGTGGTCCCACCATGAAGACGATCATGCAACCAAAAAACATGCTGGTCATTGTTCACATTCAACTTGTACTAAGACGCGCCCTATCAGTGGATGAGCCTGATTTTTGTATATGTTTTGGGCGGGGCCACCATTTCCTCCCAGTTTTAAGTTTGGGCACCAATTTGAAACAAAAGTTGTGTTGGGCCCACTGTAATATCCTTGTGACATCTACTTCGGTTCATATGAGGAGGTGATTCGAAAAATAGGCAAATCCAAAACTCAAGTGGGCACACCACAAGGAACTGTGTGGATGGAACACCCAACACTAGGACCTCCCTGAGGCCCACCGTGATGTTCATATGCCATCCAATCCATTCATTAGGTGAGTCCCACAAGGATGAAGAAGAAACCGAATATCAGACTGATCCAATACTTTAGTGGACCGCGAGAGCATTTCAATGGTAGCCTTACCCGATCCCCACTTTTCGTTGTGGTGTGACCCACTTGAAATTCGGATGGGCCTGATTATTGGGTTCACGTCCTAGTCCTAATATGAGCTTCTAATAATGATGGACGGAGTCGATGCCATACCCAAATCACGGTGGCCCCCACAGCTTTTGGTTTCGTGGGCATCCCGTTGTGGGGCGCAACTTCGGCGGATCCTTGACTATGGGGTCCATCGTGATGCATGCTTCTTATATCCACACCGTCCATCCGTTTTGACATCTTATTTTAGGGCATGATTCAAAAATGAAGGAGATCCAAATCCCAGGTAGACCACGCTACAGGAAACAATGGTGATTGAGATCCAAATCCCAGGTAGACCACACCCCGAGAAGATTTAATATCTTGTATGTTTTGCAATCTTGCCACATGACACATTTGACAGTGTGGATCGTGTTCAGGCTATTCATTGTGTAGAATTGACAAATCACTTCAATGTGATTTAGAGTAATTTGAGTTGATTCTGATGGTGTAGAAGTTGTAATTTGTTGATAGTTGCATAAAAGGATTTATAGAAGTTGTAATTTGTTGATTCGAGCATCCTCTCTTAACATATTAACTGAACTGATTTGATGCCGGTACAAGTGCTAGCATATCCACTTGCTGCCTGTAGCTGCATGTAGGCACAGAAAACAAAGATTGCCAGGTGGGCATCAGCTCTATCACTTTTGTAAGGTGTTGAGGTTATTTGTTCTAATGCAAACTAGTAAATATGTAGAATTCCGCTTGTCATTTTATTTTTTTGCAAATGCCAAACTGCTTTATGAATTGTCAATTACATTATTTACTAATCACTAGAATGCATGATTTTCATTTATTTTGGTAATGGTTAAGTGAGATGGAATTCCTATTCCTAATCACACTCTTGGATAAATTCTAGTATGAAAATCATAATATAAACATGATTTTCTCTTTTCATTCCATGTTATTTCCCCTCTCTCTCTCTCTCTCTCTCTCTCTCTCTCTCTCTCTCTGTTGTTTTTTTTTTTTTAAAATTTGTTTTTGTTTTTTTAAACAATGTCATTTACCTCTTCACAACATGTTATGTCAGAACCCTTTGAGCCATCACCTTTCATGCCTCCTGTTACCAAGGGGTTTGATAACGAATTTGATGCAATGACTAGCAGGCAACAAAGAAGCCAAGTTGCCGCTTAATTAGATCATCAACTAGTGAAAAAGAGGCCGGTTCGAAGGAGAGCAACCGGGTGAAGATTAGATAAAAGTTGTGGTATGTTGCTTCCATTCTTTACTACCAGCCACTCACCATCTGAGACGTTTGTCCGCTAAGCATGGTAAATGTTTTGATCCAGAAAACTTGGTGGTGCTCATATGCTACCTACTTGCTAAATTTTTATTGGGATCCATTGTATTGACACTTAACATCATGGTTTCATACAAGAAAGCAGTCTTGATTTTGAATTAACTCTTGAAATCATGGATTTTTTCTTTCTGCATCATAGCTTTTATCTGCACTGCATCCATCACAAACTGTAATGCTAACTCATTTGTGGTTTTTTTATGTTTTGAATATTTGAGAGTGCATGCCAAATTTATTGAAATTATCATTTGTGAGCAAAAATTGATCTATTGTGCATGCAACTGTTCCGCTGATGCAATCTGAAGTTGTTGCTGCTCCTGCTTATTCAGAATCCCAATGATTTCTGCATGTTGTTCCATTTTGCATGCCAGGTTTGAAAAAGGCCTTTGAGCAAGGAGCTGTCTCGAAAAGACGAGGATATTGTAACCGTCTATGATAATGCATACTTACTGTTCATGAGCCAAAGCTACAGGTTTGATTGTTTATCTGCTGCTTCATAATGCTATGTTGAATTATTTATGTCTCTCCTTTTTACGGTCTCTGATAAATCCTGTTTGTACTTTCAGTGTTCTACTTAGCATGTTGTATCTATAAAGATGTGCACACTTTTTTCTTATGTTTGGAAGTGTAATCAATGCTCACTCTCAGCCAGTATTCAAGACATATTGCATAGATTTGATATGCTTAAATCTATATATTTACATGTTGACAATAATATTGCTTTCTGGCTTCATTTGTAGAGATTTTATTTATCTATAGAAATATTCCATGCTATGTCTTTTCTTCTCCTGTTTCTAGATATCTTCCTAAGCATCTTAGCAAACCCAAGTTCAATCCCCACTGCTCTATGTGATGTGGCCTATTTAAGCACTTGATGTGCCTCAAATTTCTAGAATCTATAGGTGTAAATGATCTCCTACAACCAGTTGTAGTTTAGCTAATGAAATCCGTCTCTTGTGCCAATGTGGTGTTTGATAAAGGCGCTCAATATTTAAGATTTCATCAATCGATGAAGAACAATTTTGATGATGATAAAGAGCATTTTTTTCATCTATGTATGAAGTAAATTTGATGTATAAATTATAGGTTTTTATTTTTTATTTTTTATTTTTTATTTTTTATGTTTGATTTTTTATTGCATGAAAATTAAGCTGAAAATCGAGAAAGGGTTTGGTTTTTTGGTTGCACATGTGATATAAATCATTTTCTAATATTATATTATAAGCTTTTAATTTGAATTTAATGCTGAAATCTTGGGTTTGTTCTTTCTTTTGTTTAATTTTGTTTGCCAGGAATTGAAGTTTTAAACCAAGAAAAGGTTTGATTTTTAGATTGAATGTGTCAGAGCTTGTGGTTTATTTATTTATTTTTCTTTCTAAGGTTTGGGTCTGATATTGGAATCAATGTTTTTATTTATTTATTTATTATCTTTTATTGTTTCGAAGATTGGAATCTCATTGGTTTGTTTACTATGTTAAAGTTAAAAAGAAAGTATTGAGTGCTTTGGGAAAGAAGACTTGTGATGCATGAAATGGATGATGAATGTATTCGCGAATGTAAATGAAAATAAAAAACTTATAATATATATATATGTGTGTGTGTGTGTGTGTGTGTGTGTGTGTGTGTTATCAATGGAGGATACCTTGTTTACGGGGACATGAAATTCTTGTAGCTTATGGTATGGTGCCCCAATATTGGTTGTGTGTTGCTAATATGTAGTAGATAATACGAGGTTCAATAGTAGATAATACTAGAGAATACCTAAACTTAAACCTAAAATAATATTCTTTTAATGGTGGGCGTTACTCTCCCCATTGTCTTCTATGTTGGGATCTACTACTGCTGTGGATCTGCCTCTTTCTTTGTCTCGTGCCATGAAATAATATTCTTTTGAAAGTATGAGTGCGGGAGCCAACGCTTTCGGAGTTCGAACTCATTCTTTTGAAAAATAGAAAAATGGGAATATTAGTAAATATGGATTTTCTTGTTAAGAAGAAAATAGAAGGTAAAGAAGAGACATAACTGAAACTTTGCACTGTGAAAAGTAATATTAACCATCTTACTTTCCCCGTTGAATTTGACGTCCAAGAAATTTTCCTCAGTTCCTGAGATTTGAGGCTCTCTTGAATATAAATTGTTGTTGATGAGTTCTTTCTTGCTATTAGTTTTGTTGGTCTGTAAGGAAAACCCTCGAGTTCCCTTCTTTGAATCATGAAAAGGTATTTGTGCTCTTTTCATTGAGTGGTTGGTCGATTACTCAAGCATGACAGTTACGCACATTCTTTCAGGTGGATGTTGCATGTGGGAGGATTGGAGCTACATATTTCAGATTCAAGCATCTGATACATCTCTTATTAAGAATGCACATTATTGGAGTGACCTGGCCATTTGGACAGGCCGTATTTATGTATTTGCTCAAAATTGATGGAGCAGACCTGGATGTGCGTTGGAGCTATCCGGATGAACGGGGGTCCCTGGAAGGTGGGAACCGCTGTTATGACCATGATGAAGCTGTTCATTTCCTATGAACGACATTGGAGGGGCTTGGCCATTTGGACAGGCCGTGTTTATGTATTTGCTCGAAATTAATGGAGCAGATCCGGATGTGCGTCGGATCTATCCGGATGAGCAGGGGTCCCTAGAAGGTGGGAACCGCTGTTATGACCATGATGAAGCTGTCCATTTCCTATGGACGGCATTGGAAGGGCCTGACCATTTGGATAGGCCGTGTTTATATTTGTATTTGCAGGGACCACACCCTTTACCTAAACCTGAACCCATTCTCAAATCCCAAAACCTATAACCTATAACCTATAACCTATAACCTAAACCAGAACCTATAACCTAATCCAAAACCAAAACCTATAACCTAAACTCAATTCCCTAAAGCTAAACCTACACCTAATCCTAATCTCAACTCCCTAACCTAAACCTAAACATAAACTTGAACCCATTCTCAAATCTCAAAACCTATAACCTAAACCAAAACCAAAACCTATAACTTAAACCCGAACCCATTCTCAAATCCAAAAACCTATAACCTAAACCTAAACCTTAACCTAAACCTATAACCTATAACCTAAACCAAAACCTATAACCTAAACCTTTAACTCAGAACCTAAACCAAAACCTATAACTTAAACTAAAACCAAAACCTTTATCCTAAACTCCGAACCCATTCTCAAAACCCCAAAACCTATAACCTAAACCCGAACCCATTCTCAAATCCCAAAACCTATAACCTAAACCCGAACCTATTCTCAAATCCCAAAACCTATAACCTAAACCTAAACCTAAACCTTAACCTAAACCTTAATCAAAACCTATAACCTATAACCTAAACCAAAACCTATAACTTATAACCAAAACAAAACCAAAACCTATAACCAAAACCCGAACCCATTCTCAAATCCTAAAACCTATAACCAAAACCAAAACCAAAACCTATAACCTAAACCCGAACCCACTCTCAAATCCCAAAACCTATAACCAAAACCAAAACTAAAACCTATAACTTAAACCCGAACCCATTCTCAAATAGCACCTAAACCAAAACCAAAACCTATAACCTAAACCCGAACCCATTCTCAAATCAAAAACCTATAACCTAAACCTAAACCTATAACCTATAACCTAAATCAAAACCTATAACCTAAACCAAAACCAAAACCTATAACTTAAACCCGAACTCATTCTCAAATCCCAAAACCTATAACCTAAACCTAAACCTTAACCTAAACCTATAACCTATAATCTAAACCAAAATGAAAACTTATAACCTATAACCTAAACCAAAACCAAAACCAAAACCTATAACCTATAACCTAAACCCGAACCCATTCTCAAATCCCAAAACCAAAACCAAAACTTATAACCTAAACTTGAACCCATTCTCAAATCCCAAAATCCGGCCTAAACCTAAACCTTAACCAAAACCTATAACCTAAAACCTAAACCAAAACCTATAACCTATAACCAAAACCAAAACCAAAACCTATAACCTAAACCCGAACCTATTCTCAAATTCCAAAACCTATAACCTAAACTAAAACCAAAACCTATAACCTAAACCCGAACCCATTCTCAAATCCCAAAACCTATAACCTAAACCAAAACCAAAACCTATAACCTAAACCCGAACCCATTCTCAAATCCCAAAACCTATAACCTAAACCTAAACCTTAACCTAAACCTTAACCAAAACCTATAACCTATAACCTAAATCACCAAAACTTATAACCTAAACTCGAACCCATTCGCAAATCCCAAAACCTATAACCTAAACCCGTATCATTCTCAAATCCCAAAACCTATAACTTAAAGCTAAACCTAAACCTAAATTAAAACCTATAACCTAAACCAAAACCAAAACCCAAAACCTAAACCCGAACCCATTCTCAAATCCAAAACCTATAACCTAAACCAAAAACTATAACCTAAACCTAAACCAAAACCTATAACCTAAACCCGAACCTATTCTCAAATCACAAAACCTATAACCTAAACCTAAACCAAAACCTATAACCTAAACCCGAACCCATTCTTAAATCCAAAACCTATAACCTAAACCTAAACCTTAACCTATAACCAAAACCAAAACCTATAACCTAAACCTATAACTCAGTAACTTAAACCAAAACTTATAACCTAAACTAAAACCAAAACCTATAACCTAAACCCGAACCCATTCTCAAAACCCCAAAACCTATAACCTAAACCTATAACCTATAACCTAAACCAAAACCTATAGCCTAAACCAAACTCAAAACCTATAACCTAAACCCGAACCCTTTCTCAAATCCCAAAACCTATAACCTAAATCTAAACCAAAACCTATAATTTAAACCCGAGCCCATTCTCAAATCCAAAACCTATAACCTAGCTAAACCTAAACCTTAACCTAAACCTATAACCTATAACCTAAACCAAAATCAAAACCTATAACCTAATCTGGAACCCATTCTCAAATCCCAAAACCTATAACCTAAACCAAAACTAAAGCCTATAACCTAAACCCGTACCCATTCTCAAATCCAAAAACCTATAACCTAAACCTAAACCTTAACTGATGCAGGACAATTAACCACTTGCTCTAAAAGCTCGAACTGTTAGAGTATGGCGAATTAATCCTTTTATCTCATAGCCCAGGCCCCACATCTCATAGGTCAGGACCTCGGCCGAACCCCCTTCGTGGGCCCCAAGTCACATGGGCCACCCACCCCGAGTGTGTCCCCGCATCCCACGAGCTACCCCACTAGAGCCCGGTGTGAAATGCGCATTACTCACCCCTGGTAAGGAGTCTCGAACATGAGACCTCCCCCGTGGGCCCCAAATCACATGGGCCACCCACCCCGAGTGTGCCCCTGTATCCAACAAGCGACCCCACTCGAGCCCAGTGTGAAAATGCCCCTGCATTATTAACCTAAACTTATAACCTATAATCTAAATCAAAACCTATAACCTAAACCAAAACAAAAACCTATAACCCAAACCCAAACTCATTCTCAAATCACAAAACCTATAACCTAAACATAAACCTTATCTTAAACCTATAACTTATAACCTAAATAAAAACTTATAACCTAAACCAAAACTAAAACCTATAACCTAAACCCGAACCCATTCTCAAATCCAAAACCTATAACCTAAACCTAAACCTTAACATAAACCTATAACCTATAATATAAATCAAAACCTATAACCTAAACCAAAACCAAAACCTATAACCTAAACCCGAACTTATTCTCAAATCCAAGAACCTATAACGTATAACCTAAACCAAAACCTATAACCTAAACCAAAACCAAAACTTATAACCTAAACCCAAACTCATTCTCAAATCCCAAAACCTATAACCTAAACCTAAATCTTAACTTAATCCTATAACCTAAAATCAAATCTCTAAACCTTAACCTATAACCTAACCTAAAACTATACTTATAACCTAAACTATTCCCAAATCCTAAAACCTATAACCTAAACCTAACCTTTTTCCTAAACCTATAACCTAAACTCAATTCCTAAACCTAAACCTACACCTAATCCAAATCTCAACTCCCTAACCTAAACCTAAACTTGAAAACCTAAACTTAAACCCAATCTCGAACCTGAACCCGATTTCCTAAACCTAAACCATAACCCATTCTCAATTCCCTGAAGTTATAACCTATAACTTAAACCTAAACCTAAACCTATAACCTTTCCCTAAACCTTTAACCTAAACCTAAACTTAAAACTTAAATGTATTCTCAAATCCTTAAACCCAAACTATACCTAATCCTAATCTCAACTTAAAAACCCAAACCTAAACCTGATCCCGAACTCAAACCTGATTTCCTATACCTAAACCTCAACCTATATTCAAGTTCCCAAAAGCTATAACCTATAACCTAAACCTATAACCTTAACATAAACCAAAACCTTAACCTATAACCTATAACCTAAACTTAATTATAACCTATAGCCTAACCTTAACCTAAACCTTAACCCAAACCTATAACCTAAACCTAAACCAAAACCTATAATCATATGGTGAGACCATTTCATTTGTATCAATTTCATTCCTCTTTGAATTTTTATTTTTTTAATTCATTAAGAAAAAAAAATGGTTATACATGATGCACTTCTTTCACTTTGTCTTTCTTTTCCCCAATGGGCATTCTAATTTATGAATAACATGACTGTTTGAAGGATGATGGAATATACGAAGCTGTTGAAATCTCATGGTAAAGTCGAGCACATTTCTCTAATGAAGCCAAAGATTTGTATTTTTAGCATTATTGTAATTGTAATTGTAATTGATTGAATGAATTGGATTGTAATTGAATGAATGAATGATTGTACAGGTGGTAATTGAATGAACAAAGGATTATATGTAATTTTTTAATGTACAAAATAGCTACGGATATTGACCGTAGCCACTAATCTGGCAGGTGTAGCCTTTATTAAATTGACATATTGCTACGGACTTTTAGCTACAAATAATATCCGTAACTGTTTGAAGTTTTGCTACAGATATAATTGTTACAAATTAAATCCGTAGCCATAGGTTCCTGACCTATTGTTACGGCACCTACGACTACGGTAGTTCTACGGACTAAAACCGTAGCCATAAGTCTATGGCTACGGATTTTATCCGTAGCCTTTACCTGTTTTTCTGGTAGTTATTGCTACAGATTATATCCCTAGCTGTTGGAACCTATAGCTACGGATTAAATCCGTAGCCATAGGTTCCAGACCTATTGTTACGGCACTTACGACTACGGTCGTGCTACGGACTAAAACCGTAGCCATAGGTCTATGGTTACGGATTTTATCTGTAGCCTTTGCCCATTTTTCTGGTAGTGCATGTACTTGCGATCTACATTAAAAGGATTCAGGTTCAAGACTATAGTGTCACATGATTTCTTTAAACCTGTCTTGCTTACTCTAATGTCGGTTCAATTCTATGGTGACACCGACACTATTGCACAATTATTACGTTTTAATCCGAAAAAGTTTTATTTTAAAACATGTAGGGGATTATTGTATTTTATTTTAAAATAGTATTAAATTTGAATTTTTAATTTTTCGGTGTTTTCCCTCCAAATTTAAATTTTGGTGTTTTTGAGGTATGGGTTTTGTCCCACATTGGATTTGGCAAAGAAAATTCTCTTGTTTATAAGATAGGCTTTTTGCCTTGGGCTTGAGCCCCATTTAGGGGGCATGTGAATTTGGTCTGGGGGGGGGGGGGGCTTATCCTCATTTGTAGTATATGTCATTGACCACATACGCGCGTGTGCCGAGTCGAGCCATGCCATGCCGAGCTGAGTCCGAGTCCGTGTTCATGTGCGCGTGCGCGATGGGACGGGACAAGCTGGGCGTGGGCGCGGGTGCAGTGTGAGTGTACTCGCGTGGGTGTGTGTGTATGGGTACTCGCGAGACTTTATTTGCAAGAGTGTACTCGCACTTGCGCCTTTTCATTTTAAACCAGAGAGATGCATCCCTTCTGGTTGGTCGCACCTGTTGGGTTTAAACCCAACGGACCTAATTTTTTGTAAAGGGTGCTTATGCACCACTTCAGAGTCTATATAAAGACTACCGATTCCAGTTTCAAAATACGAAAATTATTAACTCTCTTATAAAACTCTCTCTGATCTGGTTTAAGAATTTTACTGAGTTCATCGCTGAGTCAACTCAAAACTTTCAGATTAAACTGCAAGTGGTTCGAGCCCGCGTACAGTGAGTGCACCACTGGGACCAGGTCATAGTCGTTGTATCCTGAAGGTCGATTGCTCTAGAAACCTGTTGCACTTGGGACGCTGTCCAAGGGGAGCAAATTCGATTTCGATCCGAGTGACTCAGTCACGCCTCGACTCAATTCAATAAGTTCTTCTTTTTCAAAATTTTATTTTTCTTTTTTGGTTCTCGATTTTAATAGTCTATTTAATTCAACCAAATATTTCAACACCATGAACATTTTGTTTACATAACCACATGTACAAGATATGGAAGTACTTTTTTTAGTGAGGTCCACATGCATGTAACACTACCATACGTGGGGTCCACAATTTCCACTAACTATATGTGAGAAGCTGGGACCCAATCTTTATGACTTTTGGAAAATGATGATTATAGATTGAATTGAGATTAAAAAAAAAAAAAATGAAAGCTGGTTAGTTATAGACAGATAAGGATTATAAATAGGAGTTTTTCAGCATTTTCTAGGTTACAATTGGGACTGTTTGTAGAGATGGTCCCATATATGTTTTGTTAAGGACGTGGATTTCCTGCTTACATTGCTAGCAGCGACGTAGCCACTGGACAGTAAATCGGATTGCGGACAGAGTTGGGCCCATCATGAATATATGTAGTTTATCTATGCTGTCCATCCATTTTTTTCATCTCGTTTCAGCAGTTGGGCCCAAAATTGAAGTATATCCAAAGCACAAGTTGATCATACAACAGGGAATAGTGGAAATAATGATTTCCACCGTTGAAACCTTCCTAGGACCCACAGTAATGTTTATTTGTCATCTAACCCGTAAGATCACATGGAGATGGATAAAGGGGAAAAAATATCAGCTTGATCCAAAGCTTCGGTAGACCCCAATAAATTTTCAATGGCAGAAATTCAATTCACAGTACTATTTCCTGTGGTGTGGTCCACATGAGTTTTGGATATTCTTCATTTTTGGGACCAAGACCTAAAACTATCTGGTAAAATGGATGTACTGAGTGGATAAAATAAATAAATCTGAGGGTGAGCCCCACGAAGTTTACTCAGTACACTTAGCACACCGAGTTACTTATTATGCGATCTGCTTCCACTGGACAGTGCTTAGTGGCCCACTATGTGATATATGTATTTTATCTATGTCGTCCATTTATTTTTTTCCATATTATTTTAGGGCATGGGCTAAAAAATGAGATAGATGCAATCTCAAGGGGACTAGATTGCTAGAAAACAGTGGTGACTAAATGCTCACCATTAAAAACCTTGTGGGCTCATCGTAATGTTTATTTTCTATCTAACCTATTGTTAATTAGGTCACGTGGACCAAGATGAAGGGAAAACAAAAATATCAGCTTCATCCAGAACTTTTGTGGTCCCAAGAAGTTTTTAATAGTGGGCGTTCAATCACCATTATTTCCTTTGGTGTGGTCCAAATGAGATCTCGATCTGCTTCATTTTTTGATTCATGCTTTAAAATATCTAGAAAAGTGGATGGGTAGCATGGATAAAACACATATATCATGGTGGGCCTACAAAGCACCGATCCACATCCTTTTGTTAAAAATTGAGATTTGGGAAAAAATATTTTAAAAAATAGTAATCTAAGATTTACGTAACACATGCACTCATTGATCACACTAACACGTCTACTAACAAGAGTACCTTTGTACAGACAAGAGAAGTACTTGTGTATACTACTCGTACACAAATGCATACTATGAAACTCAAATGAGATAATCTAAAACCATGTGAAGACATGCCTAAAACATATAAAATCACTTGGTGGGGCCCACATGAGTTTTGAATGCGGCTGAAACTTGGTCTAACCCCTCATCAAAGTGGGACACACACAATGGATGGGCTGGATTTGTGAAATACATATTGGTGAGCCTAATAAATGATTACCAATGTTTTAATGGGAGCGTAACCCCTCTCATCTGTTATATGTGGTGTGGCACACCTTAGTCAATCTTTGACTTGATTTTTAATCCCCTGGCCCATAATGGAATGGTGCATCTGACTGATAGTGTTGATGTCTGACACACATTACTATGGGGCTCACACAGCTTGACCTCATAGTACCACTTCCCACGTGTGTGTGTGTATCATGGTAGGGCACTTGTAGGAAGCTCCTTAGCTGGCAAGCTAGGTGGGGCCACTGTCATCCTTTATATGCCTCATTTTTGGTCTGATGTATTAAAATTAAAAGATAGGAGGGACGGAGTAGATTTCTCACCAACATTACGGTGGGCCCATTTAAGTAGCAAATCGGCCATTCATAATGTGGCCCAATTGGTAGATTTGTCATGGAAAAAAAATCAAGCTAGCAGAGTAATAATGTGGACACAAGTAAACGTCACAAATTTGCTTGCTCCACACTCACCCTCCCCGTGCCCAATTTCCAGCCTGCACAGCACGAGTGGCAAGCCGGAAAGTGTATGAATAGCTCAGCCGTATACAAGGTGGTCCCCACCATGGAGATGATCATGCAACAAAAAAACATGCTGGTCATTGTTCACATTCAACTTATACTAAGACGCCCTATCAGTGGATGAGCCTGATTTTTGGGCGGGGCCACCATTTCCTCCCAGTTTTAAGTTTGGGCACCAATTTGAAACAAAAGTTGTGTTGGGGCCACTGTTCCTTGTGACATCTACTCCGGTTCATACGAGGAGGTGATTCGAAAAATAGGCAAATCCAAAACTCAAGTGGGCACACAACAGGGAACTGTGTGGATGGAACACCCAACACTAGGACCTCCCTGAGGCCCACCGTGATGTTCATATGCCATCCAATCCATTCATTAGGTGAGTCCCACAAGGATGAAAAAGAAACCGAATATCAGACTGATCCAATACTTTAGTGGACCGCGAGAGCATTTCAATGGTAGCCTTACCCGATCCCCACTTTTCGTTGTGGTGTGACCCACTTGAAATTCGGATGGGCCTGATTATTGGGTTCACGTCCTAGTCCTAATATGAGCTTCTAATAATGATGGACGGAGTCGATGCCATACCCAAATCACGGTCGCCCAAACAGCCTTTTTGTTTCACGGGCATCCGGTCCTGGGGCGCAGCTTCGGTGGATCCTTGACTATGGGGCCCACCTTTATGCATGCTTCTTATATCCACACCATCCATCCGTTTTGACATCTTATTTTAGGGCATGATTCAAAAATGAAGGAGATCCAAATCCCAGGTAGACCACGCTACAGGAAACAATGGTGATTGAGATCCAAATCCCAGGTAGACCACACCCCGAGAAGATTTAATGGTCATTTATCACTATTTCCTGTGGTGTGGTCCACCTGAGATTTGGATATCTTCTTTTTTAGAATCACATGCTTAAAAATTACCCGTAAAAAACGATGGACAGCGTGGATGTAATGAACATACATCACGGTGGGTCCCATCGTCAGGGATCCACCGAATCCGCGCCCCGTCCTGAGAAGCAGGCTCGCCGGTGCGTGTAAAGACGCGCTTTGTGGAGGTTGCATTTCACTCCATGCTGACAGTTGGTTATCGTTGTCCTTTTCCTACCGTTCAATTTCATTTGAATAGTGTGGCCCACCTCATGTAAGGGTGTGGACCTTGTGGCAATGTATATAGCTGATTCTTAGGATGAGATTTTGTATGGGCCTTTCCATAGGTGTTGGAATTTGGAGACCCCTTTATAACTTCTTTCTAGTTTACTAGTGTGAATGATTCGCAGAAGCAACCGTACAACGTGCTCTGTCATCCAACCATTATGATTTGTGGGGCCCAACATGCGATGCGAGCCTCTATTTAGCTTTCTTACGCAAGAGGGGACGCGAATTCTTTTTACGGAGCCCGTGCAACAAAAATCTGTGGGGCCCACCGATATGGGTGTGTGAAAGCCAATCCGTCGGTCATCAGTGCCAGCTCGTTTTAGCACGTGACTCCAAAAGTATATGGTTTATCCACACCATCCATCCATTTTCCTCCTCATTTTAGGGGTTAAGCCCAAAATTGAAGCATATCTAAAGCTCAAATGTACTACACCACAAGAAGAATATCTACCGTTGAAATTTTCAAGGGGCCGGAGCAAGCTGATTTTTGTGTTTTCCTTTCACCGATGTCTGTGTGATCTTGTGAACAGGTTGGTTGGCAAAAAATATCAATGGGCTCTAGGAAGATTTCAGCTGTAGAAATCATTATTCCCCTATTTTCTCTGGTGTGGTCCACATGAGCTTTGTATATGTTTCGATTTTAGGCTTAATCCCTGAAATGAGTTTAAAAAATGGATAAACCACATACATTTACAGTGCGCCCGACAGAATTTACGAAGTACGATAAAGCATTCTGAGTTACTCAGTACGATAAAGCATTCTGAGTTACTCAGCAAGCAATCAGCTCCAGCCACACACGCATCACAGTGGCCCCACAGAGTGACACGTGTTAAAGATAGAGACGTTCATCATGGCCCGTCGTTGAATGTGTCCTGGCCTGAAAATGAGGGCACCCCACCTGTCAGCTGGACCTCACGTATACTCTGCCTGTGGACCATTGCTTATCCTTTTCTCAGTCTCCACTTTTTATTAGCATGCGGCCCACCTGATGTTAGGGTGTAGCCATGTAGCTGGCACTTTGGATGAGATTTCGTAGAATCCTTTCCTGCCTCTATCTCTAGTCTCTTTCCAGTGGACGGGGATTGCCGTGATGGACCCGAGGTGATGGGATTTGATTATACGGGAATTGCCTCGGGAAGCTAGGATGGGCCACTGTAATGTTTATGAGAGATCTAATTCCGCTGGATCGACATGCTTAAGAAAATGGACAGATTTAAAATTCAGGTGAGTCGCATGACAGGAAATAGTGAAGATTGAACATCCACCGTTGCAACATTTGTAGTCCATAGAAGTTTTGTTTCAGGCTAATATTTCTATACTTTTAATTTATCCCAATAATAATGATCTTATAAACAGTTTAGATGGCATATGAACATTTCTGTGGACTCCAAGGAGGTTTCAACCCTAAGTACCCATTTCTTTCGGTCGAAGCTGGTGCTAAAAGTTCATACAATACTTTCTTGCACGCAATTCTAGCCAGATTTGCTTAGGGCCCGTTTGGAAGGGCAGACTGGATGGGATTAGATTGTTATAGAAGGGATTGGAAGGAGCAATCTTGGGATTGGCCGGGCGTGCCAAACTGGCACGTTGAACTTTTGCCTGGATTGGAGCAATCCCATGGGATTGCCAGCAATCCACTGACATCACCATCATTATCTTGAAATCCACCCAATCCCTCCTAATCCCTCCTAATCCCATCTATTTTGCCTGGGACATGTTTGGGTGGACGGATTGGAAGGGATTGGCGGGGCATAATCCCAAGATTGGCCAGGCAGGCCAAAAATACTCGGTGGTAGATTCCTTGGATATAGCAATCCCATAGGATTGCCAGCAATCTACTGACGCAGCCATCATTACCTGCCATCCACCCTAATACAATCTAATCCCATGGGATGGGCCCATCCAAACACGCCCTTAGGGCACGTATGGGGTGTCCATTTGGAACCCCTGGATTTGAAATCCTCTTGTTGTGTTTGGCACTCTAGATTCAAAATCAACTTTAATTCAAAAGTAAACAACCATAGTATATTTTCAGTGGTTTGAATTTTATTACTAAATCAGCTTTAATATCTCTAAGTAGTGAACGCATGTAATGTTTGACATAATGGTTATAATAAGCCCGCTGAAATATGTACTTTGCCCGAAAATGATGAAATGCCAAGTCTCAGATGGGCCACAAGCACCAGATCACGTCCAAGTGACTAATCAACTATTTTTAGCCATTGATTTATATGGATAATTTTTGGATAGCGTTGATCATCATTTTAAAGTAATTATAGTAATGCAATTGATAATCTAATTATTTTGGGATGTCATTAGTGAGCTGTGTCCAATAGATTAATAGTCTAGTGACACACATGATACACATGCAACTCTTGGAAAGATTTTAGACCTAATCTAAGGGGATTTCAAACCTGTGTGTTTGAGGGGATTTGAAACTGCAGAGTATGATCACACTACAACAAATGGCATTTTATGCTGCGCTCGAAAGCGCCGTTAAAATTCCCTAAAAGCGCCGATAACTGGAATAGTGGCGCTAACCAAGCGCCAATTAATGGTCAAGAAAAGTATTGGTGGCACTAGGTAAGTTTTAGTGGCGCTTGTCTGAGCGCCAATAATTATAGGTTTTAGCGACGCGAATAAGCGCCACTAAATGATCCGAGCGCCGGGAGAGTTGGTTTCCAAATACTTTTTCCCATGAAAAAGCGCCGTAATTTTTCTACATAAGCGCCGTTAGAAGCTTTTGTATAGATTCAAAAGGCCCTGGCATTCCAGTAATTTATTATTATTATATATAATTCAATCGAAACCTGTATTTTTTAAATATTTGAAACATAAAAATGATGTTACACAAATAAAACTGAATATTAAACAATATTTATATTACTAGACAGTAAACAATATATATAATATTTATTACAATAAATTAAAAATGGTTTTGAATATAAATAAATAAATAAAAACAAATCTATCAATTTGCCCTATCCTGGACTTTCAAGCTCCTGTCTAGATGTACGACACTGAAAACTGGGAAGACCTTCCATCCACATGGAATTGAATAATCTGGACCACAGAAATTTAGTTTCTTAATACAAATTGTGGGAACATTATAATAAATGTGCTCTTACATGCATAATTGTATAAACATATATACAAAAAAGGTCCACCATAAGTGGATGGTGTACCTTTAAATCTGACATCCTTGAGGGCCTTTCGGTGCACAAACTTGACTATGTTCTCACATCTGAGAGCTTCACTAATGACCTTCAATTAAAAAAACATTAAAAATCATGCATATCATTGGAAACAGGCTAGAAAGTGAGAAAAATAATAATAAAAAGAACAAGGAGGACAGAGAGAAAAAGCAATAAACAAAAGTGTTAATCTAGCATGTGTGTTTTGCACCATGCTACAATACAAGCAGATCTATGGATCTACGTAGCCAGTGAAGAAGCAATTCTCTTTTCATCTTTATAATCTCAGAACAAAGGAAGTCAAGGAATGATGGAACAAATACCATGTATGTGAAGAACGCCCCATGGTATATCGATTTCAGGTTCATGCCACACATTACTAAATCAGATTTCTAATTTCCTGCTCCCTCAATCTCATGTATGTGAAGAACACCCCCATGGTATGATCTTGACCAGTGGCATATGCACAAGGCAACTCATGTACATGTCAGACATCTGCCAGCATGGTTACTTATGGAGAGCAGCACATGCTTTCTCCACACCTCCAAATCTAGATGTAGGTTGACTTCAACAAATACTTTGAGCCAGTTGTGTAATCAAAAGAATCCAACAAGTATCTCTGCTAGCAAAAAGAACAAAATAAATAAATAAACATATATTGGAGTAGTAGGAACATTGTATCAAAGAAATTGAATGGTCAAGAGAAAAAACGATACTATGATTTGGGACATGAAATCTCTTTCCACTGGTTCAGGTGCCTCTGCAACATTCATAAACCTCGGTCAGAAGAAATTGGTACAGAAAGAGAAAACAAATTACAAGTGTAACCATGAAGGGGACCTTGCAATTACAAACTTGCAGAAACCAATAATACAAGCCAAAAGTTCACCAATTTCAATTGGGTTTTGCTCGTGTTAGAAGCAGTAAAGGAGTTAACCGAATCAACAAAAAGATGATACCAAACAAAATGCCAGCAATTCTCAAAAGAAACTGAAAGTTTCAATTCATTTTCAACAATCCAGAAACTTGTTGGGTTGAAACTACTAATACTCCAAGTAAATCATCAACTTGGAATGTTTTGCCGACTTTTAAATAGGTCAACTCACCAAGCTCAAAGGCCACAAGTTTTTTGAACAATGTACAAAAGAAAATCTACACAGCAATATGCCAGGACTACAACACTTCTTGTTTGAATATCATACCTTTCAAATTTTCTATTGAACAACTTGTCAGTGGTGTGGCAATGCTTATATCCTTCTAGCCCATCTGTCTCTGCTAATTCTAAATTATCTCTCTTTGTTCACAAAAAGGGCAGGTTGTTCTTATAGAAAAATATGGCTCAGCTGGATACAATGTTAGTGATGATATACATGGATCAAGAAGGAAAACTTGCACTTACATATCTTATCAAATTCTGTGAAGGATCGTCCCTGAAACAGTCGTTGTTCCTCTTGCCATTAATGATCTCCAGCAGTAAGACCCCAAAGATAAAGAGTGGCTTGGATCCTGCACATGATGACACATTTGCAATTTCCTACAAACAGAAAAAAATTACAAAATCATGTCATCATAAAAAGCCACCTAAAGAATCCATTAATAAACCCTCGACTTTGTTAGCATGAATGGGCGGAACACGCAAAATTTAAATCAGAGTCAGTCAATTGCCATCGGCAACATAGGAAAGAAAATCAGGAGGAGAGATTAATCGTTTGGTCCCAACAAATGTAAGAAACAATCACATGAATTCAATTAACAGAATTTAGGGAAATCAAAAGTTCTTGAGTTTTTCACTAATGTGCTAAGACTGCTCGAAGGGAGACAAAAAAAAAAAGAAAAAAAAAAAAAAAGGAAGAAGAAGAAGAAAATTCAACAAAACCAGTATACTTATTTAAGGCAACATCAGGCCATGTGATTTTGAGCCAACAGCCATACAATGGTGTGTGCTAACTAGTGAATGAGTTGGATTCATGAATGAATGTCATTTCTAAATTAGCATGCTTGTGAAATTTGGTGATTAGAATTTCTCCAAGGCGATCTTCCTACAATGAGCCCACATTCAAGTCTCTTATTCATATTCTCCATTTAACAAAAGAGAGTGAGTTTCCTACAACTCTTGTAACAGGGCTCCTTTGCATTGCCCCGAGGGCATGCAGAATGAGAATTGATTAATGATAAACAGTTCTCTAGATTTTTGTAACAGTGCGGATTTTTGCCAACCTGGAATTAGACGTCCTTAGGCAATGGGCCGCTCCTAACACCTTATTAACTTGTCAGAACTCAATCCCAAAGTCTAAAACTGCTTTTGAACCCATTTCCTTCACAAATCTAACCCTTCACCACCTTGTTCTTTCAATTTTCCCAAGTACTTTAACCCTAGACACTATCTTAAACTAGCTAAGTAATATAACTTGGATCACTTTATATACAAACTACAAAATACTAAGTACTACCTCAGACAGAAATCTTATAAGACTAAATCCTTTAGAAATAAGACAAAGTAACTAAGTGCTAAACTAGATTAGCTACGAAATCCGTTTGAATCACTTTAAATATGATCTGCAAGACCCAAAACTTATAAAATCATTGACACTAGGTTACCCTAAAATCTAAAATCAATCTCATTACCCGACTGCTCTCGGCAGCACTTTGAAACTCCGTATCAGGTCTGGACCGCACATCGGGAGTCCGATTAACACGAAGTTAAAGACTTAGGACTGCCTCGCTGGGCTTGACAACCATCTCGGAAATCAAATCTAGCCAGTGTCTCACGGCTATTCGCTTGAGTCCGGAGCGAGGGAGTGTGAAAACACTTGTTTTCTCTACAAAATAAATATCTTAAATAGTAATCTGAGACTTGTCGCTTGCGGGTCAGTATTAAGTAACCTGACCGTCAGAATCAGACCAAATTACACCCTCATATCAGGAAAAATTTCATACACATCCATGTACTCGGAATCTCCGATCGAGATCCGCTGACCGTTGAACTGAAACTGGTCCACCACGTGTGATCTGAGAAGCCGACTGGAACGAAAACTTAACTAAACCTAAATCTTATATTAGTGAGCTTAAGTCTGACCTTTGGCTCAAGGGGGCCCTCCAGAAGTCCTCCGTTAAGCTGGAAAAGTGTCGCTTTGGTTATAACCTAAGTATACCTTGACCTGGAGTATATTTCGGTGAGTTTTTAGACTATATAAGGACCTTAAACCCTCTCTCATTATAGCCATACGAATTTGAGAGAGAAGAGAGAAAAGAGAGAGAAAGTGTGGGAGATGTGGGAGAATCTCCCTGCCCTGCTTCCCTGCCGCTCCACGAGCCCCACTACTCCGTTCTAATCGCTTTTCCGGCGATTCCAGCTCCGTTTCTAGGTAAGAAACCCTAACCCTAATCTGTTTTGGGGTTGTATAGGTTGTAGGTTATGAAATAGCTAACCTATTTTATTCTATAGGTTACCAAACTGCCGTATTCAGAAACTTAGCAATTCTATCGACTCCGTTTCGATTCTACGATAAAAGGTGCGGACTTTAGGTGTATAGGTTAATGATAAATTCATGATCTGCATGCAATTGCACATGTACAAAGTGCTTTCTATTTTCTGTTTTTTGTTTCGATTAAAGATGTAGATTATGGAATTTTACATAATCTAGGTATTCGTAGAAAATACCGTATACGTATAAATTTTGGAAATGTGTTTGACATGATTATTTGTTGTATGAATATACGATATATGGATAAAATATTTATTTGGCGAAAGGATTCGCCCAAATACATATTTTACTAATATACACTATATATGTAGAAATACTATATTGTAGAAAGTACCGTATACATATATATTTTAGAGATGTGTTTGCCATGATTATTTGTTGTATAAATATATTATATATGCGTAAAATACTTACATGGCGAAAGGACTCGCCCTAACACATGTTTGCTAACATACACTAAGTATGTTGAAATAGTGTATGCTAAGTGTTTGTGAAAATGCTTGTGTGAGTAAGTGTTCGGATGATGATGCCTTAGGTGGGTGTTGAGATAGGATTCTCAACTACCTTAGAGACATGTATGATTTCCTCCATGAGGTTGTTTACTTAAACCGCTTACTTGTTCAATATATGTGTTTGTATTCCTATTTATGTAGTGCTTTATAACATGCTTTACAACATGCTTTATAACATATTTGTTAACTTGCTTGAATTACTTTGTTTATCATGCTTTACTCCACATGCTATGGACAAGAATTGATTTTGGGACTATGTCTATAGTTCAGACAATTGGTACCAGACTTGAGATCGTGGTTGAGATTCATTTCGTCACGTGAGATGTGTTCGACGAACTCGAGTCGTACTTCGGTTGGCGATTGTGGTTGGCCACGTGAAGTACTTATGCATTTCATGTCGTTCAACTTGTTGTGCACTCGAGCTAGCCGAGCTTGTCAAGTAACCCGATCTATCTAATGTATGTTCACCATGTTTGGACGCTACTGCTTGAACCTAGGGTACCAAACTTACCAGTGAAATCCCTTTTAACCATGGTACCTCGATCCGCTAAGACTCATGAGCCGGGCATGGTGGTATGGGACACCTTGGTCGAGCTGCCGGCCTACGCTGGGGCCATGTGCCTCCCTGTAATGACCAGTGAGCAACCAGACTCGTGAGCCGATTATGGTGGTATGAGACACTATATTCATGCTATCGGCCTACATTAATAAGGTGATGGGGGAGTGGTGCAACGAATGCGAGCAACAGCCCTGGCAGCCCTTTGTAGTGACCTCGAGCATACTCTGAATTTGCGTGAGGCGATGAGTTTTGCTGCAGTGTAGAGAGTATGGACTAGGCCTGTTTCTGTATAGTGATGAATCGTTAAAGAGGTGATAGGGGAGTGGTGTAACCTTTGTGCGTAACAGCCCTGGCAGCCTTTGCAGTGACCTAGAAAACACACTATCGTCTGAGATTAATTAAGACTAATGACCCTAGAATGGATCATGTTTGGGAATGATACAAGGGAGGTACCTTAGTTTCCCAATCCTGCTGTTTGAAATGGACTAATAAATACTTGGTAATCATGCTCATTATGCATTGCATGTGTCTGGAAGATGTGGAGCACTGAGGGATGAAAGCATGCCGTGAACGTCAGGTGGTGTCGCACAAGGGAGGGTGTGGTGAGGACATACATCATGACTGCATTCATACTTGCATTAATAAGAGTAGTTAGGAGTGTTTGATTTTACTGCTTTATCATTACTGCTTGACTGAATTGATAACATGTTAACCTATGCTTTACTGTTCCACTGAGTTGATCACTCACTCCAACGTTATGGGACGGTGTTTGCAACACCAACCAGATTTGTTGAGTTTCAGGTGATGGCGATGCTTATGAAGCAGAGCCGGACCACTACTATGATGTTGAGGAGTTCTCCTACTTATAACTCTCTGACAGGTCTATGAAGACCTGGTAATGTATTGACAGGGCTATGTTACTTGGGATAGTAGACATTACACTTCCTCACATTTGGTAAGGTTTAGAATTGTACTTGTAATTATTTAACCTGGTAACTTTATCATACTCTAGAGACTCACCACAGTTTTTTATATTTTATATGTCTATCACAGTCTTTTGTTCACTCCCCAAGTATAGGGTTGTGATGTAGTAATAAACTCGGTAAGACCGAGGTCGAATCCACAGGGACTGAAACCTGTATGTAATCTGAAACTAACTAGGACTAGAACTAGAATGAGATGAAATCTAAAACAAGTGTAATTTGAAGGAATAATGGTGAAAACAGTAATATAAAATTTAAGGAATTCAGAAATAGGAAACTAGGGATTCAGAGGATCCACTTGTAGAGATCGGAGAGATCTTATGCCTGGATAAAAAATCAGGGAAATTAACTGAACTGCCATTAATATAGTTTTCAAGAGATGAGAGGTGTATGAATTAGAATGGATTCCATCACCAAACCATGCTCAGGAGACAAAGCAAACAACAGAATTAAACTAATTACCAACCAATCAATCAATGTATGAAGGTTAGGAAGGGTACCGACATCCAACCATGCCCAGGAGACTATGGTGAACAACAGGGCTTTCTCACGTCATAAACATAAAAGAAAGGAAGATGCTCAAAGCTATCGCAGACCCATTGTAATTTTAGTCACAACAGACCATTACAAACTAAAAACATTCCCATTAATAAACTAAAATCAACATCAGTTCACTTTTAAATAAAAGGCACAAGCAACAGGCCCTCCCATCACGTTACAAGCTTCACCTCTTAGCCATAGCTAAGAGGATTTAGCCACACGTAGGCATAATGAGGCTAATCTCAATTAAACATAAAGACAAGAAATACAAACTCTTTCTCTCTCCTGCTTAGTCTCCACGTCCATGCCCTTGGAATTCTAGCTGTAGATTGCTGTTCACTCCCCAAGTATAGGGTTGTGATGTAGTAATAAACTCGGTAAGACTGAGGTCGAATCCCAAGGGACTGGAACTTGTACGTTATCTGAAACTAAATAGAAATAGAACTAGAATGAGATGAAATCTAAATCGATTGTAATTTGAAAAATAATGATGAAATATTAATCTAAACTGAGAAGAAAATTCAGAGAAGGGAAACTAGGGATTCAGAGGTTCCACTTGTAGAGATCAGGGAGATCTTATGCCTGCTTTACAAATCATGGAGATTAACTGAACTGACATTGATATGATTTTTAAGAGATGAAAGGTATATGAATTAGAATGGATTCCATCACCAAACCATGCCCAGGAGATAAAGTAAACAATAGAATTAAACTAATTACCAACCAATCAATGTATGAAGGTTAGGAAGGGTACCGTCATCCGACCATGCCCAGCAGACGATGGTGAACAACAGGGCTTCCTGACGTCATAAACATAAAGAGGAAAAGAACATGCTCAAAGCCATCGCAGACCCATTGTAATTTCGGTCACAACAGACCATTAAAGACTAAAAACATTCCCTTAATTAAACCCAAATCAACATCAGATCAATCTAAACAAAAGGCAAGCAAAGAGTTCCCATCACACTACAAGCTTAACCTCTTAGCCCTAGCTAAGAGGTTTAGCTACACATGAGTGGACTAGATCTCTTAAAATAAGATAAATAAATAAAGCAGCTAAAAAAACAAACTCTTTTTCTCTCTTTCTCTCTCTCTCCTCACGTCTCCAAGCTTCCAACCGTAGGTAATAATCCCTCCATACCCTCTCTCCCTCTCCTTTTATAGAGCCTGGAAGGAGACCTTGCTAGAGTCGGAGTGCAACCCGTTTGCAGCAGCAGAAATCGGCCGCATGCGTAGTGTTTCTGCAGCCAAAATCGGACCTCCAAAACTCCCTTGTTCCTGTGATTCTGTCAAAAAGAATACCGTCTCTTGGGACGTTTTTGGGCTAGCAAAATGATGGACGGTTTGGATTTTTGAATCGATCAAAGACGGTGGATCAAAAACTCCCGAAATTACCGGTTTTCACGGACGCGTAACAGAGCTTACGCGAGTTACTCTGTCCGTTGGTGGGGCCCATGATTGGTGATAAAAGAGAAATCCAACCCGTTCATTAGAAACGTGTTGAAAATTCCATAAAAAATGTGTAATTTTGGTTGAATTTGGTGCTTTCCAATCTTAATTTTTACTTTACCGTCCATTCCTGCGTTTACATGAGATTTTCCTGTGCAGGCATGCATCGGAGCAAAAGAAGATCTTGGGTGGGGTTATTCCCACCCCCAGGGTGAATGGGACGGTCCTGATTGGGACTTAGAATCAAGATGGTGGCCCACTGCAACGAGTCGGTGGCTCTGTTCGCAGACAACAGAGAAAAACCGTCCGCTGAGCTGTTGGCGGGGCCCACAATTCAAATCGGCTGAGAAATCCATGCCGTCCATTGTCTTCAGGGTGAAAAACCGTCAGGAAAGGGATGTTTTTGCAGCAGTTTCTGTGTGGCCCACAAGAATCTTCATTCCGCCGTTCATCTTCTTTTAACGGCTAGGATCTTCTGATAGTTTGCATGGGGTCAAACTGGCACCTACACGAGGGTAATATCCCATCTTAGAAGAGTTTGGACGGTCCAGATCTTCTGAAAGGAGGATGTGTGTGGTCCACTAAAAAAAACCGGCAGTCGACAGCGTTTTCTACGAAACGGATCGGGTCAGCGGGCGCTGACCGATCGTCTAGATCCGGTGTACATAGAGTGCACTTGTGCACTGTGCACAGCCATGGTCAATGGGATCCGATCATGATGTATGTAGGAAATCCGTTCCGTCCATTCCTTTCTTCATCCAATTTAACACGTTGAGACCAATATTGAAACATATCCAGAGATCAGGTGGGCCCCACTTAAAGAATTCAGTGGCTGATCTGTCCATTGGCCTATTTCTCGAGATCTCCAATGGCTGAAATTTAATATGTACGGTTAATTTATGGCCCACATCCCATGTGTGAAGTTTCGAGCCGATCTGATGGCGGGAACCCTGTGATCTTTCATTCTGATTGCCTTTCAGGTCACTTGAGCTTCAGTTTCTCAATTTCCTTAGATTTCTGACGTTGATCTTGGTCCCCTGGAGTCCGTCCCCTTGCTTTTGGTGTCATCAGAGCAGTGAATTCATGCTTTAGGCATCCTTTTTCAGCCCAAGCTCCTAAAGTCACCTTGCAACACAAACATGTTTAAAATAGTCTATTAAACAGTATCATGTTCATAAATGTAGGCAATAACTAGGGTCTGCTATGTAATATTTGACCCTCAACACAACCCCCAACCAGCATTTTGCTAGTCCCGAGCAAAATATGCGAAAATTAAGTTGAGAACTACGAGACAATTCTTATGAAGCCGAGTGATATTTTGAAAAACAATCCAGATATGAGAAATCTTAAGATTCATGAATGTTGATTATCAATTTCTCCTGACCTCTCATGCACGGTGAATTTCATAATGAAGTTCAAAGATTAATCCATAAACTATAATAATTTTAAACATTGAGCTCCATGGGTGTATAGTGTAATCTCAGCCTGTCATCTTTAAGAGATCAAATTGTCGATTTCATGATATCATCAGTAATCAATTAGAAAATTCATAACAACCATCACCTAAACCAGTACTTTGCCTCACAGATCATTCTTTCATTTTCTAGTTTTTTTTTTTTTTCATAACAAGATGGGAATCAAATTTTCACTTATAGGGAGCAGACCTATGGTGAAACTAGTCACCCAACTCTTTCTAACTGTTAATTATGGAAAATCGAATTTTCACCTATAGGGAGCAAACCCATGGTGTAATTCTCTCTCTCTTTTTTTTAATTTTTTTTTATACCCTGGTGGCCAAATCTTTTAGGCTGGTTTCTTTCATGCTCAGTGATTACCAAATTAACCCTTCAGTTTCGGACCGGAACCTTAATGTGTAAGCGAGGTGTGATATGAGAAATCATGGCTCAATCAATGTTTAAAACTTCTAATCATGGATTAACAATTCAAACTTAACTGTGAAATCTAACGAGCAACTGAATCCAAGAGTAGTAAATCACCAACATTCCATATCCCGTAATTCTAAATCAAAGATGGCCATCAAAATCACTTCGAATTCACAAGAATGTTCAGAAAAAAATTTAAAAATTTTCACAATTTTTGCTCAAGACCAAGAAAAACACTGATTAGGTTTCCTAATCTCCTACCCCCAACCTAAAATCTACATTGTCCTCAATGTAAAAGATGTAAGCATGCAATACACATGGGACAACGAAAGTACATGAGAAGTGATGGGAAGATAGTACCTGGATGATGAATTGTGAGAGACTTTCCAAGAGATCGCAGCATGGAATCCGGTCAGCACGAGAGAGAAAGCAGAACAAAAATAACAAAAATAAAATCCTACCTATACCACTTTCGCAGGTGCTCTCGATTGCATTTAGCGCATGCAACAAGCCTTTAAACCCCTAGGTTTCCCCTAGTGGACGAGTTGTAGTCTCGTGAGGGTTTGCAGTAATGTTACCCACAAACATTGAACTAGCTAATTATGGAAAAGAAATGGCATGAAAAGATGGGTTGCCTCCCAGAAGCGCTAAGTTTATCGTCTTCAGCCAGATAAATAAAACAACTACCCTAGTCCTAAGAAAGCGATAAACCTACCTATACCTCCATCAGACTAGGAGATCAGTCCTGATAAACAGGATCAGTCAGAGGCATGGACATGTCCTCTGAATCAAATGTCTCGACAAATGGCTTTAAGCGATGTCCATTTACTTTAAACTCCTTGCCATTGTCGGGGTCTCTTATCTCGACAGCCCCATGAGGATATGCAGTAACAATAATGTAAGGGCCGGTCCAACGAGATCGAAGCTTACCAGGAAAGAGATGTAATCGAGAATTATACAAAAGGACTTTCGGCACGGCATGAATGATTTTCATAGAATATGTTGGTCATGAAACGCCTTCATCCCGTCCTTGTAAATTCTCGAGTTCTCGTATGCGTCGTTCGGATTTCTTCAAGTTCATTTAAATGAAGTTTGCGTAGCGAGCGGCGTTGTCCAAATTGAAATTTAGATTTTGATCGCCCAAAGAGGCTCTATGTTCCAACTCCACAGGCAAGTGGCAAGCCTTCCCATAGACGAGTCTAAAGGGAGACATTCCAATAGGAGTTTTAAAAGCAGTACGGTATGCCCATAAGGCATCGGTCAATCGAATTGACCAATCCTTACGGTCATGGTTAACCGTTTTTTCCAAAATGTGTTTGATCTCCCTATTAGAAATCTCTCACTTGCCCACTTGTCACAGTATGGTATGGGTGCTCACCTTATGAGAGATACCATATTTCTTCATTATACTCTCGAATGACCTATTACAAAAGTGTGAGCCCCCATCACTAATAATGGCTCGAGGCATTCCGAATGGGGAAAGGATGTTCTCTTTTAGGAATTTAATGACCGTGCGATGGTCATTATTCCGACACGGAATCACTTCGACCCATTTAGTGACATAGTCTACGGCAAGCAAAATATATAAATTCTCAAAAGATTGGGGAAATGGTCCCATGAAATCGATGCCCCAACAATCAAATGCCTCTATGATAAGAATGGGATTCAAGGGCATCATATTTCAACGGGACAATGCTCCCAATTTCTGACAACGCTCACAAGCTTTGCAAAACTCATGAGTGTCCCTGAACATAGTGGGCCAATAGAAGCCACACTGCAGAATCTTGGCCGTGGTCTTTTTTGTAGAAAAGTGACCACCACAGGCCTGTGAGTGACAGAAAGAGATGACACTCTGATGCTCATCGTCTGGCACACATCTTCTCAAGATTTGGTCCGGGCAATACTTAAACAAGTATGGATCATCCCAGAAGAAGTTGCGCACCTCGGTGAAAAATTTCTTCTTATCTTCAAGTGATCCAATGTGACTGGTATGAAACCTGTAGCAAGATAATTAGCAATATCAGCGAACCAAGGTGAATGGGAGACTCTGAACAGTTGTTCATCAGGGAACATGTCGTTGATATGGGTCGCCTCAAGGGAATCAGAGGTATTAAGGCGAGAAAGGTGATCGGCCACTACGTTCTCTACTCCATTTTTATCTTTAATTTCCAAATCAAATTCTTGGAGTAAAAAGATCCATCGTATCAGGCGGGGCTTAGAATCATTCTTAGAAAGAAGATACTTCAGTGCCGCATGATCTGTATAGATAATGATCTTGGATCCGATCAGGTAGGACCTAAATTTGTCTAAGGTGAACACTACGGCTAAGAGTTCTTTTTCCGTAGTCGAGTAGTTCACTTGGGCAGGATTTAAAGCCCTACTCGCGTAATGGATGACGTAGGGCCTCTTATCTTTTCTCTGGCCTAGAACTGCTCCAAGAGCATAATCAGAAGCGTCGCACATAAGCTCAAAAGGAAGGCTCCAGTCGGGTGGCTGCATGATGGGTGCAGTGGTTAACATGCCTTTAAGCTAGGTGAAAGCTTCCTGGCATTACTCAGTCCACTCGTATGGAACATCCTTTTGAAGAAGATTACATAAAGGACGAGAGAGGAGACTAAAGTCCTTTATGAATCTCCTGTAAAATCCTGCGTGTCCTAAGAAGGATCGCACGTCCCTGATGTTCTTGGGTGGAGGCAGGTTAGAGATAAGATCGATTTTTGCCTTATCTACCTCAATTCCCTTGGACGAGATGATGTCCAAGGACAATTCCCTTATGAACCATGAAATGACACTTCTCCCAATTAAGTACCAAGTTCTTTTCTTCACATCTTTTCAGCACACATTTAAGACTTTCTAAGCACTTGCTGAAAGATGAACCATAGACAGAGAAATCGTCCATGAAGACCTCTAGATATTGCCCCACCATATCGAAAAGATACTCAACATACATCGCCGAAAGGTGGCAGGGGGCATTACATAGTCCAAATGGCATCCTTCGGTAAGCAAAGGTGCCGTAGGGACATGTAAATGTGGTCTTTTCTGGTCCTCGGGGCGATTTCAACTCGATTATAGCCCGAATACTCGTCAAGGAAACAATAATAGGAATGACCAAGCTAGCCTTTCCAAGATTTGATCGATGAAGGGCAAAGGAAAGTGATCCTTCCTTGTGACGGTATTCAACTTTCTGTAGTCAATGCACATTCTCCAACCAGTAGTAACTCTAGTTGGCACGAGTTCATTATTAGCATTGGCTACGATGGTGATTCCGGACTTCTTAGGAACCACCTGAGTTGGACTCACCCATTGACTATCAGATATAGGGTATATGATACCCACATCCAATAGTTTAAGAACCTCGGCCTTAACCACTTCCTTCATGTTTTGATTTAATCTATGTTGTGGTTGCCGAGCGGTCTTTGCATTTTCCTCAAGATATATGTGGTGAGTGCAAATCGAGGGATCGATTCCCTTGAGGTCCGCTATAGTCCATCCTAGGGCTCCTTTATGCTCAATGAGAGTAGATATGAGCATACTCTCCTGTTCTTTCTCCAGGTGGGCAGAGATCACCACCGGGTATGTCTCATCTTGACCTAAATAGGCATATTTCAAATCAGATGGCAAAGGTTTTAGGTCAAGCTTCGGTGCCTTGAGGTTAGACGGTAGAGGCACTACATCAGTTTGTGGCAATTCTTCAAATTGTGGCCTCCACCGGTTAACTTCAAGTACCGGTGCAGTATCAAGCAAGGCACACGTCTCCCTAATCATATCATCATCAAACTCATGGGAGTGGGCCAAGCACGTCTCTAGAGGATCAGAGGATAAGGTAAGGGGTGTGCTATCTTCCACGAAAGTATCGATCATGTTAATGTCGTGGACATCGTCATCATCCTCTGCGTTGCTGCTGTTATTGAAAAAGATGTTTGACTCCAATGTCAAATTTCCAAAAGACATAGTCATGACACCATTCCTACAATTGATGATTGCATTTGACGTGGCAAGGAATGGGCGACCAAGAATGACGGGAATCTGAGTGCTCATGTTGTTGATGGGTTTGGTGTCCAGGATGATAAAATCTATAGGGTAGTAAAATCTATCAACTTGGACTAACACATCCTCAATAATCCCTCTTGGTACATGAACAGTTCGATCTGCAAGTTGTAGTGTGGTTAGGGTGGGTTTTAACTCACCTAATCCTAACTGTTTGTATACCGAGTAGGGGATCAGATTGACGCTCGCTCCCAAGTCAAGAAGTGCGTGATCAATTCGATGGTTCCCGATTACACATGATATGGTTGGGCTACCGGGATCCTTGAATTTCTGCGGCACGTCTTGCTTCAGGATGACACTCACTTTCTCAGTCAAGAAGATTTTCTTTTGAATACTCTGCCGTCTTTTGGTCGTGCATAGGTCTTTCAGAAATTTTGCATATAGAGGAACCTGTTTTACGACATCAAGTAGAGGAATGTTGACTTTCACTTGTTTCAACACCTCCAGAATATCCTGAGAGTTAGAAAGACGTTTTGGTGCAACCAACCGTTGGGGGAACGGAGCAACTGGCTTCTCTAGAAGTTCTAGTTCTAATTTTTGTGGGACATCACGAGATCCATCATTATTGTCCTCTTCTGGTTCTTGAGGCTTTTCGGGCCTAACCGGGAGGGTTTTATCAATGATCTTCCCACTCCTAAGAGTGGTGATGGATTTAGCGTGTCCCATTTGATTTGAAGAGCTGGGATCATTTATCTCGTATTGCGGTTTAGGATTGGGGAGTGGTTGTGCAGGAAGCATCCCCTTTTCTATAACCGTCATACGTGAATCTATTTTTTGCATAAAGTCTGTAAGTCCACGCACTGCCTGAGTCAGCTCTTGTATGGAATTTTGAACCGGTTCTTCTTGAGGTTTCCCCTGATTTGGATTTTGATTGAAGAAACTTTGAGGGGTAGCAGTTTGTCCATTCCTCCAACTAAAATTTGGATGATTTCTCCAACCAGGATTGTATGTATTGGAGGTAGATCCATTGAAAGGTCTTTGATAATTATTTACAGCATTAGCTTGCTCATTCAACACTCCTCAAAAGGCAGATATGGTAGGACAATTTTCAGTTGTGTGAATGTTGCAATCACAGATGCCGCAAACAATTTCATTAACCTTATCCTTCTTTCCTTCCATGGCCTCGACTCTTCGCATGAGATTAGTCACTTTAAAATTTACATCGTCCTCTTCTTTCAGGAGATATACTCCACCTTTCTCCTTAGATTGAGTTGGCCTAGGCGTGGTGTTTGATTTTGGGTAATGGTCCCATGATTGTGCATTCTCGGCAAGTCTATCGAGGTAATCCCATACCTCGTCAACCTCTTTATTCATGAATTCTCCATTACACATTGTCTCAACCAGTTGGCGCATGGAAGATGTCAGTCCATCATAAAAAAATTTGTAATGCGCCACATTTCAAAACCGTGTTGTGGGCATGAACTGACAAGATCCTTGAACCTTTCCCAACATTGGTAGAATGTTTCATCTTCCTTTTGGGCGAAGTTCATGATTGCCTTTCTGAGGGTAATCGTTTTATGGTGTGGGAAAAATTTCTTTATGAATTCCCTCTGCAAATCATTCCATGTGCCAATGGATCTAGGACGCAGTGAATGTAACCACGTCTTAGCCTTTTCTTTCAAGGAAAAAGGAAAGAGTTTCAGCCTGATTGTATCCTCGGATACATTGGGAAAGTATAAAGTGGCTATAATCTTATCGAACTCTTTCAAATGTAAGTATGGACTTTCTGATTCAAGCCCATGGAATTTAGGAAGGAGTTGGATAACTCCTGGCTTGATGTCCATCTGTCTTGTGTTTTCAGGAAAAATCATGCATGAGGGCGTGCTCACCCCCGCCGGTTGTAAATAATTTCGTAAGGTACGAGGCGAGGGTGCTTGAAGCACCTCATTCTCATCATGTACTTCCTCATCCATCTGTTGAGGTAGTGCTTGAGGTTGATTTGCAGCCATAACCTCAATAAACTCAGGGGAATTCGAGCGGTGTCTAATCCTGCGATGGACAGTCAACCCCTCAACTAATCCTCCTTCAGTCAAGAGATGTCGAGTGTCGTCACGGGCCCACTTGGGCATGAAACACTCACAGCCCTCAATCAAATCCTAAACCTAATCCTAAGAAAGAAAATATGAATCTAGAAAGAAAGAGAGGTTTGGAAAGAGACTACCAAATTGGAGTCCCTAAGCTAAAGACCTGCAAAACAAAACTAGTTTCTAAATAGAAGAAATTTCTAAAGCAAACCAAATCTAAAGAGTTAGAAAATCTAGAAAATCAGAAAGAGTTTACCAAACTAGAAGTTCTATCTTAACAACCTACAGAATAGAAAATAAGTTAGTTCTATGAATCAAAATAGAAAACAAAATTAAAAATTAAAATTAGTAAAATCCTAATCTTAAACTAACTCTAAATCCAATTAATTTCAGAAAATCGTAGCCGTCAATCCCCCGCAACGGTGCCAAAAACTTGTTCACTCCCCAAGTATAGGGTTGTGATGTAGTAATAAACTCGGTAAGACCGAGGTCGAATCCCAAGGGATTGGAACTTGTACGTTATCTGAAACTAAATAGAAATAGAACTAGAATGAGATGAAATCTAAATCGATTGTAATTTGAAAAATAATGACGAAATATTATCTAAACTAAGAAGAAAATTCAGAGAAGGGAAACTAGGGATTCAGAGGTTCCACTTGTAGAGATCAGGGAGATCTTATGCCTGCTTTACAAATCATGGAAATTAACTAAACTGATATTGATATAATTTTTAAGAGATGAAAGGTATATGAATTAGAATGGATTCCATCACCAAACCATGCCCAGGAGACAAAGTAAACAATAGAATTAAACTAATTACCAACCAATCAATGTATGAAGGTTAGGAAGGGTACCGTCATCCAACCATGCCTAGGAGACGATGGTGAATAGCAGGGCTTCCTGACATCATAAACATAAAGAGGAAAAGAACATGCTCAAAGCCATCGCAGACCCATTGTAATTTCGGTCACAATAGACTATTAAATACTAAAAACATTTCCTTAATTAAACCCAAATCAACATCAGATCAATCTAAACAAAAGGCAAGCAAAGAGTTCCCATCACACTACAAGCTTCACCTCTTAGCCGTAGCTAAGAGGTTTAGCCACACATGAGTAGACTAGATCTCTTAAAATAAAATAAATAAATAAAGCAGCTAAAAAAACAAACTCTTTTTCTCTCTTTCTCTCTCTCTTCTCACGTCTCCAAGCTTCCAACCGTAGATAATAATCCCTCCATACCCTCTCTCCCTCTCCTTTTATAGAGCCTGGAAGGAGACCTTGCTGGAGTCAGAGTGCAACCCGTTTGCAGCAGCAGAAATCGGCCGCATGCGTAGTGTTTCCGCAGCCAAAATCGGACCTCCAAAACTCCCTTGTTCCTGTGATACTGTCAAAAAGAATACCGTCTCTTGGTACGTTTTTGGGCTAGCAACACGATGGACGGTTTGGATTTTCAAATCGATCAAAGACGGTGGATCAAAAACTCCCGAAATTACCGGTTTTCACAGACGCGTAACAGAGCTTACGTGAGTTACTTTGTCCGTTGGTGGGGCCCATGATTGGTGATAAAAGAGAAGTCCAACCCGTCCATTAGAATCGTGTTGAAAATTCCATAAAAAATGTGTAATTTTGGTCGAATTTGGTGCTTTCCAATCATGATTTTTACTTTACCGTCCATTCCTGCGTTTACATGAGATTTTCCTGTGCGGGCATGCATCGGAGCAAATATTCCCACCCCCTGGACTGAATGGACGGTCCTGATTGGGACTTAGAATCAAGATGGTGGCCCACTGCAACGAGTCGGTGGCTCTGTTCGGCAACAGAGAAAAACTGTCCGCTGAGCTGTTGGCGGGGCCCACAATTCAAATCGGCTGAGAAATCCATGCCGTCCATTGTCTTCAGGGTGAAAAACCGTCAGGAAAGGGATGTTTTTGGAGCAGTTTCTGTGTGGCCCACAAGAATCTTCATTCCGCCGTTCATCTTCTTTTAACGGCTAGGATCTTCTGATAGTTTGCATGGGGTCAAACTGACACCTACACGAGGGTAATATCCCATCTTAGAAGAGTTTGGACGGTCCAGATCTTCTGAAAGGAGGATGTGTGGGGTCCACTAAAAAAAATCGGCGGTCGACGGCGCTTTTTCAGCCATTTGTTGCATTTTTCTGCGAACGGATCGGGTCACGGCGCCGACCGATCGTCTAGATCCGGTGTACATAGAGTGCACTTGTGCACCGTGTGCACACCATGGTCAATGGGATCCGATCATGATGTATGTAGGAAACTGCTCCGTCCATTCCTTTCTTCATCCCATTTAACACGTTGAGACCAATATGAAGCATATCCAGAGATCAGTGGGCCCCACTTAATGAATTAAGCGGCTGATCTATCCATTGGCCTATTTCTTGAGATCTCCAATGGTGAAATTCAATATGTACGGTTAATTTATGGCCCACATCCCATGTGTGAAGTTTCGAGCCGATCCGATGGCTGAACCCCGTGATCTTTCATTTCGACCGCCTTTCGTGCCACTTGAGCTTCAGCTCAATTTCCTTAGATTTGACGTTGATCTTGGTCCCCTGGAGTCCGTCCCTTGTTTTTGGTGTCATCGAGCGGTGAATCCATGCTTTAGGCACCCTTTTTTTTCAAGCTCCTAAAGTCACTCAGAACACAAACATGTTTAAAATAGTATGTTAAACAGTATCATATTCGTAAATGTAGGCAATAACTAGGGTCTGCTATGTAATATTTGACCCTCAACAATTGCCCCCCCCCCCCACTCCCTCTCTCTTACTTCTTTCTTTTATAAGCGCCAACAGGGTCGGTGTGCGTAAGGAGGGGCGGTGCTTGGTCGTTGAAGGAGTCTCCTGCATGGAGAATGCGAACAGTGGAGTGTACGCACTCCTTTAGTAGCAAAACGTGGAGAATGCGGTCGCTGTTTTACGTAGCAAAGAACGGGAAGATCTGCTCCCCTTCCCTTCCTTTCTTTCCCAAGAAATAGCGTCTCCTAAGACAGTTTTCGACAGCCTACATGATGAACGGATTAGATCTTCCATCCAATCAATGGCCATGATCGTGCAACGACCGCAAGAACGAGCAGAGACAGATGAAAACAGGGCCGGCGTAAACTGTTTACGCTGCGTAATTGGTGGGGTCCATGTTGGTCATCAAAAGATAAATCCACTCCGTCTATTGCATTCTCCTCGAAAAACCATTAAGAATGGACGGTTTTTGGAGCATTTTAAATGTGGCCCACGAGATCTTTCACTCCACCGTCCATCCTCCGTTTGGACGACGGGATTTAGCTCCTCGCGATATTCCGTAATTCTGACACCTAGGCATGGGTTTTGGCTAACCTTAGTGACGAATGTACGGCTTGGATCTTTCAAATGAGTGAGAGGTGGGTCCCACAATTGAAATCAGCGTCCACAAGGTGCGGACGCTGTTGAGTTTCTCAGCTTGGGAAGAAAGGTCGGTCAAGACCTTTGACCAAGTTCTCTTGGTCCGGTACACCGAGAGTGCACTTGTGCACTGTGCACTGGCAACTGCAAGTGGGGTCCACTCATGATGTGTGTGGAAAATCCGCTCCTTTCATCTGTTTTAGAACCTCATTTAAGGGGTTGAGACTAAAACTGAAGTATATCCAGATTTCAGGCGGGCCCCAAATCATGATTTTAGGGGCTGAACTGTCCTTCGGGTCACTTTCACAAGGATCCAATGGGTCAAATTTGACATGTACGGTTAAATTATGGTCCTCAGGCCATGTGTGAAGTTTCAAACTGAACGGATGGTGGAAACCCTATGATCTTACATTCTGGCTGACTTTCAGGCCACTTGAGCTTCAGTTTCTTGATTTTCTCGGATCACTGGCATGTAAATCCATCGATCTTGGTCCCCTGGGGTCCATCCCTTTCCTTGGTGAATTCAGAGCGTCAAATCCACGCTTTTAGAACCTTTTTTTTTGCAATCCATGCTCTCAAATACACCCTGCATCACAAACATGGTTAAAACCGGGCGTTAAACAGTATCATGTTCATAATTCTGGGTAATAAATGTGGTCTAATATGTAATATTTGACCCTCAACACAACCCCCAACCAGCATTTTGCTAGTCCCTAGCAAAGTATGCGAAGAATAAATTGAGAATTACAGGATAATTTTTATAAACCCAAGTGATTTTTAAAGAACAATTTAGATACTATAATTCTAAGATTCATGATTGTTGGGCATTACTTTCTCTTGGACTCAAGCACACGGTAAACTTCATAATCAAGTTCAATGTATTAACCATAAATTAGAAAATATTTTAAACATTGAGTTCCATAGGTGTATAGTGTAGTCTCGACTTATCATCATTAAGGGATTCAATCATTAATTTCCATGATAACATTGATGAATCAAAGAGCATTTAGGACAACCAAAACCTAAACCCGAACTTGCCTTACAGTTATTCTTTTCATTCTTTCAACTTTTGATTTTTTTTTCATTAAAGGTAACGCCAAGAAGGGGAGTCCAATCCTCACCTATAGGGAGCAAACCTATGGTGAAGACCGTACACCTAAACCTTTTTCATATATCATCCATGGGGAATTAAATCCACACCTATAGGGAGCAAACCTATGGTGAAGATTATTTGCCCAACCTTTTTCCAAAGGTATCTATTTATTTATTTATTTTTTAGCTAGGTATTTTCTTTTTCTTCAATTGATCATGACGGGCAAATTTTTCAGGTTAGTTCCTTACGTGCTTAGTGATTACCAAGTTAACCCTTCGATATCAAATTGAAACCTTAATGTGAAAGTGAGATGTGACATGTGAGAGCATGACTCAATCAATGTTTACAACTTCTAATTCTGGTTTAACAATTCAAGCTTAACTATGAAATTCAACAGATACTGAATCCAAGAGTCATAGATTACCAACGTCACATATCTTGAAATTCTAAGTGCCTTAGATGGTTGTTAAAATCACTTTGAATTCACAAGAAATGCCAAAAAAAATTAAAAATTTTCACAATTTTTGCTTAAGACCAAGAAAATACTGATTAGGCAACCTAATCTCTCACCTCCAACCTAAAATCTACATTGTCCTCAATGTAAAATATATGAGCATGCAATGCACATGAGACAATGAAAGTAAAAGAGGAGAGATGGAAAGATAGTACCTGAATAACGAATCGAGAGAGATTTTTCAAGAGATTGCTGGGAAGAGCAGATCAGTACAAGAGTGAAACCGACAAAAATAACAAAACAAAGTCCTACCTATACCACTTTTACAGGTGCTTTCGATTGCATTTAGCATATGCAACAAGCCTTTAAACCCCTAGGTTGCCCCTAGTGGACGAGTTATAGTCTCGTGAGGGTTTGCAGCAATGTTACCCACAAACATTAAACTAACTAATTATGAAAAAGAAATGAAATGAAAAGCTGGGTTGCCCTCCAAGAGCGCCAAGTTTACCTTCTTCAGCCAGACAAATAAAGCAAACTACCCTAGTCCTAAGAAAACAGGGAGAAAAAAAAAACCTACTCAGTCATGCCACACAGTTCCTCTTCTGGCCAATATCTGGATAAATTTCTCAGTAGATTTCTCAACAGGATCATCCAAAAGCCCTTTTTGCAATAGGCTTTGATGCCCTGGAGCATGAATGGCCAGAGAGACTTATGTACCTTAGCAAAAATTTGTCATTGATCCGCCTGAGGTATTCAAAGTATATATGATTCACCTGTGTCAGAAAAAGTCTCAAAGTTAGTATCCCATGGTGAATCAAAGACTACAGGTAGATAAAATTCAGAAAAATTTTTGAGAAGTAATGTAGTTTCAATGCATTCCGAAGTTCCAGGCTTCAGTTCAATTTTCAGTCCTTCCTCCTTTAATAGTAGACGTTTAGGATTAGGGGAAGAAGGGACTTCAGAATAAGGGTTCCCTCGGTCAATGATGACTACCGAGACGTCATCTTGCAAGGCATCCACTTTATCTTTTAACATGGGATCGTTTGAATCTGTAGAGTGTGCCAAGTAATCATCCAAAGAGTCGAAACATTCAGTTGAAAGGAGTTCATTCATTCTATTGAGATCTGTGATGATGTGTCCAGTAACTCCTTTATCTTCTTCGAGAGTAGAAATGAGCATACTCTCTTGTTTGTTCTCAAGGTGGGATGAAATCACCATTCGGTATGTTTCTTCTTGACCTAAATAGGCGTATTCCAAATTAGAGGGTAAAGGTTTTAGGTCAAGCTTCGGTGCTTTGAGGTTAGACGGTAGAGGCATTGCATCGGTTTTGGGCAACTCTTTAAATTGTGGCCTCCATCAGTTAACTTCAAGTACCGGCGCTGTATCAAGCACGGTACACGTCTCCCTAATAATGTCATCATCCAAATCATGGGAGTGTGTCAGGTACGTCTCTAGAGGGTCAGAGGATAAGGTCAGAGGTGTTTTATCTTCCACGAAAGAATCAATCATGTTAATGTCGTGGAAATCATCATCATCCTTTGAGTTTCTGCCGTTATTGAAAAAGATGTTTGACTCCAATGTCATGTTCCCGAAAGACATAGTCATGATACCATTCCTGCAATTGATAATTGCGTTTAAAGTGGCAAGGAATGGGCGACCAAGAATCACGAGCATCTGAGTGCTCATGTTATTGATGGGTTCGGTGTCTAGGATGATAAAGTCTACAAGGTAGTAAAATCTATCAACCTGTACCAACACATCTTCGATTATCCCTCTTAGTACACGAATAGAGCGATCAGCAAGTTGTAGTGTGGTTAGGGTGGGTTTTAATTCACCCAAACCTAACTGTTTGTATACCGAGTAGGGAATCAGATTGACGCTCGCTCCTAAGTCAAGAAGTGCGTGATCAATTCGATAATCCCCGATTACACATGATATGGTTAGGCTACCGGGATCTTTGAATTTCTGCGGCATGTCTTGCTTCAGGATGGCACTCACTTTCTCAGTCAAGAAGATCTTCTTTTGAATACTTTACCATCTTTTGGTCGTGCATAGGTCTTTTAGGAATTTGGCATATGAAGGTATTTGTTTTACGGCATCAAGTAGAGGAATGTTGATTTTTATTTGTTTCAACACCTCTAGTATATCCTAAGAGTTAGAAAGAAGTTTTGGTGCAACCAACCGTTGGGGAAATGGAGCAACTGGCTTCTTTTGAAGTTCCGGTTCTAATTCTTGTAGAGCAATGCTAGGTCTATCATTGTTATCTTCTTCCGGGTCCTTAGGTTTTTCATCCCTAACCGGAATAGTTTTGTTAATAGTCTTCCCACTCCTAAGAGTGGTAATAGATTCAGCCTGCTCCATCTGATCTAAAGAGCTTGGATCACTTATCTCATATTGCAGTTTTGGATTGGGGAGAGGTTGAGCAGGAAGCATCCCCTTTTCCCCAATCATTATGTGTGACTCTATCCTTTGAAGGGATGATGTAAGTGATCCTATTGCTGATCTGATATCTTGGTTGAATAACTCTTGGTCTTGAATGTGTTTTAGAACTGGATCCTCTTGAGGTTTCCCTTGAATTGGAATTTGATTGAAGAAACCTTGAGGGGTAGCAGTTTGTCCATTCCTCCAACTGAAGTTTGAATGATTTCTCCAACTAGGATTGTACGTATTAGAGGTGGGTCCATTGAAAGGTCTTTGGTAATTATTTACGGTATTAGATTGCTCAGTCAGAACCTCTTGGAAGGTAGATATAGTTGGACAATTTTCAGTTGTGTGACTGCTACAACCACAAATACCGTAAAAAACTTCCTTACCCCTATCCTTCCTCGATTCCATGGCCTCAAATTTCTTTATGAGATTAGCCACTTTAACATTGATATCATCATCCTCTTTCAGCAGGTATACCTCGCTCCTTTCCTTTGATTGAGTAGGCCTAGAAGTGGTACTCGATTTTTGATATGCGTCCCATGATTATGCGTTTTTAGGAAGTCTATCCAAGTAATCCCACACATCATCAACATTTTTATTCATAAATTCTCCATTGCACATTGTCTCGACTAATTGGTGCATGGAAGATGTCAGCCCATCATAGAAAAAGTGCATAATGCGCCACGTTTCAAAACCGTGTTGTGGGCAAGAGCTGACAAGATCCTTGAACCGCTCCCAACATTGGAAGAATGTTTCATCCTCCCTTTGGGCAAAGTTCATGATTGATTTTCTAAGAGTGTTCATTTTATGATATGGAAAAAATTTCTTTATGAACTCTCTTTGTATATCATTCCATGTGCCAATAGATCTAGGACGTAGTGAATGCAACCACGTCTTAGCCTTTTCTTTCAAAGAAAAGGGGAAAAGTTTCAGCCTGACTGTGTCCTCAGACACGTTTGGAAAATATAAAGTGGTTATAATCTCATCAAACTCTTTCAAATGTAGATACGGTTCTTCAGATTTAAGCCCATGAAACTTAGGAAGGAGTTGGATCACTCCTGGCTTGATATTCATGTGTCCCGTATTTTCTGGAAAAATCATGCATGAGGGCGTGCTCACCCCCGCCGGTTGTAAATAATCTCGTAAAGTACGAGGTGGGGGTGCTTGAGGTTGATTTGCAGCCATAACCTCAATTCAGATTCTAGACTTAGACCTAAAAGAGATAAATGAAATACAACCTAGAAAGAACGAGAAGATTTAGAAAGAAGTTACCAGATAGGAGTTCCTAAGTTAAAAACCTGTCAAACAAACCAAAACAAGTTAGTTTCTAAACTAGAAGAAATCCTAGAATTAGAAAGTTCCTAAAGATAATCCTAATCTAAATTAGAAAACAGAAAGGCTAGAAATTTAGATAGAGATTACCAATTTAAGAAGTATATGTCAGAATCCTACAAAAGAGGAAATAGGTTAGTTCTAAAAATAAAAAAATACAAAAAAAATCTAAAACTAAAGTTAGTAAAATCCTAATCTTAATATAATTCTAAAACCAATTAATTTCAAAATTACGTAGCCGTCAGTCCCCGGCAATGGCGCCAAAAAACTTGTTCACTCCCCAAGTATAGGGTTGTGATGTAGTAATAAACTCGGTAAGACCGAGGTCGAATCCACAGGGACTGAAACCTGTACGTAATCTGAAACTAACTAGGACTAGAACTAGAATGAGATGAAATTTAAAACAAGTGTAATTTGAAGGAATAATGGTGAAAACAGTAATATAAAATTTAAGGAATTCAGAAATAGGAAACTAGGGATTCAGAGGATCCACTTGTAGAGATCAGAGAGATCTTATGCCTGGATCAAAAATCAGGGAAATTAACTGAACTGCCATTAATATAGTTTTCAAGAGATGAGAGATGTATGAATTAGAATAGATTCCATCACCAAACCATGCTCAGGAGACAAAGCAAACAACAGAATTAAACTAATTACCAACTAATCAATCAATGTATGAAGGTTAGGATGGGTACTGACATCCAACCATGCCCAGGTGACTATGGTGAACAACAGGGCTTTCTGACATCATAAACATAAAGGAAAGGAAGATGCTCAAAGCTATCACAGACCCATTGTAATTTTAGTCACAACAGACCATTACAAACTAAAAACATTCCCATTAATAAACTAAAATCAACATCAGTTCAGTTTTAAATAAAAGGCAGAAGCAACAGGCCCTCCCATCACGCTACAAGCTTCACCTCTTAGCCATAGCTAAGAGGATTTAGCCACACGTAGGCATAATGAGGCTAATCTCAATTAAACATAAAGAAAAGAAATACAAACTCTTTCACTCTCCTGCTTAGTCTCCACATCCCTGCCCTTGGAATTCCAGTTGTAGATTGCCCCCCCCCCCCCCCAATCTCTTGCTTCTTTCTTTTATAAGCGCCAGCAGGGTCGGTGTGAGTAAGGAGGGGCGGTGCTTGGTCGTTGAAGGAGTCTCCTGCATGGAGAATGCGAACAGTGGAGTGTACACACTCCTTTAGTAGCAAAACGTGGAGAATGCAGTCCCTGCTTTACATAGTAAAGAACGGGAAGATCTGCTCCCCTTCCCTTCCTTTCTTTCCCAAGAAATAGCGTCTCCTAAGACAGTTTTCGACAGCCTACATGATGAACGGATTAGATCTTCCATCCGATTAACGGCCATGATCGTGCAACGGCCGCAAGAACGAGCAGAGATGAACGAAAACAGGGCCGGCGTAAACTGTTTACGCTGCGTAATTGGTGGGGTCCATGATGGTCTTCAAAAGATAAATCCACTCCGTCCGTTGCGTTCTCCTTAAAAAACCATTAGGAATGGACGGTTTTTGGAGCATTTTAAATGTGGCCCACGAGATCTTTCACTCCACCATCCATCCTCTGTTTGGACGATGGGATTTAGCTCCTCGCGATATTCCGTAATTCTGACACCTAGGCATGGGTTTTAGCTAACCTTAGTGACGAATGGATGGCTTGGATCTTTCAAATGAGTGAGAGGTGGGTCCCACAACTGAAATCAGTGTCGGCACGGTGCGGACGCTGTTGAGTTTCTCAGCTTGGGAAGAAAGGTCGGTCAAGACCTTTGACCAAGTTCTCTTGGTCCGGTACACCGAGAGTGCACTTGTGCACTGTGCACTGGCAACTGCAAGTGGGGTCTACTCATGATGTGTGTGGAAAATCTGCTCCTTCCATCTGTTTTAGAACCTCATTTAAGGGGTTGAGACCAAAACTGAAGTATATCCAGATTTCAGGCGGGCCTGGAATCATGATTTTAGGGGCTGAACTGTCCTTCGAGCCACTTTCACAAGGATCCAATGGGTCAAATTTGACGTGTACGGTTAAATTATGGTCCTCAGGCCATGTGTGAAGTTTTAAACTGAACGGATGGTGGAAACTCTATGATCTTGCATTCTGGTTGACTTTCAGGCCACTTGAGCTTCAGTTTCTTGATTTTCTCGGATCACTGGCGTGTAAATCCATCGAACTTGGTCCCCTGGGGTCCATCCCTTTCCTTGGTGAATTCAGAGCGTCAAATCCACGCTTTTAGAACCTTTTTTTTTTTTGCAATCCATGCTCTCAAATACACCCTGCATTACAAACATGGTCAAAACCGGGCGTTAAACAGTATCATGTTCGTAATTTTGGGTAATAAATGGGGTCTAATATGCAATATTTGACCCTCAACATCTTTCGCTTATAATTTAACTGTCTCTAGAGTATGATATGCTGTTTTGGCTTAATCTCACTCATGTTCAATGCACGAATACAGTCAACATTCAATCATCATTCATTTTGTTGTATAAGTGATGTTCTGGAACTTGGGAGTTGAGTTTATGCTCGACCCCTGATTTTCAGGATGTTACAATTTTTCTTTATGAATGGGTGAATATTATTGGGGGGGGGGGAAGCTGACCAATTTGACACAAGGCTCCATCTTTTGCCAATTTGTTTACCCATTCATTAGCAAACCATTATGTGGTTGACAACAACAAATCAAGTGATTTAGATAAGCCTTTTGCTTCTTCTTAGACGGGTGACAACATCCAGTGATTCAGGAAGTCTTTTGCTTCTTCTAAAATGTTATTGAGAAATGCTTATGCCAACAAAAGAAAATTGTTTTGTAAACATACATGAAAGAAAAATTTCCTACAAGTTGAATTGTTTTCACAAATGTAATTGTCTAATCACCACTCTTCATTTTCTTGAAAATTTTCTCAACAGGTCCTACTGACTCTACAGTTGGCACATTTGTACATCTATTTCAACTTTTTAAAACAGTGGTTCACACTAGATGAGTCATAGCTCATAACCAAAATTTAAAACTGGATTTCCCTGCAATGCTGATTTTTTTAGATAATCAATGCATCAAAAGCTAGAAACAATAGTTGATTTCCACTTTCTAGAGAAGTTCTCAACAACATAAATGCAAAATCAAATGTAATAGACATACTCCCATGGCACATTGCAGACAAGCATTCGATCTCCTTCATTGTCTTCATAAATAAGAACATAGTTGGGAGTTACTACCTTGCCTTCTTCATTTTGTACCTGCTTCTTGAAGTAATTTACTAAAAAAAAAAAAAAAAAAAAAACACAACGCAAAAAACTCATTCACTTGAGTTTAAATGTGGTTAAATTACTAAGAATTACACCCAAAACTCAGCACAACCTATACAAAATTTCAGCATAGCAGATTACTTAGTATATGTACACTAAAGAATCAAACAGGAAAGATAGCTTGAGTAAAACCACAGAGATTAAAAATAAGCAAGAGGAAAATATCACAGTGGGACCACTGCATTGGTTCATAAAAAAGATAAGAGTGGATTAGTGTAACCCGAGATCAAATGCAATTCTTATTGAATACAACTTTACTTTAATTTGCCCCAGCATACAGGAGTACCCCTATGTAGAATCACTGTGGGACCACTGCATTGGTTCATAAAAAAATTAACTCTGCAAATGAATTTTGCCAAATCACATTAGGATAATAGCCCAACCACAAGGCAGTTACAAAACTCAAGTGAACCACAATGTAGAAACCGTGCTAACTGTTAGACAGGCTCTCATTCCTTGTATAGTCCTTTCCATGTATAGCTTATATACCTTGTATAGTTCGTAGAGGATTTTGGTTTTATTATTTTTCCTTATATACATGACTGTAATTTCTATATATTCAACCCTTTTGGGTTGTCTCAAATACACAGAGAAGAAGAAGGAGAATCATTCTCTTCAAACCTCCATTGCTCTTGGTTTGTTTACATGGTATCAGAGCCAAGTTGATCCGAAACTGCTCCTGCATCATCCGGTCACCATTCCTGCTGCGTCCGACCGTCCCTACGTCGTCCGGCCACCCCTACTGCGTCGTCCGACCACCCTTGCATCATCTGGCCGCACCTCCTGCGTCGTCCGACCGATCCTACGACGTCCGGTGCCTCTTCTGCTTCAGATCCGCTCGTCCCTGCTTCAGATCTGCTCGTCCGGCGCCCCTCTGCTTCAGATCTGCTCATCCCTGCTCCAGATCTGCTCCAGATCCGACGCCCCTGCTCCAGATCCGACGCCCCTGCTCGGTTTTCCTGCTCCAGCCTGCTCCAGATCCAGCGCCCCTGCTCCAGATCCAACGCACCTGCTCGGTTTTCCTGTTCCAGATCAAGATCTGACGCCCCTGCTCCAGATCCGACGTCATACTCCAGATCCAGATCCGACGCCACTGATAGATTTTTCTTCTGCTCCAGATCCAGCGCCCCTACTTGATTTTCCGATTTTACATATCCAGATCAAGATCCAGCGCCCCTATTGCCTCTTGTTGCCGATTGCTTCCGATCTCCCTTTTCCAGATCCAGATCCGAGCTCCTTTGCCAGATCCAGAAACTGCAATTCCTTGGGTATCTCCTGTTGTACGGTACTTCTACGACCTTCTTCTCGCTGCAACTTCTTGTGTGCTTTACATTACTTCAGATCAATGGACAAGAACTCATCACGTACAGAGGCCCCACGTTGTAGTTTTGATGGTACCAACTACTCTCTGTGGGCCATCCATTTTCAGAACTTTCTCAAGGGTCGTGGTTTGTGGGGACTAATTGATGGATCCGTTACTATCCCCACTTCCACAGATGCCGACAAATTAGCTGACTGGGACATGAACAATGGACGGATTATTACCTGGATCCTTGATTCGGTCGATCGGTCCATTGCTATTGGCCTCACCCCTCATCGCACTGCTAAGGCAATGTGGGAGCATCTCCAGACAATTTATCAACAGAGTAATGCGGCCGGTTATATCGCCTCGGAACAGATCTCGTTAACCTTATTCAGGGTGATGATAGTATACAATCATTTTACTCCAAAATTGTCACTATTTGGACAGAAATGGCTATGATGGATCCAACCTTTCCTCATGATTTCAAGATATTCCAATCTATGCGCGAGAATGCGCAAGTACGACAATTCCTTATGAAGCTGCGTCCAGAGTTTGAGCATTGTCGGGCTGCCCTCTTGAACCGTAGCCCTCTTCCTTCATTGAATTCAGTTATTAATGATTTATAGGCTGAGGAACAACGACTGAAAGTTCTCTCTCTTCCTTCCTCAACTCCGGGATCATCTGATATGGTGCTTGCTGTGTCTACCACTACACCAATACGTGGTTCCACTCCTTTAACTTGTCGCGGCTGCAACAAGGTAGGTCATGTTGTCGCTCAATGCAAAGAATGGTGCGCGTATTGTCGACGGACTGGTCATGGTATTCAGGACTGCCGTACACGTGCCTATGCTTCTTCTTTCGGTCGTGGACGTGGTGGTCGTGGTCGTGGCCGTGGTCGTGCTCTTGCTGCTACTACTGCCACTATTTCTTCCGAGCCTTCTGTTAATGATTCTTCATCGACAGTTTCTGCTGAAGGTTTTTCATCTCCGTTGACTCCTGCGATGCTCCAACAAATCGTTCATGCCCTTTCGGCAAACCGGTATGTCGTATATCTCCATCTTCTACATGGTTCTTCGATTCGGTGCTTCCAATCATATGACCGTGTCTTGTATCCCATCTTCGTGACATTCGTCCCTACACCGGCAATCAGGTTATTTCCACTGCGGATGGTACTAGACTACCTATTCAGTCTGTTGGATCATTGACTTTCTCTCCTTCTACTCATCGCAAATTCACCCTTCGTGATGTGTTTCATGTCCCTAACCTTTCTTCCAATTTAATTTCTGTTGGTCAACTCACATCCAATAACTGCTTGGTCATATTTCTTCCCGACTGTTGTTTTGTGCAGGATCTGGCAACGGGGAAGGTACTTGGGAAGGGTAGGTGGCATGGTCGTCTATACGTGCTGGACTTTGATCCATCTGTCACTCTGGCTCGTTGTTTCTTTTCTCCATCTTCATCAGATATTACTTCAGCAAATAAATTGTGGAACTGAAAAATCTGAAAAAGTCGACATTTTACCCTGAATGATAAGTGGCTGAATGATAGGTTCTAATGAGTCTATCAGTCATTTTACCCTGCTGTTTTATTCTGTGGGTTATGTGGGACTGGATCATTAGATTCAAACCTAAACATACAAAGTAGAATTTATGATCTAACAAAGAAGATTAGAATATGTATATATGTATTTGTTTGTATGCACGCATGCATGTAAGTATCCTTGCTAACATTCAAGCCCTTCTATTTCCCAAACAGAAAATTGCGCATGAAAAGAAAAGTTGATCAGCATGGATTTGCTGCTGTGTGAAAAGCACCTTACCATTTTAGCTCTAGCAAGAATGTCGCTTCCAGTTAAAGCAATAGGGATACTTTCTTCATGGATAGGAGAAGGCCTTTCAAATCCTTTCTCGTATATCCCCATAAGAAGCTCTCGCTTCAGAAAATAGTCCTCAAATTCATTTTCTTTGGTTGCAGTAACATCCTAGATAGAAGAAATGGAATGATTAAATGGTAATGCACATATCAAGAAAAAAGCAACACCAACACCATTGGCCCAATGTCCAAACATTGTATCCAAGTACATTCAGTAAATATATATATTTTTTAAAAATGCATCCATCAGCACTGCAAGCATCACCACATGTGCATTAGAAGACGGCACCAAGTAAATATACATATATACTAGATTCAAAACAGTAAAATTGCCAACTGAAATATTAAAGGAAAAAAAAACCATTATCGATTATCGACCACTGACCAACAAGCTCTTGATCCACTGAAATCCCATATTCCCATATCGGAAGAAAGTATGGTCACAAGAAATTCAGAGGGACCAAGTACAATATCAGGTAAGAACCACCTTTTGAAGGATCTAGAGTGGAGAAGGGCCCACCGTATTAGGACTTCATAAAATATTGGGATATTAATATGCCCGTGACCCGGCCAAGGTAGCAAATGGAAGAAAGCAGAGTCAAGGCAGTCAGACCCTGTGAAGTGACATGTAAAAACCTCAAGGAGGATGGGCATAATCCAAATGAAAATAACTATAACAAAAAAGGAGAAAAAATAAAAAGGTAAAAAGGGAACAACCTTGCAAAATAAACCAAATGATTTAAACATGAAAATATGGATAAGGTGTCCACAAGTAGTTAATGTGAAAGTAATGAACAACTAAAAGGTTTTATCATAGCAATCATAGAATAGTTGACATTTTAGCTATCCACAGTATATCAAGTTACCAACTACCAAGTAGGCAAGTAATCCCACAAAAAAGCAATTTAACAAGTAAAACAGAAGAAAAGCAACTGGGCTAGTTAGGAAACCAACAAAGCAAAAAAGTAAAAACTAACAAATGGGAAAGAGTCAACATTTGAGACTCAAACAGGAGAGAAATACAACAAAAAATAAAGTCCTAGTGGCCACTGCCAAATTATGATTTAGAAGAGTTTAAATACATGTTTGCAATGGAAACACAGTGCACATCAAAAGTAAATATATTATGATCAAAAGTGAGGCATATATTGCACATCAAAAATTACACAGCCAGTACCAGATCTCTAACACATGCGTGGTAGAAGCATAAGATAATAGATTTTTCTTTCAGATAATTTGGCAACGCACATGACCTCAATGTGAGAAAGAAAAACAGCAAGGAGCCACCTTGGGCGAGGGCGACTACCACTCCATTGTCAATTTTGGTCACCCTCCCTATGGAAGGGAGATCACAGTGAGCATAGGTCCTGTTTTTCAGGTTTCGATTCCACCTAAATCAGCAGGAACGTTGAACCCCAAAGAAGTAAATAAATAAAAATTAAAAATAAAACTAAGAAAGAACCATCTCAACGTCATAATGGGGTTGATTTAGAAGTTAGCCAAATCAATGTCATAATTTTGATTTCAACCAGTCCACTCTAATTTGTTGGAAGAAAATCTTCTAAATTTCTCTGAAATCGTAATCGAAAGCTTCTTGGGAGGTTTCACCAAACATTAGACAGCTTCAATTTGGAAAAAAATGTCAAACTAAAAAATAAACTATACACATACAAGTCAAAACCAACAACTCCTTTTTTCCTCAGTTTTTTTTCTTCATGGAACAACCAAGTCAAAACCAAGCAATGAGTTTTAGCAGAGTAAACCTGAATTTGCAACAGCAGCAACATTGAAATTTTTAGCAAGTAGTAGACAAGGGAAAAGGAAAAGGAAAAGTAAAAGATTCCAGATATTACCTAGTTGGGTAATGCAATGGGGCCCAAAGGATACATATTACAACGAGTAATAAGTATGCAAGGATGTTCTAAAAAGCTGGGATGATCCAAGCTCTTTCCTACAGCTCGCTCAAGGGATCTGATGCATGGAAGTACAGCTGCATTTTCACAAGTACAAGAAGCTAGGATCATTAGCACTCATGAATATTAAAAATAATAACAAAATAGAATCTAAAACCCCAGGTCTGCATTGAAAATCTGTTGTAGCTTGAGAGAAAAATCCAAATCCGTTTTGGAAAGATCGAGAGAGAAAAACCTAGATCTGGTCTGTAAAAGACACAACACACGGAGAGAGAGAGAGAGAGAGAGAGAGAGAGAGAGAGAGAGAGAGAGAGAGAGAGAGGAGTAGAGATGGATTGAGAAAGGGGAAACAAAGAGAGATGGTCGATTGAGAGATGGAAAAGGGGAAATAGAGAGAGAGGATTGATTGAGAAAGGGGAAATAGGTGGAGATGGCGATGGAGAGAGAGAGAGAGAGAGAGAGAGAGAGAGAGAGAGAGAGAGCGTCGGGGGCGGTGAGAAAGAGAGAGTCGGGAGGGGAGCAAAAGAAGCAAAAGATGCTTTAGGGCTTTTCGCACGGTTTTTATACCCGCTCGCAAACCGACGCCCCATTTTAATTAGCGCCGTTGATTAGCTAAATACATCGTTGGCTAATCCTCCGTTTGTTGTAGTGTACCTTATGGTGCCAAACAACCAGGGATTTGAAACCTCCTCAAATCCTCCAAAATTCATGGTGCCAAAGGACCCCTTAAGCCACCCGCTGCAGTTCGAGAGGAGCCCTTACTTTGCCTAGGCTCTAGGGCTCATAGCCCAATCTAATTCCGAGGCGTTGGACCAAACAAGCCATGTTTCAAGGGAATATCCCTGATGAACCAACATGGTTGGATTTAATTGAACCACTTTTGTGAGCCTGAATTTAATGGAAATGCATGTGACTTCTACCTACAAAGTTCATGCTGTATAAAGCTAAGTGAGGCCACCGTAATGTTTATGAAAAATCTATCCCATCTATCCATTTTGCCAGCAGGAGGGAGATCCGAAACTCAACTGAGCCACACGGCATAAAATAATGGAGAATGAATGTCCACAGTTGAAACATTCCGGGGCCACCGAAATTTCAGATGAAGCTCATATTCTTGTTTGTTGATATCATCCCACTGATAGCAACCTTATAAGCAGTTTAGAGGGGCATTACATAAACACCAAGGCAGTCTGCCGGCATTTTCCCTCTTCACTAATTTTTCTGTCATGCGGCCACTTGAGCTTTGGATCCACCTTTTTTGAGCTCATCCTAACATGAGCTGGCAAAATGGACTGACAGGATAGATTTTTACAAAGTTCACCGTGGGCCCACGTAACTTAGGGATCCCTCAGGGACACACGAATGGAACACAAGTGCACTCTAGGTGGTGACGTACAACACATGTGGGAGATTTAATCACGAGGGTCCCTCAGTTCGTCCCAGCCCAAAAATCAGGCTGGCCCACTAATTGCCTGGACTGCAAGCATATGCAATTAGACCATTTCCAATTCCTTTTTATTGCTTCCGATTGATTTCGTGGTATGGTCCACCCGAATTTTAGGGGCTGGCTTAGGGTGAGGTCTTGCCTTCTAGATCTCTTTCATCCTCTATTAAAAACTTTCTAGAGCATACTGTAATATTTAAGTTTCCATCCAACCTCTTGATAAGGTCACACATACCTTGATAAGGGAAACGAAAATATGAGCTTGATCCAAAACTTTTAAGTCTATAAGAAGTTTTTAATGGTCAATTTAATCACCATGTTCCATATGGTGTGATCCACCTGATATTTGAATCTGCTTTATATTTGAATTTTAAGCCCATACTCTAAAATAAGCTTTAAAAAAAAAGAAAAAGAAAAAAAAGAAAAACAGATGGTATGAATATTCAACGCATACATCAAGGTGGGCCATAGTTATGGTTAACCAACTCCACAATGGTTGGGGAAGTTTTTAATGGCATGCCTATGATGGCGGCCTGCTGCTCAATGAATTCAGCCATTTGGGGTGGGGGCCGAGGGACCTCCATCCAGGTGGCTCCACGTCCGGTTTTAAAGGTTTTTTTTTATTTTATTTTATTTTATTTTATTTTATTTTATTTATTTATTTAAATTTTAACACACCCACACACACCCCACACACTCACGCTAGTGGAATTCACCCCACACACGCACACACACCCCACACCCTCAACCCTTGACCGGGTGTTGAAACTCCGTCCGGTTTTAAAGGTGTAATGGGGCCCACGTGATGTATTCTTGACATCGGAACCGTCCATCCAATAGGTCATATTACATAACCGGCAGGGCTAAAAAATTACTCAAATGGAATCTTAGACGGGCCAAAGCACATGGGACAATTTGAGAGGAGATGCACATCCTTGATTTGCATGTTGTGGTGTGAGTGCGTGGGTGTGTGTGGGGTGTGAGCGTGTGTTAAAAAAATTAATTTGATTTGCGTAGGGGTGCTACAGTGTTGTTTATATGGAATTCGAGTCATCCAAACCCTTCATCTGCTCTGGATGAAGGGTTGGGACAAAAATTTTGCTGTTCTATAGCTTAAATGGGCATCCCTTCTCAGTTTTTTTTTTTCATTTATGCGGCCCACTAGTGTTTTGGATTGTTCTGATTTTCCATCCGTAAAGTAATTACTTGAAGTGATGCATCCAATGAATGGGTTGGATGTGATACACAGACCATGTGAACCCCACATCTATACAGTACCATGGTACGCTTATGGTGCTCCCAGTACCACTGGTGCAACTGGGCCGGTGGAAACTCGGGTCAGCGGTGGTAAATGAATATACTATTTGAGAGCATACATGTGTGAATCATCCAAATCGTCCAATTTAAATGCATTGGCGTGACCATAACTCCACTAGAATTTTATGTCCATCCGACATTCAGGTGGGCCACAACAGTGGACATAATCTGAAGCGTCAACGAAAATTGCAACAAAACTCTGATGGCCTTTTTTTTTTTTGTCTGGGAAAAAAATGAAAGTAATCGGGTTTTCAGTTGCACTCAAACAGACCTTAAAATATTATAAAGACACTTATTAATGAAGTTTTAAATTTAGAGATTTTCCTGTATAAGTGCTTATCTTCTAGGTTATTTTTAAGTAAACATTTGTTTTCTAAATATTTAAAGTAAAATTCTTTAACTTTTGAAAATACAAAGAAATTATCGCTGCTTTCACTTGAATAGAATTGTGCCATTAACTTATCTAAATAACAAGGTTGTCCTCGTACCTTTTATTTTTTTTACTATTATACCCTATTATAATGGGTAGGCGTGCGAAGGATTCTAGGGGCTCATCGTATGATTGTGTGTGATTGTCTCTGTCCATTCATTTTATGATCTCATTTTATGCCATTAGACTAAAAATAAGCCAAATCTGAAGCGCAGGTAAACCCCATCACACAAACACTAGTGATGAAATGCCTGTTAAAAACATGTTGGGTCGTGAAGTTTGGATCAAGCTGATTTGTCTATCTTCCCTTCATCCATGCCTTTGTGGCCTTATTGACAGGTTGAATAGCCATGATGTACATCAGGGTGGGTCCACAAAGTGTTCATCTACACGTACTTTTTCTTCTTTATTTGTTTTGAGTTTTAGGTTGCTCTAGTCAGGTAACTTGGCCCAGTACTCCAAGTAGGGTTCAATCCTAGCCCCACCCATTTACTTAATGGGGGCCACATTCCCAGAATGACTTGTTATCCATTTAGCTGGCCCAAACCCATCTCGAAAGTAGGTAGGGTTCTATGAATGAGCATTTGAACGGTCAATGACCCATCCTTTGAAATACAAAGATGCTTGCAAATTGACCTTCCAAAGTTCAAAATTATTTTTCTCGGAATATTTCTCAACATCGAACTTTGGATTAGAAGTCATTGATACTATGCTTTCATATTCAATATGCGCCCCAGCATTTAACTCTGATAACACTTGTTGGGGGACCGCGAAAGCACACAAAGATTAATCAAGCAAAGTATTCTAATCGCACAACCAATTCTAATCACAAACACTCTGAATTTACCATGGAAAAAAAAAAACACAGCACAAAGCGACAGTAATGCACTATGAAACCCTTTTAAACAAGGCTCAAATCTCCCTTTACAAGCCCTTGAAACCCTTTGGAATGAATTAGAAAGCCCTGAGATACTCCATATTCCCAATTACACTCATATATATAGCCTCCATGAGAATCACAGTCGAAATAGGAAACAAATCTCGCACTCACGCGACTCTGTGTAACTCGAGCGATCGTTCAATAACACCCTTCAATGGTATCGACAAACTTGTTGATTTACAAATTTAAGAATCAATCAACTCTCTGCTGATATCAACCATCTAATAAATGATCTCCAATATGCGTAGTCAAGATCATTTGTAAAAAAAATAAATAAATTTAACTAACAATTAGATCTATCTATTTGGTAGTTTCCCATCACGATGGATTGCTTATGATTCTAAAGAATCATTTCCATTAGGCAACCTCACCATCCTACAATAGCTTATGAAAGGATGGATACAAAATAATAAGTCCAAATCTAGGATGGATTTGATTATCCAACTAGACTTGTTTTTGTATCATGTCCCTTCAAATGTATTCTAGCCTCAATGGACGATTAAGATCGATATACTGGACAGTCCAAGTTACCCCGCATAACTAGGAGGGCATTGGAGCATTAGTTAGTTGGAAATTTTTTGGCAATTGAAAAATCAACATCATGTTCAGCTTATCGTAAGTTTCTTCGTCCAATATTTATGCAATTAGTGCTGAAAAGGTGCCATGGCACATGCGTGAGTACTTCAAAAGCAAACACCTTTCTTTTATATTAAACAGACTAATTTTTTTAAAGGATACTTTAGCGTTCATATGGGGAAAAATATACAAATATTTCGGGTGGGCCACGCAAAAGCCAATGCCTTCACTTATCTTGTAACACTCCTAAGTATCTACAAATTATTACCCATCCATCCTGACTGCACCTAACCCCACCTTGTCGAGGAAAAAGGAACCACAAGTGAGAGGGGGGAGGTACGCCGGTGAGGGGTAAACTGTCTTACCTCAGCCCTCACTCTCAATCTTGGTCAAAATGTCGGCCGCGCGCGCCATTGGCCTCTCTCGGCATGAAGGAGAACCTCAGAGTGGCCCTCTGTTTGAGGCGTGAAATAGTGGCCCATGTGTACCAGAGGGCCCATCCTGAGTCTCCATCCTTACAAAGCAGGTCTATTAAGCTCTTAGAATCACTCTCCATGACGATGAGTGGGTGGCCATTGGCGACCGCCAGAGCAAGGCTGTTAGCCAAAGCCATAGCTTCCGCCCTGAAATTGGAACCCATGCCATAGCCCGAAGTGAAGGCAAAGAGGAATTCCTCATTACTCCCTCTGCATATCCCCCCGCCACCAGATTGCCCTAATTTACCCCTGACCAAACCGTCAACATTAACCTTAATCCAACCATCCACAGGCTTGGACCACATCACTATCGATGGGCCTTTGGTGGGGATGGGCGTATTCCTGATGCCCAGCACTTGCAGGGACTGGCGAGGAGGGGAGTCTTTCCAGCTGTGGGGCCTGGAGAGAAGGCCCTATCCGCTGCAACCAATGCACAATATCTCGTGTTGTACCATATATGAATGTATTTTCAAGAACGGATTTTTCACTCCAATTTTCTCATTTGTTATCTTATTTGATTATTTCTTTGGTTTTCTTTCTCAATGCCATGTGTTTTTGGAAATCAGTTAAATAGATACTTGTTTTAATCTTGTTTTGATATTGCAGATTGTTAGTTTCTTTTCATATTTCTATATATTTGTTTTTTTGTTTTTTTTTTTAAAATATGTTTTCTTAAATTTTAGTTTTTTATTTTTATTTTTCTATCATTAGTGTATTTTTATTTTTATTTTGTATTTTGATTAGTCGATTTTTGTTGTTCATATTTTCTTTTTACAGTATCTAAAGAACCAAGAGTGAAATAAATATTCCAAAAATGCTTTTATAATTTGCAGTTGAGAAACATACTTAAGATTTCGAAACAACTTGAAATAACCAAAAGTTCTAAAGAATTAGGTTGATCATTCACTACGTGAAAAATGGAAAAAAAGGAGTGATTTAGAGACGGTTCTGGACCGTCTCTAAAATCGCTTGGTTTAAAGACGCTTTAGAGACGGCTGTAAACCGTCTCTAAAATTTTGGACTGCTCGTGACCGTCCTTAATATTGTCTGAAAAATTTAAACGTCCGTAAATTATTTAAGACGGTCGTTGACCGTCTTCTATGGGTCATCTGAGACGGTCATTAGTCGTCCGCATTAGAGACGGTCCTTGACCGTCTTATATGCAGTCAGCTGTGACGGTCACTGGCCGTCTACATTAGAGACGGTCATTGGCCGTCTTTTACTTGTAATCTGAGACTGTCAAAGACCGTCTCTATTAGAGACGGTCCTTAGCCGTCTTATAGCTCTGTCAAAGACCATCTCTATTAGAGACTGTCAAAGACCGTCTTTAATACTCATGTCAAAAAATTAAGAACAAAAAAATTATGAATTTAAAAAAAAAAAAAAAAAATGTTGAGAAGCTTAGAAAATTAATTAACAATGTTTAAGAAAATTTTAAATTTTGAAAAAAAAAAAAAAAGTAATTTTATAAAAATCTAGATTTTGAAAAAAAAAATTAAGAAATTTGAATAATGTAAAAAAATTAAGAACTTTGAATAATTTTGAAAAAAAAAATGATAGAAAAATGATATTTTGAAAAAGAAATTTAAAAAAATTAAACAAAATTGTGAAAAAATTGACAAATTGTGAAAAAATATATTTTTTTAAAAAGAAAACTAGATTTTGTATTTTGACAAGAAAAATTAAAAAGTTATATAACAAAAGTGAGATTAAAAAAATGATATTTTGAAAAAGAAAATTTTAAAAATTAAATAAAATTATGAAAAAATTGACAAATTGTAAAAATATATATATTTTTTAAAAAAGAAAACTAAATTTTGTATTTTGACAAAATAAAAAATAAAAAGTTACATAACAAAAGTGAGATTTTGATGATGTGTTGTATATCCTTGTCACCCCTATGTTTTCCAACCCATTTTTGGGCCAGGTATAAAAAATTGTGTAAATTTAAATTTTACGTGGACCACATCACTGGAAAGAATGATAATATAGTACCTCGCCATTAAAAATTATAAAGAGCCCATCGTAAGGTTTTAATAATGTTTATTTGCAATCCAACTTGTTGATAATGTAATTAAAGAAGATCTAGATGAAGGTAAACTGCAAAAATCAAATTGATCGAAAACTTTTGTGGCCTTCAAAAGGTTTTTAATAGTTATTCATCATTATTTTGATTGGTATGGCCCACCTGAGATTATTGAGTTCTTATGATTTGAAATTACATCCTAAAATATGATGGAAAAATATATGGACAGTGTCGATATACATAAAATATATCAAGGTGGACCCTATACGATTAGAGTAACACCCATGAAGGAGTAACCTAAATAGTGAAATGGTACTATAAGGTCACCTCATGGGAACTTCCCATGAGGTTAATCTGTGTGCGCCCCACCATGATGTATGTAAAACATCAATACCATGCATTTGATGTGTCCCCTTTAAGTCCAAAAATCAGTCATATACGAAACTCAGGTGGGCCGTAGCATATAAAACTATGTGAAGACATCCCTAAAACATATAAAAGCATTTGGTGGGGCCCACATGAGTTTTGGATGTGTATGAAACTTGGTCTGACTCCTCATCCAAGTGGGACACATATAATGAATAGGCTGGATCTATGAACCACATCTAGGTTGGGCCCACTAAATGATTATGAATGTTTTAATGGGAGGGTAACCCTCTCAATTATAGTATGTGGTGTGGCCCACCCAAGTCATGGATTGACTTTATTTTAAGCTCGTGGCCCACCATGGAATGGTGCATCTGATTGACTGGGCAAATCCAAAGTTCAAGTGGACCCACCATAGAAAAAAGCGGGATAGTGACACCCACTATTGAAACCTTCTTAGGGTTTGTCACGATGTTTATTTGAGATCCAATCTGTTTATAAGTTAATACAGACATGGATGCAGTTGAAACTTGGTCTGATCCCTCATCCAAGTGGGACACACATAATGAGTGGGTTGGATATGTGAATCACATTTAGGCAGGCCCAATATATGATTATGAATGTTTTAAGGAAACCCTTCTCTACTACATTTAGGTGAGTTACTCATTACCTTTACTAGAGTAAACTCTATGAGGTCTACTGTTATTTATTTATTTTATCCACTCCATTCATCCATGTTAACAGATAATTTGAGGTTTAAAGAACAAAAAGGAAGCATATCCAAAGCTCAAGTGGACCACACCACAGGAAATAGTGTGATTGAACCTCTACCATTTAAAATTTCTTGGAGGCCCAAGGAAGGTATCAACGGTGGAAATCATTGTTCTGCATTGTTTTGTGTTGCATGGTCCACTTAAGTTTTGGATTTACTGAAAATTTGGGATCAACACACACCATTCATCCATTTTTCGGGATCATTTTATAGAATTATCTAAAAAATGAATCATATCCAAAGATTAAATGGACCACGCCACAAATAAGGGGAACAGATTGGCTACTCCCCCTAGACAAGCCAAGGGCTGGTGGTTGGTGCTATGTGGGCCCCACCATGATGTATGGCCCCACAAACCATTTTTTTATTACTTTTGAACCAGTTGGATTTCAAATAAACATTACGATAGGTCTTAGGATAGTTTCAATGGTGGGAATCACCCTCCTGTTGTTTTCTGTGGTGGGGTCCATTACAGATTTTTATCTGTCTCATTCTTTTACTCATGACTTAAAATGATCCCTCAAAATGGATGGACGGTGTGAATATAACCAATACATCATAGGTTTTTATATATTTTTTTAATATTATATATATAGGGAAAAGGTACAATGCGCTTAAGCTGATTTTAACGTCCCATGAGGTTGAGCTGTGTGGGCCCCACCGTGATGCGTTTCGAACATCAACACCATCAGTTAGATGCATCATTCCATCGTGGGCCTAGGTCTCAAAAATCAAGTCAATCCGTTACTTGTGTGGGCCACACCATATACAGAAGTTGAGAGGTGTTGTGCACTATTAAAACAATCATAACCATTTTTTTGGGCCCATCGAGATGTGGTTTGCAAATCCTGCCCATCCATTATGTGTGTCCCACTTGTATGAGGGTTCAGACCAAGTTTTAGGCACATGCAAATTTTAGGTAGGCCCCACCAAGTGCTTTTATATGTTTTGGCATGTCTTCACATGATTTTAGATGGTATGGCCCACTTGAGTTTCGTATACGGCTGATTTTTGGGATATCCCATAATTTAAAGGGAACGCATCAAATGCATAGTGTTGATGTTCGAAACGCATCTTGGTGGGGCCCACACAGCTCGACCTCATGGGACGTTAAAATCAGCTCGAGTGCATTGTACCTTTTCCCACACATAAATATATATAGGGAGAGATCATGGGAACTTCCCTTGAGGTCAAGCTGTGTGGGCCCCACCGTGATGCGTGTCGAACATCTACCCCATCAGCTAGATGCACCATTCCATGGTGGGCCTAGGTCTCAAAAATCAAGTCAATCTATGACTTATGTGGGCTACACCACATACAGAAGTTGAGAGGAGCTACCCTCCATTAAAACATTTATAATCATTTTCTGGGCCTACCCAGATGTGGTTTGCAAATCCAGCCCATCCATTATGTGTGCCCCAATTGAGAGGGGCTACCCTCCATTAGTGTTTTCTCATCATGTGGTCCACCCAAGATTTATTTCAGGCTCCTTTTTTAGGATTGATGACAAAATGATGTATAGAAATGGATGGACGGCGTGGATGAATCAAATCGATGATGGTGGGGCCCATAGAACCATACAAGGTCCAAAGCTGAATTTAACATTTTTAGTTTCTGGTATTCACTTTGAGTTTTGTATTTATTGTAAAATAATGGTGACTTATTTGTAACAATATTGGCTAAGATACAGAGTTATCCAAACCATTTAAATAATCGGTATAGTTGTAAATGGTAAATATTTATACATTTTTATTGTATAATACAATCTTAAACATCTAGAAACCAGTCCCATGCATCTACGACCGGTAATAAATTTTGTGATATTATTTAGTGGAAAAATCACAAAATACGGATTTGAAAATGTTATCTTATTTGAAAGAGGATTCCCAAATCCAACGGGCGCCTCTTTTTCCTCTTTCCCTCTTTTCCCTACGTCATCTTCCATCGACAAATCCTCCATTGAGCGTCATTCAAACGATGATTTCCATCGACAAATCCTCCATCAAACGTCATTCCAACGGCCCCTTAGATTTCTCTCTCTCTCTCTCTCTCTCTCTCTCTCTCTCTCTCTCTCTCCGGCATCACTGGAGCAATCATCCCTGGCTGCCCTGAGTCTTTCCAATCCTTCCACCAATCAGAGCAACGTGAAGGTGGGCAAGGCCAGCGCCAGAGATAGAGATCAGCATCAGAAGATCCAACACTTACGACAGGGCGACGTCATCACCATCCCTGCTGGTGTGGCCCACTGGACCTACAACGATGAGGAGACCCCGATCGTCTTTGATAAGAATGATGTCGTTGGGCAGATGTAAAGACTTACTGTAATTACTGTGTGTTGTTTGGGCAGATGTTGTTTCTACTTCATTACTAACAATTGAACTGTCATATTCTACTGATGCTATGATCCCTGTTGCTATGCCAACTGTGGTTAGGGTATCATCTTCCCAACAAACACTGATGAAACTATGCACCTAAAAAATATAGCAGCTCGTTGTTCATCCTTGGTATGGTGGTTAATTATTTTGTATTTGTTTTAGATAATATTGATCATGATTCTCAGGAAATTTGTTTCTATGGAGTAAAGAGATATGCTTTTATTTCTGACAATGCATTGGAGATGTTCTCATGTCCCACTTACAGGTGATTTGTGATGCATCTCCACATCAACCTTAAATCTGATTCTCATAAAGTGGAGTTAGGTTCCACTTCTGGGGAGTTCAATCTACGATCTCCCTGTTTTGAATCTATGGTTTTTACTTGATTCTGATTTTTTATTTTTTATTTTCCTTTTTGTTTTCTTTCCCATTTCTAACACCTTCAAATTTGGACTACTCACTATTTACTTTTGACCATCTACTTGATAGGCATCAATCGGATAGTAAGGATTGCTTGATCAGTGTGATTTTTGAGATGCTCTACCCATAATGAGTTATGAGACCCACAATTTCAATGATTTGTATAGCTGCACATCAAATGTTTTTAGGTAATATTTGGGTAGTTTTGGATATTCTATTTATGTGATTTTAGTGTTGTAGCAGGTAATTAGATTTGGGCAGTTTTGGATATTCTATTTATGTGATTTTAGTGTTGCAATAGGTAATTAGATTTGGACAGCTTTGGATAGTCTATTTATGTGATTTTAGTGTTGCAGCAGGAAATTAAATTGTTTTGGGGGTATCATCAGTGTGCCTTTGTTATTGACCCAGAAGATATTGACAATGGCTTCAATGGACTAGTTTTGCATCTTTCAACGGACAATATCCTAGCTTATTGTCTATTCAAGCTTCTAAACGAGGTGGGCGAGATTATGTTATGCATTACCAAAACATCTGTTGGACGATCCATGCATTTCCTTTTGTGACAAAAGATTAGGTAGACAATGGGGTGTGTACTAACAGGCTAACCCAAAACATCTTCCTTCTTCCTTCCTCTTCATTCATTTTTTTTTTTTTTGTTTTTTTGCTTTCTTTTTTGGTTGTGTTGTGTGCGTGCGCATGCACACGTGCCAGGATGTACATCAACCAATATGTGCACAATGCATACTGGTTTCGACTAATACTTTACACCTTGCTGACATATGAGATTGAGCGGATGGAATCATTAACTGAAAAGTAAGCCAAAGATCTTAAATCAACAATGTAGTGAATGCATCCACCAGAGTTGCATAATTAATAGAAGCTTTGTGTTATCAATTATTTTTATACGTAATTGAGCTCAAGTGTGGTATGGGTATGGGTTACGAAATGCTTTGTTGACTGAGATTGAATGCATGACTTAGCATGCCTAACCAGATATTCATTCTGGTTTTGTTTTCTTTACATGCTTCTTTCTTGTGTTGCAGGCACGATTGTTCCAATGCTTGAAGCTGTGATAGCTACTGTCCATATTGAGAAGCTTGTTGTACATTTCCATGACACGCATATGGGCAATCTCTTTCAAATATTCTCATTTCCATCCGAGTAAGTAAAACTTGAATAAATTTGTTGTACTAATGCAAATTGGTCAATTTGTGAAGATAGTTTCTTATTTGATATGTGGCGCAATACTGAATGATTGAGAAAAAATGGGAGTTAGGAAGAGGATTTCTTTGGGATTTTTAAAAGTTCAGGTGTACGTTGGGATTATCCAAAAGCTTTGGCACTTGTTTATGGATGCTTGGCCATTGAACTCTTGATTCTTGTAGTATTCTTTTAAACACCATAATAGCTCTCTTATTAGAAAACTGATCACCTACAACTGGAAGTATGGTATGATGATTCTTTCGTATTCTAAGTTTTTTATTTCTACTTTTTTCCCTTGAAAATCTTTTATATTTTCAAGAGAAAATGTTTATAGGAATGGATTTTAAGCTAACCTACAGCCAGTTGTCAGTGCAATCTTTTTATTTTGCAAAAAAAAAAAAAAAGAAAAAAAAAAGAAAGTACTTATTCACTTGTGCATATTCTTTGGTAGTTATGGAACGTTGGCTTTGTACCTTAGCTTGTGGCTGCATTTGCCAAGGATTTCCAGTCCATGCATCAGGTAGGCCCCACCATATGGATGACATGAACCTTGACCTTAGATGGATGACAGCCATAACATAAAATTTCTCAGATGGGAATTTTCTAACCATTTGATTATTTGACTCCTTTCCTTTTGAGTTTCGACATGGACAGCCTCAACTTTTGAATCAAAGAATTGCCCCTGTGGAATGCATGTGATTTTGGGTTAGAGGATATTTGTTGGGCTTTTCTTGATAAACAACCCAAATATCCCATGTGTGCCATGTTGGCATATGTGGGACACCAACATTTGGCGGTTGCAGATGCACATCTATAGGTAGTATTTTCCCAAGCAATTCTAACATGAGAAAACAGAAAATCTCAAAGTGATGTTGTGGTTTTGTTGGTCATTGGCACTGGTTATGTAGCCAACCTCATGAAAAGAGAGCATATATAGCTTTGGTTTAGTTGTTATTGCAAAGATATATCACACTCATCTCTCACAAGAGAGTAGACAAGGGAGTACCAACTAGACCCCTTGTAGTGTTGGGGCTTGAAATTCAGGGCCCCATATCAGTCATAAATGGCCATGGGCCAGGTTTGGGTTTCAACAGCAATGCTGTTGAACCTTAGACTTGTCTGGCATACTTAATAATCAAGTCTGATTTCAGGCTCATGCATAGTCTTTGGGACCAACCCACATAAAGAGTGAAGTGGTACAGTTGAGGAAACAACTCTGTTCTTATCCGCCCACACATTGTCAACTAATATTCTTCTTGGGGGAATTATATCACGGTTCTTTGGCCATTCATCAGTAAACGTACTGGTGATTGGAACCTGGATAACCTTGTTATAGCAATGACTTCAAAGGTCTCTACGGATACAAGCAATGGTAAAATCATTTTTTTGGTAGTGAATGTAGAAATTCCACCAATGAAGTTTGCTAAAGAAACATCTTGATGTATAAATTCTTATTATTTTTTCCTTTACTTTTTTTTTTTTTTTTTTTTTTTTTTTTTTTTTTTTTAAAGATCTAGATGAACTCATTTTGGATATACTAGTCAATCTCTAGTTTTGAACCTTTGATTTGTGACCTCTGGTAAAGTCTGCTACTGAACTTGCTTCAAGAGGCCTTCCAGTGGATGAAGTTGAAGCAATGGCTGTTGTATGCCTTCTACAGTTTGTTGATATCTTGCAATCTAGCATGAAATCAGCACTCAAGGAAGACCTTTGCTGGTGTGCTGCAACCCTTTCCTTTTTCAACAAACAAGTGATGAGTTCTCAAATAGAACAAACATGTGCACACACATACCAATAATAAAACATAACATGCATAAAGAATGCAATTTAAGCAGGACAATAAATAACTAGCACTGCCACTGTATATGCACCGTCATATTTCTAGTAGTTATTATGCCATGATTGACACATACACATACACATGCATAGAGATACGTGTACATATACATATACACATACACATTTTCTGTGTTATATTGTTGAAGCTTTGTTGCTTATCCCATTGTTGAACAGAGGATTGAGCTTTTTCTACTTGAACTAAAACAATTTCAACTTTTCCTGAAGCATGAACATGAAAGAGAACCCCATTTCCACTTCAGCAAACTGATTATTTCAATTCATTTCAATAGCACATCCAAACACAGCTATAACCAGTGCTAAAGATTATATACTGAATTCTGTGTTTTGCCTATTTTTATGAACTTATGGCTGTACATGTTTATAGGGATTTTACTAGGACTATTTATGTTAATGCCATTGAATATTTCTACCTTCTGTTTTTTCTTTCATTTCAAATGCCTACCTACTACTGTGTAAGATGTCTACCATTGGCTCAAAATTCCTTGAGGTATCAAGATTTATTTCAAGGCTTCATGTGCCTAAAGAAATTACATCCATATATTAACACTTTCAGCCCTTGCCAATTTCATTGAATCATTGGAGTGAACATTCATAAAAATCTTTGCTTATCTAACATTTGTTCTCTTTTGAAGAATCATGAGTGTAACATGTCACTCTTTTTTTCTTGAATTTTGTGACTTTATGGTGTTTTGTAATATTTGTTTTCTTCAATCCTTACAAAATTGATGTTCTCTTATGGTTGTCTGCATGGTTGTCCATGTTTTTGTATTCAATCCACTCTATCTTGTATCTCATTGCAGAGATTGCTGATTTTTTTATTTTTATTTTTTATCTGGTTGCATGCTTACAGGGGCCTAGTTGGTTATAGAAGTGTGTTTAGTAGTGATACACATGTCATTTGGAAACAGATGCTTCCCCAGTGCTGCAACTGAGTCTATTGCCACTTCATTTCATGATCTGTGCAACTAACAATTATTCAATCATGGACCAATTTTGTCCATTCACCTTGAATTCATTGCATTTTTCCCCGTCTCTTGCATGCATCTGGCCTTGTCTCCATCGATCAAAAACGGTAAGCTTACCCTTACATTAAATGTGGGATGCCAACATATATTACATAGTTACAAATTTTATTTTATTTTTGTCTTCTCTGCATCATTTTAGTACACAATTCTAGGCTTTAGCATACAATTGGTCCATGTTCGTAGCTTTTGGTTCTCAACAACGTTATGTACAGAGGATCTCACGAAGTTGGGGGATGCTGGAAAAATATATCATGTCCTGCAATCCCATCCATCTGATTGTTAGCCTATAGATGGATGATTAAAAAATAAACTATAGCCAACATTCCACATGTACCCGAAAGCACACCTATTTGATAGGTGGGATTATGTGATGAACGTAATCAATCATCCAGAAGTTTGCCAGCCCCATGTGTAGCTCTCTCCACAAGCAGTCTGCAAGTAGTTTATTCAATCATGGAATGCATTTGAAAGTAGGTAAGCAGTTTATATTCAATCATGTAGCCCCATGTGTAGCTCTCTCCACCGCTTGCCTTCTTTTCTTACAGATTTTTTAGTTGCATTTGAAAGTAAAGGTGATGCATCTTCTTATTTATTCAATCATGGAATGCAGGATGTTGCCGTTAAGGTTCTTACAGATTAGGACTTTCATGAGGATCAACTGAATGACTTTCTAAGGGAGGTATGTATTTGAAACATTGCTAATAATGTTCTTTGAAACCGTACCTATTTATGTATCCGGATGTGCATCGGAGCTATCTGGATATTGAGCGGGGCCCCCTGGAAGGTGGGAACTGCTGTTATGACCATGATGAAGTTGTCCAAATCCTCGGTGTTTTTATCATATAATTTCATTGTGAACAGAGAACTACAGTGAGAGTAGAATTTGAAGATTCCACCACAGCTGCAGATCCTTCTGATGCCCACACGATCAGCCAGTCCTTTCCCAACATATGGTCAGCCGTTGGCTCACTTCCTGAGAGCAACTACCAAGGTCTCTAAGGCTCAAATCGTCGCCAACTTGACAGAAAGACAAATAACATCAGTGGCCACAGATTGCAACCTGGATTTAAACAAGGTTCGAGGTGCCGTCAACAATACTAATAGAACTTGATTTTATTTACATGATCTTGATAATCCATTTTATTTAAATGAGCAGACCCGGATGTGCGTCGGAGCTATCAGGATGGATGATGAATGTATTTGCGAATGTAAATTAAAATAAAAAAACTTATAATATTAATATATATATATATATGTTATCAATGGAGGATACTTAGGGGGACATGAAATTCTTGTAGCTTATGGTATGGTGCCCCAATATTGGTTGTATGTTACTAGTATGTAGTAGATAATACTAGGTTCAATAGTAAATAATACAAGAGAATACCTAAACCTAAACCTACACTTATAACTTATAACCTAAACCTAAACCTAAAACCCAAACGTAAACTCGATCTCGAACCCGAACCCGATTTCCTAAACCTAAACCTTAACGTATTATCAAATCTCTAAACCGTAACCTACACCTAATCTTAATCTCAACTTCCTAACCTAAACCTAAACCTAAACCTAAACTTGAAAACCCAAACTTAAACCCAAACCCGAACCCGATCTCGATTTCCTAAACCTAAACTTATCACCTTAACCTAAACCTATTCTCAAATCCCAAAACCTATAACCTAAACCTAAACCTTAACCTAAACCTATAACCTAAACTCAATTCCTAAACCTTAACCTATAACCTAACCTAAACCTATAACCTTAACCTAAACATAAAACCTAAATCTAAACCTATACTTATAACCTAAACATATTCTCAAATCCCAAAACGTATAAGCTAAACCTAAACCTAAACCTATTCTCAAATCCCAAAACCTATAACCCGAACCTAAACCTAAACCTTAACCTATAACCTATAACCTAAACTCAATTCCCTAAACCTTAACTTGTAACCTAACCTAAACTTATAACCTTAGCCTAAACATAAAACCTATACTTGTAACCTAAACCCATTCTCAAATCCCAAAACCTATAACCTAAACCTAAAACCCAAACCTAAACCTATAATCTAAATGTATTCTCAAATCCCTAAACCTAAACCTACACCCAATCCTAATCTCAACTCCCTAACCTAAACCTAAATCTAAACTTGAAACCCAAACCTAAACCCGATCCCGAACCCGAACCCGATTTCCTAAACCTAAACCTTAACCTATTCTCAATTCTCTAAACCTATAGCTTATAACCTAAACATAAACCTAAACCTAAACCTTAACCTTAACCTTAACTTAAACCTAAACCTAAACCTATAACCTAAATGTATTCTCAAATCCCTAAACCTAAACCTACACCTAATCCTAATCTCAACTCCCTAACCTAAACCTAAACCTAAACTTGAAAACCTAAACTTAAACCCGATCCCGAACCCGAACACGATTTCCTAAACCTAAACCTTAACCTATTCTCAATTCCCTAAGCCTATAACTTATAACCTAAACCTAAACCTATAACCTATAACCTATAACCTAAATGTATTCTCAAATCCCTAAACCTAAACCTACACCTAATCCTAATCTCAACTCCCTAACCTAAACCTAAACCTAAACTTGAAAACCCAAACCTAAACCCGATCCCAAACCCGAACTCGATTTCCTAAACCTAAACCTTAACCTATTCTCACCCCTTATAACCTAAACCTAAACCTTAACCTAAATTTAAACCAAAACTCCGAACCTAAACCTATAACCTTAACATAATGGTATGACCTAAAACCTTAACCTATAACCTATAACCTATAACCTAAACTTATAACCTATAACCTAACCTTAACCTAAACCTTAACCTATAACCTAAACCTAAATCTAAAATCTAAATGTATTCTCAAATCCCTAAACCTAAACCTACACCTAATCCTAATCTCAACTCCCTAACCTAAACCTAAACCTAAACTTGAAAACCCAAACCTAAACCCGATCCCGAACCCGAACCCAATTTCCTAAACCTATAGCTTATAACCTAAACCTAAACCTTAACCTTAACCTAAACCTTAACCTAAACCTATAACCTTAACCTAAACCAAATCCTATGACCTAATACCTAAAAGTACTCTCAAATCCCTAAACCTAAACCTACACCTAATCCTAATCTCAACTCCCTAACCTAAACCTAAACCTAAACTTGAAAACCCAAACCTAATTGCGATCCCATACCCGAACCCGATTTCCTAAACCTATACCTTAACCTATTCTCATTCCCTAAACCTATAGCTTATAACCTAAACCTAAAGCTAAACCTTAACCTAAACCTAAACCTATAACCTTAACCTAAACCAAAACCTATGACCTAAAACCTAAATGTATTCTCAAATCCCTAAACCTACACCTACACCTAATCCGAATCTCAACTCCCTAACCTAAACCTAAACCTAAACTTGAAAACCCAAACCTAAACCCGATCCCGAATCTGAACTCGGTTTCTAAACCTAAACCTTAACCTATTCTCAATTCCCTAAACCTATAGCTTATAACCTAAACCTATACCTTAACCTATTCTCAAATTCCTAAACCTACACCTACACCTAATCTTAATCTCAACTTCCTAACCTAAACCTAAACCTAAACTTGAAAACCTAAACCTAAACCCGATCCCGAACCGGAACCCGATTTCTAAACCTAAACCTTAACCTATTCTCAAATCCCTAAACCTAAACCTACACCTAATCCTAATCTAACCTCCCTAACCTAAACCTAAACCTAAACTTGAAAACCCAAACCTAAACCCGATCCCGAACCCAAACCCGATTTCCTAAACCTAAACCTAAACTTGAAAACCTAAACCTAAACCCGATCCCGATCCCGAAACCGATTCCCTAAACCTATACCTTAACCTATTCTCAATTCCCTAAACCTATAGCTTATAACCTTAACCTAAACCAAAACCTATGACCTAAAACCTAAATGTATTCTCAAATCTCTAAACCTAAACCTACACCTAATCCTAATCTCAACTCCCTAACCTAAACCTAAACCTAAACTTGAAAACCCAAACCTAAAACCCTATCCCGAACCCGAACCCGATTTCCTAAACCTAAACCTTAACCTATTCTCAAATCCCTAAGCCTAAACCGACACCTAATCCTAATCTAAACTCCCTAACCTAAACCTAAACCTAAACTTGAAAACCCAAGCCAAAACCCAATCCCGAACCCAAACCCGAATTCTTAAACCTAAACCTTAACCTATTTTCAAATCCCTAAACCTAAATCTAAACCTACACCTAATCCTAATCTCAACTCCCTAACCTAAACTTAAACCTAAACTTGAAAATCCAAACCTAAACCCGATCCGAACCCGAACTCGATTTCCTAAACCTAAACCTTAACCTATTCTCAATTCCCTAAACCTATAGCTTATAACCTAAACCTAAACCTTAACCTTAACCTAAACTTGAACCTATAACCTATAACCTAAATATATTGTCAAATCCCTAAACCTACACCTACACCTAATCCTAATCTCAACTCCTTAACCTAAACCTAAACCTCAACTTGAAAACCCAAACCTAAACCCGATCCCGAACCCGAACCCAATTTCCTAAACCTAAACCTTAACCTATTCTCAAATCTCTAAACCTAAACCTAATCCTAATCTAAACTCCCTAACCTAAACCTAAACCTAAACCTAATCCTAATCTAAACTCCCTAACCTAAACCTAAACCTAAACCTTAACTTAAAAACCCAAACCTAAACCCAATCCCGAACCCGAATTCTTAAACCTAAACCTTAACCTATTCTCAAATCCCTAAACCTACACCTACACCTAATCCTAATCTCAACTCCCTAACCTAAACCTAAACCTAAACTTGAAAACCCAAACTTGAACCCGATCCCGAACCCAATTTCCTAAACCTAAACCTATTCTCAATTCCCTAAACCTATAGCTTATAACCTAACCTAAACCTAAACTTATTTATATGTATTATGCGTGGATGAATGTAATGTGGATAAGATTGTTTGTGTTTGGATAGATGTAGTTTATGTTTGCATGGATTTACGTAGTTTGGGTTTAGATGGATGTGAATGTGATGAAATGTGGATAAGATTATTTTTTTACTAATGAAGTTAAACTTATATGTATTATGCGTGGATGAATGTAATGTGGATAAGATTGTGTTTGGATGAATTTACGTAGTTTGGGTTTAGATGGATGTGAATGTGAATGTGATGAAATATATTGTATAACAGGTGTATATCAGGAAGATTGTGTGTTTGGATGGATTTACATAGTTTGAGTTTAGATGGATGTGAATGTAAATGTGATGAAATATATTGTATAACAGGTGTATATCAGGAAGATTGTGTGTTTGGATGGATTTACATAGTTTGAGTTTAGATGGATGTGAATGTGAATGTGATGAAATATATTGTATAACAGGTGTATATCAGGAAGAAGACTGTAATAGGTCAAATTTGAAAAGTCCTTTAAGAGTCATAAGAGACGGCCCATAGTAGTCCTTTTAAAGGACGGCCCATGACCGTCCTTTTAAAGGACGGTCTATAACCGTCCTTTGAAGGCTCATACGAGACAGTCCATGACAGTCCTTTTAAAGGACGGTCTATGACCGTCCGTTTAAAGGACGGTCTATTAACGTCCTTTGAAGGCCCATAAGAGACGGTTCATGACAGTCTTTTTTTAGGACGGTCCATGACAGTCCATTTAAAGGACGGTCCATGGCCGTCCCTTTTGGGCTCATAGGACACGGTCTATGACAGTCCATCTTAAGGACGGTCCATGACCGTCCTTTTTTAGGACGGTCCATGACCGTCTTTTTTTTGTCAATAAGAATGACGGTTTTCAACTGTCCTTTAAGTAATAGGACACGTCAAAATTTGACTGCCTATGCGACGGTCCATGACCGTCCTTTTTGGTCATTTGAGACGGTTTTGGACCGTCCCTTTTTCGCTGTTTTGGCGTAGTGATTTAACCATTACAAAACCAATATCAAATGAGATGTGGTTGACTACTTATTAATGTGATATCAATACCAATGTTAATAGTTGTGACAACATAATATAAATCCATTTAATTACAATTATATCTTTGTAATCTGTAACTTGCCAGTAATAATAAATTGAAAGTAACGACACATTTACATTTTTAACAAAAATAGGCATAGCTAAAATGTAACCAAATTAATTCGTACATTATCTTACTTAGATAAATGTAAAAAAAAAAAAAAAAAAAAATGTGGAGTAACATTATTAATATTGTAATATAATTTATGTTATGTGATACAAATATAAAAGGAATAAAGATAAAACATATCACTTTTTTTTTTTTTGTAAAGATTAAACCACTCTAAATCTTTCCCAAAATTGGCATTTATCTGGTTGAGATGTCTCACCATTTACATGTGCAAACATGTACTTAGAAAATAGTGCCAGGAATCTAAAAAAGCACCACATGATCAGCAATTTACTCGTGGAATTTTTTTTATAGAAATATTTACATAGAAAATGTCGTTTATTTTATATTTTTAATATAATTATTAAATGAGAACTATATAAGGAGTACACTTCTTTGAGCTCAACTGACTGGAAACTTTTTGAGTTTTTAACTATACATCTAATATTATGGGTGTAAATGTGTCAAGTGGACCATCGATCAGCAATCCTGAACTACTTTTGATGTGGCTTGGGCCAAGATTAGAAAATGCATGTGACTCGTTTAAGAAAATGGGCTGGGCTCATGTTAACCTTCTATCAGAATGGACCTACCTATAGGCTATCAATGAACTAGGCCAGATGATCCAACCTCACTTTACTATAACCGACCATATCTTTCATTCTTAAACTTGAGCTTGTTTGCACTGATATCATGTCGATCTTACTTTATAAAGTTACAAGTAAATGGTTGGGTCTAGTCAGGCATCAGCTTGGGCTTAGTGAAATATTTCAACTGGGTCTATTCCTACTAGACTAATGAGGTGCAGGTTAGTTGCAGGCTAGAATTATTGGCCACTTTAGTAGATGGGCTGGGCCTGGGCTGACCAAAACCCAACCCATTGCTACCCGTAATTTGGATCTCATGACGGTTATTCAATTCAATCATTGGGTACTTACTCATGCCACGTTGGTAGACTCTAAAGAATTTTAACACGAGGTCATGAGTTCTGAGTACCCAATGCGGTGTGAGTGTGAGTGCGTGTCTAAAAAGAAAAGAAAAGAAAAGAAAAAAAGTTCAATCCGGCCCACTTGTAAGAATTGAAACTTGTGAATGCTCCGAAAAGATGCAATCAACACCTAATAATTTATCCTTTTACCATGATTATGCCTTGGCAATAAAATCAATGTCTCATCAGGTGTGCCACACATGTGCTTGAGAACAATGGCTAGTGGAAAAAGAAAAAGACTAACACTCTATTCCAGTATATACATGTGGCCCACCAGATGAGTGGACCTTCGGGCATATCAATGGTGACTCACTGTAACACCCCGAAAATCGGCACCCGAGTACATAAACTCCGATCCCGGGTTTCCGGGTGTTAACCAAATAAAATGCACGTGTGCCTTCGTTCATATTCACACTCATTTTACACATGAGCAATCAAAGTAGCGCAATTCAACTAAGCGGATACAAAGCGAGATAGAGATAACAAAAATTAATAACTGTGGGAATGACAATAAAGATACAATTATAATATAGTGTCCACCCAAATGAGGATTATACAAGACACAATATATATACTCAAAATGATTAAGGTGCAAGTTTTCGGTTTGGTCCAATCCTCTAAAACACAACATTGGTGGTGCAAGTCACTCCAAGCCTATCTATCTTAAACCTCGATAGTACCTGCATCGATAATATCATCTGGTTGATGTTTTAAAACACTGTCTTAGAGTGGGGGTGAGTGATCCACTCAGTGGTTCCGCTAACATTAAGTTACACAAGCTATCAAATCCACATGTGTAATTAATAAAAAATAATTTAAGCATACAGTCCCTAGTTACTTTAGTTAATGCTCATGCATGATATTATGATATGATGCACGCCATCACCATCCAGCAATCCCTCAAGCGATATCATATATACGTTCACATATGACTAACACTCCCTCAATGCGACCTCGACTACCAAGTCGACAACCTATACTAATGCAATGCAATGAATGTTCATGTTAGTCGAGTATTTAATTAAGTCCGTTCATCTAGCAAGATTGGGAAAACTGAAACGCCTCTATTTAATCAATGACCTTATCTATATCATTTGGCTCAGGGTGGCCATAGCGGCTCTGAACCTGCGATCCATTATCCAAATTTAGGTATCACTCATTTGTCTCACAAATCAATAATTTTAAAGGTAAGGCATGATACTCAAAGGTATGAGGATCAACTTGGTATCGGTCGTCACCCAAACATTGAGTATGATCGCTCAATTCTAAGGTGTGGGCTTGTCGCATAACCAAATCGCCACCAGGAAAAGAGTTCGTCACCCAATTTCATTAATGCCCGAGTCATTCAAATGATACGCTGACATGGAACCATCAACCGGGTAATTTGACGGGGGTCATTTGAATAAGGACCTATCATCTCTTGTTCTCGCTGGTTAAAATGGGGAGGTTTATCACCCCAGTGTAAGCCGATAACACAGACACAGTGTCTCATACCTCCATGTCCAGCTCCCAAGACTTAAGAAGGATCATATCACTAACGGTTAATAGTAGACTTCTCAAAGGTATGGGGTGCTTCAGATTCAGGCAGACGTGATCATATATGGTGAACACACAGTTGGCCGGCTGTTTGACTAATTTGGTTGACTTGGAAAAACTCTGGCATAACCGGCATTGAGTGCAAGCATCCCATGTAGTCTGATTACTGCCAGTTATCCGTGTTTGGCCTAGATCAATTGGACTAGTCTGGGGTAGCCAACCCAATTGGGGCCGCCCTCGTGGATCTGCAGTTTGTCTGCCAACCCAATAATCCAAATAGTCATGTTCAGTCAACGATACTAATAAATTGATTAACGTGATTACATGGAGGGATATAAATGGTAATTCAGAGAATTTCACTTTATTGGGCATTTTATCGAACATGTAGGTGGCATTACACTAAACTACAATTTATGGTAAGTGGGCATTCAAGTGCACTGGTTAGCAAATATTTATCTACGTAGTATCTCAATCATCAATTGGCACCGATTAACACACATACATCTACGCACAACCAATAGTAACTAGCACTAGTTAGCATGCATCCGTCTACGTATTACATAATCATAAATCGACACTAATTATCATGCATTCATCTATTCACTACATAAATCATTAATTGCAGCATGAGCTTGATAATTGGTAACCTAAGGGTAATGGTCTGCACTTAGAAGTGGTTCGTCGATTTTTAGTGTTGCCCCTTGGGTTAGGGTCCATTGATTCGCGTGTCGGTGCCCTCTCTCTTATTGTAGGGTTGTTTCCTTTCGAGGGCCTACTTCCAAAGGAGAAAATATTCATATGATAGTTCTATGTATAGGTATCAAAAATTAAAATTCAGTTCTCATTAATCATGCATGCACAAGTATTCGTGAAGGCCCAAACATGGGTGCTTACGAGAGATGTGCAAAAATGACTCTTAGCCATTTTTGGGCATGTCCCATGATCAGGTGGGGCCACCTTTTGGCATGCCATTCGGTTCCTTTGGTAGCCCTATGTGTGGCCTTCAAAATACAAATAGTGCGGTTCACTGAAATTGCGCATATGAGTTTTGGCATAAGGCCAAACATAAGCATTTCAATTTTTTTACACGGGATTTTCTGCACAACTACTCTCAGTCCTATTTGAGATCCACTCCCCAATTATATGGGGTCCACTAATTTCGAATGAAAATTGGAATTTGGTAGAGTTGTATATGGACTTCAAAACCCACAAGGTAACCGTACTTAATCATGCATACACAATTTTTTGTGAAGACTCAAACTTGGGTGCTTGGAAGAAATGTGCAGGAAACACAGTGCAAAATTAGTTTTGGCACGATTTTGAGTATATCCCATGATAGCAAGGGACTACCTTTCAGTGTGTCGTGAGGTGAACTTGGTAGTACTATATATGTACTTTAAAAAGTATAAGCTGGGACCAACTGGTTGTGAACACATAATATTTGGTATAAGGCCAAACATAGGTATTTTAATTTTCTACACAATTTTCTGCATAACTGTGCCTTGCCCCATTTTGAGATCCACTCCCTGATCATGTGGGATCTTATTTGATCCAAGTAAAATATAATTTCTCTATTCATTTGTATATATTAAAGGTTCCAAGTGGTGACTTACTCATATCTTGTAAGTGAGGTCCATTACAGAGGCACAAAGTTGGTATAAAATACAAAAATAATCAGACAATTTTTAGCAATGGGGTCTATCACAAATTAGGGTTCAATTTTCAAACACTTAGGGATCATTCCAGACAAAAAGGTAGGACATTCCAGCTCACTAATATAAGGATTAAACATCCCCTAAAATGGGACCCTTAACTACAAAGCTTGGGGCCCACCACAAGGTGTTAAAGAGGCCTACATGCAATACAGTTAAGTACTTAGAAAAATTTCAGTAAACAAAAAATGTTCCAAGGAAAAGAAATAGATAGAATAGCAAGTGGGGCCCATACACTAGTGAAGCATAGATAAGAGACACACATCAATACATATGGTTGTCCAGATTAAATGAACTAATAAAATACATAAATCAAAAGTGGTCCCACTACCAAGTAGGTTCACAATAAGAAGATGAATGTTGTGGACAACATAGATACAACATACGAGTCGTACATGAGATGTCTTAATTAAATCTCTATGATCAGATTCTCTGTTGGGAGATCTGAGTCAATGGATGGTCTGGGAATACATCATTTAGGCTGTATATTGGTTTCCAACAATATAGAGCCTTGGATCCATCTGGACCACACAAAAAAATTCAAGGCTTATTCTTACGGAAGTATCTATCTGTCTAAAATTTTCTAAATTCCATTATGAAGGAATCTGAACATAGGGACCATACATATGATTATTAACTATCTTAAATATATGAAAAAATAATATTAAATACATCTGACCATTGGAATCACGGATTTGGCCCATATAATGTGTAGTCACAACAAGCCCTAAGATACATTTTTTATACAAGCATAAGATCTCAGCCATCCAAACTTTGATTGAGACGTATTATATACCTGTGGAAAGCTACTTCGATTTTCTACAAATCTAATGGAACATATATTTCTAATGTATTCATGAAAGTAAGTAAAAATGGGTCCTCTTTTGGTAAATCAATATCATGCATGTGCTGTTGGATAGAAGCCAAGTAAAGTTAATTCCACAGGTGATTAGACCGTTGGATGGCTACGAAATTTGGCCCAGATTTAGCTCATATTATGGTTCATATTATTCCCAAGTTTCAACTCCGATCGTTGCATGATTGATTTTATACGATTTTTAGAAATTGTTGTCCAGATTATTAAAATAAAATAAAATAAACAAGATTATATGTGAAGGGTGTTTATATAATGTGATCATCATGGTGGACCATATACTGACATGGGGCACCCTGATGACCACCATAACCATTAATAAATGCATAGAAGAACTCCGCACTAGTGGGCCCCACACATATTTAAAAAATAAAAGAGAAAGAAAGATGATGATGAGGAGAATCGAAGGAGGGGTGTAGACTCATATTAAATGGATAGATGGCTTGATGATGATGTGTGCTCCACTCCCTGTAGGTTGATTATGGGCCACACCTTGGCCCCACTATCTCTCACTCTCTCTTAAAATTTCAAATTTTTTTAAGTATATATAACAAAAGGATGATTGTAAGAGAGCTCCTACATAGGGTCTTATTGGTGCTAAAAGTGAGGTAGAAGGTGTTGTATGGTATGGGTAGTAGATAGATGAGGTGAATGGTGCTAATATGCATTGGCCAAGGTGGAAGAATTTACGCATGCGTTGGCTAATGGATGCATAAGGGTTGTAGGTTGTGGGTGATGCATGGTGGATGATGAAGTGGAGTGTTACAATTAGTTGTTTGGAGTGATGCAATACAAAACAAGGCATGTATTGGATGCATGTATAGGATGAGGTGGACATAGGCCATGATTAGTTTCTAAGGCATGTGAGAGCGCTACTAATGGATTTTGGGGTAAAACCATTTTTGTCTCATGTGCATTGATTTATATGTGCTAGCTCATTTTTTTGTGTCATATAGTAATTGTCCTATTTTGTGATAATTTTTATGTTCTATAAATTGGGCTTTAGGCCCACATGGGCCCAAATCCAATGGACTTAGTACAATAAAAGTTGCTCATGTTACATGATACATAATTTTGACTATGGATTTAATAGGTCTTATCTTATTAACGGAGCGTCGGATTGAAGCATGATTTTCGCCATGGAAACCGCAACGGCGACGCGGTCCTCATGACAGAGGTTTCGAAGGCATCTGGAACAAATCACTTGGTTGGGTAGTTTTGGTGGATCCAAGGTCACTCTTTTTGGTCTCAAACATGTGCAAATACACACACGGATATGCACTTAGTCGAGAAATCAAAGCTAACGATCAAGGACATCCAATTTCCAGTTGAAAAAAATCTGAAGCATTATAGCCACTCTTAATCAGTGGCCTGAATCTAGCAAGATTGATATATACATTTCTGCCAATCCAAACATTACAAGTAGTGGCCTTAAACTTATACAGAACATCTACTTCTAGCCATTTGAATGGCAAGACATCAAATGGGGCAGTTAAAATAGTGGAGGCTCCTTTAACATGGTTTTCAGTAGGCGATGATTTCATGATTTTCTTCAAAGATTCTGATTCTTGAAATGATTGTGTTGCCAGCATAGACAACATAGATTTCAGTAACAGATCTGACACAATGACACATCCAACGGCCAATATAGTGGGTCCCATTTGTGTTGTCCCACAATTGAATATCGTACCAAACCGATGGTAGTAGCCATTAGTCTTCATTGGTTAGAAATGATTTCTAACTTTCACTGTCCATTCCAAGGCCACTCTTCTTATTGAAAGGGTAAGGTTAGGTTGATGATATTTTCAAAATATGTATGTACACTTCTTATTACAAGGATGTGGACGGTTACACCAAGGCGATTTGGGAGGGCCTATCCTGCGTGGGTCACGGTTACGCCAAGGTGGAATTAGCTAGCGACTCGAAATCAGTGGTAGAGTCCCTCAACAAAAAGGATGCCCCAGCATGGTTTATGTGGTACTGGTGGTCAAGGATAATGTACCTTATGGACGGCATGGAAGTGATTATCTCCAAACTAATGAGGTAGCCGACGGTCTCATTCGCAGGGGCAGTAGCAGCTAGTCCTATAGTTTTTTCCGGTCTACGACTGAGTTACCACCCATCATCAGAGGTCTGATCTTCTTGGATCGAGCTGGTTTAGGATACTTGAGAGAGATTTAGTGGCTCTCTCTCCCTCTTTTTTCCTTTTGATTCTTGGTTTGGTGGGCCTGATTTTCCATTTTTTTCCTTTTTGCTAACAGGACCACCATAGCCTATGTACAGTCACAACTCCATGAATATATAAGTCTTTTGAAAAAAAAAGAAAAAAAAGAAACTAGTGTGTGAGTTGAAGATTTATTTATTTTTTTTCCCTTCGAAATGTCTCTTTCAATTTCTCTCTCAAATGCCATCTCCATCCATAAAATATGAATAGAAAGAGAGAAAAATGGCCTTTGTCCATCGGGCCTGTCTTTAGATGATTTGAACTATTAGTGGTAATCTCAAGACCATGTTGACTATATGATTAGAGAGGTGATCAGATCATCTCAACTTTCTATAGTGGTTAGCCATACCATTAAGCATAGATAGTACATTTTCTACTTTGTTTGAAAATCTTTGAAATCATGTAAATGCTCCCAGATTGACACAGGGAAGGACATGATGAGATCAATCAGTGTCTTCTTCCGGGAGTAACTACTCCGAATCCGCGGAGCTCTTTGGACTTCTCATAGAGCTTTCTTGAATTCAAAAGGGATAAAAAATAGAAATAATTTTCAATAAATTTGTAATAAATTGATGGATGATAGAAAAGAAAATTACAATCCTTTTAAATAATGGGCACAAACCTAGGATGGAATTTTAGACTCAAAACTCCCTAAAAATGTGACTTACTCAAGGTAGTCACCATTCATACTAGACTTCATGGTTTTCACCAAAAATAATAAGTGTCCAATTTAGCCTAACCATGTTGTTCTCTTTTCTAATCCCATTTCATGTTGTGCACCACTCCTACAACTCAAAAGGATAAAAAGTTATATGTCAACTAAAATTTAGTATTTATAGTAAAAATGAAATTAAAATGGATTTTTTACCATCGATCTTTTGGAATAATCTTGCAAATCCGGCATCGGCAACCCGGCGCAGAGGGGTTGGTGGGCTAAAGTAGCTTCTCCTAACCCAAATTCATATATGATATGTCCAAAAACTCATTCAAGCTTGTCAGATACAACTATTTTCAGGTTCCGACGGTCCGAATTATTTCCACCTCCAACTACTTCTCTGGTCCATCTTTGCCATGAAAGTGTGTCTCAACCCCTTCTACATCACAAATCTTTCGGGCCCATCCATCCAAGCCATGCAACAGATAGGAACTACTAGATGGATTATCTAATCCAATATTGCACTTGCCATGTGACCTATGTGACCTTCTTGTTTGTATGGCTCATTGACAGAATTTTCTCATTTTTTCATGATAGACCGTATTGACAGCAACCCCAAGCACTATGGGCCGCCTTGATGTTTATATTATTCCACTCCATCCATCCGTTTCACCAATTCATTTAAAACAAGAGCCGAACACAAGGGAGACTCAAAACTCGACTGGGCCACGCCATTAGAAATAGTGGGATCGGAATGCTCACCAGTGAAATCTTTATGGGCCTACTGTGGGCCATAAGGTGATACCCACCTGTACCAAAGGGAAACACAAATACTGGCCTGATACAAAACTTCCGTGGCTGCCAAGAAAGTTTCAACGGTGGGTATTCAATCTCCATTCTTTCTTAATTAAGGCTCTCTTAGTTTCAATCTCCCTCGTCTTTGTACCCACGTCATAAAATTAGCTCGCGAAATGGAAGGATGGATTGGATCAAACACAAACATCATTGTGGGCCCCACAGTGCTCGTGGTCACAGGAATCCCCTGAAATCCGCGGCCTGTGGAACCCTCCCAGTGTTGATTGGAGTACCCACCGTTTCCAAGCATCATAAGCGTTTCTATGCTGGACGTAGATGGTATTTCAATTGTCACGTTCTATATATATATATATATATATAATGTGGACCGTTTTATTTTTATTTTGAACCATCTATTTGCAAGCCTCAGATGCCGTTGACCTCAGATGCCGTTGATGTTGAAGTGGGACATGCAGAACTTTGCTCACAATCTCCATTGTATTTGATTGATCTTGAAGTGGGACAAGAAGCCCTTCAGCATGATTTGATCGTGGCCATCCAACTGGATCTTGGATGGATCCATGCTCAGAGCCTTGTTCCTACGGTCCAGATCCACCCGAGTTGGCATCTCCTCAGGTCAAGGATGAATGTCCATCTCACCATCCAACGGTCGAGATCCACCCGAGTACTTGAGCTGAGGATCGTATGACTCTTGTTTAATATAATGCCATGGCCCATACTATCTTTCATCATGCATGTTGTATAATTGCTTGGTGGACCATCACACCATTTCATTCTTTATCATGATTCTATGGCTGCCTACCTTGAAATGAGAATGATTTTCGACGAAAGCTGTCTTCATGTAATCATATAAAAACATTGGAAAATGACATGAGGCCACTTGATTGTGTCCCTTCATCCACCATCCACATGGCGACATGTACATCAATCCACATCGTTCAAATAGTGGGTGTGATTACAGATGGAGCATGCTCCTGAAATCACACTGATTGGGAGATCCTAACCGACCAATTGGTGGCCCCAAAGTGAAGGTGAAAACAAAATGACCAGCGGTTCAAATTCAACGGATGAAATTGGATGGTTAAGATCTTTCGATCAGCATGATTTTTGAGCTATCTACAATCAAATTTGGGTCCGTGATTTGGACAGTCTGGATTAACATGCTCATATGCCACGTGTTGGGTGGATAAGTTACCACAATATATTGAATTGCTGCAAGTGAGCACATTGTTTTAAATAATTCCATAAAAATTTTGGTTTTCTTTTGAGAATTATTTGCAGTGTGTGGACGAGAATCGGTGTCTTGTACCAATTTCAACCAGAGGAATTACTGATACTGATGCATAGGACAGTGAGTATTGTCCTGATGCATCTCATACATACAATTGGCTCCATGGTTGGTCAATCCATACCATTCATCTCGTCCTTACTATGAACAGAGGATGATCCAAAACTCTTACATATTGGAAGATCCGAACCGTCCAATACTTTATCCCTTTTTTAATGTGCACCTACATATAAGCCATTGATCACGGGATTAGTATCTTCCAACATGAGAGGTATATGTGGCATCCCCCTCCACGATGTGGGTCCCTATAATCAACGGTCTGGATCTCCCCACCATGGTCTCAACACTATTCACGTCTCAATGCATGTGATTCCTCTTTTAACTAAGCTGTCGTTGTGAGTTAAACACCAGGAAAGCCGCAGATGATGAGTTAGACGGCACACATGATGCTTAGCCCACTATTCGCAACAATGCCCGGCATCGGTTCATGACGTGGTGTTTTAGGCAGCGTCCGGGACAGGAATCTTTAGAAAACCAGTTTTTAAGGAACAGAGGACATGGGTCTTATGATCAGATGTGGAGTAACAGTTGTATAATTGTATTCAAGGGTCGTTGTGTGGGGCCAACTTAAACCTTATTTTGAATGGACCGAGGCCCATTTTCGTCGGTGGTTCGGTCCAATCGGTCCGATCGTTACATTTTCTAAATATATAAAATGGTATTTGTTGTATATTAGAAGCACAAGTAGGCAGTTTTACGTATACAAATTTTAAGACCGATCCCGGGGTATATACTCCTCCGTTCGGAGATGGATTTTTTTTTATTTTTATTATTATTATTTTTTTAATCTTTTATGTAATATTTTTATCCATTTGAGAAATAGAAAAAGAGAGAACAACTCATTATTCAATTCAAACATGTAGCCACACGTACAGTGAACGATTCAATTTCGGTTAAACGTATGCAATTAGATTAAGTATTCTAAAGTCATGGTTGACTCAAATTAAATTGAACATTTGTAATGTTGGATTAGTCTAATTATGATCGGATTTATAAAAAACTGATTACCACTGACTGTTACAATGATCAAACGATTTTAGAAGGACAGGGTTAGTGATGTAGAGCGGGTCACAAATAGTTTCATGGCAAAGATGGACCAGAGAAAGCTTGATCGGAGGCGAAAATGATCTAGATCGTCATAACCTTAAAACAATCATATCTCACAAACCGAGTGGCTTTTTCGACAAATCATATATGATTTTGGGTTTTAATTCAATTATAACTTTTGATCCTTTGAGTTATAGGAGGCATACCCAACACAAAAAGGGCCTAGAAAAATTAGGAGAATAACATGGTTAGGCCAAATTGGACACTTACTAATTTTGGCCAAAAACCATGAAGCCTATTAGGAATGACGACCGCCTATTAATAGTAAGCTTATTACTTATAGCAAGTCATGTTTTTAGAGTGTTCAAGTTAGAGTTTGAGTCTTAAAACTCAGTCTTAGGTTTGAACTCATTATTTAAAGGATTGTACTTTTATTTTTATTTTTTATTTTATCATCAATCAAATTATTTTGAATTTATTAAAAATTATTTCTATTTTTATTGCTCGTGGATTCAAGGAAACTTTGTGAGGAGTTCAGAGAGCTCCGTAGATCCAGAGTAGTTATTCCTTGAGAAAGACGGTGATCTACCTCGTCACATCACTCCATGCATCAGTTAGTCCTTCTAAGTGAGATCTTTTTAACTGGAAAATAATAACTTTTTATTCAACGGTGATAATTTTAATCATATTTCTCTAAGAAGCAATACATAAAGATAAATTAAAACTATGGTTGGAATGCAGATTGTATTAATCAAAATATCATATCAGTACAATTGGCATAGAGAAATTAAGTTGAAGACAAATACCTACGACGATATGTGTTGTAAAAAACGGTCTTGATTTGGACATTGCTTTGGACTTGGACAGTCATAAGATAGTTATGAAGATACGAGACGGTCTTGACACAGTTGTGGTGTGAGGTCAGCATAATGTGATTAGAGATATATAGTAAGTAAAAATTCAATAATCTGGGAATGGCATAATTAAGTTGTGTTGGAATATTTAGTTGAATCAAATGAATTAGTTAAAATTGAAACTTAGAAAAAAAAATGAGATAAAAGACTATTAGTCTATATAGATATACACATAACCCTTATATCCAAAATGGTGTTCAATTTTGGTGTAAAAATCCCTTATATCCTACTACACCCTTTAAGTGACAGTAACTTTTGACGGTCCCTTTGCTTGGACAACCATAACTCATGATCAATCAGTAAAAGATGGTCCCAATTGATCGTGTTGCAAAACGTCCAATCACTGATTTGATCTGCCCATCATGAATCGCGCCTTTATTGCCTGTGACTCTCATAACCACTTTGGTCCGATGATTCTAACCATGCAATGAATAGCTAGGAAAATAGATAGTCATTATTGATTATAAAAGAGGCCTAATTATTGATCTAAACCATCCATCGTGCAATGCACATCTTTGATGCCCATCCCCTCAAAAGTCACTTTGATTGAATAATCCTATCCAGTTGATCAATGCATATAAAAATGGATAGCCCATATTAATTATACTAGCGAAGATCTAACCGTTATTCTAAGACATCCGATATGTGGACCCAACCTTGTACTACTATCCCTATGAAAAAATTCAATTTAATTGAATGATCTTAACCATGTAAAGAGAGTAGATAACGGATGGTATATGTTGATTTTATTAGAAAAGGTCCAATCAGTTATTTCAACAGCCTATCATATGGGGCCCACTTTTAGTTGTTTATTCCTTAAATAATTACTCTTATTTGATACTTCTAACCAACCAATTAATGGATAGGAAATGGACAATCCATATATATTATCTTTGAAAGGTCCGACCAATGATCTGAGCTGTTCAACATGCGAGGCCCACCTTTGATAGTCAACTACTCTTAAAAAATTACTTTAATTGGATGATCCTAACCATTCAATCAATAGTTTAGAAGCCAAATAGTTGGCACTGATTACACTAAGAACATTTCAATGATTTGGACCTTTCATCATGTTGGATGCAACTTATGTTCTCATCACTCTTAAAAGCCGCTTAGAGTGGCTGATCATAATCATTGGATCAATGTTTAGAAGAAAGAACGTTTTGATTTAGTGTACACGCTCCAGCAAAACCTTCAAAATTGGTTCCCTGGAGCGACAGCAACAAAATAATAATAATAATAATAATAATAATGAAATGCTTAAGGATGCATTTGGTTTCACAAAATTTCATGATATATCATGAAATTTGTTGCAACCAAACACAGCCTAAAACCAAGTACTGGGATGGGACCAAACACACATTTTACCGAAAGTGCATGGGCGGTCAGCAAACAAAAAGCACGCTAGTGTCCATTTGACAACGAGAACAAGCTTGTCCCTAAAGAAAACGTGTAAACTCATGTTTCACAACTGGAACAAACGTATCCCATTGGGATTCTGTTTGACAAATCCCTTTGAACTCATCTGTACTTTTCTTTTTCTTTTTTTTCTTTTTTTAATTTTTTTAAAAGCATCCCTTGAAAAAAAAAAAAAATAATAATAAAATAATTTTTTTCAAAAGGCTGTATATATATTCCAACCACTAGTGCAGCACAAAAGAAGCAGCACCCCAACTTTACCACTTTGGGATCCGTGAGGGAAAAAAACAAAAAAAAAACACAAGGGCAACCTATCGTAGCAAGAATCTACACAAGAAAGGAAACGAGAGCCCGAGACGAGCAGAAAGTCACAGGCCTTCACAGAGCCTAAACCCCCAACGGTAGGCCCAGACGAGCAGAAAGTCACAGGCCTTCACAGAGCCTGAACTCATCTGTACTTGGGAACATTTTCCATCACGTGGCTCCCACCTTTGATTTCCCATCCCTCTATTATTGGACCATCTTACCATCCAGTCAACAATAAGAAAGATGGACGGTCCACATTGGTAATGATAGAAAGTTTAATAATTGATCTAGCTGTGTTCTCACCTCCATTGTCAGTCAATGGCTAGGAAAGTGGATGATCTGGATCCATTATACTTTTAAAGGCTTATCAGCTGCAACTCACCTTAGGCCTCCATCGCTCTCAAGATTACATCTATAATTGATGCCCAAAACTGAATGGTCCTGATTAATCATAATCATATTCAAAAAGTTCAGATTATTGATATGGATCGTCCATCATGTTGGTCATGACTTGGGATTGCCATGCATCTTAAAAATCACTTTGATCAGTATGGGTAATTGAAATGCTTGATTAGATGGTGGTGAACCATCCAATTAACACCTAAGGAAATGGACGGTCTAACTTGATCATATTTGGAAAAGATATAATCCTCGATATGATCGTCCATCACATGGGCCCCACCCTTAATTGTCCTTTCATTTCAAAGTTCTTTATTACGTGATCTAAACCGTTTAGATTGTTCATACATCATACACGGGTCCACCATTGAATAGCTAGGAGAGATTGTTGACGGACGAAAAAAGTTCTTTTTTTTTTTTTTAAGGTAAAGATTGAAAAAGTTCAATCCGAATCTGGATCATTGATCAGGTGGGCCCCTCCTCTGAGTGCTCTTTAGGTAAACATTGAAAAAGTTCAATAATCAGGATCTGTATCATTAATCAGGTGGGCCCCTCCTCTGAGTGCTCTTTCACTTCAAAAACGACATGATAGATGATCTGGTCTGCCTTTGGATGTTTGCGCCTCTCAAGAATATATCACTATGAGCAGAAAATCCTAATCATCTCAATGAAGAAGAAATTGATGGTCTTAATTATACTAAAAAATGTATGATCACCAATCTAGACCACCCATCTTGTGGGCCCAGCTTTTATTGGCCATCTATTTCACATCTTTAAATAATATCATAAGTCCTTCAATATTTTATTAGTGAAAACGATTTCAGTATACATGTTTAATTGCATTGTAATTATTCTAATTTTCATTTTATTTTTCCTATGATCTAGGATATTAATTAAGAAGATGAATGTATCCATGATAGTATCGAATATGTCACTTGAATCCCCACATGTAATTTCATTGTAAATTGTTATAACATAATACTCACACACACACACACAGAGAGAGAGAGAGAGAGAGAGAGAGAGAGAGAGAGAGAGAGAGAGAGAGAGAGAGAGAGAGAGAGAGAGAGAGAGAGAGAGTCATGCTCACTTGCGCACCTATGCACATGCGCACATTTGCACACGAGTCATGGGTGTCTAATCTGAACGGTCCATGTGATGCGGAATCCCATGAAACCTCATGGGACAAATTTTCACCCTGACCTAAAATTCTGATGGGCCATAGCAAAGAGAAATGCAAATCAAGGGAGGAAACTGTTTTCATTTTTTATGGCCCATCAAAGTTTTAGATCAAAGTAAAACTTGGGCCCGAGGGGGTTTCACCAGGTGCTGCTTCACATGAACAGTTCAGATTTTGGATCCACATCACGTATGATGGGTTCTAAAAAAAGTTCCCACTAGTTCTGTGCAAACTGGTGCGCAGGTGAGCATTTCCCTATATATATATATATATATACACACACACACACACACACACACACACACACACACACACACACACACACACACACACACACACACACACACACACACACACTGCTAGCTATGCTTCCACTAATTCTATGGCCATTTTTAAAAGGAAAAAAAGAAGAAGAAGTTGAGTCTGCAATTCTATAATCTACACTTTGTTAGAAAGAAGTCCATAATCACTTATTTCTATCATCCTCACGATGTTTGTTGATATGCACTCTGATGTACATTATTTTAATTTTACAGAGATAATGACATAAGGCCACATGGATGACATAAGAACTACATGTTGAGGGTCAAATATTGCATATCAGACCCTAGTTACTGCTTGGATTTACGAACATAATATTGTTTAAAGGTCGACTTAATCGTGTTTATGCTGCAGGTCAAATTTAGGAGCTGTGATTGTAAAATAGCACTAAAAGTGTGGATTTGACGCTCAGATGACACCAAAGGCAAGGGTCGGACCCCAGTGAACCAAGATCAACGCCCGAGATCCAAGGGAATCAAGAAACTGAAGCTCAAGTGGCCCGAAGGACGTCCAAAATGCAAGAACACAGGGTTCCCGCTATCCGATTGACACGAAACTTCATACGTGGCCTGAACGCCCTATATTAACCGTACACGTCAAATTTCAGCCGTCGAATCCCCCTAAAAGTGGCCTAACGGACAGATTAGCCCTCAGAATCATGATTCTGGGCCCACCTAATCTCTGGATATGCTTCAATTTTGGCCTCAACTGTTTAATTAAGGTGGAGAAACGGATGGATGGAGCAGATTTCACACATACATCAAGGTGGGACCGACCTTATGTGACTAGGAGTGCACAATGATCGTGCACTCGCAAGTGCCAAGCCAATGAGTTCAGTCAAACAAAGCTCTGACCAAGCTTTTCTTCTTTCATCTGCGGAAGCTCGAATAGAGTTTGCCGGTGGATTTTTTTGGGCCACCACCGTACATCAAAAGTATGATCCGGACCGTCCATTAGCTCCACGTGGTCCCTATTACCACTGTCAAGAGGGCAGAATCTCGGAAGATAATGGAGATTTTCTTTCGTCCGTTCGAAGGCAAGACGGACGGTGGAAATACATGAGATGGTGGGCTGCATTAAACGTAAGAAAAATACACGTTTCTAAGCGGTTTTTCGCCACGAGTAGAATGGATGGTGTGAATTTTCATCTCGTGATCAACAGTGGGCCACCGTAATTCCAGAGTCGATGTACGTCGGCTCTGTTCGCAGACAGAACTTGCGGCGGAAGCTTGTGGGCCCCACGAACTCTCCGGTTCGATGATCCGAACCGTTCAATGGTCTCAGAAGGAGGATATTACCCTCACCTAGGCATCTCTTTGCTACCATGCGAGCTAGTTTAATGTTCACTCCCCAAGTATAGGGTTGTGATGTAGTAATAAACTCGGTAAGACCGAGGTCGAATCCACAGGGACTGAAACCTGTACGTTATCTGAAAATAACCAGATCTAGAACTAGGCTAAGATGAATTCTAAACCGATTGTAATTTGAAGAATAATGATGAAATATTAATTTAAAACTTTAGGAAAAATCAGAGAAGGGAAACTAGGGATTCAGAGGATCCACTTGTAGAGATCAGGGAGATCTTATGCCTGTATTACAAATCAGGAAAATTAACTGAACTGCCATTGATATAGATTTCAAGAGATGAGAGGTATATGAATTAGGATGGATTCCATCACCAAACCATGCCCAGAAGACAAAGCAAACAACAGAATTAAACTAATTACCAACCAATCAACATGTTTATGAAGGTTAGGAAAGGGTACCGTCATCTGACCATACCCAGGAGACGATGGTGAACAACAGGGCTTCCTGACGTCATACACATAAAGAGGAAAAGAACATGTTCAAAGCCATTGCAGACCCATTGTAATTTCAGTCACAACAGACCATTAAAGACTGAAAACATTCCCTTAATTAAACCCAAATCAATATCAGATCAGTCTAAACAAAAGGCGCAAGCAAAGAGGCATCCCATCATACTACAAGCTTCACCTCTTAGCCCTAGCTAAAGGGTTTAGCCTAGCATGATTAGATTAAACTCCATGAGATCCATAGAAGGAGAGAAACAAAACAGAATAAAAAAAATAAAATAAAATAACAACCAACTCTTTATATCTCTCTCCCGTTCCCTGTCTCTTTCTCTCTTTCCAGCCGTCCTCTAGCCGTGAATACCCGATCCCTGCCAATGAAGCTCTTTCTTATAGCAGTAGGAAGGGTCGGCTGCTGAAGAGCTGGAGTCCATGAGAATCCTCCTTGGAAACTGATTCTCCAGCTGTTTTTACGCAGCCAACTCGTGCGCAGGAAGCAGCTTAGGTGGCAAGATCGGAGCGTCCTATCTGTCTTCTTCAGATGATTCTATTCAAAGAAACAACGTCTCTTGGGTTGTATTCGAGTGGCCAACACGATGGACGGTCTGGATTACCCATCCGATCATCTCCATGATCGTACAATTGACCGCAAAATTCGGACCGCGTTCGGACGAAAAACAGGGACTGCGTAATCCCTTCGCTGTGATGATGGTGGGCCCCACACTCGGTGATGAAGGAAGAATCCAATCCGTCCACTGAATTCCCCTCGCCAAACTGGTCAGGTATTACGTGCTTCCATTCACCTTCGGTGTGACCCACGAAGTTTTCATTCAGCCGTCCATCCTCCGTTTGGATAGTTAAAAAAACAATCTCCGATGTATCTTAATTTTCCGTCACCTAGGTAAGGGAAATACGTACCATGCAAGTCACATAGACGGTCCGGATCAGACTTTCGGATCACGATGGTGGGCCACAAGCAAAACCCAAATCCAACAGGGAAACGCTGTTGCGTTTTTTTCTGACTTGAGAAGAAGAGTCGGTCAGCATACGCTGACCGACTTTTGGCGTTTCGATGCACGTCCGGTGCATGTGTGCACCTTGCACACATACTGTACATGTGGGTCCCACAGAGATGTTTGTGAAACATCTGCTCCGTCCATCCGCTTTGTAGCCCAAGTTAAGGAGTTGAGACCAAAATTGAAGCATATCCAGATCTCAGGTGGGCCCCAAATCAGAGTTTTATGGGCTGTTCTGTCCGTTGGGCCATTTCCACACAGATCCATCGGCTGAAATTTTATGTGTACGGTTAATTTATGGTCCTTAGGCCGTGTATGAAGTTTCGGGCCGAACGGATGGTGGGAACCCCGTGATCTTGCATTCTGGACCAATTTCGGGCCACTTGAGCTTCAGTTTCTTGATTTTTCTCGGGTCTCTGGCATATAAATTTGTCGATCTTGGTCCCCTAGGGTCCGTCCCTTGCTCTGGTGAATTCTGAGTGTCAAATCCACACTTTTAGTGTTAGTTTTCAGTCAACGCTCCTCATTGCATCCTGCAACAAAACACAATTAAAATACTCCATTAAGCATTATTGTGTATGTAAAATCTGGCACTAATTAGGGTCTGATATGCAATATTTGACCCTCAACATTTAAGATCCCGGGCGTTAAACGAAAGACAGACGGTGGGTTTAAAATCCTGTGGGCCACCACAAATATGATCCAAAACTTTGTATCTCCAACTGAATTTTCAATCTGCATCCAGTGGACGGAGGGGATTTTTTAGAAAAAGAGTGGAATGGGACCACAGACTTCACAACGGAAGATTTCCGCGGTCCCTGTTCTACGACCGAACCCAACCCGATTTTTCAAGCTGTGGTGTGGTCTCGGTGGTGATCGGAGGTGAGATCTGATCCGTCCATAGTGTTGGCCACTCGAAAACACCCTAAGGGATGTTGTTCCTTTACATCGAATCTTCTGAAGGAGCAAGATTATGAGGCTCCGATCTTGCCCTACATGTTGTCTTCTGCGTATGATGAGACAAAGCCTACGTAAACAGTGTCCTATTCATTCTGTTTTCAATGACCGACTCCATCTGGGACTCTTGCAGCTTCTCCACTTGCTCTATAAAAGAAAGGGAAGGAAGAAGAAAAAAAATCCATCGGCTGGAGGCTGGACGTGAGGAGAGAGAGAGATAGAGAGAAAAAGAGTTTGTTTTTATTTATTTATTTTTATCTGTGTTATTTATTTATTTTATTTTGAGAGATCTAGTCCACTCATGTGTGGCTAAACCTCTTAGCTAGGGCTAAGAGGTGAAGCTTGTAGCGTGATGGGATGCCTCTTTACTTGTGCCTTTGTTTAGAGTGAACTGATGTTGATTTGGGTTTAATTAAAGGGAATGTTTTTAGTCTTTAATGGTCTGTTGTAATTGAAATTACAATGGGTCTGCGATGGCTTTGAGTATTCCTTCCTCCTTTTATGTTTTATGAAGTCAGGAAGCCCTGTTGTTCACCATCGTCTCCTGGGCATGGTTAGATGTCGGTACCCATCCTAACCTTCATGGCATGTTGATTGGTTGGTAATTAGATTAATTCTGTTGTTTGCTTTGTCTCCTAGGCATAGTTTGGTCATGGAATCCGTTCTAATTCATACACCTTTCATCTCTTGAAACCTATATCAATGGCAGTTCAATAAATTTTCATAATTTGTGATACTGGCATAAGATCTCCCTGATCTCTATAAGTAGATCCTCTGAATCCCTAGTTTCCCTTCTCTGAATTTTCTTCTCAGTTTAGATTAATATTTCATCATTATTCTTCAAATTACAATCGATTTAGATTTCATCTCATTCTAGTTCTATTTCTACTTAGTTTCAGATTACGTACAACTTTCAGTTCCTATGGATTCGACCTCGGTCTTACCGAGATTATTACTACATCACAACCCTATACTTGGGGAGTGAACAAGTTTTTGGCGCCATTGCCGGGGACTGACGGCTACGATTTTCTGAAATTAATTGGTTTTAGAGTTAGTTTAAGATTAGGATTTTACTAATTTTAATTTCTTGATTTTGTTTTCTATTTGATTCATAGAATTAACCTATTTTCTATTATGTAGGTTGTTAGGATAGAACTTCTAATTTGGTAAACTCTTTCTAATTTTCTAGATTTTCTAACTCTTTAGATTTGGTTTGCTTCATAAACTAACTTATTTTGTTTTGTTTTGCAGGTCTTTAGCTTAGGGACTCCAATTTGGTAACTTCCTCCCAACCCTCTCTTTTTTTCTAGATTTTCATTTTCTTTCTTAGGATTATGTTTAGAATTTGATTGAGGGCTGCGAGTGTTTCATGCCCAAGTGGGCCCGTGACGACACTTGACGTCTCTTGACTGAAGGAGGATTAGTTGAGGGGTTGACCATCCATCGCAGGATTAGACATCGCTCGAATTCCCCTGAGTTAATTGAGGTTATGGCTGCAAATCAACCTCAAACACTACCTCAACATATGGATGTGGAAGTACATGATGAGAATGAGGTGCTTCAAACACCCCGCCTCGTACCTTACGAGATTATTTACAACCGGCGGGGGTGAGTACGCCCTCATGCATGATTTTTCCTGAAAACACAGGACAGATAGACATTAAGACAGGAGTTATCCAACTCCTTCCTAAATTCCATGGGCTTGAATCAGAAAGTCCATACTTACATTTGAAAGAGTTCGATGAGATTATAGCCACCTTTTACTTTCCCAATGTATCCGAGGATACAATCAGGCTGAAACTCTTTCCTTTTTTCTTAAAAGAAAAGGCTAAGACGTGGTTACATTCACTGCGTCCTAGATCCATTGGCACATGGAATGATTTGCAGAGGGAATTCATAAAGAAATTTTTCCCACACCATAAAACGATTACCCTCAGAAAAGCAATCATGAACTTCGCCCAAAAGGAAGATGAAACATTCTACCAATGTTGGGAAAGGTTCAAGGATCTTGTCAGTTCATGCCCACAACACGGTTTTGAAATGTGGCGCATTACAAATTTTATCTATGATGGACTGACATCTTCCATGCGCCAACTGGTCGAGACAATGTGTAATGGAGAATTCATGAATAAAGAGGTCGATGAGGTATGGGATTACCTCGATAGACTTGCCGAGAATGCACAATCATGGGACCATTACCCAAAATCAAACACCACGCCTAGGCCAACTCAATCTAAGGAGAAAGGTGGAGTATATCTCCTGAAAGAAGAGGATGATGTAAATTTTAAAGTGACTAATCTCATGCGAAGAGTCGAGGCCATGGAAGGAAAGAAGGATAAGGTTAATGAAATTATTTGCGGCATCTGTGATTGCAACATTCACACAACTAAAAATTGTCCTACCATATTTGCCTTTCGAGGAGTGTTGAATGAGTAAGTTAATGCCGTAAATAACTATCAAAGACCTTTCAATGGATCTACCTCTAATACATACAATCCTGGTTGGAGAAATCATCCAAATTTTAGTTTGAGGAATTAACAAACTGCTACCCCTCAGAGTTTCTTCAATCAAAATCCAAATCAGGGGAAACCTCAAGAAGAACCGGTTCAAAATTCCATACAAGAGTTGACTCAGGCGGTTGGTGGACTTACAGACTTTATGCAAAAAATAGATTCACGTATGATGGTTATAGAAAAGGGGATGCTTCCTGCACAACCGCTCCCCAATCCTAAACCGCAATACAAGATAAATGATCCCAGCTCTTCAAATCAAATGGGGCACGCTAAATCCATCACCACTCTTAGGAGTGAGAAGATCATTGATAAAACCCGGTTAGGCCCGAAAAGCCTCAAGAACCAGAAGAGGACAATAATGATGGATCTAGTGATATCCCACAAAAATTAGAACCGGAATTTCTAGAAGCCGCTTGTTCTCTGTTCCCCAACTATTGGTTGCACCAAAACGTCTTTCTAACTCTGGATATTCGGAGGTGTTGAAACAAGTGAAAGTCAACATTCCTCTACTTGATATAGTAAAACAGTTCCTTTATATGCAAAATTTCGAAAGACCTATGCACGACCAAAAGACTAAGAAAGCATTCAAAAGAAGATCTTCTTGATTCGAGAAAGTGAGTGCCATCCTAAAGCAAGACGTGCCGCAGAAATTCAAGGATCTCGGTAGCCCAACCATATCATGTGTAATCAGGAACCATCGAATTGATCACGCACTTCTTGACTTAGGAGCGAGTCAATCTGATTCCCTACTCGGTATACAAACAGTTAGGGTTGGGTGAGTTAAAACCCACCCTAACCACACTACAACTTGCGATCGAACTGTTCGTGTACCAAGAGGGATTATTGAGGATGTGTTAGTCCAAGTCGATAGATTTTACTATCCTGTAAATTTTATCATCCTGGACACTGAACCCATCAATAACATGAGCACTCAGATTCCCGTCATTCTTGGTTGCCCATTCTTTGCTACGTCAAATGCAATTATCAATTGCAGGAATGGTGTCATGACTATGTCTTTTAGAAATTTAACATTGGAGTCAAACATCTTTTTCAATAACGACAGCAACACAGAGGATGATGACGATGTCCATGACATTAACATGATCGATACTTTCGTGGAAGATAGGACACCCCTTACCTTATCCTCTGATCCTCTAGAGACGTGCTTGGCCCACTCCCATGAGTTTGATGATGATATGATTAGGGAGACGTGTGCCTTACTTGATACTGCATTGGTACTTGAAGTTAACCGGTGGAGGCAACAATTTGAAGAATTGCCACAAACTGATGTAGTGCCTCTACCGTCTAACCTCAAGGCACCGAAGCTTGACCTAAAACCTTTGCCCTCTGATTTGAAATATGCCTATTTAGGTCAAGATGAGACATACCCGGTGGTGATCTCTGCCCACCTGGAGAAAGAACAGGAGAGTATGCTCATATCTACTCTCATTGATCATAAAGGAGCCCTAGGATGGATGATCGCGGACCTCAAAGGAATCGACCCCTCGATTTGTACTCACCACATATATCTTGAGGATAATGCGAAGACCGCTCGACAACCACAACGTAGACTAAATCCAAACATGAAGGAAGTGGTTAAGGCCGAGGTTCTTAAACTATTGGATGTGGGTATCATATACCTTATATCTGATAGTCAATGGGTGAGTCCAACTCAGGTGGTTCCTAAGAAGTCCGGAATCACCATCGTAGCCAATGCTAATAATGAACTCATGCCGACTAGAGTCACTACTGGTTGGAGGATGTGCATTGACTACAGGAAGTTAAATACCGTCACGAGGAAGGATCACTTTCCTTTGCCCTTCATCGATCAAATCTTAGAAAGGCTAGCTGGTCATTCCTATTACTGTTTCCTTGATGGGTATTCGGGCTACAATCAGATTGAAATTGCCCTTGAGGACCAGGAAAAGACCACATTTACATGTCCCTAAGGCACCTTTGCTTACTGAAGGATGCCATTTGGACTATGTAATGCCCCCGCCACCTTTCAAACGATGTATCTTTGAGTATCTTTTCGATATGGTAGGGCAATATCTAGAGGTCTTCATGGACTATTTCTCTGTCTATGGTTCATCTTTCAGCAAGTGCTTGGAAAGTCTTAAATGTGTGCTGAAAAGATGTGAAGAAAAGAACTTGGTACTTAATTGGGAGAAGTGTCATTTCATGGTTCATAAGGGGATTGTCATTGGACATATCATCTCGTCCAAGGGAATTGAGTTAGATAAGGTAAAAATCGATCTTATCTACCTACCTCCACCCAAGAACATCAGAGACGTGCGCTCCTTCTTAGGACACGCAGGATTTTACAGGCGATTCATAAAGGACTTTAGTCTCCTCTCTCGTCCTTTATGTATTCTTTTTCAAAAGGATGTTCCATACAAGTGGACTGAGCAATGCCAGACAGCTTTCACCAAGCTTAAAGGTATGTTAACCACTGCACCCATCATGCAGCCACCCGACTGGAGCCTTCCTTTTGAGCTTATGTGCGACGCTTCTGACTATGCTCTTGGAGCGGTTCTAGGCCAGAGAAAAGATAAGAGGCCCTACGTCATCCATTATGCGAGTAGGACTTTAAATCCTGCCCAAGTGAACTACTCGACTACGGAAAAGGAACTCTTAGCCGTAGTGTTCACCTTGGACAAATTTAGGTCCTACTTGATCGGATCCAAGATCATTATCTATACAGATCATGCGACACTGGAGTATCTTCTTTCTAAGAATGATTCTAAGCCCCGCCTGATACGATGGATCCTTTTACTCCAAGAATTTGATTTGGAAATTAAAGATAAAAAGGGAGTAGAGAACATAGTGGCCGATCACCTTTCTCGCCTTAATACCTCTGATTCCCTTGAGGCGACCCATATCAACGACATGTTCCCTGATGAACAACTGTTCAGAGTCTCCCATTCACCTTGGTTCGCTGATATTGCTAATTATCTTGCTACAGGTTCCATACCGACACATTGGACTGCGCAAGATAAGAAGAAATTTTTCACCGAGGTACGCAAATTCTTCTGGGATGATCCATACTTGTTTAAATATTGCCCAGACCAAATCTTGAGGAAATGTGTGCCAGACGATGAGCATCGAGTGTCATCTCCTTTGTCACTCACGGGCCTGTGGTGGTCACTTTTTTGTAAAAAAAGACCACAGCTAAGATTCTGTAGTGTGGCTTCTATTGGCCCACTATGTTCAGGGATACTCATGAGTTTTGCAAAGCTTGTGAGCATTGTCAGAAATTAGGAGCATTGTCCCGTCGAAATATGATGCCTTTGAATCCCATTCTTATCATAGAGGCATTTGATTGCTGGGGCATCGATTTCATGGGGCCATTCCCCCAATCTTTTAGAAATTTATATATTTTGCTTGCCGTAGACTATGTCACTAAATGGGTCGAAGCGATTCCGTGTCAGAATAATGACCATAGCACGGTCATTAAATTCTTAAAAGAAAACATCCTTTCCCGATTCGGAACGCCTCGAGCCCTTATTAATGATGGGGGTTCACACTTTTGTAATAGGCCATTCGAGAGTTTAATGAAGAAATACGGTATCTCTCATAAGGTGAGCACCCCATAACACCCACAGACAAGTGGGCAAGCTGAGATTTCTAATAGGGAGATCAAACATATTTTGGAGAAAACGGTTAACCCTGACCGTAAGGATTGGTCAATTCGATTTACCGATGCCTTATGGGCTTACCGTACTGCCTTTAAAACCCCTATTGGAATGTCTCCCTTTAGACTCGTCTATGGAAAGGCTTGCCACTTGCCTGTAGAGTTGGAATATAAAGCCTACTGGGCGATCAAAAATCTAAATTTCAATCTAAACAACGCTGGCTCGCTACGCAAACTTCAATTAAATGAACTTGAAGAAATCCGGAACAACGCATACGAGAATTCGAGAATTTACAAGGACAGGATGAAGGCGTTTCATGACCAACATATTCTACGAAAATCATTCATGCCAGGTCAGAAAGTTCTTTTGTATAATTCTCGATTACATCTCTTTCCAGGTAAGCTTCGATCTCGTTGGACCGGCCCTTACATTGTTGTTACTACCTATCCTCATGGGGCCGTTGAGATAAGAGATCCCAACAATGGTAAGGAGTTTAAAGTAAATGGACATCGATTAAAACCATTTGTCGAGAAATTTGATTCAGAGGACATGTCCATGCCTCTGACTGATTCTGTTTACCAGGAATGATCTCCTAGTCTGATGGAGGTATAAGTAGGTTTCCTGTTTGCTTAGGACTAGGGTAGTTGCTTTGGTCTGGCTGAAGACATTAAACTTAGCGCTCCTGGGAGGCAACCCAGCTTTTCAACTTATTTCATTTTCTTTGTTAGTTCAATGTTTGTGGGTAACATTACTGCAAACCCTCACGAGACTACAACTCATTCATTAGGGGTAACCTAGGGGTTTAAAGGCTTGTTGCATATGCTAAATGCAATCGAGAGCACCTGCGAAAGTGGTATAGGTAGGATTTTATTTTTTATTAGTTTTTTTGCTTTCTCTCTTGTGCTGATTGGATTCCATACTGCGATCTTTTGGAAAGCCTCTTGATTCTCCGTCCAGGTACTATTTTCCGATCACTCCTCTTTTCTTTTCGTTGTCCCATGTGCATTGCATGTTTACATCTTTTTACATTGAGGACAATGTAGATTTTAAGTTGGGGGTGGGAGATTAGGTAACCTAATCAGTGTTTTTCTTAGTCTTGAGCAAAAATTGTGAAAATTTTTAATTTTTTTTTTTTTTTTGGACTTTCTGGTGAATTTGAAGTAAGTTGATGACCATCTTTGATTTAGAATTACAGGATATGGAATGTTGGTGATTCACTACTCTTGGATTCAGTTGCTCGTTAGATTTTTTCAGTTAAGTTTGAATTATTAATCCATGATTAGAAGTTGTAAACATTGATTGAGTCATAATTTCACATGTCACATCTCGCTTACACATTAAGATTTCAGTTTGAAACTGAAGGGTTAATTTGGTAATCACTGAGCATGAAAGAAACCAGCCTAAAAGATTTGGCCATTAGGGTATATAAAAAAAAGAAAAGAATTACACCATAGGTTTGCTCCCTATAGGTGTGGATTCGATTCTCCATAATTAACAGTTGGAAAGAGTTGGGCGACTAGTTTCACCATAGGTGTGCTCCCTATAAGTGAAAATTTGATTCCCATCTTGACAAAAAAAAAAAAAAAAAAAAACTGAAGGAAAGAAAAGATGATCTTTGAGGCAAGCTTTGGTTATCATGAATTCTCTTGTTGGTTACCAACGATATCCTGAAATAAAGAATTGAATCTTAATGATCAATAAGTCGAGATTACACTATACACCCATGGAACTCAATGTTTAGAATTATTCTATTTAATGGATTAATATTTGAACTTGGTTATGAAATTCACCGTGCATGAGAGGCCAGGAGAAATTGATAATCAACATTCATGAATCTTAAGATTTCTCATATCTGGATTGTTTTTCAAAATATCACTCGGCTTCACAAGAATTGTCTCGTAATTCTCAACTTAATTTTCACATATTTTGCTCGGGACTAGCAAAATGCTGGTTGGGGGTTGTGTTGAGGGTCAAATATTGCATATCAGACCCTAGTTACTGCTTGGATTTACGAACATAATATTGTTTAAAGGCCGACTTAATCGTGTTTATGCTGCAGGTCGAATTTAGGAGCTGTGATTGTAAAAGAGTACTAAAAGTGTGGATTTGACGCTCTGATAACACCAAAGGCAAGGGTCGAACCCCAGTGAACCAAGATCAATACTTGAGATCCAAGGGAATCAAGAAACTGAAGCTCAAGTGGCCCGAAGGACGTCCAGAATGCAAGAACACAGGGTTCCCACTATCCGATTGACACGAAACTTCATACGTGGCCTGAACGCCCTATATTAACCGTACACGTCAAATTTTAGCCGTCGGATCCCCCTAGAAGTGGCCTAACGGACAGATTAGCCCTCAGAATCATGATTCTGGGCCCACCTAATCTTTGGATATGCTTCAATTTTGGTCTCAACTGTTTAATTAAGGTGGAGAAACGGATGGATGGAGCAGATTTCACACATACATCAAGGTGGGACCGACCTTATGTGACTAGGAGTGCACAATGATCGTGCACTCGCAAGTGCCAAACCAATAAGTTCGGTCAAACAAAGCTCTGACTGAGCTTTTCTTCTTTCGTCTGCGGAAGCTCGAACAGAGTTTGCGGGTGGATTTTTGTGGGCCACCACCATACATCAAAAGTATGATCCGGACTGTCCATTAGCTCCACGTGGTCCCTATTACCACTGTCAAGAGGGCAGAATCTCGAAAGATAATGGAGATTTTCTTTCGTCCGTTCGAAGGCAAGATGGACGGTGGAAATACATGAGATGGTGGGCTGCATTAAACGTAAGAAAAATACACGTTTCTAAGCGGTTTTTTTGCTACGAGTAGAATGGATGGTGTGGATTTTCATCTCGTGATCAACAGTGGGCCACCGTAATTCCAGAGTCGATGTACGTTGGCTCTGTTCGTAGACAGAACTTACGGCGGAAGCTTGTGGGCCCCACGAACTCTCCGGTTCGATGATCCGAACCGTTCAATGGTCTCAAAAGGAGGGTATTACCCTCACCTAGGCATCTCTTTGCTACCATGTGAGCTAGTGCAAGATCCCAGGCGTTAAACGAAAGACAGACGGTGGGTTTAAAATCCTGTGGGCCACCACAAATATGATCCAAAACTTTGTATCTCCAACTGAATTTTCATTCTGCATCCAGTGGACGGAGGGGATTTTTCAGAAAAAGAGTGGAATGGGACCACAGACTTCACAGCGGAAGATTTCCGCGGTCCCTGTTCTACGACCGAACCCAACCTGATTTTTCAAGCTGTGGTGTGGTCTCGATGGTGATCAGAGGTGAGATCTGATCCGTCCATAGTGTTGGCCACTCGAAAACGCCCTAAGGGACGTTGTTCCTATACATCGAATCTTCTCAAGGAGCAAGATTAGGAGGCTCCGATCTTGCCCTACATGTTGTCTTCCTGTGTATGAGACAGCTACGTAAACAGCTGTTCCTATTCTCTTTCGCAGCCGACTCCATCTGGGACTCTTGCAGCTTCTCCACTTGCTCTATAAAAGAAAGGAAGGAAGAAGAAAAAAAATCTATCGGCTGGAGGCTGGACATGAGGAGAGAGAGAGACAGAGAGAAAAAGAGTTTGTTTTTATTTATTTATTTTTAGCTGTGTTATTTATTTATTTTATTTTGAGAGATCTAGTCCACTCATGTGTGGCTAAACCTCTTAGCTAGGGCTAAGAGGTGAAGCTTGTAGCGTGATGGGATGCCTCTTTGCTTGTGCCTTTGTTTAGAGTGAACTGATGTTGATTTGGGTTTAATTAAAGGGAATGTTTTTAGTCTTTAATGGTCTGTTGTGACTGAAATTACAATGGGTCTGCGATGGCTTTGAGTATTCCTTCCTCCTTTTATGTTTTATGAAGTCAGGAAGCCCTGTTGTTCACCATCGTCTCCTGGGCATGGTTGGATGTCGGTATCCATCCTAACCTTCATGGCATGTTGATTGGTTGGTAATTAGATTAATTCTATTGTTTTCTTTGTCTCCTGGGCATATTTTGGTGATGGAATCCATTCTAATTCATACATCTTTCATCTCTTGAAACCTATATCAATGGCAGTTCAGTAAATTTTCATAATTTGTGATACTAGCATAAGATCTCCCTGATCTCTATAAGTGAATCCTCTGAATCCCTAGTTTCCCTTCTCTGAATTTTCTTCTCAGTTTAGATTAATATTTCATCATTATTCTTCCAATTATAATCGATTTAAATTTCATCTCATTCTAGTTCTATTTCTACTTAGTTTCAGATTACGTACAGGTTTCAGTCCCTGTGGATTCGACCTCGGTCTTACCGAGATTATAACTACATCACAACCCTATACTTGGGGAGTGAACACTACACCTACGATAAGGGGAAGTGGTTGAAAGCTATATAAGAGAAGATGAAATCTTTACATAAGAACCACACCTACGATATGTGAAATTACCTAAGGGCAAGAAAGCTCTTAGCAACAAGTGGGTGTTTAGAAAGAAGATTGAGTAGAAGAATTCATAAACGAGGTTCAAGGCTAGACTTGTGGTGAAAGGGTTTGGTCAAAGAAAAGGTATAAACTTCGAGAAGATATTCTCACCAGTGGTGAAGATGACATCCATACGGGTGTTACTTGAGTTGGCGGCTAACATGGATCTGGAGATAGAGTAGTTAGATGTTAAAACTACCTTTCTTTATGATGACCTAGAAGAAGAGATCTACATGCACCAACCAGAGGGGTTCGAAGTTAAGGGCAAATAATATTAGGCAGCGGTGAAGTGGATACTGCGGTATCTAAAAGGCTCATCCAGGTTGAGTATATGCTATGATGACGGAAAACATGTATTAGAAGGTACACAAATGTAGATATGGCAGGTGACATATAGACTCTAGGAAGTCTACATCGGGGTTCATGTTCACGTTTGCCCAGGAGGAGTGGTCTCTTGGTAGAGCAAGCTATAGAAGGTCGTAGCATTGTCGACGACAAAGGCCAGGTACATTACGGTCATAGAGGCATGTAAAAAGATTTTTTGAATGAATAAGTTCTTACAGGAACTTAACTTGAAGAAGGAGCAACATGTAGTCTATTGCGATAGTTAAAGTGTTATATACTTAAGCAAGAATCCAGGTTAACGCTCCAAGTTGAACCACATATAGATTCGGTATCACTGGATCAAGGATACTTTAGAATAGAAGGTGTTACAGCTTGAGAAGGTCCACACGGACGATAATGGGTTAGACATGATGACCAAGGCCTTGCTCAAAGGCAAGTTTGAAGTTTATAAAAACCTAGCTAGCGTGGAGAAGGCGAATTCCTCCTGAGTCAGAAAGGGGGAGATTTGATGGGATTTTCCTCCTTAGTTCAGAGGAGATATAGTGTGGATCAGATGCCACAAATCTTGGCATTACCAAGCTGCTCGACCAGTCGAGGGCACTGCTCAACTGGTCAAGTGGGCTACTCGACTCAAAGTCCAGCAAGCTCCAATTTTTGGCCTCGACCAGTCGAGGGCCTAACTCGACCAGTCAAGGGTTCGCTCGACCAGTCAAAGGCTTGGCTTGACTAGTCGAGGGTTACGCAGATTCAGTTCAGATTTGATGCGGACTGCGTAAATTTGAGGCGATTTTCGCATACGTGCGGAAAGGAGATTCCTAAAGTATAAATAGGAGTCTTAGGGTTATTATAGGGCAATGTAAGGGTGTTTCCTAAAGCTATACAAAGGGTTTCTAAAAGGTTTTAGGGATATCAAAAGGTGAGAGAGAGAGAGAGAGAGAAAAGAGAGAGAGAGAGAGAGAGAGAGAGAGAGAGAGAGAAGCTTGTGGAAGGGAGGATTCTGCTTGTAGAGGTAATCAACTTCGCAGTCAATGTCTTAGCGCTTCTACGTCCTCGTGATCGGTGAGATCTCTCCGTTTTTATTTTTCTCTTATTGTTCATCTACTTCCGCGTGAGTAAAGAAGGTTTGATTCAGGTGGCATGTGCTTGTGATCAGTTGTAACGTTCTACTTCATAGTGAATTGTTGCTCTGGACGAGGTCCCGTGGTTTTTACCTTTTTGAGGGTTTTTCACGTAAAATTCTTTGTGTCATGTGGTTTGTGCTTTGATTTATTTCATTGCTTTATTTCATTTCTCTCTCTCTCTCTATGAGATGCCTAAGGAGGGGATGTTGGGGGACATCTAAAGGCTCTTTCTACTCTAAGACTTCTTTCTCTATGAGATGAGGAGTTTAGGATTTCAAGAGAAACCAATTATAGTACTTTATTATCCTATAGAGTTCTATATGTTCTATTACGTATAATTTTGTATTCGTTTTATCCTATGCATATATACCTAATCCAATAATTCCATTATCATGGCCATCTATGAAAGACCCAATGCTCATATATGTTAAGTGGTGGATCCCTAAAACTAGACCATTAGATCATCAATTTGATTTTAAAAAATGTTTTTAATGATTAAAATAAATGCTTAAAGGTTGAAAACACTTGTAAAACATTTTATAACCTTTAAAGTATTGGGCTGATGGAAAAACTATTTGATAAACATATGATTTCCTAGATGTAAGACATAATTTTCCAAGAAATTAGTAGATCTCTTGTTGGCTTTCGTGACCATTAACAGGCGTGAATGGATAAGCCTAATTGTACTCACTTTTATTGGTAAAATATGACCTCATAAACCAAGCTAAAGTACATATAACTAAGACCTTAAACCTACATACATTATCCAGTTTAAAGGTTAATCAGATGCAGATGCAGTATATCCTTAAGTCAATCATGATCTAAGATATGATGAGCCTCTAAATCTAGAAACTTGACCTTGATCCACCATGCAACTACCTAACATGTCCAAAGAAGAAGCTTATATTTTGAGTACACTCACACTTGTATATGGAGAAGAGTGAAGGTGCATCCTTGGCTCATTATCGTACTCGACAGTGAAAACCTTTTATCTTAACTCATTGTCAGACCTCTCACACAATATGACCACATCCATTATCATAATGACAACAACAACCACAAGTATATCCTACAAGCTACTTGGTAGTCATGGAACAACAGGATATTAAGATTCATGGCACACAACTCTCCTTTAGTTAGTAACTGTTGTGCTAATCACACACAATGTGACCACATCCATTATCATAATGACAATTAACCCATATTCATGAATATTTTATGATATGTATATAAAATTATGACATGGCAATTGTTCACTCCCCAAGTATAGGGTTGTGATGTAGTAATAAACTCGGTGAGACCGAGGTCGAATCCACAGCGACTGAAACCTGTACGTGATCTGAAACTAACTAGAACTTAGAACTAGAATGAGATGAAATCTAAATCAAGTATAAATTGAGGGATAATGATGAAATAGTTATTTAAAACTTAAAGAATTCACGGAAAGGAAACTAGGGATTCAGAGGATCCACTTGTTGAGATCAGGGAGATCTACACCTGCTTCAAGTACTCAACTGGACTTAGAGTCCCATCTTCATCCAGTTGAGAGATATAATCTAAAAATCAAGACTGAACTTTGTTTAATCTAGTTTCAATAGATCAGACGGTTGTAAATTAGAACGGATTCCATCACAAAATCATACCCATGAGACAAAGCAAAAAACAGAGTAAAAACCAATCCACAACCAACCTGTGTGATGTATGAATGTTAGGGAGAGTTCCGTCATCCAACCATGCCTAGGAGACGATGGTGAACAACAGGGTTTCTTAACCGCATAATCAGAATAATAAAGAGGAAAAACTCAAGCCATTGTAGATCTAATGTAATATCAGTCACATTAAACCATTAAAAACCAAAATCTTCCTTAAAATCAAACCGATCAAAACAAGCTCAGCGGACATAATCCAAGCCGTAGAATCCTCCCATCCCGCTACAAGCTTCACCTTTTAGCCCTAGCTAAGAGGTTTAGCCAGACATGATTTGGCTGAATTCCTCAAAAATCATAACAAAAAGACATAAAATAAATGAAAAAAAAGAACTATAAAACTATTCTTAACTTTCTGACAGTCTCGGACTTCAGGCGCTTGGCTTTCTCGATACCTTTTTCACGTCCCAGCCCTCTCCCTTTTATAGACAAAAGGTTCGGTTTGGGAGCTACTGTGACAGTATCATAGATGAAGTCAGTTGCGAAAGAGTTCCGCACTCCCGGCGTAATTAAAATCGTAACCCGACTTGCGTTTGAAATTTATCTTGGCGAATAGAGAACCAGATGTATGATCCAACCGGTCAAACTTCTTGACCTTAGTCGGTTGTACCCTGAGAGAAACTTTCACAGTCTTGATCGCACCAGAAAGTGGCCCACTGATCACAGAACAACCAAGATCCTCCAGTTAAAGAAAAGAATCGGTTTCCCTTGCGATTGAGCCTGTGCACGCTGTATCTTGTATGAATTCTCTAAAACTTGCATTTTTGTATTGAAATGGGCCCCGAATAAGATAGATGGTCCGGATCATCCACTTGAGACCTTGATAGTGGCCCACCAGGCTCGTCCGCAGACTCTGTTTGTGAACAGAGCTTCCGGCGTTGCGCTGTGATGGTCGGTGGGCCCAAGATTGTCGGTGATGGAGAAATCCACGTCGTCCATTGTGATCCTCTCGAAAAACCATTTGGGAAGTGATTTTTTTTAATTGATTTTGGCGTGGCCCACAGAGTTCCTGTTCCACCGTCCGACCTGCGTTTGAGCGATAAAAACCCGATCTTCATTGTCATTTGCACTACTGTCACCTAGGCAGTGGTAATATGGGCCATGTTGGTATAATGGACGGTCCAGATTGGTGATTTGGATGATGAGTGGGCTCCACTGAGAGAAACCGGCGGTGGCAGCGTTGGACGCTGTCTCCTAGCGCGAGACGAGTTAAGTAAAGGCAGTCAAACCAGCCTTGATGTTTTGGTGCGGCACGGGAGTGCACCACACCGTGCACTCATAAGAAATAGGTGGGGTCTACTATGATGTATATGTAAGATCCGATTCACCCATTTGTTGTACCACCCCATTTAATGGGTTGAGACCAAATTTGAAGTATATCCAGATATCAGGTGGGGCCCAAATCAGAGTTTTGTGGCCTGATCTATCCGTTGGAATACTTTCACTAAGATCCAATGGTTGATTTTTAACGTGTACGGTTAATTTGTTGTCCTCAGGCCATGTATGAAGTCTCGAGCTGAGTGGATGGTGGAAACCCTGTGATCTTGCATTCTGGCCGACTTCCAGGCCACTTGAGCTTCAGTTTCTTGATTTTCTCGGATCTCTGGCATGCAAATCCGCTGATGTTGGTCCCCTGAAGTCCGTCCATTGCCTTGGTGAATTCTGAGCATTAAATTCATGCTTTAAGCACCCTGTTTCAGTCCAAGCTCATAAATGCATCCTGCATCACAAACACGCTTAAATCGGGCCATTAAACAGTACCATGTTCGTAAATCCAGACAATAACCAGGGTCTGATATGCAATATTTGACCCTCAACAGCAATTTATTTATGTAGGACCCATTGTCATCATGATCTACTACTAAGATCATCGGTATCATATCCACATTTCCAACGGAAAAGATTTACATTGGTTTTTTAGTTCATAACCCTAACACGATGTGGATGTCACAAGTAGTTTGAGAGCTCAACGGTAGAATAGAAACTTTTTGTTGTTTACTAATGCTCTGTTTTTAAAATCATTTTATCCCCGTTGATAACTTCTAGAGATAGTTGGAGGCCATAAATATTATGTTGCATGTTTCTCTCTTGTAGGTGATGGTTAAAACTTTGTCGTGGAATTATAGGATGACTAACGTAGAGGCTAGTTTGGTTGTCGCAAGAAACACACTGTCCAACATGCCCTTGTGTTGTAAGATCTTGAATGTTGTGACATGTAAAAAAAAAAATGCTTGGTTTTCAGCTATTTTTCATCTCCTTTACTCATGCAATACTCATGCAACATAGCCTTATGTTGTAAGCTCTTGAATGTTGTGACATGTAAAATAATAAATGTTTGGTTTTTAGCTATATTTGTCTCCTTTACTTTTATACTTATTGTGTGGGCGTCCTTGGGTAATTTTCAAGGTAATAGAAGACGGATTGTGGGGTTGCTTTCTTGTTGTGGAGACTATTTTCAACACCTGGTTGGAGATTTGATGTAGAGTGGGTCACATACACTTTTATGGCAAAGACCAACCATAGAAGGCTCGATCAAAGGGGGAAACAATTTGGACCATCAAAACCTTAAATCAGTCGTATCTCGCAAATTAACTGGGATGAGTTTTATATATATATATATATATATATATATATATATATATATATATATATATATATATATATATATATATATATATAATGATTTTCGGGTAGGACTTCCTTAAGTCAGCCAACCCGCTATGTCGAGTTGCCCATGCCGGATTTGCGAGATTCCATCATATTGATGTTCAAAAGTCTTGTTTAGTTTTGTTTTTACTATAAATAGTAAGTTTTAATTTCAATATAACTTTTGATCATTTGAGTGGTAGAAGTCGTGCCCAGCATGGCTTAGAAAAGTTAAGAGAATAACATGGCTGAGCCAAATTGGACACTTTAGTATTTTTTGCCAAAACCACAAAGTCTAGTAGGAATAGATGTCGTCTATAAATAGTAAGTTTGCTATTTATAGTAAGTCACATTTTTAGAGTGTTTGAGTTAGAGTCCAAGTCTAAAACTACTACATTTGAATTTCTTAATCAAAAAGGTATAATTTCATTTTTATTATCAATCAAGTTAGATTGAATTTATTACAATTATTCCTACTTTCATTCCTCTTGGATTCGAGGAAGCTCTAACAGGAGTCCATAGAGCTCTGTCGATTTAGACAGCTTATCCATGAGGAAGATGGTGATCGGCCTCATCAAGATCTATCTATTAAGAATACTTATAATGCTTCAAACCTTCATCCGCTTAATTGTGATCAAAATGGTGCTGGCTTTAGTATGCTGTTGAACCATTGGATTGGCCATTTGAGCTATTCAAATTTCAAAACCATCAATTGTAACCATTGAACTTGAACCGTTACCATCGGATTGCCTGAATGGTCCAAGTTCGAGAGGTTAGTAACATTTTACCTATCAACAACAAAGGATTCCCCACTTGTATAGGCCATGTGTGAAAGAAAACCAAAGCAGTCTATGGTCTATTGAAAAGATGGCCAAATAAAGAAGGTTCATGATATTCCAATTTAGAAGACTTTTGGGGGATCTCCAATCCATGGTAGGCCCCATTAGATGTTGATGTTTGGACACTAAGTCATGTACCACACATGTAAGGAAATTGTAAGTTGGCTGATCTGTAGGACCCATAACTCCACCATGAATAAAAATAATAATAATAATAATCCACAAACCTAACTTTCTTCTGCCTAGAATCTGCAGCCTCCATTTCCAATGAAAAAAAAAAAAAGATAAAAGGTTATTGACTTTGAGAAGTCTTTAAGGATCAATGTACCGTGAATTCTGTCTAGGGTCACTATGGAACAATACTGTAATACTTGTGACCCATGAGGGTTATTCTTTCTTTCTTTCTTTTTTTTATTTTAGAAATTTTTACTGCAATATTCATGTGTTGTATATGTCTTATCCATGCCATTCATCTGTTTTATCAGCTCATTTTAAAGCATGATCTTAAAATTGACCCATATCCAAAGATTAAGTTGACCACACCACAGAAAATAAATGGGTTAATTTCATCCACAGAAAAATTTCAATGATAGACATTTAATTCTCACTGTTTCCAGTTGTGTGGTCCATTTGAGGTTTGAATATGCTTGGATTCAGAGCTCCTGCGCTAAAATGAGCCAGTAAAACAGAGATGTACGGCATGGATAAGAAATATACGTCCTAGTAGTCCCTAAACAGGGAACTCAGCCTCTTCTTTTTCTTTACAATAAAGTGAAAAATCGAGACTCATGGCCCACGTGGCATGTGTCTCACATTCATCTTTTCCCAAAAGACACGTACAACTAAGGGTTGGATGTTATTGATTTACTTGATATTTTATTCCTGCGCTGTGATCAGTATGGCGTGGTGCATATGTTTAATTGGTTGGATGTTACACACGTGCCATGTGGGCCAGCAAGTCTTGAGATTCACTATTTTTACTGAAAAAAAATATATATATTTAAGAAAGACATTTTTTTATTTTTTATTTTTTTGGTAATTTCACCATTCAAAAATCACTGCCTAATGGCTGAGTCATTATTAGGTAAGACTCATCTCCTTAAGGAATTTTGCAGTAAAAATGACTTCCTTTATTTTATTTTATTTATTTTAGATATAGTGGGATTTGGCGTGAAAAAGAGGGACGCCGATTGCGTCCTAGCCCCGCCCCCACGGTAATCCGTCCGGGTAAGGCTATGTGGGGCCCACCGTGATGTAAGTGTTTTATCCACTCCGTTCAAAGATTTTATCGGATCATTTTCATATATTATCTTAAATATGAATTAGGTACGCATCTCTAGTGGACCACATCAAAGGAAGTTGCACCAATAATAACACCCACCGTTGAAACCTTTCCAAGGGCCAACGTGATGGTTTTTTACCATCCAACCAATTAATAAAGTCATGTAGACGTGGACGAAGTGAAAACACAAATATAAGCTTGATCCAAAACTTCTCCAGCTCCCAATAAGTTTTTAATGGTGGACGTTCAATCCTCACTTTGTGGTCCACTTAAGCCTTGTACCTTATTCATTTTGTGGATTTTATCTTAAAATGATCTGATAAAAGCTTTTAACGGCGTGGATAAAACACATACATTACAGTGGGCCCCACAGATCCTTGTCCGGGCGAGGGTAGGACGCAATCCGCGTCCGAAAAAGAGGCCGAATTCCCCTCTTTAGTTACGGAACTTCCCTTTGACTGACCGCTGAGTACATTGCAGTGAATTGAGTAATTTCAGTGGGGCTTACCGAGATGTATGTGTCTAATCCATGCTGTCCATCCGTCTTACCGGATCATTTTAGGGCATTAGGCCAGAATTGAAGCATATCCAACGCTTAAGTAGACCACGCGGTAAGAAAGAGTGGGAGTTGAAAGCATAGCGGTGAAAACTCCTTGGGAGCCACAAGTTTTGGATATAGCTGATATTTGTGTTTTCCCTTCATCCACGTTCGTGTGACCTTACTATAGGTTAGATGAAAAATAAATTACATCAATGTGAAGACTAGAATGATTTCAATAGTAGACGTCATTATCCCTCCTGTTTCATGTTGTGCAGTGAACTTTAGCTTTGGATATGTTTCAATTTTGGACTCATGCCCTAAAATGCTAATAAGATGGATGGATGGCGTGGATAAGGTACATACAACATAGTGGGCCCCACAGTGTTTACTCGGTACGCAATCCCTGCTCTCCCTTTTCGTACCTAATCAGTGTATGTGGGCCCATGTTTACCCAAGTCTTGATATGATGAACCCATCATCATGGATGAAATATGCCCAAAAAAAAATCTTTTCATTCTATAATATAACAAGTGTTTAAGAACAAAACATGCAATAATTAATAGTCATCATTCAATGGAGAAAAAATAAGATTTGATAATTAATATCTTCCAATTTAGGAGATTTTCTGGCGTTTCATCATGAATGGAGAGCATCGTATCAATGGCTTGGATAAACCAACCACAGCCCAAATGCACAGATTAGATATACTAAATATGAAATTTCCTTGTCCGTGACAATAAGGAAACTTGGACTTGAAAATAAAAAGAAATAAATGAGTCCAAGTTCACTGTATGGACGAGCAGGAAAATGTACATGTCTGGATAAATAATGTCAAAAAGTATCCTCATCAGACTATTTTAGCTTTTTTATTTTTGACATGAGAATCCATAGCTAAGAAAAATAAATAAACAACTCGTGTAAATAGAAAGAAGAGAGAGAGAGAGAGAGAGAGAGAGAGAGAGAGAGAGAGAGAGAGAGAGAGAGAGAGAGAGAGAGAGAGAGAGAGAGAGAGAGAGAGAGAGAGAGAGAGAGAGATGTTTTCTAGTTTAGGAGACTTTTGAGGCATGATTCCTTATCATATCAATCACTTAGACACTGGCAAACGTTATGCAGAATAAGGACGGTCCTTGTTCGCTAACAGAGAACTTGGATCCAATGACTATATTTTAAAATCTCCTTAAATTTTCTTTCACGCATTTATACGTCCATTGCTGAAAATCCCGTCCTCAAGTTTATATAGAGACATAGCATATATGTGTATGATGGTCCAAACCATGGTTCTAAAACTGGGTGACTGAGCTCAAAATCTCAAATTCTACAGTGAGAGATACTGTGCCTAATTAGCAGGCAATATGCTAGCTGATCGAAGACCATTGGTCCTGATTTCGGCCATTGAGTTTCACCCTCTCAGGAAACTGATCTTCCATTCTCTCTACCATTAGCTTTTGTCAATTCCTTAAAATACAATACTGGTTTCGATGCACCCAGTCTCACGTCGATCAGCACTTGATTATTATTATTATTATTTATTTATTTTTCTAAAAAAATAGATGTGTACAATTATGTAAAATATTATAAATACTATTAAATTAGTTATTATATATTAAGTTAATTCAAGTAAAGACTCCTGAGTAAAATATTATAAATACTATTAAATTAGTTATTATATATTAAGTTAATTCAAGTAAAGACTCCTGAGTCTATGAGCCAACTGACCTAGTTGAACATTGAGTACTGCAACGTGAGTTTTCGAGTTTTTGAAATATGGTCCAAAGTACTCATTCATTGAGGACAACCAAGAATGGGCCATTTAAGAAAATACCGGTGTTAAACGGTAGTGTACAAAACTCACATCTTGTCAAATAGTTTTGTGCCACATTTTCTACTTGGTTAGTATTGTCCCCACATTGAGATATTTGGTCTATGGAGCATTAATAGTGTTGGAGGCCTTTACACAAAACCTTAGGATCTAGCCTCCGAAAAACCACCAGAATTATAGGATAATAAAACAATGAAATAAATCAAAGCACAAACCACACGACACAAGAGATTTTTACGTGAAAAACCCTCAAAGAGGTAAAAACCATGGGACCTCGTCCAGATCAACAATCCACTATGAAGTAGAACGTTACAACCGATCACAAGCACACACCGCTTGGATTAAATCTTCTTCACTCATGCAGGAGTAGATAAACAATAAGAGAATAAAGAAAAATAGAGATATGTCATCGATTACGAGGACGTAGAAGTGCTGAGATATCGAGTGTACAGTAGATCACCTCTAAGAGCAGAACTTCCCTTCCACAAGCTTCATCTCTCTCTCTTTCTTTCTCTCTCTCTCTCTCTCACACCTTTAATAGCCCTAAGCCCTTTAACAAACTCTTGTAAAGCTTTAGGAAACCCTCTTGCATTGCTTAGAAAGCTCTAGGTACCTCCTATTTATAGTTTAGGAAACTTCCTTTCGCATGGATGTGAAAACCGCATCAAAATTCCGCAATCCGCACAAAATCGCGGAAGTGAATTTGCATAACCTCGACTAGTGGAGCAGAATACTCGACTGGTCGAGCACCTCCCTCAACTGGTCAAACACCATGAAAAAATTTCAACAAAGCTTGCTGGAGTTTGAGTTGAGCCAGTCCTCGATTGGTCGACTAGCACCCTTGACCGGTCGAGTGAGGCTCTCGACCGGTCGAGCCTGGGGAGAAAACCACATCAAATCTTCCCTTTTTCAACTCAAGAGGAAATCAACTTTTTCAAGTGAGCCCAATTTCTACAAACCTCAAACTTGCCTTTGAGCAAAGCCTTGGTCATCATGTCTGACCCATTATCGTCCGTGTGGACTTTCTTAAGCTGTAACACCTTATGTTCTAAAGTATCCCTGATCCAGTGATACTGAATCTCTATGTGCTTCAACTTTGAATGCTGACTTGGATTCTTGCTCAAGTGTATAGCACTTTGACTATCGCAATAGACCACGTGTTGCTCCTGCTTCAGGCTAAGTTCCTCTAAGAACCTTTTCATCCAAAGCATATCTTTACATGCCTCTGTGACTGCAATGTACTTAGCCTCTGTTGTCGACAATGCTACGACCTTCTGTAACTTAGTCTGCCAAGAGACCGCTCTTCCTACAAACGTGAACATGAAACTCGATGTAGACTTCCTGGAGTCTATGTCACCTGCTATATCTGCATATGTGTAGACCTCTAACATAAGTTTTTCGTCACCATAGCATAGGCTTATGCTGAATGAGCCTCTTAGATACCGCAGTATTCACTTCACCGCTACCCAATGTTCTTTGCTAGGATTGACAAGATACCGGCTGACAACACCAACCGCATATACTATGTCTAGGTGTGTATACAATATAGCATACATCAAACTTCCTACTGCTAACGAGTAGGGTATCTTTTGCATCTCATCCACCTCTGCATTCATCTTGGGACACTGCATGTCACTCAATCTAAAGTGATCATCCAGTGCTAACTGGCTTCGCTACATTCATATTGAACCGCTTTAGGACTTTTTCAATATATCGCTCTTGTGATAGCCAAAGCTTTCTACTATTTCTGTCACGGGTTATCTCCATTCCTAGGATCTGCTTAACTGGGCCCAAGTCTTTCATTGCAAACAACTTGTCTAACTCTTGTTTCATCCTGTCAATATTCTTGATGTCTTTTCCCATGATGAACATGTCATCAACGTATAATAGCAGAACTAAGAAATCATCATCTAAGAACTTACGCGTGAACACACAGTTGTCTAACTCCATTCTGTCATACCCATGTTGTAACATAAAGAGTAAAAATTCTTTTACCATTGTCGTGGAGCTTGTTTTAGCCCATACAAGCTCTTCCTCAGTCTACACACCATATGCTCATTTCCCTTGACTTCGAACCCCTTTGGTTGGTGCATGTAGATCTCTTCTTCCAAGTCACCATGGAGAAAGACAATTTTAACATCTAACTGCTCTATCTCCAGGTCCATGCTAGCCGCCAACCCAAGCAACACCCGTATGGATGTCATTTTCACCACTGGTGAGAATATCTCCTCAAAGTCTATACCGTTCCTCTGATCGAACCCTTTCATCATAAGTCTAGCCTTGAACCTCGTTTGTGAATTCTTCTGCTCAATCTTCTTTCCAAACACCCACTTGTTGCTCAGAGCTGCCCTTAAGCAGTTTACTATATCATAGGTGTAGTTATTATGCAAGGATTTCATCTTCCTTTCATAGCTTTCAACCACTCTCCCTTATGCTCTTCGGCTAGGACCTTAGAATAATCTTATGGCTCTCCCCCATCAGTGAGCATAATATACTCATGCGGCGAGTACCTCTTGGACGGTTGTCTGTCCTTAGATGACCTCCTCACCTGTGGCTCAACAAGTGAATCAAGTGAGGGTTGCTCCCCCGGTCAATCTTCTTTAGAAACTCCCTCGTCCTCTGCACCTTGCTGTACTCCCTCGTCATCAGGCACCACGGGAGGTGTTATGCTCCAAACTCGAAAATTGAGCTCATAAAATTTCCGATCGCTGAATCCGATGCCGACAGCCTCCGTAATACTCCATTCTTAGCTCTTAGCGTCCATACGCTAGATTCTAATCTTGGGATCCCACAAGGAGGATTTTTCAATGTACATTTAACTCGTAATAAGCTTAACCACAAGTATAACCAAATCACAAAGGCAATATCATCATCACATATCCACTAATATAAACTTTGAATACAATGCTGAAAGGGAAATACATTTGTCAAAATAAAATCACAGCTCTGGAAGATAGCTGCACGCTCCAAGCTTAACGCCATTGCGACCAACGTCACCTACACGTATCTATCGTGCATAAGCTTATAGAAAGCTTAGAGGGTGGTGAAAGTGTGTGTACAAGATAAGTGTCAAGCACACAAATACAATGTCATAATCATACAATATTGGAAATACTAGTAAGATCATGAATCATACGATATCAGAGTAAGCGAAAATACGGACAAGTCCATGAGTCAAACAATATCAGAATACGCAATGCAGATCAGCTATGCAAATGAGGAGTAATAAAGAGCCGAATATCAGATGCCGATGATGCAATGTAATATACAATTCCTGATGAGTTCATGAATACCGTCAGCCCTATCTAAACCATATAAATGCAGAAACACAGTAACCCAAAATGTTATATGCCGCGGATGTAATACAATATGACATGCGAATGGAATGACCATGCTGGAGTGTGAAGTCGGGATGATAGTACGTAGTATCGCAGGCTATGGGGTTCATCACAAAGGACTTCTATCCAAACCAGTCTCATACCTAATTTAGGTAGTCAGACTCAATGTGGTAAACTCCTGATCTCAGGTTAGTCACGCGCCCCAACTGAAATCCTGGCTATTGTGAAGGTACACATAATAAATAGTTGCATACCACAGGCCCGAGTGGATAGTGAATGAATGAATGAGTATGCAACTCTTGCTCAATAAGTCCACGTATCAGTACTGTACATCTCTGGAATCATCACTGGGGTTTAGTACACTCCAAGCTGGCTACTGCCCCGGCCAACCGTGTAGCCTAGCGAGTGAAAAAGACCTCACTACCTATCTGTCAGTAGTATACTAATGCCTACTCAGGTCGTCAATAGTGGACCCATTTGGGAGCTGGTCAAACTCAGCTTAGCTTACAACCCCTTCACTCAAGCGGATAAGGTTATACCCCTCTCAACCGACCATAACACAGTGGGAGACGTGGTCTACTAGTATTCGGCACTCAGGCGCTCATATATCCACTCGGTCTAGACATTGGGGCTTCTCCTGGCCACATAGGTTTAGGGACTTTCACTCACGAACATCCAAAGTGTCCAGATATTCGAACTAAACATTTTTGGTGTCCCATCTATCCATCCACGTCATGCCTGTGGAGGCTACAACCCTGATATCATTAGGACGTACAATAATCACAACACACATGCAAGATACATGAGTAATACAATCCAGTCATGCATCAATCCTTCACATACCGTGCGCTCATGTGAGACAATTTCCGTCTATCAGGGAGTCTCATAACAAGCTGTCTAATGACATGTGCAATAGTAAAATAGATCTCATAATAAACATGCAAATGATGCGCATGGGCATGTACATGATGCTATGCTGCCACATACTCATAATCGGTATCGACAATCAACACCAATAATTAGCATTGATAATCAGCCTATACAATCGGCCTGATAATCGGTTCAGTCTCGACAATCGGTCTCGGCAATCAGAATCGGCCTCAACAATCGACCTCGACAATTGGAATCGGCCTCGATAATCGGGATCGGTCTCGACAATCGGAATCGGCCTCGATAATCAAAATTGGCCTCGACAATTGAAATCAGCCTTGACAATCAGAATCAGCCTTGATAATCGAAATCGGCCTCGACAATCGGAATAGGCCTCAATAATCGATATCGGACTCGATAATCGGAATCGGCCTCGACAATCAGAATCAACCTCGATAATCGGAATCGGCCTCTACAATCGCCTTGATGAGAATGGGCCTAACAAGGCCTAAGGGAAGGTCACAATGTGGACATTCAACCATCATTACCCATCAATGTGGACATTTAACCAACATTTCTCCCAAGGAGTGACCCACATCGAGCCAAACGTGAAGTGGGGCCATGGCCTCATACAATGGCCTAATGTACATCACGATGAGCCTCACTCAAGGGCCAAATACACATCATGACGGGCTGAATACACAGGCCTGATATACATCACCATGGGCCACGATCCATGGTCCTCAAATACATCATAATGGGGCACAACAAATGGGCCGCAACAATGTGCCTCCAATGCATCACTATGGGCCTTAACCCATGGGCTTCAATACATCATAGTAGGCCACAACCCATGAGCCTCAAATATATCATAATGGGCCTCGTATACATCAAGTGGGCTGCACTAATGGGCCCTCATATACATTACAATGGGCCACAACCATGGGCCCTGAATATATCACAATGGGCCACAACTAATGGGCTTCAAATACACAACAGGTGTGCCCTACACATGGGTCTCAAATATATACAATAGGTGGGCCTCAAATACATCAAATTGGGCCTACCATTCTAGGTGGGCTATCTACACCATACATCTTTATGTAGAGATCATTTTAGAGTGCTACCCAAATGGATCATAATGGGAGATCATCAGGACCCTACTATAAATAATAGTGGTGATAATGATTTATCATCGTTAAAATTACCAGGGCCCACCACAACATTTATTTTCCATCCAAATCTGCTCATACAGTCACAAAGATCTGAATCAAGAGGGAAAACAAATTTCATACTGGTCCAAAACTTCTACACTCCTAGAAGGGGTTTCAATGGTAGACGTTCAATCCCTCACTAGTTGCAGTGTGGTCCACCTGATAGACAGCATGGATATAGAATAAATACATCAAGGGTGGGTCCCATTGTTAAAACAGGTGGACGACTAGATTTCCAGCATATACATTAAGGTCGGCCTACATGGTACCGTCCAGAAATGGACGGTGCAATATACAATACATATATTAAGGTGGGGTCCACACCCCATGTCAAACAGATGGATGGCTGGATATATATAATAACCACGTCAAGGGGGCCCGCCGTCCCTAGTAGATGGACAAGGTGGATATACCACGCATGCATTTCAGTGGGTCCCATGGAGGGATGGTGTGTGTACAACACATACATATAAGGTGGGCCATACAATGCAATGGGGCCCACAGCCCAAAAATAGTTTAACGATGTGGGTATGATACACACATCATGGTGGGGCCTGGGACTTAAAATCAAGTCAACCTGTGGCTTGTGTGGGCCACACCATACACACAGATAAGAGGTTACCCTCCATTAATTAAAGCACTCATAATCATTTGTTGGGCCCACCAAGTCGTGGTTCACAAATCCAACCCATCCATTATGTGTGTCCCACTTGGTTAAAGGGTTAGACCAAGTTTCAGGTACATCCAGATCTCAGATGGACCCCAACAAGTGCTTTTATATGGCTTAGCATGTCTTCACAAGATTGTAGATGGTGTGGGCTACCTGAGTTCTATTTACGGGTGATTTTTAGAGGCACACTATATATAGAGGGGACCCATTAAATGGGCGGTATTGATTTTCGTCACGCATCATGGTGGGACCTATGGTGAGGCCCACTGATCTGCCCATCCCAAGCAGCAGGACACTGCTTGCTACAGTGTCCTCTGGACACTGACAACAAGAGCATCCAGAGTAACCCCTTTTTTTGTTTTCTTGAAAAATTTCATAGGTGAGGCCCGCATCGAGACAATCCAGTCCGTCCACTGGGTTCTCCTGCTCGTGACGGGTCTAATAAGCCCAATATTCAACATATTTTGACGTATAGAAACATCGCAGTGGGCCCTAACAGATTTTAACCACAAATATCACTGTTTTCTACAACATGGCCCGCCAGAGATTTGGATTGGCTCCATTTTTGGCTCAACGCCTAAAATGAGCTGGGAAATTAGATGGACGGTGTGGATTAGATACATATATCAAGGTGGGGTGCACATCTGGTGGACTGGACGGCGTGGGTAAAACACTCATGTCAAGGTGGAGTCCTAGTCCACTACGAGACAACATGGATATAACACGGATACATCAGGTGGGTCCCACTGTCCTTTGCTAGACGATGTGGATGCCAAACATCATCAGGGCAGGCCCCACATAGACTGAATGGCCTGGATTTTTGGTATGTGTGGGTCTCACGAATGGTGTGTATAAAACACATACATCACAGCAGCCCACAAGGCATGCTGACCCGATACAATAGCTATATAGTTGGTTGAGGTATACCAGCCAATCCACTCCCAGGCAAGCTCGAGATAGGGCTGATATTTGTATTTTCTCTTCATCTAGGCTTGTCCAAACGGACGGGGAGCAATCCCGTTCGCTGGACAGTCTAGCAAGGTGGGCCCAATGTATGGACGACAAGGATATTATACATACTTCATGGTAGGGTCCATTCGGGTAGACCACATGACTTCATCATCACCACAAGAAAAATGAAAGAGAGAGAGAGAGAGAGAGAGAGGGAGGGAGAGAGTCCCCGCCACTATGGGCCCCTCATTACAATGCATAGATCAAGATAGGTCCCACCATAAGTGGGCCCTTAAATCACCAAAATCAAAATATAAAATCACCTACCTTTGATCTTTTTGGACTTCTTTTTCCATCGACACATCCTCGAGCTCCAAGGGATGCATTTCAATGGTGGGGATGGTTTTTGCATGTTGGGATTGAGTGGTAGGGAGGAAGGCCACACTAGCTTCTCCTCTCTCCCATGGAAATGTTGGACGTGGGTTACTTGGAGAATGAGGGAGAGAGATGAGAGAGAGAGGGTTGTAAGAGAGAGAGTAATGGGTGAGTGATGGGGAGTGATGGGTGGAGAGAGAGAGAGAGAGAGTTGACTTTGGGGATAGGTAGTTATACTTAGGGATGGGTGTGAGTGATGGGAATGATGTGTACTTGATTGAATGATTGATGGGATTGATGTGATGGGTTCTCTTGGGATTTGCAACGCGTGGCATTTTCCTCGAACTAAACACGGGCCCACATCTCCTGGCCCGGGTATCGCCTCAGCCTGTGAGATGTGACATCGAAACTGCGATGATGGCACGATTGCAAGGATACAAGTCTCAGGTCGAGCCGACTCTGGAATATGAGATATGACTCAGGCTCGCACGCAAATGTTATCTACGCATTATAGATCGCCGAAATTCGACTGGGAGGACCGCAAAAGCCTACGAAACAGTACAGGCTAGGATACGGGTCTTACAAGAGGAATAACTGAATACATGTCATCTAGCTCACTTGAACTAGGCTGGTTCTTCTCTAGCTTACCAATGTCTTCTATATATTGATCTTCAAAGAATACCACATCTCTGCTCCTGACGATCTTCTTCTCGGTCGGATCCCACAATCTGTAACTGAACTTTTCATCACCGTACCCCAAGAACATACACTACCTGATCTTCATATCGAGCTTAGACCTTTCATCCTTTGGTACGTGAACAGATGCCCTGCATCCAAACACCCTGAGATGACTATACGATGGATTCTGTCCAGTCCACACCTTCTCAGGTACTTCTCCATTCAACAGGAATGATGGAGACCTGTTTATCAAATACACTGCTGTGTGCATTGCTTCTCCCTATAATGTCTTGGGCAACTTCGCATGGGATAATATGCATTTGATTCTCTCTACAATGGTTCGATTCATTCGCTCAGCCACACTATTATGTTGGGGGGTCTTGAGAATTGTCTGTTCATGTCGTATACCCAGAGACTTATAATACTCATGAAAGTCATCGATGTATTCACCACCATTGTCAGTGCGGATGCACTTCAATGATCTACCTGTCTCTCTCTCGACCAGAACATGAAACGATTTAAACACACCAAAGACCTCGTCCTTGGATTTTAAAGCATAAACCCAAACCCTCATAGATGCATCATCTATAAAAGTGACAAAATACAATACCCCACCCAAGGTTTTTGTCCTCATAGGCCCACAAACATCAGAATAAACCAAATCTAATGCATGGACTTTATTAACATGAGAAGCATATTTAACAAATGAAACTCTATGCTGTTTCCCTGATAAATAATCAATATAAGTTTTGAGAGGTATACCTATCATGTTTGGAAGGAGCCGCTTCCTCACTAGTACCTGAAGCCCTTTTTCACTCATATGGCCTAGATGCCTGTGCCACATGTCAATAGCTGAATCTTTCACTGCCTTTAACCTACCATTGCACACACTAACACTTGCCTTGTAAAGGGTGCAACACTTCTTACCTCTAGCTGCGATCAATGAACCCTTGATGAGCTTCCAACACCCACCAACAAATCGACTTTCATAGCCATCATCATCCAACCTTCCCATTGACATCAAGTTGAGGTGAAGGTCTGAGATATGCCTCACATCCCTAAGAACCAATGTGTAACCCACATCGATCTTCACACAAATATTACCAACCCCTACGATCTTCGATATGCCAGTATTTCCCATATTCACGGTCCCATAGTCACCTGACTTATAGCTTGTGAAGAAGTCTCTACGGGGAGTCGCATGAAACGAGGCTTCCGAGTCTATCACCCAGTCAGTGTCCTGACTCGTAGCCATGAGACAAACATCATGATCTACTGAAAGAAAAAGTACAACGTCACTGTCTGAAGCGATTGCAGTAGAATTTGATTCATCTTCCTTCTCTTTTCATTTTCCTTTCTTGTCGTCTTATTCTTACGACATTCATGTTTATAGTGGCCCTTCTTACCACAATTCCAGCATTCAATATCCTTCTTGGTACTCGAATTGCCTCTTGATTTATCTCTGGCTATTTCGCCTCTTTTTGTTCTTTCCTCTACTCCGTTCTTGTGTCACAAGGGCCTCTTGTTAAGTAGACCCTTGAGACTTCCTCCTTATCTCCTCATTGAAGAGACAACTAGTTACTTGTTCCATGGATACCTTTCCGTCTAGTGCGGAGTTACTTAGAGACACCATCAATGTCTCCCAACTGTTAGGCAATGAGCTAAGCAATAGAAAAGCCTGTAATTCATCATCCAGGACCATCTTCATAGCGAAGAGCTCATTCAATATATTGTTGACCTCATTCATGGCTTAGCCACAGAACTGCCCTCTTTGAACTTAAGATTCACAAGTCATCTTATCAAAAAAATTTTATTGCCGACTGTCTTCCTCTCATACAGCCCTTGCAGTTTCAACCATAGCCTAGCGGCTAAGATCTCCGTAGACACATTGTGGAATACGGAATCATCCAACCATTGTCTAATAAAACCCACCGCCTTCCGGTCCAACTTCTTCCAATCATCACCTGTCATATCCTTTATTTTTACTGATCTGCCTAAGATTGAAGCATACAAGTCCTTGCAATAAAGCAAGTTCTCCATCTTAGCCTTCCATATGGTCTGGTTAGAACTATTAAGTCTGATCATCCTTGATGAGCCACCTTCCATAATTCAGAACCGATCTCACTCGTTCAACCAACCTAAATGCTGTAATACCACTTTGTTGGAGGCCTTTACACAAAACCTTAGGATTTACCCTCCCAAAAGCCACCAGAATTATGGGATAATAAAGCAATGAAATAAATCAAAGCACAAACCACATGACACAAGAAATTTTTACTTGGAAAACCCTCAAAGAGGTAAAAACCACGGGACCTCGTCCAGATCAACAATCCACCATGAAGTAGAACATTATAACTGATTACAAGCACACACCGCTTGGATCAAACCTTCTTCACTCATGCAGGAGTGGATAAACAATAAGAGAATAAAGAAAAATGGAGAGATCTCACCGATTAGGAGGACGTAGAAGCACTGAGATATCGAGTGCACAGTAGATCACCTCTACGAGCAGAACCTGATCAGGGTCAAATATTACATATCAGACCCCAATCATTACAAGATTTTACGTATATGATAATGCTTAATGGAGTATTTTAATTGTATTTTTGTTACAGGATGAAGTTAGGAGCGTTGATTGAAAATTGATGTTAAAAGTGTGGATTTGACGTTCTGAAGTCACTAGAGCATGGGATGGACTCCAGAGAACCAATAATGAAGATTTCACACGCCTGGGATCTGAGGAAAGTAAGCCAAAGGGGCCCGAAAAGGGCCCAGAATGCAAGATTATATGGTTTCCGCCATCCGATCAGTTCAAAACTTCATACATGGGATGAGGGCCGTAAATTAACCGTACATATTAAATTTCATCCATTAAAGATCTCGGGAAGTGGGCCAACTGACAAATCAGCCCACAAACCATCGATTCTGGGCCCACCTGATATCTGAAATCGCCTCAACTGAGTATTGATGGGTTAAATAATATGGGAAAAAGGATGGACGGTGCAGATTTCCCATAAACATTATAGTGGACCCCACGCTGTGGTGAGTGTGCATCATGCACGAGTGTACCAGCCGTGCACCGGACGGCTAAGGCGGTCAGCGCGTGCGCTGACCCGCGCTCTCTCTCCTCTTCATCAAAAACAGCGGCTGCTGTTTCCAGCGTCCCGCAAACCAGCAACCGGTCTTCGGTTGTGGGCCACCATCATGAATCAGAGATCCGATTTGGGCCGTCTATCAGAGTCCAGGAAGCCTTTCAACACTGCTTAGGTGGCAGATTTGTAAATCATCATCAAGAATGAATTTCAGCCGTTCGAACGCAGGTTGGACGGTGTGATAAGATCTTCTGTGGCCCACACCAAAATGGAGAAAAACTATGTAGTTCCGACCGAAATTTCGATAGAAGTTCGGTGAACGGAGTGGATTTCTCTGTAGATTCCGATCACAGACCCCACCATCACAGCAGCGTCAGTTTTCACGTTCGCGTAACGAACGGACGCTGGCAGTTTTTACGGGAGTTTTTGGACCCCACTTGTCAACCATACGGCCGATCCAAGCCGTCCATTGTGTAGAGGGCTTCGAGAGCTTCAAAACCATGCTGATATTCCACTCCCATGCGTACACACATGCGTGATACAGAGGCCACAAACAGGCGGTCTTGTGACATTCAAAACTGATTTCGTTGTGATTTCTTCTCTGGGCCGCGTCAATGGATGTTCAAAACCACCTATTCTTGACTGAAATTTCGTCCTGAATCCAATGGACGGGGTGGATTTTCCAGAAAATACTTCTGTGGGGCCCACCGATCATGGCTGTAAAAATTTGCACTCCATGTCCTGCTACAACTCTGCCACCGACTCCAGCCATCTAGCAGCTATAAAAGAGGAATTTTGGACATGGGAAAGGCATTGAGAAATAGGGGATTCCAGATCTGGAGCAAGGGAGAGAAGAATGAGAAGAAAGAGAAGAAAGAAGAGAGAGAGATCGATTGGTTTGGTGTTCTTTTTTTTATGAATTTTGTTTAATCTTTTTGATGGATTTTATGGGTCACTAATCTCTCAGCTAGGGCTGAGATGAAGCCCCTAATTTGATTAGCTCTTGTATTGGTTGAATTTACTTTGAATATTAATTAATTTGTTTCTTTCTCTAAGTGGGCTTGATTGGTTTAAATTCTATACTTCTCCATCTATGAACTTGACCAAAGTATATATATGGATGTTGTTTGGATGCTTATTATAGGTGCTTGTGTCTGATCAAGAACAGGTTTCCTATAGAGGAAGAAACAGGATGCTTTAATGAACTGTACATTCCATGTGCCCGACCAAGGACATGGGATATGTTATTCATGGCATTGCTTAAAGGAATTAGACATTCTGTATGCCCGATTAAGGACACAGATTGTGCTTTCTCTATATAAGTGGTATCAATCTAGATCAAGGTGAATCAACAGACAAAACAAGGGTTAGGATAATTAGGGGTGGATTCGAAAGTCCTAGTGCTCTTTCTCTGATTGAATTTTCTTCCCTGTTCTTAATTGTTTTTTTTTCTAGAATTGTGCTTAGTAGTTCATTCCATTATTTGTTGGATTAGTTAAGGAGAGTCATAGATTTGAATTGTGACGATTAGTCCTCGTGGGAACGATCTCGTAATACGTATCGTATCTACATTTGATTCGTATACTTGCGAGTTTAAAAATCATTTAAATCATGTTGGTTTAAATAAAACATCAGAACCTCCCTTCCATAAGCTTCCTCTCTCTCTCTCTGTCTCTCTCTCTATCTCTCTCTGACACACACACATACATGAAACTCCCTTTCGCATGGATGCGAAAACTGCCTCAAAATTCCGCAATCCGCACAAAATTGCGAAAGTGAATCTGCGTAACCTCGACTAGTCGAGCGAACCACTCGACCAGTCGAGCACCTCCCTCGACTAGTCGAGCACCACGAAAAAATTCCAACCAAGCTCGCTAGAGTTTGAGTCGAGCTAGTCCTCGACTGGTTGACCAGCACCCTCGACCGGTCGAGTGAGGCTCTCGACTGGTCGAGCTTAGGGAGAAAACCCCATCATATAGAGCCTTGTTATGAATGAACCGTTTGGATGATAATAATCATATAGATAGTGACAAATCTCATAGTTGGCAATTTATTGGATGGGAAATTTCTTGAAAGATTTTCAAATTTGAGGTTTTACTTGGGATATCATTGGGAAAATCTCCTTAAAATAAAATATTTAAAAGTAATAATAAATTTTAATTTAAAACGTAATAATATAATAATTTTCTAAATACTTTTACTATTTTTGAGTTAATATTGTCACAGAAATATTATGATTTAAAATATGCTGATATTTTAAAAATATATTAATAATATCATGATATTATATTTTCAAAATCTTGGCGATATTTGCGACATTGCTCATTTGTCACATGAGCAAGTATGCTATTCGGAGAAGTTTACATAGTAAGTATGGTATACGTGGATGATGACTCAAACCATTCATTCGTGGTTAAGCTCCGAAAAAAAAAAAAAAAAAAAAAAAAAAAAAAAAAAAAAAAAAATTGCAACTTTTTAAAATTTTTCATAAAAAAATCGATTATTGTATTATTTTTTCAACACTACATTTAGATTCTTAAGGGCTCTCGAAGCAAGCAATTATCTTTTATATACTATAAAAACCATTATAAACTATCCAACTCTCCCAATTTAAGTAGTGTGGCCTACTTCATGATGGATGATTGGATTGACATGATTTTGGAGTATCACATCGTCATAGTGAGGTAGCTTTGTTGGATCATTGGATGTTGTGCATATAACACCTGGTCCTTGTTAGAAGATGCCTTAAATTTGTACATGGAATAGGGGTTGATCGATCAACTAACTTGGTCAATTAATCGAGTGACCCCCGAATTATACAGATTGGTTTCTAGACAGTTTTGTACAATCTCGATCGATTGATCTATCAAGTCAATTGTTGAGGGTCAAATATTGCATATCAGATCCAAGTTATTGCCTGGATTTATGAACATGATATTGTTTAACCGCCTAATTTAATTGTGTTTGTGATGCAGGGTGTATTTACGAGCTTGGATTGAAATAGGATGCTAAAAGCATGGATTTAATGCTTATGAGACACCAAAGGCAAGGGACAGACCCCAGGGAACCAAGATTGATCGATTTACATGCCAGAGATCTAAGAAAATTGAGAAAGTGAAGCTCAAGTGGCGTGAAAGACGTCCAGAATGCAAGATCATAAGGTTCTCACCATCCATTCGGCGCAAAACTTCATACAGGGCCTGAAGACCCTAAATTAACCGTACACGTTTAATTTCAGCTCTTGGATCCCTGTGGAAATAGCTCAATGGACAAATCAGCCATAAAACACCGATCTGGGACCCACCTAATATTTGGACATGCTTCAATTTTGGTCTCAATCGTTTAAATTAGATGTTATAACGGATGGTCGGAGCAGATGTCTCATATACCTCAAGGTGGGACCCACTTTACATGGTGCGTGTGTATAGCACACGTGCATAGGATGAGCATCGAATCAAAGGAATCGGTCAATAGAGCTTTGACCGATTCTTTCTAAAAGGATTTGAATCCTTCTCTCCCGCCTCTGCGAATGCTCGAAACAGAGCTTGCTGCCCTTTCTTGTGGGCCACCACCATGACTCGACGGTCCAATCAGGACTGTCCATAAGACTTGCATGGCCTCTCTCACTCAAGCCTAGTTGGCAGAGTTTCAAAAGACAGTAAAGATCAGATCTCAACCGTCCAAACGTAGGACAAATGGTAGAAGCACAAGTCCCATGGGCCACACCGAATCTGAGCTAAAACAGACCATACCTGACTTATTTTTTGAGAGGAATCTGGTGGACGGCGTGGATTTCTCCAACATCAACTGAAGTGGGCCCCACCGAGCATCAGCGCAGCTCCCTGAGTTAAGATATGCATGTCCGAGAGAAGACCGAACTTTCGTCCATTGCACGATTATGGCGGTGATCGGGCCATCCATCTGGACCGTCCAAAAACTTCCCAGGGGTCGGTCGTCCGTCACCAAGGAGTCTGAACGGCTTAGATTCAGACGGCAGCCAGTCCTCCAGCCCAAAAAGGTATCAAACACAAGGTTTCTTTTGCATTTTTCGCTGACTGCAAAACAGAGTCGGTTGTGTAAACCGACTTACTTGCTACGCACGTTCGCACCGACTCTAGCTGTGTAAAGAAGGCTTGCAGACTGACCTTCGTGCCTATAAAAGAAAGAGAATAGAGAGAGAGTGGATCATCCAAAGCCAGGGGACGTCTGGAGAGAGAGAGAGAGAGAGAGAGAGAGAGAGAGAGAGAGCCTAGAGTTTTAGTTTGTTGTTTTCTTTATTTTCCTATTTTTCTTTTCTTTTCTCTTTTGATTGTTGAGATTTAGTCTAATCATGGTTGGCTAAACCTCTTAGCTAGGGCTAAGAGGTGAAGCTTGTAGCATGATGGGAGAACTTCTTGCTTGTGCCTTTTGTTTAGACTGAACTAATATTGATGTTATGTAACACCCCATACCTTCAGTACACAGGTGTTACCTCTTAAACCCATATTAAACTAAAAATTATTTGGGTTAACCAAAACTTGAACTCTACATACACCAGATGGAGATTCCGGTCGACATTAAAGCCATCCATCAGGGTCTTCAAGGGTCAGAACACGCCCTATGACAATCGGGAAGGTGAGACTACTCGAGCACTCTAAATTAAAGCCATTATGTTAGTTAATATTGCTGCAACACACTTGTCACCGACACATGAGGACTAGTTAGCAACAAGCCATGCCTTCACCATAACCAGTACATTATATTAACCGTTGAAAATTTGTATCAGGCCCGCCTAATCAACAGATCACGTCGTATGGGCCAATGCTGGCCCAATGAGGTGTGTAACATCCCGCCTAGGCCTTGGCCCCACGCTAAAATGAGCCGGGGCCCCTATTCCTAGGCCCCAAGAATGGTGGATGGGACAGATTTATCACAAACATCATGGTGGGCCCCACATGGGTTGCATGTGCACCCCATGCGTTCACAAATGTTGTGCACTAGGGCGGTCAGTTCAGTCAAACGACCATTGACTGAACCCTTTTACAAAAAAATCAGGAAAATGATCGTTCTCGCCTTCCCTCTGTTTGAAACCACAGTGTTTGGGCCTCTAAGTGGCCCACCATGTCCACTTTTCGAGCCATCTAAGCTGTCCAATCTCTTCATGGGACCCACACGAACAAAACGGTACAGCCGTTTGATCACTTGTAAGTGGAGGAAGGAGATTAAATGTCACCATCCATCCTAGCCAAAAAACCGCCCGACCGAGAGCCTGTGGTGAGAAGAGAGAGAGGACCGCCCTTCCTCTTTAAGAAGGACAAATCTTAGCCGTCCACTGGGGAAACAATCTCATCCGTTCCCTCTCTCTCGTTCCCTCTATAAGATGGGTCCTATAGCCCAAGGAAATTGGCATCAAGAGAAGGAAGAGAGTATAAATGAGAGAGAGAAACAGGGACTCGTTCTCTACTGTTGTAGTTCATGTACAGGGCCGACATCCACCACCTCAGGTGATCTTTCTTCTCCCCTCTCCTTGTAAATTTTGGCTAGGTAAGGGGTAGCACTGTCGAAACCGGAACCATGCCAAGCAAGTGGTTGGGTTCGGTCCAGCCATAGTAACGTCTGGATGAGCTAAGCAATGGCCATTTCAGACCACATTTTGGGGCCCACGTTTGCATTCACTCATCCATACACTTAATAAGACTGCATCTACTATGTTTTGGATTATCTGTATGCTTTTATGTTATTCCTTGTTTAGGGCGGCGGTGTGTAATTTTATTGGGAGATCACACAGAGTTGGCCACTCATTCATCAATATTCAACTGTACAGAGGACACAGGGACAGAGGGACTTACGGATGAGCTGGAGGTGACGGATATAATGAGGAACCGTACCAGGAGGCGGCTACTTATTTCGGATTAAATCAGTAGTTTACTTGCTTATTAACATTTCAATTCATTTTGAGAATTAAGGTTTTGTACATGGGCCCCAGCTGAGTGGCCTAGGATATTATTACTGTTTTGGTTTTATCTATACTACGCTTGGTTCCATTAATTGCACTTTGATTTGGATTTGATTATCCTTATGCTTATCAGTTAACACCTGGGTTTTCAAGAGATGAGTGATATACTCGGGTCTCGAAAATAGGGGCATTACAGCTAGTTTGTGTCATGCATGCATGATTATCCATCCCGTTATTAGTTCAATTGCTACCAGCCAATTTAAATAAGCTCAAGGTCACTACGAGGAGCACATGGCCTAGCGTAGGCCGACGGCTCGGGCACAGTGTCCCATTCCACCATCCCCAGCTCATGAGACTATCATCCTAGGGTGTGTGTAGCACCCACTAATATGTGGTCAATCAATTTAACATAAAGGGGCTACCACCAATGCCAACTAGGGGTGAAATGTTAAAATTATCAAAAGTAGCGTTTTAAACATGTCGGCATGAATGGTTCAAAAACGAGTAAACAACGGTATTTGGAAGGGTTATGAAGTCCATCCCAAGTTAGTTAGGTAAAACCACACATGGATGGTAAACCCTATGGTCAAGCACTACAACCAAAACCTCCATGTCAGGGGTCTACTTACGTCACAACCAATCTAGTTACACCCCAAGCACGGACTCTCCATTGCTAGGACTTTCCATGGAGAGATTTTAGCAGTATGTGTGTCATAGCAACATATATTATGATATAAAAGGGAAATAAGGAATGACACATGTATTCCTATCAATATACAACAATCGAATTTTCATGACATAAAAGATTAGATTATTCACTTAGGCAGTTCAAAGAGATTAAGAATCTAAGCAATAGTAAGCATGAGAATTATCATGTTAAGCAGATAAATCAAGTGAATACAGTTTACTTCTACACACATTTATCATTAGTCTAGCTAGCCATTTACACTAATAAAGCTGTTATTTCTGGTCTAGTTAATGGTGGAAAGCTTAAGGGGAAATAATCATCACTAGATATGTTGTAGGGTGTCCTTTGGTGTGAGCCCTCTCGAGAAGCTAGCGTCTCTACGTCACTTGAATAGATTCTTAGAGAAATTCCTTGCATTAGCTGATAAGTTCTAAGGTTCTAGGACGCCATGGTTGGTCAAATGGCCCAAATCATGATGGTTTGACGCTTATTTGAGAGGGGTACAGGCCCGACAATACTTGTCCCAATAAGTGGGCACAATATATTGTTATTTAGTTGGTGAGGTCCCTTGCACAGATTGTGTAGATAAGCATTTATATCATGGTGGGACCCCCATATGGCCCATCGTCATATGGATGAGCTAACACACTACCTTTATTACATATACATCACACAGTGTATCCATGTATACATCATGTATATGATATTTGCAACATACGGTATGTATGTACATATATATATATATATTATATTATACATGTATCACACGAGCTCTTGGTGGACGGAGTGGATGTGTGTCCAGGCGCACTTCATTTAGACCCTGGGACAGTCTATATCCAGCGTGCACAATTATGGGTTTCACCGTGCATGAATATATGAGGCATGCCCACTATAACACCCTGGTTCTCGAAACTCGAGGATAGTCGCTCCTCATTGAGAACCCGAGTATTATGTTATGAAGTGGGGACTAACATACATCTAAATAGCGGCAAATTTCATAACATGGAGTAAGACAACATTGCATAAACTAAGGATATCAAGAGTAACAAAAACGGAAGTTTAATACATTTTAGTGGGAGCAAAATGAAATTCAACAACAGGGAAATATTTTATTACAACTCAAACAAGACAAAAAAATCTGAAATACAAAGCAAGTAAATCCTAGAGCTCCAATGGCTCAACAACATTCACATAGAACTCTCCTTTGCCAAACTCCACCTCAGCCGTCCCTGGAATCTCGTCATAGGGGTCTCCACCTGTTATCAATCCTACATCTATTTGATGCAACCGTACTATTGGGTGAGTGAAAACTCAGTGGAAATTTCCCTCACAAATTCAGCCATAATACATCATTCCAAAATAGATTAACAATTCATATATAATTCACATGGTAATACAAATACATATACAACATATTCAAATTACAAGGAGACTGATCAGGAAATTATAAATGAATGTATGTGTGTATGAATGTATGCTCAAGTCACATATCTGGGTATGCAATCTAGCTGTCAAAATAAAGGACTGCCCGTGATAGGTAGACTACCTGGAAAAGGCTATGAAGGTGAGTACGCCTAAGGACGATCTCCTGGAAAAATACCCGGGGTATGCCCGAGGAGGAGTAAAAATCTCAGAAAAGCCTCATGTAAAATAAGAGCGCCCAAAGTGACTCAAATGCATAACTCTGGTCATTCAACTGAGCTACAGTAAATCGAGCAGAATGTGGCTTACATTAAGTACTCGAAAATGCTCACATGTCATGTGTGAATGTTATGTGCCATGACACATATATACATTACTTTGATAGAATAGGAATGACTTTCAATTTTCAAATAGGAAATATCGAACTATACATTCCACATGGATTTTTATAATTTCTTTACATTCAAGGAGGGCTCACCACATATCATGTACATTTACAAGCGAGGTTATATCATTTGAATTATCTAAGAGTCCTTTTATGTCCCTTAAGGACTCTTCTCATAATCCTTCTTCATACCAATCACAATGTATAATGAAATGGGAGTTTGTAAAGCTCAAGTTAGACTCATTAGAGTTATATTCATGAATTAAAGATGACAAGAAGAATTTTGTCTCATAGCAAAACAGTAATAATTATGAAAGATGGAGTTCCCATCATCCCTTTGTACACTATATGTAAAAAAAATTCACATTTGCCATATCTTAAGAACTATCTACATTGTAGTGCCAATTAAATTAGAGATTAGAGAATATAGAAAGTCATGAAGGTAATATTTCACTACCCAATTCACAGATAATCTAGTGTAGAAGCTTTCTTTTCTTAATATGTCTAACAGAGTTATATTCATAGGAAAATAATTATAAATGTGACATAGAGTTTATAAGACAATATATCATGCATATAATTTTAAGGAAATATGACATTAAAACGATTAATCCAAGAAAGTCACAATAGCTAGGAATCAATGATTCTATACATTAGAAATTTAATCCATATGGTAGCGAAAGGAAGAAGCCATGGGGGATGCTCCTCACCTTGGGTGGAAGTTTCTCTGATTTGGAACATTCTTGTGAGTTAGATCCATGTGCTCTTGACTCGAGGCTGATAGAAAGAGAGTATCTCTCAAGGATGTTAGTTTGCAAACATTACCTGGATGAGGCATTTCAATATTTCAGTGAGTCATGACTTAGTCGACTCAGTAGGGCCTTCAACTAAAGACTAGTGAAGTACTCTTAAGAGATTTACTAATATAGGGTTAGGCTAACGACCCATCGGACCAAATGCTTTCCGAATCCTCTTCGGGTGTTCCTGATATGGAGTCAACTCGACCCAGTTTGGGAGTTTGGCTGAGTCAACCCACTACCAAGTGTAGGATTGACTCAGTAGGAAAACTGGCCAAGTCAGTCCACCACTGGGTGATTCTGGATCGCCTTGGACTGGGTCTTAAACTTATTGTAATGAACTGCTACTCAGGCCCAGCTGAGTCAGAGTTTTCCTTCCTGAACCGAACTTGAGTCACTAACTCAGTAGTGACTCGAGTTAGACGGCCGATCTACAAGTTGGTTGTGGCGAACCATAACTCGGCTCGAAGTGCTTGTTCTAGCTCTAGACAAACCGACCATGACCATGGTGGCAGATCAAGGATTTCACCCTAGAATGAGCAGCTGAGTCACTCAACTCGTGACCGAGTTAAGGTGACTGTGAACACTGTCGGTCGAGTTGATTGGAATCTGAAAATAACAGAGGGAGGATGGATGCGAGTACCTGACCAGGGACGGTCTTCGATTACAGGAAGGGTCTGATTAGGGTGTGCCCAGCCTCGAGTTTGTCGGAACCCGAACCTGCCTCCCTGACTCGATCCCGAATGTTGTTTCCACAACCCACACTATCTACTCTCCTTCACTCTCATCTCCCCATCTCCTTCCCTCATCATCTCGCTTTTCTCTCCCTACTCTTTCCTCTCTTTCTATTTCTCCCCTCAGTAAACAGGTGACCTAACTGAGTCGGGTTGCAACACGACCTGTAACTCGCCCTAGCGGCGGCCCTATCTCTCTCTCTCTCTCCTTCTTTTTTCCTTTCTTTCTATTTTTCTCTTTTCTCTCCTTTTTGAATTCGTTGCCTTAAAAGGAAAGAGTCTACTTATAGCCTCAAGGAGATCCAGAAGGATCGGCTCTTAATCAGCCGATTAGTTACGATTTTCATTGCTTAGTTTATCATGTTTTTATGGCCATGAAATCGAATCAAGCCTGTATGGATTTGATCAGAGGTCATGAATGATTTTCTGGCATTAAGGTCCTCTAGATGAATGACCCTGATCAGAGAATGGGCCACATCCAGAGCAAGTGGGTCTCCCATGTGTACGGGGAAGATGACAATCCCACTAATGACAGAAATGAGTTGAAGGGGTGATCATGTGATCTAGGGCATTTGGATGGTGTGGATGAGTCCTATGATCACTGTGGGACCCGCCGAATGGACGACAATTAGCAACCCTTAGACCCTTAGCCTCAACAGCGGCAGTAAGAGAGAGCCTCGAGTATAAAAGAGGGAAACCCTACCTTAAAGGGCTGAGATTTGCTAAGGTGGAGGGTTGGGATCTAAGAAAGCAATCCCATGTGGATTGACAGCGTGGAAAGGTAAGAAAATAGATTCTTTCCATTTTCGGAAAAACCAACCACACACTGCAGTTTTGTGCCTGGGGTTGTGTACACACATGTGCGACCCAATGAGTGGAATCACCCAGGGTTTGGTCAAAATGGAGGGACGCACACGATGGATGGTTCAGATCATTGTAATGACCCATGATGGTGGGCCTCAAGCAACGCACACGGACGGTGTTTTTCAAACGCCGTTACTGGCGGGAAAAGAAAGAAAATCTCTCTTCTTATAGATTTTTTTCGGGTCAGTGCTGGTTTTGACCCAGCAATGGTCCCATGTACATCGTGTGTACATGGGTCTGTGCACATGCGGCGACTTAAAAATAGGACTCACGCGATCCTTCAAGAAATATGAACCTTTAATTTTCTTAAAGGGTCTGGTCAAACACTTTTGAAGGTGGATTTATATTTTTAGGTGGGCTGATCTAATCGTTTAATGTTTAAAGAGATTCGTTATTAGGTTTTAAGTTGGGATTAAGATATGGGTTGTTACAATTTCAGATTTGTTTTGAATATGATTTGATTGTCCTTATGACTTCTTGACATGTTCCAATACAAATGTGAAATGCACAGTTCAAGTTAAATGGTTGGATTGTGACCTTGCTAGGTAGATGTGCTTACTATGGTGTAGATATCAGGCTACTAGTTTATCTTATATTTTTCTTATTTCATAAAGTGGTTGGTGAGTAGGATTTGTCTTGAGTTTCAATGGACTCGTAGAGTGATCTTAGACCGGACTCGATGAGAGTTGTAACAAATGAAATTTTCTAGAGTTGTTCATGGTTCCCAAAGGTGGTCTCCTTGTGAATCATCTGATGATGATATCTTGTATTCCCACACGCCTAAATATATCCTATGGTTTAATGGTAACACTCGAGTACTCAAAGTACAGGGTGTTACAATCTACCGCCCTTAAAGAAAATCTCGTCCTCGAGATTTGGTGCTTTTAATATGATTAGGGATAATGACAACATGAGTCATGGTGATTTTAAGCATTCATTACTTTCTTATAAAGGTTGTTCATGTGTACAAACGCATATCACTATCTATTAGAACTGGGGTTATTACACCCACCTATGCACCTAGGCACGTGTGCACCTTCACACATGTGACATGGGTGTCGAATCTGAATGGTCCATAAGATGTGGAATCTCAAGAAACCATAGGGGGTAAATTTTCATCCTGATCTAAGATTCCGTTGCGCCATAGCAAAGATAAGCGCAGTTCAAGGGAAGAAACTGTTGGCAATTAATCATGGCCCGCCGAAGTTTTGTTTCAAAATAAAAATTGGAACTAGGGGGTTTCATGAGGTTCTTCTCCAAGTGGACCATTCAGATTTTCTAAACTCATCAGTCATGATGAGATCTCAAAATTTTGCAATCAGTTTACGTGAACTGATTAGCAGGTGAGCGTTCAACATCCTTTGTTTCAACATTCTGGTGCTTACATGCACCGTGTATTTCCTTCACAGGTGGGTCCCATGTGATTGGTGGACCCCACATCCCATAGTGTACCAGGTGCAGGGTGGGTCCCACCCAGCTGGCCACACAGGTGGATGGCATGGATATGCATCAAAGTGGACCACATCCTGACTTTGGACGACCCCTGCTCAATACTCGTATAAGGTGGGTTTTCAACCACATGGGGTCCCACGTAGGGCCATCACCTAATACATGATATATGTGCATATCAATGTGGGTCCCGCATGGGGCCCACCACGTACATGCATCTTTTCCATTAAAGTAACCATTACACGCTGAGTCCAGGGACTCTAATATTAATTTGGGATGGCCTAAATGTATGGCCCATCTGGAGCTTGGTGCTGCCCACCAGCAAGGACGCTGGACCATGGTGGCTAGATGCGGCCCATAATGCTTTATATGGTGTGGTCCACCTAGTCTGAAGGAAGACCAGATCAGTGAGCAACACCTGGGTAGAATGTAAGGTGCAGCCCGTTAATGTTGGGTGAGGCCCACCTGTAATTTTTGTAGGTCCCAGGTCGGCAGACAGCCCGTCAGCGCTCCACAAGAAGTAGGGTCTTCTCCTGCATGTGGTGGAAGCTGTGAAAACTGCATAACAGTTGGGGCCTACTAATGTATGTGATGTAGCCCACCGAGATCTGAATCCCAAGTGGGACCCGCAGCTTGGTGAGGCCCATCAGCAGCATGCAGTTACAGAGAGTGGGGCCTACGTGGAGCACCATGCAGCGTCTCCAGTAAGGCCACCGACGCACGTTCCCAACTGCATCAAGCCTGTTTGCGGTCGGGTTCCAGTGCATCTTTGGTCCAGTTTGGACCAATCCCAACCACCATGTCTAGGCCCGACGTTGGTCAAATCTAGCTCCTATCTCAACCATCGATTTTACACCAAACCTAGGCTATAGACTGGCTCGGTTTCAACTCCACATTACCTCTGTCGTTGGTCTAGCATCAGCCTGAAAACAAGGCCATTTGTTTAGCCAATTCCAGACAGCTGTACATTTAGTGACCAGCAAAAATTTGGTGCCGAACTTGGTCATTAGATGGTTCGATCCCAACCCACACGGGTGTTATAATGGGTTGGATTTCTTACTGAAATAGAGCCATGGACTAAGCTCGGCTCTAGCGCAAAACAAGGACCCACGTAACTGCTTCATTTTGGGTGTGAACACAGCCATCACTTGGCTGGTTTCCAGCCAATCTATGGCTAACATTCGGCCTAATGTTCGGAGACCCGACCACTGTTTGGTCGGTCCCAGCCCAAAACAGAGGCTCAATAGCTTTCATTTCAACAATGTTTCTGACGATCTGCTCTCCATCCGAAAGCATGGTCATTGGTTGGCTAGCTTTAGGCCTGATACAGATATCCCGGAGGCGTTATTCTAGCTGGAACAGAAAGAAGGAAATAGAAGGAGAAATGGTCACCTATGGAGGAGAGAATAGCTCTCTATTTTTTCTCTCTTACACTCTCTCTTTGCTCTTCTCTCTTTGTGCAAACTCCTAGGGCTACAGGGCCCATCTTATAGAGGAAGTGAGAGAGAGGGAACGGTTGAGATTGTTTCCCTAATGGACGGTTAAGATTTGTCCTTCCCAAAGAGGGAGGGCGTTCTCTCCCTCCCTTCTTCCACGGGCTCGGGTCGGGCCATTTCTTGGCAAGGATGGATGATGGCATTCAATCTTCTTCGTCTGTTTACAAGTGGTTAAACGGCTATACCGTTTGGTTAAGTCGGGCCCCACAGAGAAACTGAATGGACCGGATAATCCAAAAAATGATCATGGTGGGTCACTTATGGGCTTAAACAGTGTCGATTCCCAACAGAGAGAGAAAGGCGGGAAGATATTTGAGAAATGCTCGGTCAAAGCTAGTTTGACTGAGCCAGTGGTTTCAGTGCACCTCGTGCACAAGCTCACTCAGCGCACGTGCACAGTTTAGGGGCCCACTGTAATGTTATTACCATAATCTACACCATTTATTTATATTGGGGGACATCACCCAGGGTCCTTGTCCCATTTTGGGTCGATGGTGAGCCCTAGGTGGGCCATTACACACATCCTTGGGCCATCATTGGCCCATATGTCATGATTTATCGATCAGGTGGGCCTGATAAACTTTTTCAATGGTTAACATAGGATATTAGCTATGATGAAAGCATGATTGGTCACTAACTAGTTCTCACATGGTGTTGACAAGTGTGTTGCAGTAATATTTACCAACATAAGGGCTTTAATTTAGAGTGTTTGGTTAGCCGTACCTTATTGACCGTCACAGGGCATGTTTCTGGCTCCTGGAGACCCTGATGGATGGCTTTAATATCGACCTGAATCCCCATCCTGCGTATGTCGAGTTCAAGTTTTTGGTTAACCCAAATAATTTTAGTTTTGTGTGGGTTTAAAAGGTAACACCCGTGTACTGAAGGTATGGAATGTTACACCAGCATCTATTGTTGACATATGTAACATACAGATACGCCTCTCTGGATGTTTTACCCGAGACACTAACTATCATCTGTTATTATCGTACATATTTGCCTGTTTGGATGTTTTACCCTAGGCACAGACCATCTGGATGTTTTACCCGAGACACTAACTATCATCTGTTATTATCGTACATATTTGCCTGTTTGGATGTTTTACCCTAGGCACAGACCATCTGGATGTTTTACCCGGGTCGATGATTGCATGGGTGATGACCCCTATGTCTGTCTGGATGTTTTACCTAGAACAACGATTGCATTCACTCATTAAGCACTTAATAAGACTGCATCTACTGTGTTTTAGATTATCAGTATGCTTTTATACTATTCCTTATTTAGGGTGGCAGTGTGTAATCTTAGGGGGAGATCACGCTGAGTTGGCTACTCATTCATCAATATTCAACCATACAGAGGACACAGGGACGGAGGGACTTGCGGAGGATCCAGAGGTGGCTGAAGTTGAGGAGGAGGCTTGCAATGAGGAGTCGTACCATAAGGCGGCTACTTATTTTGGATTAAATCAATAGTCTACTTGCTTATTAATATTTTAACTCATTTTGGAATTAAAAATTTTGTATATGGGCCCCAGCTGAGTGGCCCAGGATATTATTACTGTTTGGATTTTTTTCTATACTATGCTTGGTTCCTTTAATCGCACTTTGATTGGGTTTGATTATCATTTTGCTTACCAATTAACACCTTGGTTTTCAAGAGATGAGTGGTATACTCGGGTCTCGAAAACCAGGGCGTTAGTATAATTAAGGGAATGTTTTCAGTTTTTAATGCTCTGTTGTGACTGAAATTACAATGGGTCCACAATAGCTTTGAGCATATTCCTTTCCTTATATTGATTATGATGTCAGGGAGCCTTGTTATTCACCATCGTCTCCTGGGCATGATTGGATGACGGAACCTTTCCTAACCTTCATATATTTGTTGATTGGTTGTTAATTAGTTTAATTATGTTATTTACTTTATCTCCTGGACATAGTTTGGTGATGGAATCCATTCTAATTCTTATACCTTTCATCTCTTGAAAACTAGATCAAAGAAAGTTCAATTTGATTTTCATAGTTACACCTTTCAACTGGATGAATATGGGACTCTAAGTCCAGTTGAATTCTTGAAGCAGGCATAAGATCTTCTTAATCTCTACAAGTGGATCCTCTGAATCCCTAGTTTCCTACCTCTGAATTCTCTAAGTTTGAGATAAATATTTCATCATTATTCCCTCGATTACATTCGATTTAGATTTCATCTTATTATAGTTCTAGTTCTACTTAATTTCAAATTACGTACAGGTTTTAGTCCCTTGGGATTCGACCTCGGTCTCACCGAGTTTATTACTACATCACAACCCTAAACTTGGGGAATGAACAAGTTTTTGGCGCCGTTGCAGGGGACTGACGGCTACGTATTTTTTAAATTAATTGGTTTTAGAAATAGTTTAAGATTAGGTTTTATTTCTAGTTTTTCTTTTCTTATTGATTTCTAGAACTAACTTGTTTTCCTACTTCGTAGGATTTTTGATAGATCTTCTAATCTGGTAACTTCATCCTTATTTCCTTCCTTTCTCTAGCCTTTTGATTCGGTTTTATCTTGTAGAAACTAACTTGGTTTGTTTTATTTTGTAAGATCTTAACTTAGGACTTCGAATTCGGTAACTTCTTTCTATCTTTCCTCTTTATTTTTAGAACTCCTTTCTATTCTTCATCATAGGTCTAGGGTTAGAATCTGAACTGAGGGTTGTGAGTATTTCATGTCCAAGTGGGTTCGTGATAACACTTGACGTCTCTTGACTGAAGGAGAATTAGTTGAGGGGTTAATTATTCATCGTAGGACTAGACATCGCTTAAGATCCCTAGAGTTAATTGAAGTAATGGCTGCAAATCAACCAGAAGCATTACCTCCACCTAGGGTGGAGGACACTCAGGATGAGAATGAGGTGCATCAAACACCCCCGCCTCGTACTTTACGAGATTATTTACAACCGGTGGGGGTGAGTACACCCTCATGCATGATTTTTCCTAAAAATACAGGACATATAGACATCAAGCTAGGGGTTATCCAACTCCTTCCTAAATTCCATGAGCTTGAATCAGAAAGTCCATACTTACATCTGAAAGAGTTCGATGAGATTATAGCCACCTTATACTTTCTTAATGTATCTGAGGATACAGTTAGGCTAAAACTCTTTCCCTTTTCCTTGAGAGAGAAGGCTAAGACATGGTTATATTCATTGTGTCCTAGATCCATTGGCACATGGAATGATATGCAGAGGGAATTCATAAAGCAAATTTTCCCACATCATAAAACGATTACCCTCAGAAAAGCAATCATGAACTTTGCCCAAAAGGAAGATGAAACATTCTTCTAATATTGGAAAAGGTTCAAAGATCTTATTAGTTCATGCCCACAACATGGCTTTGAAACATGGCGCATTACAAATTTTTTCTATGATGAACTGACATCTTCCATGCGCCACTTGGTCGAGACGATGTGTAATGGAGAGTTCATGAATAAAGATGTCGATGAGGTATGGGATTATCTTGATAGACTTGCCGAAAACGCATAATCATGGGACCATAACCCAAAATTGAACACCACGTCTAGGCCGACTCAATCTAAGGAGAAAGGTGAATTGTATCTCCTAAAAGAAGAGGATGATCTCAATTATAAAGTGATTAATCTTATAAGAAAATTTGAGGCCATGGAAGGAAAGAAGGATAAGGTTAATGAAATTATTTGCGACATCTGTGATTGCAACATTCACACAACTGAAAATTGTCGTACAATACCTACCTTTCGAGGAGTGTTGAATGAATAAGCCAATGCCGTAAATAACTATCAAAGACATTTCAATGGACCTACCTCTAATACGTATAATCCTAGTTAGAAAAATCATCCAAATTTTAGTTGGAGGAATTGACAAACTGCTACCCCTCAAGGTTTCTTCAATCAAAATCCAAATAAGGGGAAACCTCAAGAAGAACCGATTCAAAATTCCACACAAGAGCTGGCTCAGGCAGTACGAGAACTTACAAATTTTATGCAAAAGATTGATTCATTTATGACGATTATAGAAAAGGGGATGCTTCCTGCACAACTGCTCTCCAATCCTAAACCGCAATACGAGATAAGTGATCTCAGTTCTTTAAATCAGATAGAGCGTGCTAAATCCATCACCACTCTTAGGAGTGAGAAGATTATTGATAAAACCCTTCCAGTTAGGTCCGAAAAGCCTCAAGAACCAAAAGAGGGCAACAATGATGGATCTAGTAATGCCCCATAAAAATTAGAACCAGAACTTCTAAAAAAGCCAGTTGTTCCATTTCCCCAATGATTGGTTACACCAAACCCTCTCTCTAACTCTCAGGATATTCTAGAGGTGTTAAAAGAAGTAAAAGTTAACATTCCTCTACTTGATGTCGTGAAACAAATACCTTCATATGCCAAATTTCTGAAAGACCTATGCATGACTAAAAGACGGCAGAGTATTCAAAAAAGATCTTCTTGACTGAGAAAGTGAGTGTCATCCTAAAGCAAGATGTGTCGTAGAAATAAAAGGATCCCGGTAGCCCAACCATATTATGTATGATCAGTAACTATCGCATTGAGGAGCGAGTGTCAATCTGATTCCCTACTCGGTATACAAACAGATAGGGTTAAGTGAATTAAAAACCACCTTAACCACATTACAACTCGCTGATCATTTTATTCGTATACCAAGAGGGATAATTGAGGATGTGTTAGTTCAGGTCAACAGATTCTACTACCCTGTAGATTTCATCATCCTGGATACTGAACTCGTCAATAATGGAAGCACTCAGATTTTTGTCATTCTTGGTCGCCCATTCCTGGCCACTTCAAACGCAATTATCAATTGCAGGAATGGAGTTATGAGCATGTCTTTTGGGAATATGACATTGGAGTCAAACATCTTTTTCAATAACAGTAGAAATTCTGAGGATGATGACGATTTCCACGACATTAACATGATTGATTCTCTCATGGAAGATAGAATGCCTCTGACTTTATCCTCCGACCCTCTAGAGACATGTCTGGCCCACTCCCATGACTTGGATGATGACATAATTAGGGAGACGTGTACCATGCTTGATATTGCGTCGGTACTTGAAGTTAACCAGTGGAGGCCATAATTTAAAGAATTACCCCAAACCGATATAGTGCCTCTACCGTCTAACCTCAAGCCACCGAAGCTTGACCTAAAACCTTTACCCTTTGATTTGAAATATGTTTATTTAGGTGAAGACGAGATATACCCGGTGGTGATCTCTGACCACCTGGAGAAAGAACGGGAAAGTATGCTTATATCTACTCTCATTGAGCATAAGGGAGCTCTTAGATGGACGATAGCAGACCTCAAGGGAATAGACCTCTCGATTTGTACTCACCGCATAAATCTTGAGGATAATGCAAAGACTTCACGACAATCACAATGTAGACTCAATCCAAACATGAAAGAAGTGGTCAAGGCCGAGGTTCTAAAACTATTGGATGTGGGTATCATATACCCTATATCCGATAGTCAATAGGTGAGTCCAACTCAAGAGGTTCCTAAGAAGTCCGGCATCACCATCATAGCCAATGCCAATAATGAACTCGTACCAACCAGAGTTACTACTAGTTGGAGAATGTGCATTGATTACAAGAAGCTGAATACCGTCACGAGGAAGGACCACTTTCCTTTGCCCTTCATTGATCAAATCTTGAAAAGGCTAGCTAGTCATTCCTATTATTGTTTCCTTAACGGGTATTCGGGATACAATCAAATTGAAATCGCTCCTGAGGACTAGGAAAAGACCACATTTACATGTCCCTATGACACCTTTGCCTATAGAAGGATGCCATTCGGGTTATGTAATGCTCCTGCCACCTTTCAGCGATGTATGATGAGTATTTTTTCTGACATGGTGGGAAAATATGTAGAGGTCTTCATGGACGATTTCCCTATTTTTGGTTCATCTTCACCGAGTGCTCTAGTCTTAAATGTGTGCTTAAAATATGTGAAGAAAAAAAATCTGATACTTAATTGGGAGAAGTGTCATTTCATGGTTCAGAAGGGAATTGTCCTTGGGCATATCATCTCATCCAAGGGAATCGAGGTAGATAAGAGAAAAATTGATCTTATCTTTAACCTACCTCCACCCAAGAATATCATAAACATGCGATCCTTCTTAGGACACGCAGGGTTTTATAGATGATTCCTAAAGGACTTTAGTCTCTTATCTTGTCCTTTATGTAATCTTCTTCAAAAGACGTACCATACAAGTGGACTGAGCAATGCCAGGAAGCTTTCACCAAGCTTAAGAGCATGTTGACCACTGCACCTATCATGCAGCCACCCGACTAGAGCTTTCCTTTTGAGCTTATGTATGATGCTTCTGATTATGCTCTTGGAGTGGTTCTAAGTCAGAGAAAAGGTAAGAGGCCTTACATCATTCATTACACGAGCAGGACTCTAAATCCTGTCCAAGTGAACTACTCGACTACGAAAAAGGAACTCTTAGCCGTAGTGTTCACCTTGGACAAATTTAGGTCATACCTGATCGAATTCAAGATCATTATCTATACAGATCATGCGGTACTCAAGTATCTTCTTTCTAAGAATGATTTTAAGCCCTGCCTGATAAGATGGATCCTTCTACTCCAAGAATTTGATTTGAAAATTAAAGATAAAAAGGGAGTCGAGAATGTAGTGGCCGATCACTTTTCTCGCCTTAATACCTTTAATTCCCTTGAGGCGACCCATATCAATGACATGTTCCCTGATGAACAACTGTTCAGAGTTTCTCGTTCACCTTGGTTCACTGATATTGCTAATTATTTTCTCAGAGGTTCCATACTGACACATTGGACTACACAAGATAAGAAAAAATTCTTTACCGAGGTGCACAACTTTTTCTGGGATGATCTATATTTGTTTAAATATTACCCAGACTAAATCCTAAGGAGATGTGTGCTAGACGATGAACATCAGAGTGTCATCTCCTTCTGACATTCACAGGCCTGTGGTGGTCACTTTTCTGCTAAAAAGACTACGACCAAGATTCTGTAGTGTGGCTTTTATTAGCCCACTATATTCAGGGACACTCATGAGCTTTGCAGGGCTTGTAAGCGTTGTCAGAAATTGGGAGCATTGTCCCATTGACATATGATGCCTTTGAATCCCATCCATATCATAGAAGCATTTGATTGTTGGGGCATTGATTTCATGGGACCACTCCCCCAATCCTTTGCAAATTTGTATATTTTGCTCGCTGTAGACTATGTCACTAAATGGGTCAAAGCAATTCCGTGCTGAAACAATGACCATCTCATAGTCATTAAATTCTTAAAAGAGAACATCCTTTCTCGGTTTAGAATACCTCGAGCCATCATTAGTGATGGGGGCTCACACTTTTGTAATAGACCATTCGAGAGCTTAATGAAGAAATATGGAATCTCTCATAAGGTGAGCACCCCATACCATCCACAGACAAGTGGACAAGATGAGATTTTCAATAGGGAGATCAAACATATCCTGGAGAAAACGGTTAACCTTGATCGTAAGGATTGGTCAACCCGATTGACCGATGCCTTATGGGCATACCATACTGCTTTTAAAACCCTTATTGGAACATCTCCCTTTAGACTTGTCTATGGGAAGGCTTGTCACTTGCCTATGGAGTTGGAACATAAAGTGTGCGTTGGCTCGCTACACAAACTTCAGTTGAATGAATTTGAAGAAATCCGGAATGACGCATACGAGAACTCGAGAATTTACAAGGACAGGATGAAGGCGTTTCATGATCAACATATTCTGTGAAAATCATTCACGTCAGGTCAGAAAGTCCTTTTGCATAACTCTCAACTACATCTCTTTCTGGGTAAGCTTCGATCTCGTTGGACCGGCCCTTACATTGTTGTCACTGCTTATCCTCATGGGTTCGTCGAGATAAGAGATCCCAATAATGGCAAGGAGTTTAAAGTAAATGGACATCAATTAAAGCCATTCGTCGAGAAATTTGATTCAGAGGATATGTCCATGCCTCTGACTGATCCTGTTTATCAGGATTGATCTCCTAGTCTGATGGAGATATAGGTAGGTTTATCGCTTTCATAGGACTAGGGTAGTTTGCTTATGTCGTTATAAGTTAGATGGTTTTATGCCACTAGGTTAGTTTGGTTTCCAGTTGTTTTAAGATAGTTTAATTTTGTTAGTTTCACTCTTATGTCGAGCCGTTCTCATGCTGCGATCTCTATGGAATTCCATCACTTCTCCTTTACTTTTGTTGTCCCATGTGCATTGCATGCTCCTATATCTTTTACATTGAGGACAATGTAGATTTTAGGTTGGGGGTGGGAGATTAGGTTACCTAATCAGTGTTTTCTTAGTCTTGAGCAAAAATTGTGAAAATTTTTAAAATTTTCTAAACTTTCTTGCGAATTCGAAGTGATTTTGGCAGCCATCTTAGACTTAGAATTTCAAGATACGTGATGTTGGTAATTTATGACTCTTGGATTCAGTTATCTGTTAGATTTCACAGTTAAGATGAATTGTTAATCCATGATTAGAAGTTTTAAACATTGATTGAGTCATGATTTTACAAGACACATCTCTCTTACACATTAAGGTTTCAGTTCGATAATGAATTGTAACTTGGTGATCATTAAGCATGGAAGGAACCAACTTCGGGAATTTGCTCATCATGTTCAAAAAAAATTGAAAAAAAAGAGAAAAAAAAAAAGAATGAAAGAAAAAGAATACCCAGCTAAAACAAAAAAGTTGTCATCAGGAAAGGGTTGGGTGTACGATCTTTACCATAGGTTTGCTTCCTATAGGTACGAATTTGATTCCCCTCCCCCTTAATAAAAAGATCAAAAGCTAGAAGAATGACAAGAAGAACTGTAAGGCAAGTTATGGTTTAAGTTTTGGGTTGTCCTGAATGCTCTTTGGATTATCAATGTTATCATGAAAATTGACAATTAGATCTCTTAATGATGGTAAGCCGAGATTACACTATACACCCATGGAACTCAATATTTAGAATTTTTTCTAATTGTGGGTTAATACATTAAACTTGATTATGAAGTTTACTGTGCGCTTGAGTCCCAGAGAAAGTAATGCCCAACATTCATGAACCTTAGAATTCTAGGATCTGGATAGTTTTTCAAAAAAATCACTCAAGAAATTCTCCTATAATTCTCAACGTATTTTCCACATACTTTGCTCGGGACTAGCAAGATGCTGGTTAGGGGTTATGTTGAGGGTCAAATATTGCATATCAGACCCCAGTTATTGTCTGGATTTACGAACATGATACTATTTAAAGGCCTAATTTAATCGTGTTTGTAATGTAGGGTGTATTTATGAGCTTGGATTGAAATAGGATGCTAAAAGCATGTATTTAATGCTCATGAGAGACTAAAGGTAAGGGACAGACCCCAGGGGACCAAGATTGATGGATTTACATGCTAGAGATCCGAGAAAATCGAGAAATTGAAGTTCAAGTGGCCTAAGAGATGTCCAGAATACAAGATCATAGGGATCCCACCATCCGTTTGGCTCGAAACTTCATACAAGGCCTGAAGACCCTAAATTAACCGTACACGTCAAATTTCAGCTCTTGATCCCTGTGGAAATGGCCCAACGAACAAATTAGCCCATAAAACACCGATCTGGGGCCCACCTGATATTTGGACATGCTTCAATTTTAGCCTCAATCGGTTAACTTAGATGGCGTAACGGATGGTCGGAGCAGATGTCTCATATACCTCAAGGTGGGACCCACCTTACATGGTGCGTGTGCACAGACACGTGCATTGGATGAGCATCGAATCAAAGGAATCAGTCAACAGAGCTTTGACCGATTCTTTCTAAAAGGATTTGAATCCTTCTCTCCCGCCTTTATGAACACTTGAAATAGAGCTTGCAGCCCTTTCTTGTGGACCAACACCATGATTCGACGGTCTAATCCGGACCGTCCATAAGACTTGCATGGCCTCTCTCACTTGGGCCTAGGTGGCAGAGTTTCAAAAGACAGTAGAGATCGGATCTCAACCGTCTAAACGTAGGACGAATGGTAGAAGCACAAGTCCTATGGGCCACACCGAATCTGAGCTAAAATAGACCATACCTGACTGGTTTTTCGAGAGGAATCTGGTGGACGGCGTGGATTTCTCAAATGTCAGCTGAAGTCGGCCCCACCGAGCATCAGCGCAGCTCCCTGCGTTAAGATACGCGTGTTCGAGAGAAGACCGGACTTCCATTGCATGATCATGGCGGTTATGGGGCCGTCCATCTAAATCGTCCAAAAACTTCCCAAGGGTCGGCCGTCCGTTACTAAGGAGTCTGAACGGCTTAGATTCAGAAGGCAGCCACTCCTCCATCCCAAAAAGGTATCAAACGCAAGGTTTCTTTTGCATTTTTCGCTGGCTGCGAAATAGAGTCGGTTGTGTAAATCGACTTGCTTACTACGCACATCCGCACCAACTCCAGCTGCGTAAAGAAGGCTTGCAGACTGACCTCCTTGCCTATAAAAGAAAGTGAATAGAAAGAGTGGATCATCCAAAGCCAAGGGACGTCTGGAGAGAGAGAGAGAGAGAGAGAGAGAGAGAGAGAGAGAGAGAGAGTTTTAGTTTGTCATTTTCTTTATTTTCATGTTTTTCTTTTTCTTTTCTCTTTTGATTGTTGAGATTTAGACCGATCATGGTTGGCTAAACCTCTTAACTAGGGCTAAGACGTGAAGCTTGCACTACCACAAAAGGGACAAAGGATTCAGACCACGTTAGTGTTTTGCTACGGATATAAACCTTAGCTAAATTTGCTACGGTTTTAATCTGTAGCTAAAAAGTCAATACACCATTAATATTTAATATTGTTGTAAGGTGCTCTATGAGGCCTAAAAGAAACTATATATTCTATCTAAGTCGTCTATATATTTCTAAATATTACTTTAGTGGATGAGAAAAAACATTAGCTAGATTGAAGGCTCATGTGGACCACACAGTAGGAAACATTGATATTAAATTACAGTTGCTTCTTATGGTGTGGTCCACTTGGATCTTCAATATGCCTGAAAGTTGGTATAGTAAGCGAAAATAATTTATTAAAATTATGGATCGGAATGGATTGAGGAAATACATCATGATGGGCCCCACAGAACCCCTGATCGGACCGTCTACGTCCGTCCGTCCGTCAATTTGGGGGAACGGATTGGCTACTCCCCCTGACACCGCCATTGCCTAGTGGTCGGTTCTCTGTGGGGCCCACCATGATGTATGTGTGTCATCCATGTCGTCCATATATTTTTATATATCATTTTATGATATGACAAAATAAATGAAGTATATCCCTATTTCAAGTGGACCACATTATAGGAAAAAGTTTTGAATGAATTTTGACCATTAAAAACGTTTTGCGAGCCATAAAAGTTTTGGATCAAGCTGATATTTATTTTTTCCCTTCATTTGGGTCTTCATGACCAAATCAACAGATTGGATGTCAAATAAACAGTACAGCTGATATTTATTTTTTCCCTTCATTTTTCCCTTGATTTTAATGGTTTTGTTGCTCAATTTGGTTTTCTACCTATGAACTCATTTAATCAGTTTCTTCCATGTAGATTGAAATGCCAATGCCTTCACAGTTGTTGCATCAATATTCAAAATTCAACATGCCTTCTCTTGCAGTTTTTAGACCAATCCTTATTTGTATATGTATGTTTAGCTATTTGATTTCTTGCTCAACAAATTCATCAATGAGAATAGGCCAAGCACCTTTGGTGATGGTAATGTTTACACGGGAGATTTTGGAGTCATGGCCCATGTGGAGAAAATCCCGACACTTGAGCATGGCTTTGGTGATGTAATGTTTACATGGGAGATTTTTGCAGTCTTTGCTATCAACACATTTGCTAGGATGTTAGTAATTAATGACTTTGTTCAACAAGGTGACAGCCAAAATGTATGTTAGGGATCTACTATCTTTGAAAGTTTTGGTTAGGAGGTTTTTGGAGTCATGCATATTGAAGAACATTATAATTTTCCTAAAGATGTTAGCAGCTGTGTGGACATTAAGGATTTCTTTTAATTAGCTCTAGAGAAGAAAGAGGTATAATGTGATGCTCAACCAGGTAGGTGGCACCCACCTTTAAGTAACCTAAGTTGTTCATCTGGTGCGACCAATCATGGGATTGGCCATGCCTTAAGAAGTCCCCTTTCAGATGATCCTAGCCATCTGATGAAAATGGAGAACTATGATTTTTGGTCTATATTTAGCAGGGGCCACATCAGACGATTACGATCATCTAAAGGGAAAGATTTTTTGTGTATCTCCCACTCACCATGAATGATTTGAATTGCTTGAAGGTGAGTCCTACTTATGCAATTTGATGGAACAAACAAAACCTTGAATTTGATTGAGCATTGTATATTTCATTGACCAAGGTGTACTTGTATTATGCATATCTGCCGAACACCATGATATTTTCTGTAGTTCCTACACAATTTCATCATTATTACTATTGTTATTATTATTATTATTATTATATTGAAGAACGTAGTATGTACACCTTTTGTTGGAGGCAACTCATGGAAGGCAACTGCTTTTCAGGTGAAGGCAAGCATTGTTTTGATTGAGACTGCAGAAGTTCAGAAAGGAATTGTAGAGCTTATGTCAAGACACGTAATTAAGAAGCTTGTTATGGAAGCAGCACCGGACAAGTAAGTATTTTTCCTTGGACAATATCAACCTGAATATGATTTTACTCTGAAGGACTTTCCACTCATATGGATTTGGCAAGTGAATCACCTGATGTAACCTTGTGACTTTTGGGATATAACTCAAATGCATGAAGTTGTTAAATAAAAAAGAGAATAACCAAATTATGTTCCTGCTTTTGTGGGTATAGACATCAAACAATAATAGTTATTTCACAAATACTCAGAACCAGCATTGTCCTTCTTTACATCATTTACAGAACTTCAAGATAACTGTTCGTGTCTATGCACACGGGCAGAACTTTGTTTAAATGTTCACATTTGATATCAGCATCTTTAACATAAATTATCAATGGCTGGCAATTCAAAGAAAAAAAAATGAATATACAAATAACTGTATAAATGAATCGTGTTGTTTGATTCCTTAGGAGCATGTGCAAAGTCACAACATGAATATGAGGTGTAAATCTACCATGGAGAAATGCCATGGCTATTCACACAGAGAGATGGAAGAGGTGAATAGCAGGACACGTGCTCATGTGGTACATTTGTGTGACAATCATTAGGCAGGGCCAATGGTTACCATGCCTTGGGTCATAAATCAAGCCAATCCAGTCATCAGGTGGTCATACTTGCTTGAGGAAAATGAATGGTTAAGAAAGAAACCACCAACCACCTATATTCAGCATACATGTAGGGATATCTTGCACGCATGTTCCACTTTGGTATGTGTGTTGCAATTCACCTCTTCATTCTCTCCTCTCATGAACGATTTTAGCATTTCTCCATATACACTAAAAGAAACATGTAATTGTCTAAGTCTTTTATCCACAAAATGTATAATCGAGAGAGTTTTCTAAGGCAAGTTACCCCAAAGAGTGTCAAGAGACCTGTTCACAAGTCACTTGCTGTACATAGTAAGGATCTTAGACAAGCGGAACAACATTTATACAACCATCATTCTCTGGATTATTTGTAACTTGAGCATATTTCCATGCATCCATCAATGAAATTGAAATTTAGTTTCCAAGGATTGGGACTTGAGGATTGGAGCATATTTCCATGCATCCTAAACCTATAACCTAAAGCTATACCTAAACCTAAACCCGAAATCTTACATAGATTAAACAATCCATGATTGGGACTTGAGGAAAAGTTGAGGTGTATTGTTGTCTCCAGTCAAGTCATTAATTTTGTTTGAGGTAAATTTGTGTTTGGATTATTGTTTGTTGTAGTTTGATGCAAGATAGGTGTTTATTACCTAGGAGTTTCTAAGGATGTTTCGGTGTCTTCTCAGCCATGGACTTCAAGCATGTTGTTATTGTTGGGCGTTAGTGATCTCTTTTAGCCATGTAGTGGTGTTGTGGTTATAATTGAAGATAGTTGTATAGCCTTCTTGACCTTAGGTAGTAAGGATCCTTAGAGTCTTTATCCCCAATGTAACTCATTCTTAATTCTTTCCATTAAGTCATGCATGATATGCTTGATACAAACCCATGAACATGTCATGCTAGAGGTCGACCCTACATGTGTCAAAATGGCATTTATGTCCAACATATGAGCGGTGACCCACACAGCACCGGTGAGTAGGCAATCCAGGTCCCACGTGATATGCCCATGAAAAGTTGAAGCTATTCAAAGATTAAACTCCAATGATAGTCATAGATGCATGTATTTAGAATTAGATTCGTGAATGAGTGAAAAATAATAATAATAATAATAATTTTTTTTGTAAGGTGCAGGTTCAAAATGAACCTCGTGGTTAATCAAGATCCGGCTATAACAGATAGGGAGTGGATGACACTAAGTTTTCCGAACCCTTGTTTTATTTCTGGAATCAAAAGCTTTGTGAAGTTTGCACGAGAACACCTTCCTGGTAGAGAAACCATTCTTTGTCCATGTGCCACTTGTAGATGTTTACGATTACTGGTTTCTTATGATGATTTGGAAATACATCTAATGAAAAATGGATTTGACTCAAGCTATAGGGTTTGGGACATGCATGGTGAGCATGTATCACCTAAGCGTAATGAATGTGCATCAAGTTCCCAATAGTACCACAATGTCCTGAACTTAAATGAGGTTCACAACGTGATTGTTCAAGAACTCGGTGGTAATAACCTAGATGAAGTTGTACAGGATGAGCCGAATGTGACCCCTGCAGTCGAAGGCATCTTTGGGGAAAATGAAACTGATGAGTTTGAAGAAAGTCTACGAGACGCAATGACTGAGCTATACCCAGGGGCTCAAGATTTCACTGTGCTGACTTTTATTGTACAACTTTTCAAATTAAAGGTGAACCATGGATGGAGCAAAAAAAGCTTTACAGAGCTCCTTCAAATACTAAAGAAGGTGTTACCTTTTGGTAACAAGGCCCCTACTAATACCTACCAAGCGAGGAAGATCATTACAAAGTTGGGTCTTGATTATGTAAAGATCCATGCTTGTCCAAATGACTATATCTTGTACTGGAAAGAGAATGAGATGAAAACCAGTTGTCCAACTTGTAAAGCTCCTAGGTTCAAGATAGAAATGAATGTTGAGAAAAAATTATCTCGAGTACCTGCCAAGGTGTTAAGGTATTTTCCATTAACACCAAGGCTACAAAGAATGTTCAGTGTGCCATGGTTAGCGAAAGAAATGTCCTGGCACTCAACCAGAAAATTGTAACCTGAAAAGATGGAGCATCCGGCTGATTCTATTGCATGGAAGAATCTTGATGAGAAGTATATGGATTTTTCAGCTGAGCCTCGCAATGTTCGATTGGGCCTGGCTACAAATGGGTTTAACCCATTCGGTGCTTTCACTACAGCTCATAGTTCATGGCCCGTTATGTGTGTGACGTACAACCTTTCGCCAAAGCTTTGCATGAAACCTTAGTTTACTATGTTGGCTTTGCTCATTGAGGGACCACAACAACCAGGAAAGGATTTTGATGTTTATTTACGACCATTAATTGATGAATTGCAAGACTTATGGCATAAAGGGGTCACAACGATTGATGCATATCATAAAAATAAATTCAAGATGCGTGCCGTTTTGCTCTGGACAATCCATGACTTTCCAGTATATGGTAATGTTTCTGGTTGTAGGACCAAGGGTAAGTATGGTTGTCCTGTATGTGGTCCTAACACAGATTCCTTGCGACTCCAATATGGAAAGAAACATGTTTATATGGGTCACAGACGATGGTTGCCAATGTCAGACCAGGCAAGAAAGGACACAAGTGCTGGCACATTCAATAAGAAGGTAGAGATACGACGTCAACCCATTTGTCTGGATGGGATTGAGGTCGAAAGACAGACTGCGAACCTGCATATGCAATGGGGGAAGACTGAGAAGAGGAATATGAGGGGTATTGATGGAGGCCGACAAGAGCTAACGGGTGTTGTTGAATCACCGTGGTTCTTTAAACGGTCTATATTATTTGATCTAGAGTATTGGAAAGATATTCCGGTGTATCACAACCTTGATGTTATGCATGTCGAGAAAAGTATATGTGAAATCCTTATCGCCTTATTGTTGAACACACCTGGCAAGACCAAGGATGATGCTAATGCGCGCAGGGACCTAAAACAATTGAGAATTAAGAAGCGTCTATGGCTAAAAAAGAGCAATGACAAGATGATTCAGAAACAAGGTCCTTTTTGTTTAAGAAAAGAAGAGAAAAAGCTTTTCATTCAGACTTTGCATGACCTGTGTGTTCTAGTCAGTTTTAATGCAAATTGGAAGACCATCATAAAGGGAGATTGCGTGGATTTAAAGGGAATGAAGTCTCATTCTTACCATGTGTTGATACAACATTTGCTCCCAGTTCTCATCTAGCATGCATTCAGGGATAAGAAGGTTATTCGTCCTATAATTACAAGCTTTTACACCTTCTTTAATGCCTTGTGCTCAACAACAGTAGATGTTCAAACGCTCCTCACTCTTGAGAGGGGTATGGCTAGGACCTTATGTCAGCTTGAGATTATATGCCCTCCATCTATATTTGTCGGGATGATGCATCTGCCCATCCACTTGGCTTACGAGGCTCGTATATGTGGTCCTGTATACTATCGATGGATGTATCCATTCGAAAGGTACGCTATAAGTTTAATAAGAATAATCCGGCTTAACATCTACAGTTGTATGTATTTGTAATGTATCATTATCTTTGTCAGGTTCATGAAGACATTTAAGGCCTATGTCCGTAACAAGACGCGACCTGAGGGTTGCATTGCAGAACAATATATCCAAGAGGAGACGATTATATATTGTAACCAATACAGAGGAAAACAAAAAACAAGCCTCTTGGAAAAATTGGACAAACGGTTTGATAGAGTCATTTTAGGACTACAGAAGTTGTAAGATGTCGTTGATGACAATAACAATGATGACGATGTTGGTCTAATAGGTTCAGGTTAAAGTGTTATCCTAGCGGGTATCGAATATGAACAGGCTCGTACATGGGTACTGAAGAGTCATCCCAGCTATGATGTGTGGGAAGGGTATACACAATTAGCTCATTTGTATATATTTTCTTTACTTTATGCGATTTCAATATAATAATGGTATCAAATAATGCTTGAGAAGCACAAAGATTTCTTGCGGCGATGTTCTGAGGAGGACCAATGGTGCCTAGTTTGGATGAATTGATACCTTGGTTGAAGAGGCAACCAGAGTTTAGCGAATCTGACGATAAAGAATTTAAAGATATAATGAGAGGACCTCTAGCTTTTTGTACTCAATACAATAAGTATTGTATTAATGGTTTTCTCTTTGTCACTAAGGACTATGAGGAGAATAAAACGAACCAAAACAGTGGGGTTATGACAGAGGGTATGACCACCTTTCGATCTAGTGCTAAGGATATGAATACAGTGGATGAAAATCAACCTTACTACGGAGTCCTTCGTAGAATTATCCAATTGGAGTACAGAACAGGGTACAAGCCCATCTTATTTAAGCGTGATTGGGTTAAGGTGACGCATCATGGTGTTTCTTTTGATGTCGAAGCGAATCTGAGATTAGTAAATTTGTCCAGTCTTTACAGTTCAAACAAATTGGGTGACGAGCCGTTCATTCTTGCGGAGCATGCCACACAAGTTTTCTACTCCAGAGATCCAAAAAATCCTGAATGGCATGTGGTATTGGAAGTTCCAAAAAAGATTTTTATCGAAGAAGAGACATGCCCTCTATTGGAACGGTTTAAGGATGTAACTGATGCCGATGCAGGACCTAATCTCACCTCATTAGCAATTGTTGATGAGTTGATATTCAATGAACCTGAAGACATCAGTGTTGTAGTCGAGAAAACTAAGAAAAGAAAGCGATCAAGGCGAATCTCTTGAATTGTTAATATTTTTTAAGCATGTAACCATATGATATTTATTGGAGGAAATCCACTCAAGGTATGGATAATGTAGTGAATTGTTTGTACTTTATCTGTTATCCAAGTTATTGTTTTAATCATTAGTGTTTTTATTTTATTTTATTTTAATTTAAACAGGCACATGGATTCACAACCAGACGCATTGGGTGTGTACTTGACCGAGACTATAGATGCAAGCAAGACCAAAGGTAATATGATAGTTCTCCTTAATTAGATATGTAAATTTCAATTTTCTTATCATTTGAGGGTAATTAACAATGTGTATATATAACTATTACTCTTTTTATGTTGTTGTGCCAGCTTCTTCTTCTTCGTCAAGAAAGAGAGGTCCTACTAGGGGTGCTTTTTTACATGAGCAACCTGATAGGAAAAAAGTCTTAAAGACGAATGAATTCAGACAACCGAATGAGGATTGTCCTGAACAAAAGCAATTTGCATCGCATATCGGTATCCTCACCCGTACTCATATCCCGATCACATACCAGGACTTTCGTCAGGTGCCTCATGCACACATTCAAATGATCATAGAGTCATTGTCACGGGCTTATGAGTATGAGGGTCAAAGTTGGGATGCGAGTCTTACATACGTAACAAAATTCACAAGGAAACATGGCAGAATTACAAGAAAAGGTTGACTGCAAAATATATTAAAGACAAAGATCCTGCAGTTGTGAGAGATAGTCCTGCCACCCCTGGTATCCCTATGGAGGATTGGTTAGTCTTCGTGAATCAACATAGCACTGAGGAATTCAAGAAATCAAGTGAAAGGAATAAAGTCAATCGGTCCAAGCTAACTCGACCTGCGTGTCTTGGGAGGAACAGCATGGCTGTTATTCGCCATCAAATGGTATGTATTATTTATTTATAAATATAGGTATTATAGTTTAATATTGAATTTACTTTTGAATTATCACTCATCTAACTCCATTAATATGTAATGTGCCAAAGGCGAAGGAGAAGAATCTTACCTCTGATGCCGAGATAGGTAGATGTGATATTTACTTAAGAGCCCATACAAGCAAGGACAAAGTTGTCCAGTATCCTGACCTTGTTGTAAGGGCATCCCCTTCTACTACTAACCAGTACCTTTATGAGATGCCAATGTATAACTTTGAATTATTTTATATCCATTTGTATTTTGTCGCAGGAAAAATTAGATGAGCTTTATTCTAGCAATCCTTCTTCTAAGATTACCGGCGTTGACGATGCCCTTACACAGGTAATAATAAAATTCAAAAATTACAGTAAGATTCATGGTTATGAATTTTCTAATAACTTAATTTGCAATGTCTTACAGTTGGTTGGTTCTGACAGTAGAGGGTGAATGCGGGGTCTAGGTTGCTCGATAACCAAGACAGGACTGAAGATGTCAGTCCCTGCCCGTTTAAAGGTAGAGAATTTGATAAAAGAAAGAGATGGCCTAGTGCAAGAGATAGTTGATATAAAGAAATCATTGTCCAAGATGGAGGCCTGGATGGAGATGCAGCAACACGCACAATCTACACAAAACCTTTCATCACCAACAATTGCTAAATCTACTCAGGGATCGTCGGTATGCAAGTGTAAATTTGGTACTGTATTAAACTTACAATTATTTTATAAACGATAAAATACTAATGCCATTTTATATGTGTACATGTAGCCGGATGTTATATATATCAGTAAGAGATGCGACTTGCTTGGTTGGGAAAATCGTGATGTAGTTTCTCGTGGTCAAGTACACGAGGTTAATCCAAATGCAGTTGTCCATTGCGAACCAGTGGAGGATGGAGCTTTTGTTATTACCCTGACTGAGATTATACATCCTGACACTCGTTTATGGAAAGAAGATGGGTTCGCATCTACACTTGGAGAGGTCGGTCCGGGATCACTTGTGCAATGGGGGAAGGAATCTTTGAGATTTTGATAATTCAAACAAACTTGGTACTCTATAATTGAACTTGGTGTGGATGCTTTTTTTAGTTACTTTTTATATATATATGATGTTTCGCTTGTTTTTTTCTTTTTTGGTTAATTTTGAACTAATTTGACACTTTAGTTACTTTATATTGATGAACTCAGAACTTGGTTTGGTTTTTAGTTACTTTATATTGATGTTTCGCTTGTTTTATTTTTTTGTTACTATATGTTGTTTGGTTTTATTTTTGTAATTTTGAATGAATTTTATACTCTATATGTAAACATATTAGACTCCATTTGGTTGTCACAAACCAAATGGAGGCTAAGCCCCTTTTTAACTCCGCCAATGCAACTCCTTGCATTGGCCCCAAGCCGGGTAAAGGAGGAGGAGAATGGGCATCAAGGTGAGTTGTATGCAGGCTCATGTGTTTTTAGTTTACTGGCTTCTTCTATTATCATTTGAGGACCTCAAAGGCCAAACTAACTTGAGATTTTTATATGCAGGCGCATGTATTTTTAGCCCCATAGATCAATGTTGCCACTACAAGGTTCATATTGAAATGGTAAAGTTTTTAACTATTTATTTTATCTTTGAAATTGTTATTTTTTCATTCATATAATTTTTTTGCTCTTTCAATGCAGCTAGGTACAACATTGGTGCAGTTATCTTGCTCTGGGCACCTATAGTCTTGGTATGTCTCATCCATTATTTGTGCAACTAATGTCTTGGAATATTTTACAATCTTTAAAATCTTTATATGTAAATTTGTGCCCATTTGCATTGTCGAAGAAACTAAAAAATTTACTCATTCTCAGATTGCAATATGGAATATGCATCCATTATTCAAAGAAAGGGCGACATTCCAAGCACTCACACTTTCTCTCCTTACTAGCTAAATTGGTGAGTCTTCTTTCCTTCATACTATATGATTCATTGAAGAAGTGGCCTGGCCATTTGGACAGGCCCATGTTTATATATTATCATGAAATTGATGAAGTAGATCAGGATATACGTCGGAGCTATCCGGATGTGGAGCGGGAGTCCCTAGAAGGTGGGAACCGCTGTTATGACCATGATGAAGCTGTCCATTTCTTATGGACAAAAATTGGAGGGGCCTGACCATTTGGACAGGCCGTGTTTATGTATTTGCTCAAAATTAATGGAGCAGACCCGGATGTGCGTCGGAGTTATCCGGATGAGCGGGGGTCCCTAGAAGGTGGGAACCGCTGTTATGACCATGATAAAGCTGTCCATTTCCTATGGACAACATTGGAGGGGCCTGGCCATTTGGACAGGCTGTGTTTATGCATTTGTTCGAAATTAATGGAGTAGACCCGGATGTGCGTCGGAGCTATCCGGATGAGCGGGGGTCCCTAGAAGGTGGGAACCGCTGTTATGACCATGATGAAGCCGTCCATTTCCTATGGACAACATTGGAAGGGCCTGACCATTTGGACAGGCCATTTTTATATCTGTATTTGCAGGGACCACACCCTTAACCTAAACCTAAACTTGAAAACCCAATCCTAAAGCTGATCCCAAACCTGAACCCGATTTCCTAAACTTAAACCTTAAACTATTCTCAATTCCTTAAATCTATAACCAAAACCTAAAACTTAAACCTAAACCTAAACCAAAACCTATAACCTAAACCTTAACCTAAATGTATTCTCAAATCCCTAAACTTAAACCTACACCTAATCCTAATCTCAACTCCCTAACCTAAACTGGATCCTAAACTTGAAAACCCAAACCTAAAGCTAATCCCGAACCCAACCCGATTTCCTAAACCTAAACCTTAAACTATTCTCAATTCCCTAAATCTATAACCTAAACCTAAACCAAAACCTATAACCTTAACTTAAACCAAAACCTATAACGTAAACCTTAACCTAAATATATTCTCAAATCCTTAAACCTAAACCTACACCTAATCCTAATATCAACTCCCTAACCTAAACCGGATCCTAAACTTGAAAACCCAAACTTAAAGCCGATCCAGAACCCGAACCCGATTTCCTAAACCTAAACCTTAAACTATTCTCAATTCCTAAATCTATAACCTAAACCTAAACCAAAACCTATAACCTTAAGCTTAAACCAAAACATATAACCTAAACCTTAACCTAAATGTATTCTCAAATCCCTAAACCTAAACCTACACTTAATCCTAATCTCAACTCCCTAACCTAAACGGGATCCTAAACTTGAAAACCCAAACCTAAAGCCAATCCCAGAACCGAACACGATTTCTAAACCTAAACCTTAAACTATTCCCAATTCCCTAAATCTATAACCTAAACCAAAACCAAAACCTATAGCCTTAAGCTTAAAGCAAAACATATAACCTAAACCTTAACCTAAATGTATTCTCAAATCCCTAAACCTAAACCTACACCTAATCCTAATCTCAACTCCCTAACCTAAACCGGATCTAAACTTGAAAATCCAAACCTAAAGCCGATCCCGAACCCGAACCCGATTTCTAAACCTAAACCTTAAACTATTCTCAATTCCCTAAATCTATAACCTAAACCTAAAACTTAAACCTAAACCTAAACCAAAACCTATAACCTAAACCTTAACTAAATGTATTCTCAAATCCCTAAACCTACACCTACACCTAATCCTAATCATAACTCCCTAACCTAACCTAAACCAGGATCCTAAACTTGAAAACCCAAACCTAAAGCCGATCCAGAACACGAACCCAATTTTCTAAACCTAAACCTTAAACTATTCTTAATTCCCTAAATCTATAACCTAAACCTAAACCAAAACCTATAACCTTAACTTAAACCAAAACCTATAACCTAAACCTTAACCTAAATGTATTCTCAAATCCCTAAACCTAAACCTACACCTAATCCTAATCTCAACTCCCTAACCTAAACCGGATCCTAAACTTGAAAACCCTAACCTAAAGCCGATCCCGAACGCGAACCCGATTTCCTAAACCTAAACCTTAAACTATTCTCAATTCCCTAAATCTATAACCTAAACCAAAACCAAAACCTATAACCTTAACTTAAACCAAAACCTATAACCTAAACCTTAACCTAAATGTATTCTCAAATCCCTAAACCTAAACCTCCACCTAATCCTAATCTCAACTCTCTAACCTAAACCGGATCCTAAACTTGACAATCCAAACCTAAAGCCGATCCCGAACCCGAACCCGATTTCCTAAACCTAAACCTTAAACTATTCTCAATTCCCTAAATCTATAACCTAAACCTAAAACTTAAACCTAAACCTAAACCAAAACCTATAACCTAAACCTTAACCTAAATGTATTCTCAAATCCCTAAACCTACACCTACACCTAATCCTAATCTCAACTCCCTAACCTAACCTAAACCGGATCCTAAACTTGAAAACGCAAACCTAAAACCAATCCAGAACCCGAACCGATTTCTAAACCTAAACCTTAAACTATTCTCAATTCCCTAAATCTATAACCTAAACCTAAAACTTAAACCTAAACCTAAACCAAAACCTATAACCTAAACCTTAACCTAAATGTATTCTCAAATCCCTAAACCTAAACCTCCACCTAATCCTAATCTCAACACTCTACAACCTAAAGGATCCTAAACTTGACAATCAATCCCAAACCTAAAGCCGATCGCGAACCCGAACCCGATTTCTAAACCTAAACCTTAAACTATTCTCAATTCCCTAAATCTATAACCTAAACCTAAAACTTAAACCTAAACCTAAACCAAAACCTATAACCTAAACCTTAACCTAAATGTATTCTCAAATCCCTAAACCTAAACCTCCACCTAATCCTAATCTCAACTCTCTAACCTAAACCGGATCTAAACTTGACAATCCAAACCTAAAGCCGATCCCGAACCCGAACCCGATTTCTAAACCTAAACCTTAAACTATTCTCAATTCCTAAATCTATAACCTAAACCTAAAACTTAAACCTAAACCTAAACCAAAACCTATAACCTAAACCTTAACCTAAATGTATTCTCAAATCCTAAACCTAAACCTACACCTAATCCTAATCTCAACTCCCTAACCTAAAGCCTGGATCCTAAACTTGAAAATCAAGCGAAAGCCGATCCCAGAACCCGAACCCGATTTCTAAACCTAAACCTTAAACTATTCTCAATTCCCTAAACCTATAACCTAAACCTAAAACTTAAACCTAAACCTAAACCAAAACCTATAACCTAAACCTTAACCTAAATGTATTCTCAAATCCTTAAACCTAAACCTACACCTAATCCTAATATCAACTCCCTAACCTAAACCGGATCTAAACTTGAAAACCCAAACCTAAAGCCGATCCCGAACCCGAACCCGATTTCTAAACCTAAACCTTAAACTATTCTCAATTCCCTAAATCTATAACCTAAACCTAAAACTTAAACCTAAACCTAAACCAAAACCTATAACCTAAACCTTAACCTAAATGTATTCTCAAATCCCTAAACCTACACCTACACCTAATCCTAATCATAACTCCACAACCTAACCTAAACCGGATCTAAACTTGAAAACCCAAACCTAAAGCCGATCCAGAACCCGATTTCTAAACCTAAACCTTAAACTATTCTCGATTCCCTAAATCTATAACCTAAACCTAAACCAAAAACCTATAACCTTAACTTAAACCAAAACCTATAACCTAAACCTTAACCTAAATGTATTCTCAAATCCCTAAACCTAAACCTACACCTAATCTAATCTCAACTCCCTAACCTAAATCGGATCCTAAACTTGAAAATCCAAAGCGAAAGCCGATCCCGAACCCGAACCCGATTTCCTAAACCTAAACCTTAAACTATTCTCAATTCCCTAAACCTATAACCTAAACTAAAAACTTAAACCTAAACCTAAACCAAAACCTATAACCTAAACCTTAACCTAAATGTATTCTCAAATCCTTAAACCTAAACCTACACCTAATCCTAATATCAACTCCCTAACCTAAACCTAGGATCTAAACTTGAAAACCCAAACCTAAAGCCGATCCAGAACCCGAACCCGATTTCCTAAACCTAAACCTTAAACTATTCTCATTCCCTAAATCTATAACCTAAACCTAAACCAAAACCTATAACCTTAACTTAAACCAAAAACTATAACCTAAACATTAACCTAAATGTATTCTCAAATCCCTAAACCTAAACCTACACCTAATCCTAATCTCAACTCCCTAACCTAAACCGGATCTAAACTTGAAAACCCTAACCTAAAGCCGATCCCGAACGCGAACCCGATTTCTAAACCTAAACCTTAAACTATTCTCAATTCCCTAAATCTATAACCTAAACCAAAACCAAAACCTATAACCTTAACTTAAACCAAAACCTATAACCTAAACCTTAACCTAAATGTATTCTCAAATCCCTAAACCTAAACCTCCACCTAATCCTAATCTCAACTCTCTAACCTAAACCGGATCCTAAACTTGACAATCCAAACCTAAAGCCGATCCGAACTGAACCCGATTTCTAAACCTAAACCTTAAATTATTCTCAATTCCCTAAATCTATAACCAAAACTTAAAACTTAAACCAAAACCTAAACCAAAACCTATAACCTAAACCTTAACCTAAATGTATTCTCAAATCCCTAAACCTACACCTACACCTAATCCTAATCTCAACTCCCTAACCTAACCTAAACCGGATCCTAAACTTGAAAACTCAAACCTAAAACCGATCCCGAACCGAACCCGATTTCCTAAACCTAAACCTTAAACTATTCTCAATTCCCTAAGTCTATAACCTAAACCTAAACCAAAACCAAAACCTATAACCTTAACTTAAACCAAAACATATAACCTAAACCTTAACCTAAATGTATTCTCAAATCCCTAAACCTAAACCTACACCTAATCCTAATCTCAACTCCCTAACCTAAATGGGATCCTAAACTTGAAAATCCAAACCTAAAGCCGATCCCGAACCCGAACCCGATTTCCTAAACCTAAACCTTAAACTATTCTCAATTCCCTAAATCTATAACCTAAACCTAAACCAAAACCTATAACCTAAACCTTAACCTAAATGTATTCTCAAATCCCTAAACCTACACCTACACCTAATCCTAATCTCAACTCCCTAACCTAACCTAAACCGGATCATAAACTTGAAAACCCAAACCTAAAGCCGAACCCAGGCCCGAACCCGATTTCTAAACCTAAACCTAAAACTATTCTCAATTCCCTAAATCTATAACCTAAACTAAACCGAACAAAACCTATAACCTTAACTTAAACCAAAACCTATAACCTAAACCTTAACCTAAATGTATTCTCAAACCCCTAAACCTAAACCTACACCTAATCCTAATCTCGACTCCCTAACCTAAACCGGATCCTAAACTTGAAAACTCAAACCTAAAGTCGATCCCGAACCCGAACCCGAACCCGAACCCGATTTCCTAAACCTAAACCTTAAACTATTCTCAATTCCCTAAATCTATAACCTAAACCTAAAACTTAAACCTAAACCTAAACCAAAACCTATAACCTTAACGTAAACCAAAACCTTTAACCTAAACCTTAACCTAAATGTATTCTCAAATCCCTAAACCTAAACCTACACCTAATCCTAATCTCAACTCCCTAACCTAAACCAGGATCCTAAACTTGAAAACCCAAACCTAAAGCCGATCCCCAACCCAACCCGATTTCAGTAAACCTAAACCTTAAACTATTCTCATTCCCTAAATCTATAACCTAAACCTAAACCAAAACCTATAACCTACACCTAATCTAATCTCAACTCCCTAACCTAAACTGGATCTAAACTTGAAAACCCAAACCTAAAGCCGAACCCGATTTTCTAAACCTAAACCTTAAACTATTCTCAATTCCTAAATCTATAACCTAAACCTAAAACTTAAACCTAAACCTAAACCAAAACCTATAACGTAAACCTTAACCTAAATGTATTCTCAAATCTTTAAACCTAAACCTACACCTAATCCTAATCTCAACTCCCTAACCTAAACCGGATCCTAAACTTGAAAATCCAAACCTAAAGCCGAACCCGAACCCGAACCCGATTTCCTAAACCTAAACCTTAAACTATTCTCAATTCCCTAAATCTATAACCTAAACCTAAACCAAAACCTATAACCTTAACTTAAACCAAAACCTATAACCTAAACCTTAACCTAAATGTATTCTCAAATCCCTAAACCTAAACCTACACCTAATCCTAATCTCAACTCCCTAACCTAAACCGGATCTTAAACTTGAAAACCCAAACCTAAAGCGATCCCGATCCAGAACCAGAACCCGATTTCCTAAACCTAAACCTTAAACTATTCTCAATTCCCTAAATCTATAACCTAAACCTAAAACTTAAACCTAAACCAAAACCAAAACCTATAACCTTAACCTAAACCAAAACCTTTAACCTAAACCTTAACCTAAATGTATTCTCAAATCCCTAAACCTAAACCTACACCTAATCCTAATCTTAACTCCCTAACCTAAACCTAAACTTGAAAACCCAAACCTAAACCCGATCCAGGAACCCGAATCCGATTTCCTAAACCTAAACCTTAACCTATTCTCAATTCCCTAAACCTTAACCTAAATGTATTCTCAAATCCCTAAACCTAAACCTACACCTAATCCTAATCTCAACTCTCTAACCTAAACCTAAACCTAAACCTAAACTTGAAAACCCAAACCTAAACCCGATCTTGAACACGAACCCGATTTCCTAAACCTATATCTTAACTTATTCTCAATTCCCTAAACCTTAACCTAAATGTATTCTCAAATTCCTAAACTTAAACCTACACCTAATCCTAATCTCAACTCCCTAACCTAAACCTAAACCTAAACTTGAAAACCCAAACCTAAACCCGATCCTGAACCCGAACCCGATTTCCTAAACCTATAAACTAAATCTTAACCTATAACTTATAACCTAAACTTATAACTGATAACCTAACCTATGGATTTTGCTATAGTTTAGAAGATTTGTAGGTACATTTTTTATTTCTTTATATATAATTATTTTTTTCCAGCTCTTTTTTTTTTGGTCTTTCTTCATTTTGAGATGTGTACAAAGGCATGCTTGTTTGATTGTGTCTATAATTAATGTTGTTTTATACAGGCTGACAAGCTAAAGAAGTTAGTGTATGATGAAATTCATTTTCTCAAGGGAAGAGTTTTGAAACTTGAAAGTGATATTGTGTCGAAGTCTACAGAAGTTACTTATGCAGTTTCAAGGAAAGAAGAAGCTGTATCTTCTATGTTTGCTGAACTTGACCGTCTGAAGAAAGAAAATTCTGTAAAAGCGCGAGCATTATTTAATGCATGAGGGCACGCCTTAGTTGTAATTCTTATGATAGGTTGAGCAAAGTGAAGTATTGTTTATTTAGAAATGTGAATGTAGGATGCATTGTAGATTTGATTACTATTGTAACAAATGCATCATCTTTTTTTCTCTGATTGCATTAAGCTTAGATGAGTTATCAATCATAGCAGGTTCTTACAATGGAAACAGGGAAAAAAGCTACGAAATATAATCTGTAGCCGTAGCTATTACTATCTGTAGCTACGGATATAATCCGTAGCTAATGGTATATAGCTACGGATTATATCCGTAGCTATTGGATATAGCTACAGACTATATCATATGTAGTGCTGCAAATACTGTAAAAAATAGTATCTATTGCTACGGGTTATATCCGTAGCTATTTCTGCATATGGCTACGGATGGAATCCGTAGCTATTTCTGTATATAGCTACGGACAATATCCGTAGCTAATTGTATCTATTGCTATGAACAAAATTCGTAGCTGATTATATCTATTGCTACGGATAGTGTTCGTAGCTAATTGTATCTATTGCTACAGATATTATCCGTAGCTAATTGTATCTATTGCTACGAATATTATCCGTAGCTAGACTTTTAGCTACCCCACCAATTGCGACGGACGTGTGACGGACCAGATCCGTAGCAAAAGGGCTTTTGCTACGGATCTAGTCCGTAGCCTTTGCCCATTTTTCTTGTAGTGTTGTAGCGTGATGGGAGAAGTTCTTGCTTGTGCCTTTTGTTTAGATTGAACTAATATTGATGTTAGTATAATTAAGGGAATGATTTCTATTTTTAATGGTCTGTTGTGACTGAAATTACAATGGGTCTGCGATAGCTTTTAACATGTTCCTTTCCTTATGTTGCTTATGACGTCAGGGAACCCTGTTGTTCACCATCGTCTCCTGGGCATGGTTGGATGACGAAACCTTTTCTAACCTTCATATATCTATTGATTGGTTGTTAATTAGTTTAATTCTGTTGTTTACTTTATCTCCTGGGCATGGTTTGGTGACGGAATCCATTCTAATTCTTATACCTTTCATCTCTTGAAAACTAGATCAAAGGAAGTTTAATTTGATTTTCATAGTTACACCCTTCAATTGGATGAAGATAGGACTCTAAGTCCAGTTGAATTCTTGAAGCAGGCATAAGATTTCCCTGATCTCTACAAGTGGATCCTCTGAATCCCTAGTTTCCTACCTCTGAATTCTCTAAGTTTTAGATAAATATTTCATCATTATTCCATCAATTACATTCGATTTAGATTTCATCTTAGTCTAGTTCTAGTTCTACTTAATTTTAGATTACGTACAGGTTTTAGTCCCTTAGGATTCAACATCGGTCTCACCAAGTTTATTACTACATCACAACCCTATATTTGCAGAGTGAACATCAATCGATCGAGAAAATTTAAAAAATACCTCTAAAGTCTCTAAAAGCTTTTAGGCATGTTCGATCGCTGGAACTCACTGGCTCGATGGAATGATGATTATTCGATTGATGCTTTGATCGACAGCGCACGATTTTGCGTAATCACATGATAAGTTTTATATTATGGGTGTTATTATATATATATATATATATATATATATATATGTGTGTGTGTGTGTGTGCGCGCGCGCGCGTGCGCACGTGCGTGCATGCGTAATTGCAGGATTAATGTAACGCCCCAACTTTTTAGGACCCAAGTATATGACCCGCGTCCCAAAAACCCGAGTGTTAACCTTAAAAGATGGTCAAATTCGAGTGTACATTTTTCTTTTATCTTTTTTCATTAGAGTAAGCAGATGAGCGTTGTATGGATAAATCGACATAAAGGAAATTTTCATTTATAATATACAAGAAGTTGCCCATAATGACTTATACAAACCAATGTCTCCAAAATTTACAAATACAAGAACTACATGATCTAATATATAATAAATAGTATAATGCAAGTAAATTTGAGCCGCAAGACCCCTCATCTTCTCAAGGTAGATACAGTCATGCAACCCTGGCACTTGAACCCGGCTCCTTATTAACATAAACCTGAAAATCACTTAAGCCACCTGTGCTACCTGTATGGTTATATTTATTTGATGGATGAGTGGCCAACTCAGTGTGAATTCCCTTCAAGATTACACACCGCCGCATTAGGTAAGCATAATTATAAAGTAAAGCATACAAAACAATACATGATGTAGGTCTTGTTAGATGCATGGATACGTGAATGCAATCATCACCCCGGGGATACTCATCCGTGCGGACAGTGGGCTCGTCACCCATGCAATCATCAAACCTGAGTACATTATCCAGTCAGAATCATTGAACCTGGGTGCATCATCCAGTCGGAACAATACATACATCACGTACGATAGCAATAGATGCTGGTCTGTGCTATGTATACATGATTAGTCAATCCGTTATTAATCCAATTACAACCAGTCATTTTAAATAAGCTCAAAGGTCACTACGGGGGCTTGTCACCAGTGTAGGTCGACAACTCGGGCATAGGTCCCATACCACCATCCCCAGCTCATAAGACTACCATCTTAGGATGTTTAATGGAAACCTGTCGACTAGTGGCCAATCATATTATAGTATATAGGGCTTACCATCACATGGTTCATGGTATAAAAACACCAAACCCATATAGGAAAATTACCAGAATAAAGCCACATAGTGCGATATCAAACAAGCCACCTAGGGCAATTATCAAGATAAGCCACATAGGGCGAGTATCAAAACCATGCGATAAAAGCCAATCTTTGAAAACCATTAGACACAGCAACCCTGGATGATAGGCCCACATCAATGGTCAATTTAAACCACCATTCAATAACCACTAAGCCGAAGGTCCATTACAATCACAGCCAGTCGGGTTACATCCCAAGTATAGGTGTACACATCTAGGTGGGGGTTTCCTACTGATATACTAGTTTAAGTTTCATAAGCAATCCACAAATGATTCATGAACAAATATATAAGATAAACGTTAAACGAGCAATATAACAATTCAATTTCCACCAGCTAACGCATGTGATTATATGAGGGAGATATCAATTATAAATTGAAATAAGAACTATAACTTAAGCTAATGAGAAGATGAAAAGCTCAAGGGGAAGAATCATCACCTTATACTTTGAACTGCCTACTAGTGTTGCTAGAGAATGCATGTTTCTTTAGAATCAATCTCTATCATAAATCAGGAACTTGTACAATTAGATCCAAGCTCTACACATTACCTAGGGTTTAAGATCATAGCCTAGGGTTTTAGTTATTTATTTTTAGGGTTTTGATGTAGTGTTAGGGTTTTATCCTTTAATTTGGTGCTTAGATTCTAAGATTTGAATCCACGATTATTATTATTATTATTATTATTATAATTATTATTACCGTACCGTGGGCCAAAGGCCAATCATGATAGGAGTTTTAATCCATCTGTGTTAATAATGACGGCTTATAAGTTCATATTTGAATGTACCACCATTATCTAATGACTAAGAACCTCCTAAGTAATAATAACAGAATATTTACTAATGATAATATAATAAGGACTAATACTAGTGATTTCAAAACAACCATTGATATTAATAATATACCCAATACTAGCTAACGTGACGCTAATAATCATTGTGATGAAAATGCATAATATGCTCTACCCTTAATGATAATATTTGATAATGATAGAATAAAACATTAATATTTACTAATGATAATCTTTATATGTAATAACTAATATCAAAATATGTAATTTACTAGCGGCCATTCATTTTCAATATTAACAATCCCAATGTTAGTAGAAGTGGTAACAGTGTATGATTGATTGCAATGTTAATCACAAAATTGCCATTAACATTAAGAATGAAATTGATATTAGTTATCATGATAATAATAGTCATTGTAATGAAGATAAATAGTGTGATCTATTATCAATGATAATATTTAAGAATACTAATATCTAACATTTGATGGTTGAGATTTTTTTATAATAACTGAAACTAGCATACATAACCTATTAATAGTTAAACATGATTTATAGTTGTAATAACTATATGAAAGGGCCAAGCTATATGCCCTAGAGGGGGGGTGAATAGGGCAATGCCAAATAAAACTTAAAATAGAGAAATAATAAAAGATATAAATAACAATGCTGAAATAATAACAATCTCAAAGCACATGAAATATGAGAATGTTACTAAATCAGTTCTAAGGACAACCTTACACCAAAAACCAATGGCTTATGGTAGGACAACCTTATTTCTAGAACGATCTAGAAAACACAAATGATATGGAAAATAAATCAAGAATAACTTAAAGAAATAAATCTTAAGTTATTACACCATTCAACCACACTTGCTTGAAATGAAAATTACAACATTCATCCACAAAAGCAATCCACAATAATAAAGGAATAAATGAATAAAGAAATCAAGCACATCCACAACACAACGATATATAGTGGTTCACTGTGTGTTCACCAAGCTGTTAGCCATGACCACACAGAATGCTACTCCACTCCTAATATCCTCACACAGGGGATATTAGCATGCACTATCAAAATAGGTTTTCACAGGTTCACCCAAAACCTTCACAATTGTGTCTTTTTATCTCGGGCTTACACAATCCAAAAACCCCCACAATCGAGTTTTCGGCTCTCCTCGGATAACCAAAACAATGAGATTTTTCGGAAAAATCTCAAACAAAACCAGAGAAAGTAAATTACAAAGTAAAATACCTGGATCTCCTTTTGAAGTAGCCCAGTAGAACCAATCGGAGTAGATGAATAATACGTCGTTCAATGTCCAATACTCACATAAAGAATAGTTCTATGTCTAATTGATTTTAGATTAAATCAAGAATAGCAAGATCTATTTGATTTTGATCCCAGAAGAAGGAATATCACAAATTCCTCTTTTCTAAATAAGATTGGAATATGGATCAAAATCACAATAGAAAAATACTAACAAAAGGAATATTAAATATGCACAATAGCTTAAAAAAATAATCACAACTTATCTCAGAGTATAGCCTTAAATCGCTTGAATTGAATGGAATGGAATGAATAAACTCTAAAATTCGTGCATTATTTATAGCCTAAAAAATCCCATCTTTGACTGGTCTTAGGATCCTAGGACTGGTCATAGCGTCAAAGATTTTGAAAGATTTCCACGGGATTAGATTTGTTATTCTCACGACTAGTCTTAGGTAGCCTACGACCGGTCGTAGACCACCTACGACTGGTCGTGACACACCTACGACTGGTCGTGGGACTCGAGATAGATCGCTGGAGTTTGAGTCGTAGGACTACGACCGGTCGAAGGATGAGTCGTAGGACTTCCTAGGACTGGTCGAAGAAAGTCCAGGACTAGTCGAAGGACAACCAGAAAAATCCAAAAATCTGTAACAACCTAGGACTGGTCCTGAGAAACCTAAGACTGGTCGAAGCAAAGTTAGGACTGGTCTTAAGATTTCTAGGATTGGTCTTAAACGATCACACCAAGTAAATTAAAATATTCGGATTATGTATCCAGAATGACCTATCATATAGACCAACCTAAGGTCAATCTAAGGTCAAACAAACCTTGAAGTGAGATGGACATTGAAGTCTTGAAGGTCTGTATTCTCAGATGATCTTGAAGTAGAAGCTTGAGTCGAGTTGATGGTCTTTCTCGAGCTTGGTACATTCTTGACTTGTCTTGATGAAGTCTTCTAATCTTGAACTTGATAGAAGCAAACTTGGAGTCTTCTATTCTTATAGACTTCATTCATGACATGTCTTGCAAACATTCTTCATTTATGATCTTGTCTTGAAAACATTCTTCATTCATGATCTTGTCTTAAAGCAGTGTGGAGTCACAAACAAGAAACACAAGAAGTACAAGACATATAGGTTTTAGCACTACAAAATTTGACAACCAAAGGGATATGAAATCATAGCACTAACAATCTCCCCCTTTGTCAAATTTGTGACAAAACACATTTATAAATATAAGAGTAAAATTAAGAAAGAATCATGAGCCATCAGAGTGAAAAAAAAATACTCTACTCCCCCTAAGTGAGTAGAAACAATCAACCATATTCAAGTACTCACTCTCTCCCTTTCTCCCATTCTCCCCCTTTCCATACTATTCCATACTACTCCCCCTTTTTGTCACAAAATGACAAGGGAAGGCAAAAGGAGAGAAGAGAACACCATATGAAGAGTCAAGATTTAATTATCAAATTAGTACAACACTTCAATGTCATCAATCCAAAACATACAACCAAAGTCATCAATCGTAATAATAATACAGAATCATCATATTCAAACCAAAAAAAAAAAAAGATAATCCACCTAATCGAAAAGGAAAAAAAAAGATCCACCTAATCAGATCCGGATGAAGGAGCGAGGGATGGTTGGATCAATCTGATGTAAACCCCTATTAATGCGACGAAGATATTTTCGCATATATTTAAATTGCATATCATGGGTTACACTCAGGTTATCAACCTTCTCCTCAATGCACTTAGGCGTGCATCATAACCGAGAAGATGGATCGTAATCGAGAATCATTTTGGGAGTCGGTTTCAATTTCTTCAAATATATCATCCATATTTATATCAACTGTGGAGGAAGATCCATGACTTCTCCTTCATTTCTCGCTTCTTGACACCTTCACCACCACCTTCATAGAATTGACCGGGAAGCAAATCAACTTCATCTTATTTAAATTAGTATTATTGAATAAAAGATGATGAATTGGTGCCTCATTCTCAGGTAAAGTAACGAGCATATTTGTGGCTAAACAAGTCATAAGATAACTAAATGGAATCTCACTATGACCCGGATGAAGACGAATTTGAATGATAAAATGACATATCAAAGAAGGTAAACAGACAACAATGCCGGACACAACAGAGTGCAATACCCGAACCATGAAGGCAGTTAACTCGGTTTTATTGCCTTACCGAGGATACACGTTTGAAGTGAAGATCCAGTGCAAAACTCTATATTTGGGTAATAAAAATTTTGAAGGGAGCACATTTCCTTTGTGCGTCCAATGCATTTACATATTGCATAAATCTCTTGTCAACATTTGTTTTTTCGATTCTGATGGTTTGTCATATAATGTATGAATCGGAATACCTTCATCTTTGACAGGTATATCCATAATACCTGATATCAAATGTCGATCTATCAAAAATTTCCCTTCTCTAGTAGCAATTGAGAACGTTAAATTATCAAGGGAAAAATCAAAGATACATGCAACCATAGATTGTGCAATGGACTGGTATGCGGGCCCACCCCAAAACAAAATGTTAGTCCATTATGATTCAAGGAGAGGTGTAATCTCAAATTGTTCAATGTGTGAGACTTACAGGACGCTCAACGATAACTTTACGGTTATGTAACTCCCGTACATCATTGGGATCATCTTCGGGTGACCGAAGGTGCCGTCTTGTTATAGATGTAGATCTAGATGAAGATGGACCACGGGATGTTTTCTTTTTCCCTCTAACATCCATTTTCAACAAGATTTACCAAGGAGCAAGCACAAAGAACACTAGAAGTGGTGGGTTTCTCTAGATCAGATTTTTAGAGAGGAAACCCTAAACAATCAACAAAAGACAAGATCTAGCTTATGAAATAAACACATCAAAGTATAGAAAGCATAAATCTTCAATAAAAATGAAGAAAAACGACTTATCTTGAAGAAAATCACGAACTCTTAAGATTAGTCGAGCCACGACTCGTCGAAGGAAGAAGAGGAAATGAAGAACAAAGTGATTTTTCCCAAATTATATGATGCTCACGATCTCTACGACCGGTCGAGTGCAGTCCACGACCGGTCGAGTTAGGACCGGTCATGTATGGCAAAGGTCGGTCGAGTATCGACAAAAATAAATATTTTAATGCAGAAATTGAAATTTATACACATAAAAATTTAAAATATAGTACACTATGATACATGCAGACAAGTATATTCAATTTAAAATGCACATACCAAGATTAAATTTCATTTTAGTAAACCTGGTTTTGTTGAGTGGTTTAGTAAATATATCAGCAAGTTGGACATTAGTTAGAATATATTCCAAAGAGATAGCTTTTTCTTCAACTAATTCACGAATGTAATGCTACTTAATGTCAATATGCTTAATACGCGAATGCTGAATTGGATTTTTGGAAATATTGATAGCACTGGAATTATCATAATGTAAGATCATTAAATCTTGATTAATTCCATAATCGCTTAACATGCGTTTCATCCATACGAGTTGTGTACATGCATATCCTGCTGCGATATACTCAGCCTCAGCAGTGGAAAGCGATATTGAACTTTGCTTCTTGCTAAACCAAGAAACCAAATAATTTCCAATGTAAAAACAACCACCACTGGTTGATTTTCTATCATCAATATTACCAGCCCAATCAGCATCAGAATACCCAGCTAATTTAACATTAGTATCAAAAGGATACCAAAGACCCAAATTAGTTGTACTTGCGACATATCTAATAATCCGTTTGACAGCAGTAAGATGTGAATCTTTAGGATTAGACTGATATCTCGCACAAATACCAACGCTAAAAGCGATATCAGGTCTACTAGCAGTTAGATATAATAAACTACCAATCATACTACGATATAGCTTAGGATCTACATCTTTACATGTAGAGTCTTTTGAGAGTCTCAAGGTTGTACTCATAGGAGTATCAAATTTTTTACCATTTTCAAATCCAAACCTTTTAACCAAGTTTGTAGCATACTTGGTTTGAAAAATGAAGATTCCATCAGGTTGTTGTTTTACTTGTAACCCTAGGAAGTAATTTAGTTCACCAACCATGCTCATTTCGAATCTTGATTTCATCAACTCTGCAAACTCAATAGACATGTTAGAACAAGTTGATCCATAAATAATATTGTCTACATAGATTTGAACCATTAAAATCTCATTATTATGTTTCTTAACAAATAGCATCTTATCGACACTTCCCACTTGAAAACTATGACTCAGTAAGAATTTAGTCAATTTTTCATACCATGCCACAGGCGCTTGTTTCAGACCATAGAGAGCCTTTTTAAGACGAAATACATGATCGAGAAAGCTTGGGGTCTTCAAACCACGAGGTTGTTCTACATAAACTTCTTCATGTAAATCGCCATTTAAGAAGGCACTCTTTACATCCATCGATAAATTTTAAACTTTCTAAAGCAAGCGATGGAAATAAAAAGTCCGATAGATTCAAGGCGGCAGCTGGAGCAAAGGTTTCATCGTAATCGATGCCTTTAATCTGAGTGTACCCTTGTACAACCAGTCTAGCTTTGTTTCGTATAACATTTCCAAGTTCACCAGACTTGTTTTTAAAGATCCATTTTGTTCCAATAATGTGTTTATCTTTAGGTCTAGGAATAAGATACCAGACATCATTACGAATAAATTGATTAAGTTCATCCTGCATAGCTACTATCTAATTTTCGTCAGAAAGAGCTTCTTTTACATTGACTGGTTCTATTTGGGATGTAAAACAAACATAATTGCATATTTTTCAAGTTGTTTTGCGTGTACGAACTCCAGTGAGAGGGTTTCAAGGATTTGATTAGTTGGATGATCTTTGTGCAGTCCTAGGTTGATTGAGATGAAGAGGTATCTTGATTTTTATTATAAGAATTTCATCATCATCGAACTCGGACGGGTGTATTCAAATGATCATCAATGACCACATTGATGGACTCTTGAATCATACTGTTCTTTTATTTAGAACCCCATAGGCTCAATTGTTTAAGGAATATCAAGGAAAATACCTTCATCACTCTTCGTATCAAATTTTTCCAAATTTTCACGATCTCGTAAAATGTAACACTTACTGCCAAAAATTCGAAAGTATTTGACAGTAAGTTTCTTTTCGAACCATAACTCATAAGCAGTCTTATTTTCAGATTTACTAGTATAAACACGATTAATAATGTAGCAAGCAGCATTAATTGCTTGCCCAAAGATTTTTGGAGAGCTTCATACTATTTAACATGACATTAGTCATATCCTGAAGCACTCTATTTTTTCTCTCAACTATACCATTTTGTTGAGGAGTTTTAGGCGGAGAGAATTCATGTGATATTCCCTGATCGCTACAGAATTTCTCAAAGCGCTATTTTGAATTGAGAACCATGATCACTACAGATCTTATAAACTTGAGAACCTTTTTCATTTTGGATTCGTTTGATGATCTTCTTTACCTCATCTAGGGTTTCAGATTTGTCTTTTAAGAACGATACCCAAGTGAATCTAGTAAAGTCATCTACGATAACCAAGATGTATTTTTTGCCACCTCGACTCTCCATTCTAGTTGGTCCAATGAGATCCATGTGGAGAAGCTCGAGAGGTCTGGATGTGGTATTGGAGTTCACTTTCTTGTGAGAGCTCCTAATCTGTTTGCCCAACTGGCATTCACCACATATTTTGTCTACTTTTTGTAATTTGGGTAGACCTCTTATAAGTTCTCTTTTGCTCAATCTAAATAAGTTCCGGTAATGTACATGTCTAAGGTGTTTATGCCATAATTTAGTCTCATCAGTATGGACCATATAACACGATTGAGTAGATGAGCTTGCATTACTAGCGATGTAGCAGTTTTCAGATGTTCTGCGACGAGTTAATATAATAGAACCCTCTTTATTAACAATCTCACAACCTTGATTAGAAAACTTTACATTATGATTGTTGTCGCATATCTGAGATATACTCAGTAGGTTATGTTTCAAGCCCTCAACATATAATACATTTTTAAATAAGGGAAGGTTATAAAGATGAACCGTACCTTGGCCAATGATTTTGCAATTGCTTCCATCACTAAAAGTGACTGACCCATCAGTCCTGTCTTCAAGATCGGTGAATAAAGCTTTGTCGCCTATCATATGTCTGAAGCAACCACTGTCAAGGTACCACTTTGAATGGCTTGTAGCTTTGAAAGCAGTGTGGGCAACCAAGTAGTCAACTTTAGGAACCCATTTCAGTACTGTTTTGGGCTTAGGAGTGCTGCTGGACTTTTTCTGTCTATTGTTATATGAATGACCTATAGAGTTAAATTTTAATAGCTCCTTGAGAAGATCAATAATCTTTTTAACCAAAGGATATTGGTTTTGAAGATTGAAGTTGGCATGGCTATTTTTAGATTTTTGAAAGGTCCTTGAAATTTTTGAAAAACCTTGATAAGTATACTTTACTTTTGAGTTCGAAGACTCTCCTTTCACAAACTTAAGAGCAGTATTCTTTTGTTTAGGAGAAGTATTCTTATCATAGCCCAACCCGGATCTATCGCCACATTTTCTCGATCTGGATAACAATTTTTCTAATTTAGGATCACCTTAGGCATATCTCCAAGTGTCTTTTAAACTCAAAAGAGAAGCTACTTCATTTTTGAGTTTCTCGTTCTCGGTTTTCAAATCATCAACTTGGGAGGTTTTGATTTTTAAATCACATTTGGTCTTTTCAAAAAAATCAGAAATATGAGATTTTTCTAAGACAAGAGACTCATAATCTTCTTTAAGTTTAGAAAATTTTTCCTTTTGTAATTTAAGCAATGACAATTTTACAACTCTCCTTATAAAGGGCATTGTATGCATCTGAAGATCACTTCATTGTCACAATCACTATTCAGATTCTCTTCGCTAGTTACTTCATCATAATCTGAAAAAGTGACTTTGGCTAGAGTCATAAGGGCTTTAACATCATCTCCCGACTCGTTTTCAGAATCTTCTGATTTCGAAGAGGATTCTGAATCAGATGATTCATCCCAAGTAGCAAACATACTCTTCCTTTTTTATTTGTCCTTTTTAGCATATTTGTTAGCCAAGTGCCCATACTCTTGACAGTTGTAACATTGACTATCTTTCAAAGTTTTTTTAGCTATAGGTTTAGATTGTCTCTTATCGTTTGATTTTTGAAAATCTCCTTTTTTTCTTATTTTTCAAAATTTTATAAAACCTTTTTACAAAAAGTGCCATATCATCTTCGAAATTTTCAAAGTCTGAAGTGCTCTCTTATGGAATATTTTTAGATGACTTGAGAGCAATTGATTTTCCTTTTGGAGCTTTAAAGTTCAATTCGTAGGTCAGTAAAAAGAACCAACTAGTTCCTCAACCCTCATGTTATCCAGTATCACGAAGTTCTGAATCGCGGTTACTTTTGAATTGAACCGTTCGGGAAGTGAGCGTAGTATCTTTGCACATACTTTACTTTCTGGGATTTTATCACCAAGACCCCACATTGAGTTTACAATGTCATTCAATCTAGTATAGAAGTCCATAAACATTTCATTCTCCTCCATATGAATTTCTTCAAATTTAGTTGTGAGGAGTTGGACTTTAGATTTCTTGACAATTGATGTACCCTCGTGTGTCATTTCTAAAAGATCCCATGCTTGTTTAGCATTTTCACACGAGATGATTCTTTTAAATTCATCTGGTGACAATGCACAAGTAATTGCATTTAGTGCTTTTGCATTGGCACTACTCTCACTTTTCTGAAGTGTGGTCCAAAGAGCATAAGATATTACTTTCATTGATTTTAAACCATCTTCATCAGTTACTTCAGTGATAGGTAGTTTCCATCCGTTCACTGTGGCCAGCCACACACTTTCATCCATGGATTTGAGAAAGATTCTCATCCTTGCTTTCCAATAGGCATAGTTTGTGCCATTAAAGGGTGGTGGCCTAGTGACAGATAGGCTTTCAAAATTTAACATCTTAATATAGCTTAGATCGTTAGCTCAGGAAATGAATCTAATAAATAAGCAACAAGCACGAGCTATTAGTCTCGGATACCACTTGAAAGGGCCAAGCTATATGCCCTAGAAGGGGGGTGAATAGGGCAATGCCAAATAAAACTTAAAACAACGGAATAATAAAAGATATAGATAACAATGCTGAAATAATAACAATCTCAAAGTACATGAAATATGAGAATGATACTAAATCAGTTCTAAGGACAACCTTACACCAAAACCAATGGCTTATGGTAGGACAACCTTATTTCTAGAACGATCTAGAAAACACAAATGATATGGAAAATAAATCAAGAATAACTTAAATAAATAAATCCTAAGTTATTACACCATTCAACCACACTTGCTTGAAATGAAAATTACAACATTCATCCACAAAAGCAATCCACAATAATAAAGGAATAAATGAATAAAGAAATCAAGCACATCCACAACACAACGATATATAGTGGTTACTTTGTGTGTTCACCAAGCTATTAGCCAACAAGAACACGAATGCTACTCCACTCCTAATATCCTCACACAGGGGATATTAACATGCACTATCAAAATATGTTTTCACAAGTTCACCTAAAACCTTCACAATTGTGTCTTTTTATCTCGGGCTTAGACAATCCAAAACCCCCACATCTGAGTTTTACGGCTCTCCTCGGATAACCAAAACAATGAGATTTTTCCGCAAATCTCAAACAAAACCAGAGAAAGTAAATTACAAAGTAAAATACCTGGATCTCCTTTTGAAGTAGCCCAGTAGAACCAATCAGAGTAGATGAATGATACGTCGTTCAATGTCCAATACTCACATAAAGAATGGTTCTATGTTTAATTGATTTTAGATTAAATCAAGAAGAGCAAGGTCTATTTGATTTTGATCCCAGAAGAAGGAATATCACAAATTCCTCTTTTCTAAATAAGATTGGAATATGGATCAAAATCACAATAGAAAAATGCTAACAAAAGGAATATTAAATATGCATAATAGCTTAAAAAAAATAATCACAACTTATCTCAGAGTATAGCCTTAAATCGCTTAAATTGAATGGAATGGAATGAATAAACTCTGAAATTTGTGCATTATTTATAGCCTCAAAAATCCCATCTTCGACTGGTCTTAGGATCCTAGGACTGGTCGTAGCGTCAAAGATTTTAAAAGATTTCCGCGGGATTAGATTTGCTATTCTCACGACTAGTCTTAGGTAGCCTACGACTGGTCGTGAGACACCTACGACTGGTCGTGGGACTCGAGATAAATCGCTAGAGTTCGAGTCGTAAGACTACGACCGGTCGAAGGATGAGTCGTAGAACTTCCCAGGACTGGTCGAAGAAAGTCCAGGACTAGTCGAAGGACAACCAGGAAAATCCAAAAATCTGTAACAACCTAGGACTGGTCCTGAGAAACCTAAGACTGGTCGAAGCAAAGCTAGGACTGGTCTTAAGATTTCTAGGACTGGTCTTAGAACAGTCACACCAAGTAAATTAAAATATTCGGATTATGTATCCAGAATGACCTATCATACAGACCAACCTAAGGTCAATCTAAGGTCAAACAAACCTTGAAGTGAGATGGACATTGAAGTCTTGAAGGTCTGTATTCTCAGATGATCTTGAAGTAGAAGCTTGAGTCGAGTTGATGGTCTTTCTCGAGCTTGGTACATTCTTGACTTGTCTTGATGAAGTCTTCTAATCTTGAACTTGATAGAAGCAAACTTGGAGTCTTCTATTCTTGTAGACTTCATTCATGACATGTCTTGCAAACATTCTTCATTTATGATCTTGTCTTGAAAACATTCTTCATTCATGATCTTGTCTTGAAGCAGTGTGCAGTCACAAACAAGAAACACAAGAAGTACAAGACATATAGGTTTTGGCACTACAAAATTTGACAACCAAAGGGATATGAAATCATAGCACTAACACTATAGCAATACCAATTATAATAATAAACCACATGATTTACTTTGGGAGAAAAAGTCGACTTACATTGACAACAAGTGGGGTTTGAAGGGTCTCATACATAGGGCTACTTGGGGCCTGTACTAGAGTGACCAGGCCCAACGGATTCTTGTCCAACAAGGGCCCAAACTAGGCCTATGTTTTCCCCTAACTAAGGGCCAAATTGGGCATCTATTCTAGCCCAGCATTAACATCACCTACACAGCCTATGAGATGGGTTGGTGAGCCATTTTCGGCCCGGCGCGATTGTGTTTACATGACCCAAAAGATGGTTGGTCAATTTGGGCTCACCCTCGCCCAGCAACACCCCAAAACTGTCCAAGGGCTGGTCTGATTTCAGCCCATCTCTGGGCTTTTCGGCCCAGTAACCATGATTTATCACTAGTCTAAGCACCGGGCTGCTAGTGCTAGCCGATATGCTCAAGCCTAGGCCCATGAGTTGGACGGTTTGGGCTTCATTCAACTTCACAGTGGGGCCAAGAAAATGGGCTGGGCTATGCTAACTCTGGCCCAGCAACAACAACAGCAATCCATGCCCAACCTCACTCTATTCTCCCTCCTTTTCTCCTGTTGGACCTTTACAAAACATAGGTCTGTAGACACTTGAAAATCAGATCGGCGCCCACGTTGGTTAAATGTGCTGTGGTGATGATGGTGGGGGTGATTAAGCTGATTTATGATTGTTGGAGTCACCACTAGCCAATATTACTCAGAATCCCGTGGTTGGCTAGAACCCACGGAATACGTAAGGTTGGAGAAATCCGAAGACTCTCCTACCTTAGATTGACTCCTGGTCTGCGATCTGGGATTCCGGGTAACGGACCTCGGTTACAAAGAGGGAAGGTGTTAGACACCCTCTCTGCTTGTACAAATGTACGGTCTCTACTTAGTGTGGTAAAATAATCTCAAGGGATAATGATGATGCTGTGGTCATGATGGGACTAGTCACATGTGGATTTCTGATGTAGCAAGATCCGAGATTTCGGCAGGCCACAGAGCATACGTCTGACAATGTGTCTAGAGGGCGGATGTGATGATGCTTATGCAAAGAGATAAGAAAAGTGGACTAGATCACTAGGAATTTCTGATGTGACAGGATCCGATGTACGGCAAGTCACAGAGCATACGTTCACTAGAGATCTAGAGAAGCAGGGGGGTTGAGAAGGGAGTAGATGTCATGATGAATGCTTGTAGGGTGATGAATCTTTGGCTTGACTCTTGAGTAGGCCACGACATAGACTGAACCATGATCAACCTGGGTTAGGCTTATGGGTTAGAAGGGTTAAGTTGAGGGTTAGGGGGGTGGCTGGAAAAAATCTGAATTTGGAGGGTTTGGGAGCTCCTTCTCTTTCCCTCACTCTCTTCCTCTCCCTTTCTTTCTCTCTCAGTCTTTCTCTCTCACTCTCTCCCTCCCTTAGTGGCTCTCTTTGGTGGCTCCTTGAAAATGAAAGGGGAGAGGGCTATTTATAGCCCTTTTCAATGGTCTTTTAGTAAATAGAGGACAAGAGGGGGGGTAAATGCTGATGTGGCACATGGTGATTGGTGGAGAGGAGAGAGGCGCCACGTGGCAAGCTCTCATTGGCTAAAGAGGCTGGTAAAATAGTAAATAGTGAGATTTGGAGGGGTAAATTCAAAGGAAAGTTGACTTTTGGACGTTGGGACAGCTGTCCACATGCGAGCCGCATGTGGAGGTACTCGGAGTACCGCTGGTGGTAGTCAGACTACCGCCCGGCGTCCGTTTGAGCCGGTTTTGTGAATGCGGACTTTGCCTAGCGTGCGGGTTCGCACAGTGACTTACTTTTGGGGCCTTCTGGTTCGGATGGATGAGTTTCGGCTTAGGTAAAGAGGTTCTGGTCAAAGTATAATGTACATGCGGGGGTCATGCGCGAGCTGAACGGCTTGGATCAAGGTTTCGAGTCTTGGTCTGGAGGTTTTTAAGGTTCTTGGGTGAGGGTTAGGTTTAAGGTGGGATTTGGGTTTGATTCAAGGTGTGATCATGGTTCTTAGCCTTCTTGAGAGGTCAGCCTGGGTGGGGTGTCTACAGATGCCCCTCTTTGACCGAGGTTGTGAGCAACCGAAGGTCAAAGCAAGTGGACACCCCACCCTTTTGGTCAGAACGAAGGGTAGCGAATCAAATCTATTGCTTACCATTGTATTATTGTCAGTCGACTATTTGAAAAAAATGACTTGCACATATCGTGAGGGTTGAGGAAAACGTTGTGATTGTCTCCTGCGCATTCGTCGTAGCTTTACGGATCACCAATCACAACCTTTTCACATCGGATTGTTTATAGCATTGGAGGGTAAGTCTGAAAAGTAAGGGCCTCTGCGCATTTGTCACGGCTTTACGAGGATTCCCGTACTGTTAGGTCTGTCATTCCTTTGCTATGTCATCACCCTAGGAGTGTTCGTTCCATTTGATCGTCAAAGTGGTTAGCTGCCCTGCACGTTGGTGAGGCCTTATGGGGAACTCACTATGCCGACTTGGACTCGATCAAATTTTGCGAACATCTCAGACTAGGTATGTACAGGTAATCTGTTTTCCATGCAATCTACTGAGTCTTACACTTTGGTTAAAATGGATTGTCTTCACTTCGAGTTGATTATTCTTTCCAGAGATAGATCCACTCATCTTACTAGCATTTATACGACTGCCCAGTTATAAAGATCTGGCCAATCGTACATGTATCATGTACGGACTCGATCGTCCTTTGAGGAAACCGGAAGAGATCGGGTCTTATTTAACTGTTTGCACTAACCGCAACTGGAGAATATGGAAGATTCCTCAGTGTACTGCGTGACACGTGCGTCTTTTGAAAACTATCCTCTTTGGAGCTAGGCTCCTTGAGGATTTTATTTGAAACTATTTTTAGATTTTTTTGAAAAATATCCGTTCGATCTCGCGGGTGGGCGTCGTCGTTCGGTTTTTATTTTCGTAAGTTAAGTAAACAGTTGTGTTACCTCCACAGATGGACTAGTGGTGCTAACGGTTTTTTTGTAGAAAAAGTCAGATGACCTTCGCTAACAAATTAATGGGGCTAATGATTTTTATTTGCGAAAAAAAAAGTCAGATGGCCTCCACTAATAAATCAATGGGGCTAATGTTTTTAGAAGAAGCAAACCCTTTGGGCCTATACTTACTGGGGATTTATTTTAGAGTTACTTGGTTTTTTTTTTTTTGAAGATTTTGAGATTTTTGAAAAATTCGGAGGTTTTGTGGAATTTTTGAAAACTTTTGGGAGATTTTGATATGAAATTTCAGTTTGTTCAGCATTGTCTTCTTCTCTCACAGTCGCTTTTATCCAATCGTGCACGTAAGAGCACATTACTTGTTCCCTACCCTCTAAAGTGGATCTAGCCCAAATTATAGTCGAAACTGGGCCAGGGTGGAAGTCGGACTACCGCCGGTGGTAGTCGGACTACCGCCCGTTGACATTTGCCCGTTCTGCCTGTTCTGTCAGGTGCCGCAGTGATTTAGTGATGACAATTCTGAAACGGTACTTCGAGTACCGCTAGCGGTAATTCGATTACCTCATCCGTTCATTTTTTCTTCTAGCAAGCCCTCTTCTTCTCTGTTCATTCCTTCCTGTCTCTTTCTGTTCATTCCTTTTGTCTAGGCCGTCCGATCTTTCTCCTTTGTCCCCTTCTCTTTTGTCCTTTCTTCTTTGTCTCATTGTTCCCTTGTTCCTTTCTCTTTTTTTTTTGATTCATCATGGCCAATGATGATGATGGATTAGGTAGGTTTATTGATGATGAAGAGGTGGGTGGGCCCATAAATGGTGGGGAAGATATATTTATGGGTGGATTGAATGAAGTTGGATGGTGTAATGAATGATTTTGGGGTGATAAATGCTATTTATGCTACAATCTCTTCCACCATTAATGGAGGGCATGAGATTAGATTGGATGGTCTTGATGGGCCGCTAGGATTTGTAGATGTCGCAACGATGAGGAGGAATGATTTAGAGGGTGGGGATGGCTCGATGGTTATGACCAACTGTGCAGATGATGGAGAGATAGTCATGGATGGTTTGGTTGCTAGTATGATGATGATGGATGGTATGGAAGGCATGGATGGTATGGATCAGATTTGGATGGGTGGCGGGCCTTATCTTGACATTTTAGATGGCTTATATCTGGTAGGCGATGCTTTTCTGGTGGATGGCCTGAGTTAGACTTTTAGCACAGATTTTGAGGTGGTGATGGGACAGTCAGCTCCTGTCGGGATGCCGGATGTAGCTCCTATCTGTCACTGGGATGCTCCAGACATTGCAGCTCTTGGGGCTTCTTCATTTCAGACGTCTCCTGACGTAGCAGTTGTCAGGGATTCAGGTCCTCCTGTTGAGGCTTTCCAGGATACACTTCGTGACGCGATGGGCGAGTCTGGCTTTTTTCATCACCACGAGATCGATCTTTTAGACGAGGGTATGCCCATTTTCGATGACTTACCGGTGGACCCAGAGGTTAAGATCTTTGAAGGTGTGCCCATCCGGACATGTCGACTGCAGCTGCGAGGTACTTGTTCTGAGCGGTTGCATATCTGGATTGACAGCTTGACCGAGTCCGAGATCTTCGAGTTGGACTCTTTGGGCTTTTGAGAAGTTCTTCACTTTCACCGGGTTCGCCTAAACTGGCGACTGCTGAGTGCGGCGCTGTATGACTGGGTACCGTCCCTGAACCTGTTTTCCTTTAATGATCTGGAGTTAGGCCCATCGTTGGAGGAGTTTACGCGTCTGTCTAGCTTTCCCTTGACTTGGGAGCCGTACATTCCCTCGTCTGAACCGGTTCGCCCTTCTGACCTAATCTCCTGGTTCAGATTTCTTGTTGCTCTTCCTACTGCAGCGGGTGGGGTCGGTGAGCTCTCCCTCAAGGTCTTATATGATCGTTGTTCTACCGCCCGCGGGGGACCTGGATCTGATCGTCATCTTCAGTTCTTGAATGCACTGATATTCTGTGTCCTATCCGAGCTGCTTTTTCCAGGTTGGAGACAGTCATCGCTAGTAGTTTTGCTAGATGTCTTCCGACGCATTCTTTATTGCAGGAGCATCGTTTCGGTAGTGCTGGCAGAGCTTTTCTTCGGATTGACTGAGTGTTCCTTTAGACATACCCATATCCTCAGAGGCTACTGCTCGTTTCTTCAGGTACTTTCTGCTCTTTTGGCTCTTTCTCGTGCCTTTTTTTTTGAAATTTGAGCTTAATTTAATCTTCTCCCAAGTATGGTTATGGGAACACTTGTACATGACCTGTATGCTTGTATTTCCCGATTTCTGCCGCGATGACGTGCTGTGCTTGCTACTTGACGACCTTCCGTGTGGTGCTAAGGCCACTAAGTCACTGTATCGTCGTATGTTTTCTCAGCTCCGAGGATAGGAGATCAGCTGGGAGGCTACTTGGCTTCTTCAAGCACCCTTGATCTGTAGTGCGGCTCGCACTCCTTTGTTGTTGCTTGGCCTTCGAGGATACTGCTCCTATCATCCCGCACGATTCCTTCGCCAGTTTGGTTTCTTACAAGATATCCCGGAGTTCACCTTTTCTGGATTTGGGCACTCCTCTCTTCCGTTGGATCTGACATCTTTGTATAGGCGAATCTGGGTTTCCTGGCAAGGTTCTTTGGATGCGACGATGTTGGTGTTCGAGTCTTGGGCTCCTCCTATGGCGACGATACTATACCAGCGATAGGTAGTAGAGCAGTCGTTATATCGTCAGGTCCCGGGATGGCATCTAGCAGATGAGGCCGCTGATCAGGATATGGTAGGTGACACTGCTTTGTCTTCCTCCTGTGTTATCGATTCTTTTGAGGCCTTCGAGGAGCGGCCTTTCATTGATCCTTTCTTTCTGCTAGCAACACATGGCCACCTAATTAGTGAGATTGTTGTGCTTCGCCACTCGTGCGAGGACATGGCCCGCCGACTAGCCGTAGGGCGGCGGTATGATGAGAGCATGCTTGTGGCACACCGTCTAGATAGGGATGCGATCTTCTACCTGCGCATGGAGATAGAGAGGCTCAGGGAGAGATTGTTGGTATATGAGAGGTAGGAGCTTACCTGTAAACTCTTCTGTTGACTGACTGCTTATTTTGTATACATAGAGAATTTTCACTTCTGAAATATAAAAAAAGGAAAAGCTGTGTACTTGCAAAATGTTTTTTTTAAGAAGAATGAAATATTTTGTTCGTGCCATATTTGTCAATGTTCGTTTATGTTTGGATTTGTACTTTGGATGTTGGGATCAGAGTCTTGGGCTCAGCCCACGTTGTGTACGGTATTCTAGACTGTGTTCTTTTGGGGTCTTGGTTCCTTAAGAAGGTGTCTGGGATTGCATCCCCTGGATTTGAACAATATCTGATAGAGTACTGATATGAAGTTGATCCTTCTTTGTATCTTGTTTTGACGTTTACTGCCTCGGCTTCTTCTATTCCTGCACTTTTATTTTATTTTTTGCCATTTTTACCCGTAGCGCCTTTCAGGTTTTCACTACGTCCGGCTCTTCCCGTCATTTTTGCCCGAAGCGTCCTCTCGGATTTTCACTACGTCTTGGGTTTTTGATCTTGCCTGCCCCTTGGCAGCTTGTACTATTTTTACCCTTGGCGCCCTTTCAGGTTTTTGCCAAGTTCGCTACATGCCTGCTGTTTTTACTCGAGCTGCCTTTTCAAGTTTTCAACTCGCCCCTTTTTCTTAGGTATGCCTTTATTCCTTTTATTTTGTTTTGTCGGAGTACTAGGAGTGACGGAGGAACTTCCTTCATAGTCGGCTGATTGGCTACCCGTCTGTCCTTGTCTTTAAGCACAATCGTAAGCTGCTTGAAATTATTTGGGGATACATGATAGATTACTAGGGATGCGGGATGGATTTCTTCATTTTTTTTCTGAGTCTACTTATTGAGGTTTCTTTTTGTCTTTTCTTTTCTTTTCCTTTTTTTCTTCCTTTTTGTTTTGTTTTCTTTCTCTTTCTCTTTTTTTTTGGGGGACATGATGGGTGTTTCTGAAAAGGGCAATTGGTGGATATATATATATATATAGTTTTGTTTTTTGGTAGGGAGGTGAGAGATGCAGCCTTTCGATTGTAATCGTTGACAAGGTTAGGTAGGGTTACCAGTGATAGATTTTCACATTGTCGGCGTTGATGGGCTCGGGAAGATCCTCACCTTTCAGATCGGTGAGCCGAAGAGCACCTCCTGGGAGTACTTCCCAAATGATCAGTGGTCCGTCCCACGAGGGCTTGCATTTTCCTCTGGGATCTGACAAGTGCGGCGGCAGGATACATTTCATAACCATGTCACTGACTTTGAAACTTCTCTTCCGGACTCTCTTGTTGTAAGCCTGAGCAATCCTTCTTTGATAGCACTGGGAGTGGCTTAGCTCCCGCATGCGCTTTTCATCTGCCAGATGCAGCTAATCGTATCTTGCTTGTTGCCACTCACCTTCCTCGACTTCACTTTCCAGTAGTATCCGCAGTGAGGGGATTTCAATTTTGACCAGTAATACTGCTTCCATTCCGTAAACGAGCTCATATGGAGTTGCAACTGTAGCAGACCGTATAGACGTGCGATAAGCCCAGAGTGCACAAGGAAGCATTTCTGACTAGTCACGATATGTCTTCACCATCTTTTCCAGTATGCGAATGATAGTCTTGTTTGCAGCTTCCACCCCACCATTCATTTGAGGACGGTAGGGGCTTGACCGATGGCGTTGAATTTTAAACTTGTCGAGGAAATCACCCATCCTTTTATTGACGAATGGAGTTCCATTGTCAGTGATAATGGCCTGAGGGACCCCATATCGGCTAATGATGTTATTTTTTATGAATTTGACCACATGAGATGCTGCGACTGTGGTATAGGATGTTGCTTCTATCCATTTAGTGAAGTAGTCTACTGCCACCAGGATGTATTCATGCCCGTTTAAAGCTTTAGGGCTGATCTAACCTATGATGTCGAGTCCCCATACAGAGAAGGGCCATGGTGCCGTCAAGTTGTAGAGTTCAGAGGCAGGCGTATGGATCTGGCTTGCGTGCTCCTGACACTTGAAGCATCTCCTGACATGCTTGCAGCAATCTGTCTCCATTGTAAGCCAGTAGTAGCCGAGTTGTAAGATCTTCTTTGCCATCATGTGTCCATTCATATGCGGGCCGCATAGTCCTTCGTGGATTTTGACATGATCTGGGCTGCCTCTGTCTCATCTAAACAATGGAGAAGGACTTGGTTGAAGGATCGCTTATAGAGGATACCCCCAGTGATCATGAACTGAGCTGCTAGTCTTTGTATTGTGCGTCGATCAGTCAGAACTGCTCCTTTCGGGTACTTCTGATGTTCGAGGTATTTTTTGATGTCTGTGTACCATGGCTGATCATTTGGGGCAGGCTCAACTTCTTTGATTTGTAGGCAGAATGCAGGTTCCTTCTGGAGTTCGACAGTGAGTTCCCATTCAAGCAACTCCTTTTGGGATTTCCAAAGCATTGAAGCGAGGGTAGCTAGAGCGTCCACAAACTGATTCTTGACCCGAGGCATGTAAGAGAATGTGATCTCCTCGAACTCCTCAATCAAATTTTTCAGATAGACATGATAAGGAATCAGCTTCTCATCCTTAGTCTTCCAATCGTCATTTATCTGATTGATGATGAGTTGTGAATCTCTGAAGACTCGTAACTTCTTTACGTTAAGGATGATGGCTTCTCTTAGACCAGCGATGCATGCTTCATATTCGACTACATTGTTAGTGCACTGGAATGCTAGTCTTCTGGATATAGGAACTGGGATGTCTTCGGGGGAGTAGAGTATGGCGCCTACTCCACTCCCCTTCGAGTTTGTAGCTCCGTCGAAGAAGAGTGTCCACTCTCCTGCCTTTCCTTCCTCTTCTTCCTCAATTTGGAGGATGTCTTCGTCAAGGAAGAAAGTCTTCAGGGGTTGGTAGTTAGGCAAGGAGTGTGCTGCTAAGTGATCGGCCAGTGCTTACCCCTTGATTGCCTTTTGGGTGACATATGTGATGTCAAACTCAGAAAGCAGTAACTGCAATTTTGCGATTCTGCCCGTTAGTGCCGGTTTTTCGAACAAGTACTTCAACGGGTCCATGCGAGTAAGCAGAAGTATCGGGTAAGCGGTCATGTACTGCCTTAGCCATTGTGTTGCCCAGACTAGGGCGAGGCACGTCTTTTTTAAGCTAGAATATTTGGCTTCGTAGCTTGTAAACCGTCGGCTTAGATAGTAAATCGCTTGCTCTTTTCTTCCCGTATCGTCGTGTTGGCCAAGGACGCATCCGATTGCTTCCGCTACGACAGAGATATACAGCAGAAGTGGCCTACCTGGAGTAGGCGGTAGGAGCACTGGAGGATTTAGCAAGTATTTTTTGATCTTATCAAAGGCCGCTTGGCAGTCGTCATTCCATTCTTTTGGAGAGTTCTTTCGTAACAGCTTGAATATAGGCTCACAGACCGGGGTGAGTTGTGCGATGAATCGACTGATATATTGGATTTGTCCGAGGAAGCCCCAAATATCTTTCTTAGTCTTGGGCGGTGGCATCTCGATGATTGCTTTGGCTTTGGTCTTGTCCACCCTGATACCATCTTCGCTAACAATAAAGCCTAACAGTTTGCCTCCGATCGCACCGAAGACACATTTTTGCGGATTAAGGCGGAGCTTAAACTTTTCTAGCCTGTCGAAGAGCTTTTTGAGATCTTCAAAGTGTCCTTCAATCGTACGAGACTTGATGATCATGCCATCCACGTAAACTTCTATCTCCTTGTTTATCATGTCATGGAACAAGGCAGTCATGGCTTGCTGATACGTAGCTCTTGCATTCTTTAGCCCGAAAGGCATAACCCGATAACAGAAAGTTTCCCATGGTGTGATGAAGGAAGTCTTCTCTTGATCTTCGATGGCCATCTTGATCTGATTGTAGCCCGAGAAGCCATCCATGAAGGAGAAGATCTTGTGCTCAGCAGTATTATCTACCAGTGTGTCGATGTGAGGCAGAGGGAAGTCATCTTTAGGGCTTGCTTTGTTGAGGTCCCTGAAGTCGATGCACATTCTGACTTTTCCGTCTTTCTTTGGAACTTGTACGTTATTTGCAAGTCATTCCGAGTAGTTGGAGACTACCAAGAACCCCGCATTGTATTGCTTGATGACTTCATCATGGATTTTCATGGTCCATTCTGGCTTCATTCTTCGTAATTTTTGCTTGACTGGCTTCATATCCGGCTTTGTTGGTAAATGATGCACCTCCAAGTCTTCATCGAGCCCTGACATGTCCTCGTAGGAGAAGGCAAAGTTGGACAACCTCAGTTTCAGAAACTCCATCATCCTCTGCTTATATTCCGAGGGAAGCGATTGCCCGATGCGCACCTCCCTGGGGGATTTTGCTGACCCTAAATTTACAATTTCAAAGTCGTCTGCCACAACATTGGCCTTTGTTTCGAATCTTTCGAGGGAATCCTCGAATTCAAGAGCGCTATCATCATTTCCCCCATCCAGGCTTCATCCAAACCCATAAGTTCGAAGTCCAATTCTAGATTAAAATCATATGAGTCGACTTCAAACTCGTGCTGGTCATGAGAAATGCTTGGCACAGTGATTTTTGAAAAATTTTCTATTGTTTTTGTATTTTGGAAGTTTTTTGATGTTTTGTGATTTTGAGGAATATGCGATGTTTTTGTATTTTTGAAAATATATGATGTTTTTGTATTTGGAAGATTTTTTTATTTTTTTGAGTGGCCAAGATATCCTGAACAGGACGGTGTCGCAAACCATGATTGGTCTTGTCCTAGTTCTGAATACCAATTGCTATTTACATTGGCATTTTTTTTTAAAGCCGGTGCTAGCGAATGGTTCATCGGCTGATTCGATCGTTAGGGGGATGGCTGACCATCCTGGCTCTTTTCCCATTTCGATCTCGCCGACCTGCTTTGTCTGTTCCTGTGGGTCACCTATCTTGATGACCATGATGTCTGGGGCTGGGCTCAGAGTCAGAATTTGATTCGACCTCTACGCCCAGAAGTTGAAGTTCTTCTTGTTCCTCGGATTCCTGGGACGGGATTCGGACATCTGTCCAATCTAGAGCAGGCCACTTACCTTTGTCGACCCAATGGGTGGGCTGCTTCTGCCCTTTGTATTGTTGAGTTGATGGTGGGGATGTGTTCCCCTGACTGTGAATGGGTGTCTCCCTGTTCTGGCCTACATTGCCTGCAAGGGGTATTCCCGATTTTGGGTCACTTGCGGGTAGACCTGTTTCCATGCCCCTAATCTCATGTGATGAATCTGGGGGTTCTGCCCCTGGCCTCGTGTGTTCCTTTGGTGTCCTGAGGATCCGATCCCACCTTATTGGTGGCCAGATGGACTCCTGGCTAGCCTGTTCTGTGAGTCTAAGTTCTTGGAATTGGTCCTCAAGAGACACCATTTTGCCCTCATAAACTGTCCCAGCTTTGACAAACTCGATGGGTGTGCATTTAAACAGTTGACTCCTTTTTGGACTTTCAGCCTGATCTTCCGGGGTCGGCTGATATCCCAGTCCCTCTCTCTGTACATTGGTAGGTGCTGGTTTCACTACCATACCTTTTTCATGGACCTCAGTACGGTAATTTAGAATCAATCACTCAGTAGGGGGAATGACGTATTCAGCAGCTACAGGGCGAGAGTTGGTGATCGCTGTTCACTCCCTAAGTATAGGGTTGTGATGTAGTAATAATCTCGGTAAGACCGAGGTCGAATCCCAAGGGACTGAAACCTGTACGTTATCTGAAATTTACCAGAACTAGAACCAGACTAAGATGAAATCTAAATCGATTGTAATTTAAAGAATAATGATGAAATATTAATCTAAAACTTAGAAAAAATCAGAGAAGGGAAACTAGGGATTCAGAGGTTCCACTTGTAGAGATCAGGGAGATCTTATGCCTGGATTAAAAATCAGGGAAATTAACTGAACTGACTTTGATATGATTTTCAAGAGATGAAAGGTATATGAATTAGAATGGATTCCATCACCAAACCATGTCCAGGAGACAAAGCAAACAACAGAATTTAAACTAATTACCAACCAATCAACATGCCATGAAGGTTAGGAAAGGGTACCATCATCCGACCATGCCCAGGAGACGATGGTGAACAACAGGGCTTCCTGACGTCATAAACATAAAAGAGAGAAGAACATGCTCAAAGCCATCGCAGACCCATTGTAATTTCAGTCACAACAGACCATTAAAGACTAAAAACATTCCCAGAATAAAATTAAATCAAAATCAAATTCGGTTCACTAATTAAAATCCCATTAAAGTGAAGGCATAGAATCTCCCATCATGCTACAAGCTTCACCTCTTGGCCCTAGCCAAGAGGTTTAGCCTAGCATAGATAGGCTACACATCTTAAAAGAATAAAATAAAATAAAATAGTAAAAAAAACTAAATATTACTCTCTCTATATCCCTGCTCCATACGAACTCCCAGCCAATCCACGTCCAAGCTCCCTCCTGATCCAGATGATCCCCCAGCTCTCTCTCTGACCCCCTTTTATAGAGAAAAGAATGGTGGTTGAAACAGAGTTGGAGACTCTGTTTACGCAGCAATACCAACGCCCCGTATCTGTGATAATTGGTAGGCTTAAGATTGACATTAGACGAGAAATCCACCCCGTCCAATTAACTGGCCTCGAAAAATCAGCCAGGAATGAACCGTTTTGGCTTGAATTCGGTGTGTCCCACCGCACTTTTCAATTCACCGTCAATCTCCCGTTCGGCTGAGATCTTCGCACATTTGTTGCATGGAAATATTCAGACATCTAGGTGAAGGTATTGACCACCTAATGTGACAGATGAACGGTTCAGATCATTGAACTAGGCACTGAGTGGGACCCACTTGTAGACTCAGCGTCCGGCTTTCGCTGACGCGTGCGAAGCAAACCTCATCCACTTGCTGACGAAGCTGGTGGGGTCCACTTCGACGTATATTGAAGAAATCCAAGCCGTCCAGTTAGATGCTCTCGAAAAACCGTTTGGGTATGCCAAGATTGGGCTGATTTTGCTGTGGTTCGACCGATTTATCTTAACACCGTCCGATCTGCATTTGCACGGTGAAAACACCATCACGCTGCTCTCCTCAAATCCACTCTCCTAGGTGTATATCATCTGGGCCCTTGGAGTTTAATGAACAGTACAGATCGGTTTTAAAACTTCAGATGATGGCCCACAGCGAAAAACCGCAACTCCCTGTTGCGAAACAACGTATAACCGACGCTGTGAAATTCGGTGGGTCCCAGTTCAACGTTGTTTGAAGAATCCAAGCCATCCATTATCTTCAGGATGAAAAACCGTCCAGGAAGGACGAGATTTGTTTGATTTCAGTGTGGCCCACTTGATTTCTCACTCCACCGTCGGTTGTCCGTTTGAACAGTTGAATTTTGATCCTCGAGATCGTTTGCAATTCTGCCCACTAGGCAGTGATAATAAGCTCCCTAGAGATTTGATGGACAGTCCAAATCACCCGTTTGGACCATGGGTGGGGCCCACAACATCAAAACCGGCAGACGTTGTACGTCCGCTGTTTGAAATATAGAAAGAAGACGGGTCAGCCCGTCTTTGACCGGGCTGACCGTCCGGTGCGGCTCGGTCGCGTGCACCCCCATGTACATGCGTTGTACATGCGGGGTCCACCGTGATGTTCATGAGAAATCCAATCCAACCTTCTGCTTTGTCACCTCCTAGAATGGGTTGAGATCGAAAGTGAAGCATATCCAGATATCAGGTGGGCCCTAGTTTGACAATTTGTGGGCTGATCTGTCCATTGGGTCACTTCCACAGGGATCGAACGGATGAAATTCGAATTGTACGGTTAATTTATGGCCCTCAGGTCATGTATGAGGTTTCGACCTGAACGGATAGTGGGAACCCTGTGATCTTTCAATATGGCTGACTTTCAGGCCACTTGAGCTTCAGTTTCTCGATTTTCTCGGATCTCGGCTGTGTAAAATCATCGATCTCAATCCCCAGGAGTCCCTCCCCTGCCTTGGTGATGTCGGAGCGCTAAATCTCAGCTTTAAGCACTCATTTTCAGTCTCAGCTTGTCATCACATCCTACATTACAAACACGATTAAATCAGACCATTAAATAATATTATGTTCAGAATCCAAGCAAAGAATTAGGGTCCGATATGCAATATTTGACCCTCAACACAACCCCAACCAAAGATTTTGCTAGTCCCGAGCAAAATATGCGAAAATTAAGTTGAGAATTACGAGACAATTCTTGTGAAGCCGAGTGATATTTTGAAAAACAATCCAGATATGAGAAATCTTAAGATTCATGAATGTTGATTATCAATTTCTCCTGGCCTCACATGCATGGTGAATTTCATAATCAAGTTCAAATATTAATTCATAAACTAGAATAATTTTAGACATTGAGTTCCATGGGTGTATAGTGAAATCTCGGCCTATCATCATTAAGAGATCAAATTGTCAATTTCATGATATCATTAGTAATCAATCAGAAAATTCATAACTACCATCACCTAAACCAGTACTTTGCCTCACAGATCATTCTTTCATTTTCTAGTTTTTTTTTTTTTCATATCAAGATGGGAATCAAATTTTCACTTATAGGGAGCAGACCTATGGTGAAACTAACTCAGCAAGCAGTCGCCCAACTCTTTCTAACTGTTAATCATGAAAAATCGAATCCACACCTATAGGGAGCAAACCCATGGTGCAACTCTTTTTATACCCTGATGGCCAAATCTTTTAGGCCGGTTTCTTTCATGCTCAAGTGATTACCAAATTAACCCTTCAAGTTTCAAATCGAAATCTTAATGTGTAAGTTAGATGTGACATGTGAAATCATGACTCAATCAATGTTTACAACTTCTAATCATGGATTAATAATTCAAACTTAACTGTGAAATCTAACGAGCAACTGAATCCAAGAGTAGTAAATCACCAACATTCCATATCCTAAAATTCTAAATCACAGATGGTTGTCAAAAATCACTTCAAATTCACCAAAAAGTGCAGAAAAAATTTTAAAAATTTTCACAATTTTTGCTCAAGACGAAGAAAACACTGATTAGGTAACCTAATCTCCCACCCCCAACCTAAAAGCTACATTGTCCTCAATGTGAAAGATATAAGCATGCCATGCACATGGGACAGCAAAAGTAAAAGAGAAGTGATGGGAAGATAGTACCTGGATGAAGAATCGAGAGGCTTTCCAAAAGATCGCAGCATGGAATCCAATCATCATGAGAGAGAAAGCAACAAAAACTAACAAAAAATAAAATCCTACCTATACCACTTTCGCAGGTGTTCTCGATTGCATTTAGCGATGCAACAAGCCTTTAAACCCCTAGGTTGCCCCTAGTGGACGAGTTGTAGTCTCGTGAGGGTTTGTAGTAATGTTACCCACAAACATTGAACTAGCTAGGAAAATGAAATAAGTTGAAAAGCTAAGTTGCCTCCCAGGAGCGCTAAGTTTATCGTCTTCAACCAGACAAATAAAACAACTACCCTAGTCCTAAGAAAGTGATAAACCTACCTATACCTCCATTAGACTAGGAGATCAGTCCTGGTAGACAGGATCAGTTAGAGGCATGGACATGTCCTCTGAATCAAATGTCTCGACAAATGGCTTTAAGCGATGTCCATTTACTTTAAACTCCTTGTCATTGTCGGGGTCTCTTATCTCAACGGCCCCATGAGGATGTGCAGTAACAACAATGTAAGGGCCAGTCCAACGAGATCGAAGCTTACCTGGAAAGAGATGTAATCGAGAATTATACAAAAGGACTTTCTGACCAGGCGTGAATGATTTCCGTAGAATATGTTGGTCATGAAACGCCTTCATTTTGTTTTTGTAAATTCTCGAGTTCTCGTACGCGTCATTCCGGATTTCTTTAAGTTCATTTAATTGAAATTTGCATAGCGAGCCAGCGTTGTTCAGATTAAAATTTAAAGTTTTGATCGCCCAGTAGGCTCTATGTTCCAACTCCACAGGCAAGTGGCAAGCCTTCCCATAGACAAGTCTAAAGGGAGACATTCCAATAGGGGTTTTAAAAGCAGTACGGTGAGCCCATAAGTCATCGGTCAATCGAATTGATCAATCCTTACGGTCAGGGTTAACCGTTTTCTCCAAAATGTGTTTGATCTCCCTATTAGAAATCTCAGCTTGCCCACTTGTCTGTGGGTGGTATGGGGTGCTTACCTTATGAGAGATACCGTATTTCCTCATTAAACTTTCGAATGGCCTATTATAAAAGTGTGAGCCCCCATCACTAATAATAGCTCGAGGCATTCCAAATCGAGAAAGGATGTTTTCTTTTAAGAATTTAATGACCGTGCGTTGGTCATTAGTTCGACATGGAATCGCTTCGACCCATTTAGTGACATAGTCTACAGCAAGTAAAATATATAAATTCCCATAAGATTGGGGGAATGGTCCCATGAAATCGATGCCCCAGCAATCAAATGCCTCTATGATAAGAATGGGATTCAAGGGTATCATATTTCGACGGGACAATGCTCCCAATTTCTGACAACGCTCACAAGCTTTGCAAAACTCATGAGTATCCCTAAACATAGTGGGCCAATAGAAGCCACACTGCAGAATCTTGGCCATGGTCTTTTTTGCAGAAAAGTGACCACCACAGCCCGTGGAGTGACAAGGAGATGACACTCGATGCTCATCGTCCGCACACATCTCCTCAAGATTTGGTTTAGGCAATATTTAAACAAGTATGGATCATCCCAAGAATTTGCGCACCTATGAAAATTTTCTTCTTATCTTCTTGCATTCCAATGTGTCAAGATGGAACCCGTAGCAAGATAATTAGCAATATCACGAACCAAGGTGAACGGGAGACTCGAATGCTTGTTCATCGTGGAACATGTCATTGATATGGGTCGCCTCAAGGGAATCGAGGTATTAAGGCGAGAAAGGTGATCGGCCACTACGTTCTCTACTCCCTTTTTATCTTTAATTTCCAAATCAAATTCTTGGAGTGTATGATCCATCGTATCAAGCGGGCTTAATCATTCTTAGAAAGAAGATACTTCAGTGCCGCATGATCTGTATAAATAATGATCTTGGATCCGATCAGGTAGGACCTAAATTTGTCCAAGGCAAACACTACGGCTAAGAGTTCCTTTTCCGTAGTCGAGTAGTTCACTTGGGCAGGATTTAAAGTCCTACTCGCGTAATGGATGACGTAGGGCCTCTTATCTTTTCTCTGGCCTAAAACCGCTCCAAGAGCATAATCCGAAGCGTCGCACATAAGCTCAAAAGGAAGGCTCTAGTCGGGTGGCTGCATGATGGGTGCAGTGGTTAACATGCATTTAAGCTTGGTGAAAGCTTTCTGGCATTGCTCAGTCCACTCATATAGAACATCCTTTTGAAGAAGATTACATAAAGGATGAGAGAGAAGACTAAAGTCCTTTATGAATCGCCTGTAAAATCCTGCGTGTCCTAAGAATGATCGTACGTCCCTGATGTTCTTGGGTGGAGGCAGGTTAGAGATAAGATCGATTTTTGCCTTATCTACCTCAATTCCCTTGGACGAGATGATATGTCCAAGGACAACCCCTTATGAACCATGAAATGGCACTTCTCCCAATTAAGTACCAAGTTCTTTTCTTCACATCTTTTCAAAGACACATGTAAGACTTTCCAAGCACTTGCCGAAAGATGAACCATGACAGAGAAATCGTCCATGAAGACCTCTAGATATTGCCCCACCATATCGAAAAGATACTCAACATACATCGCCGAAAGGTGGCGGTGGGCATTACATAGTCCAAATGGCATCCTTCTAGTAGAGGGCAAAGGTGTTGTAGGGACATGTAAATGTGGTCTTTCCGGTCCTTAGGGGCGATTTCAATCTGATTGTAGCCTGAATACCCGTCAAGGAAACAGTAATAGGAATGACTAGCTAGCCTTTCTAAGATTTGATCGATGAAGGGCAAGGGAAAGTGATCCTTCCTTATGACGGTATTCAACTTTCTGTAGTCAATGCACATTCTCCAACCAGTAGTGACTCTAGTTGGCACGAGTTCATTATTAGCATTGGCTACGATGGTGATTCTGGACTTCTTAGGAACCACCTGAGTTGGACTCACCCATTGACTATCAGATATAGGGTATATGATACCCACATCCAATAGTTTAAGAACCTCGGCCTTAACCACTTCCTTCATGTTTGGATTTAGTCTACGTTGTGGTTGCCGAGCGGTCTTCGCATTTTCCTCAAGATATATGTGGTGAGTACAAATCGAGGGATCGATTCCCTTGAGGTTCGCTATCGTCCATCCTAGGGCTCCTTTATGCTCAATGAGAGTAGATATGAGCATACTCTCCTGTTCTTTCTCCAGTGGGCAGAGATCACCACCGGTATGTCTCATCTTGACCTAAATAGCATATTTCAAATCAAAGGGCAAAGGTTTTAGGTCAAGCTTCGGTGCCTTGAGGTTAGACGGTAGAGGCACTACATCGCCTTGTGGCAATTCTTCAAAGTGTGGCCTCCACCTGCTAACTTGGCACGGGCAAGATCAAGCAAGGCACACGTCTCCCTAATCATATCATCATCAAACTCATGGGAGTGGGCCAAGCACATCTCTAGAGGATCAGAAGATAAGGTAAGGGGTGTCCTATCTTCCACGAAAGTATCGATCATGTTAATGTCGTGGACATCGTCATCATCCTCTGCGTTGCTGCCGTTATTGAAAAAGATGTTTGACTCCAATGTTAAATTTTTAAAAGACATAGTCATGACACCATTCCTTCAATTGATGATTGCATTTGACGTGGTAAGGAATGGGCGACCAAGAATGAAGGGAATCCGAGTGCTCATGTTGTTGATGGGTTCGGTGTCCAGGATGATAAAATCTACAGGGTAGTAAAATCTATCGACTTGGACTAACACATCCTCAATAATCCCTCTTGGTACACGAACAGTTCGATCGGCAAGTTATAGTGTGGTTAGGGTAGGTTTTAACTCACCCAATCCTAATTGTTTGTATACCGAGTAGGGGATTAAATTGACGCTCGCTCCTAAGTCAAGAAGTGCATGATCAATTCGATGGTTCCCGATTACACATGATATGGTTGGGCTACCGGGATCCTTAAATTTTCATGCAAGACGCCTCGTCAGGATGGTACTCACTTTCTCGCTAAGAAAATCTTCTTTTGAATACTCGTGTTTTTTGGTCGTGCATAAGTCTTTCGTAAATTTTGCATATAGAGGAACCTGTTTACGACATCAAGTAGAGGAATGTTGACTTTCACTTGTTTCAACACCTCCGAATATCCCGAGAGTTAGAAAGACGTTTTGGTGCAACCAACCGTTGGGGAACGAGCAACCGGCTTCTCTAGAAGTTCCGGTTCTAATTTTTGTGGGACATCACGAGATCCATCATTATTGTCCTCTCGGTTCTTGAGGCTTTTCGGGCCTAACTGTAAGGGTTTTATCAATGATCTTCCCACTCCTAAGAGTGGTGATGGATTTAGCGTGCCCCATTTGATTTGAAGAGTGGGATCATTTATCTCAGTATTACGGTTTAGGATTGGGGAGCGGCCAGGCAGAAGCATCCCCTTTTCTATAACCGTCATACGTGAATCTATTTTTTGCATAAAGTCAGTAAGTCCACGCACCGCCTCGAGTCGCCTCTTGTATGGAATTTTGAACTGTTCTTCTTCGAGGTTTCCCCCGATTTGGATTTTGATTGAAGAAACTCTGAGGGGTAGCAGTTTATCCATTCCTCCAACTAAAATTTGGATGATTTCTCCAACCAGGATTGTATGTATTGGAGGTAGATCCATTGAAAGGTCTTTGATAGTTATTTACAGCATTAGCTTGATCATTCAACACTCCTCGAAAGGCAAATATGATAGGACAATTTTCAGTTGTGTGAATGTTGCAATCACAGATGCCGCAAACAATTTCATTAACCTTATCCTTCTTTCCTTCCATGGCCTCGACTCTTCGCATGAGATTAGTCACTTTAAAATTTACATCATCCTCTTCTTTCAGGAGATATACTCCACCTTTCTCCTTAGATTGAGTTGGCCTAGGCGTGGTGTTTGATTTTGGGTAATGGTCCCATGATTGTGCATTCTCGGCAAGTCTATCGAGGTAATCCCATACCTCGTCGACCTCTTTATTCATGAATTCTCCATTACACATTGTCTCGACCGGCATGGCGCATGGAAGATGTCACCATCATAGAAAAATATTGTAATACGCCACATTTCAAAACCGTGTTGTGGGCATGAACCGACAAGATCCTCGAACCTTTCCCAACATTGGTAGAATGTTTCATCTCCTCCTTTTGGGCAAAGTTCATGATTGCTTTTTTTCGAGGGTAATCGTTTTATGGTGTGGGAAAATTTTTTTTATGAATTCCTCGCAAATCATTCCATGTGCCAATGGATCTAGGACGCAATGAATGTAACCACGTCTTAGCCTTTTCTTTCAAGGAAAAAGGAAAGAGTTTTCACTGATTGTATCCCTGATACATTGGGAAAGTATAAGGTGGCTATAATCTCATCGAACTCTTTCAAATGTAAGTATGGACTTTTCGATTCAAGCCCATGGAATTTAGGAAGGAGTTGGATAGCTCCCGGCTTGATGTCCATCTCGTCTCCGTATTTTCAGAAAAATCATGCATGAGGGCGTGCTCACCCCCGCCGGTTGTAAATAATCTCGTAAGGTATGAGGCGGGGTGCTTCAAGCACCTCATTCTCATCATGTACTTCCTCATCCATCCGTTGAGGTAGTGCTTGAGGTTGATTTGCAGCCATAACCTCAATTAACTCAGGGGAATTCGAGCAAAGTGTCTAATCTCGCGATGGACAGCCAACCCCTCAACTAATCCTCCTTCAGTCAAGAGACGTCGAGTGTCGTCACGGGCTCACTTGGGCATGAAACACTCGCAGCCCTCAATTAAATTCTAAACCTAATCCTAAGAAAGAAAATGAAAATCTAGAAAGAAAGAGAGGGTTGGGAGGAAGTTACCAAATTGGAGTCCCTAAGCTAAAGACATGCAAAACAAAACAAAATAAGTTAGTTTCTAAATAGAAGAAATTTCTAAAGCAAACTAAATCTAAAGAGTTAGAAAATCTAGAAAATCAGAAAGAGTTTAACAAATTAGAAGTTCTATCTTATCAACCTACAAAATAGGAAATAGGTTAGTTCTATGAATCAAAATAGAAAACGAAATTAAAAATTAAAATTAGTAAAATCATAATCTTAAACTAACTCTAAATCCAATTAATTTCAGAAAATCGTAGTCATTAATCACCCAAGTAACCAGTTAAAAACTTGTTCACTCCCCAAGTATAGGGTTGTGATGTAGTAATAATCTCGGTAAGACCGAGGTCGAATCCCAAGGGACTGAAACCTGTACGTTATCTGAAATTTACCAGAACTAGAACCAGACTAAGATGAAATCTAAATCGATTGTAATTTGAAGAATAATGATGAAATATTAATCTAAAACTTAGGAAAAATTAGAGAAGGGAAACTAGGGATTCAGAGGTTCCACTTGTAGAGATCAGGGAGATCTTATGCCTGGATTAAAAATCAGAGAAATTAACTGAACTGACTTTGATATGATTTTCAAGAGATGAAAGGTATATGAATTAGAATGGATTCCATCACCAAACCATGTCCAGGAGACAAAGCAAACAACAGAATTTAAACTAATTACCAACCAATCAACATGCCATGAAGGTTAGGAAAGGGTACCATCATCCGACCATGCCCATGAGACGATGGTGAACAACAGGCTTCCCGACGTCATAAACATAAAAGAGAGAAGAACATGCTCAAAGCCATCGCACTCCATTGTAATTTCAACCACAAATGATTCATTAAAGACTAAAAACATTCCCTTAATAAAATTAAATCAAAATCAAATTCGGTTCACTAATTAAAATCCCATTAAAGTGAAGGCATAATCTCCCATCATGCTACAAGCTTCACCTCTTGGCCCTAGCCAAGAGGTTTAGCCTAGCATAGATAGGCTACACATCTTAAAAGAATAAAATAAAATAAAATAGTAAAAAAAACTAAATATTACTCTCTCTATATCCCTGCTCCATACGAACTCCCAGCCAATCCACGTCCAAGCTCCCTCCTGATCCAGATGATCCCCCAGCTCTCTCTCTGACCCCCTTTTATAGAGAAAAGAATGGTGGTTGAAACAGAGTTGGAGACTCTGTTTACGCAGCAATACCAACGCCCCGTATCTGTGATAATTGGTAGGCTTAAGATTGACATTAGACGAGAAATCCACCCTGTCCAATTAACTGGCCTCAAAAAATCAGCCAAGAATGAACTGTTTTGGCTTGAATTCGGTGTGTCCCACCGCACTTTTCAATTCACCGTCAATCTCCCGTTCGGCTGAGATCTTCGCACATTTGTTGCATGAAAATATTCAGACATCTAGGTGAAGGTATTGACCACCTAATGTGACAGATGAACGGTTCAGATCATTGAACTAGGCACTGAGTGGGACCCACTTGTAGACTCAGCGTCCGGCTTTCGCTGACGCGTGCGAAGCAAACCTCATCCACTTGCTGATAAAGCTGGTGGGTCCACTTCGACGTATATTGAAGAAATCCAAGCCGTCCAGTTGGATGCTCTCGAAAAACCGTTTGGGTATGCCAAGATTGGGCTGATTTCGCTGTGGTTCGACCGATTTATCTTAACACCGTCCGATCTGCATTTGCACGGTGAAAACACCATCACGCTGCTCTCCTCAAATCCACTCTCCTAGGTGTACATCATCTGGGCCCTTGGAGTTTAATGAACAGTCCAGATCGGTTTTAAAACTTTAGATGATGGCCCTGCACGAAAACCGCAACTCCCTGTTGCGAAACAACGTATAACCGACGCTGTGAAGTTCGGTGGGTCCCAGTTCAACGTTGTTTGAAGAATTCAAGCCATCCATTATCTTCAGGATGAAAAACCGTCCAGGAAGGACGAGATTTGTTTGATTTCAGTGTGGCCCACTTGATTTCTCACTCCACCGTCGTTGTCCATTTGAATAGTTGAATTTTGATCCTCGAGATCGTTGTACTTATTCGCCTCTGTGCAAGTGATAATAAGCTCCCTAGAGATCTGATGGACGGTCCAGATCACCCGTTTGGACGATGGGTGGGGCCCACAACATCAAAACCGGCGGACGCTGTACGTCCGCTGTTTGAAACATAGAAGGAAGACGGGTCAGCCCGTCTTTGACCGGGCTGACCGTCCGGTGCGGCTCGGTCGTGTGCATCCCCATGTACATGCGTTGTACATGCGGGGTCCACCGTGATGTTCATGAGAAATCCAATCCAACCTTCTGTTTTGTCACCTCCTAGAATGGGTTGAGACCGAAAGTGAAGCATATCCAGATATCAGGTGGGCCCCAGTTTGACAATTTGTGGGCTGATCTGTCCGTTGGGTCACTTTCACAGGGATCGAACGGATAAAATTCGAATTGTACGGTTAATTTATGGCCCTCAGGTCATGTGTGAGGTTTCGACCTGAACGGATAGTGGGAACCCTGTGATCTTTCAATCTGGCTGACTTTCAGGCCACTTGAGCTTCAGTTTCTCGATTTTCTCGGATCTCGGCTGTGTAAAATCATCGATCTCAATCCCCAGGAGTCCCTCCCCTGCCTTGGTGATGTCGGAGCGCTAAATCTCAGCTTTAAGCACTCATTTTCAGTCTCAGCTTGTCATCACATCCTGCATTACAAACACGATTAAATCGGACCATTAAATAATATTATGTTCGTAAATCTAAGCAGTAACTAGGGTCTGATATGCAATATTTGACCCTCAACAATCACGTTCACATTTTCGAATTCAAAACTGTGATATAGAATGTCGCCTTCTGTATGCTGAATGTCAATCACTGGGATGTCAGTTTATGGGATATTGACCGTCACCGGGAGGATGGTTTCTGGCTCAGCCAGTACTAAAATGATTCGATTTCCCGAAAGGAATTTAACCCTTTGGTGGAGGGTAGATGGGATGGATCCAACAGCATAGAGCCATGGCCGCCCCAAGAGAAGGTTAAATGAGGCAGGAATATTGATAACCTAGAATGTGACAAGGGTCATGTCTGGTCCAATTTGTTATTTTAGATCAATTTTCACCTCAACTTGCCTTCGAGAATTATCGAAGGCTCTGACACTCATAGTGCTGGATCTAAAGGAAGATGGTTTTATCCCTAATCGTTCAACTATCCTTAAAGGGCAAACGTTGAGACTGGATCCATTATCAATGAGCACAAGTGAGATCTTGAAATTCTTATGGTGGGCCACTATGTTTAGTGAGCGCCTGTGCTCACGACCCTCAGGTGGTAGTTCATCGTCAGAAAAGGTGATGGCTCGTGGTGCGAGAAGTTGACCAATCATACTTGCCACTATTTCAGGGGGACATCGGGAGAGATATGAGCATCATTCAAGGTCCTCGCGAAGATTTCTCAATGTGACTTGACGTGCATAGGAGTTCCCAAATGGATATCTGTGCGGGGATGGTTTTGAGTTGGGCTGCTATGTCATAAGTAGCATCAGTTTTGCTGGTGGTTCCTGACAAAATTCCCTAGGTTTCTTTTGGGTTCTAACTATCTCTCATGAGGTATCTCCCATTGTTACCCACTTCATCGCTTTCTGGGTAGTGCTATGGGACTGCTTTCGGGTTATAGGAAGGAACCGCTCTTCCTTCCAAGTATACCAATGGTTTTTGAGGCTGAGGGGTTATTACTGGAACAGTTTGTGGTAGACTCAGTGATGTCTCCTGAGGTGCCACCAAGTTCTGATTAGTTTTGGCCATGGATTTTTCTTCTTTCCTTTGATGTGGGGGAGGGATCCTCTGGACGTGTGCCAGTTGGTGAGGCATCAAGAATTGCGGGGCCTGAACTGAGGGTGCCCCTTGCAAGGTTGGCAGGGTTAGGTAGGGGAGACCTATCGGGAGAACAACGGGTTGAGAATTCGACCCTTTTGGATGTACTGGGGATGAAGTTGAATGTGCCCCTTGAGAGGCGGGATGCTGAGAGTGTGACCTATTGGGTGCTGCTTCCAAAGTCACGAGAGACTGAAATGCTGGCGTTGCTTTAATAAATATGAGAGGTTGAGTAGCTGGTGCTGCTTCAAGGAACACTTGTGGTCCAGGCGATGGCGCCTACTGGTATCCCCATGTCCGATTTGCTGTGTCGGGCATAATTGCTTGGATGGAATGATGTGGATAAGTATGTGTGGGTTGCCCTCCTTCAATGTGGTTGACGGTAGAGGTGCTGGATGTGTTGGGTCCTGCCTGATGCGAGGGCAGGAGATTTTGGAGAATATTAGCTTGAGGCGTATTGTTGGCCTGTGGAGTGATCGCAATCTTCTGGCTTTCGATCAAATCTTGGACCGCATGTTTTAAAGCGAAGCAGCGATCCGTTAGATGGCCAGGAGCCTGGTGATATGCGCAATACTGGTTTTCATTGTAACCAGGAGGCAAGGGATTAGGTGGAAGTCGAGGCTGGAGGGGTGTCAACAGTTGCTTTTGCATGAGCATTGTCAGCACTTGCCTGTATGATTGTGCTAACGGAGTGAACTTCCTTCCTAGCATTCCCTGCTTGTATGGACCTTGCGTATTTCCCCTGGGCTGTTGCTGTTGTTGTTGAGACGGTTGTGCCTAATATCCCTGCCGGGTTTGCTGGGGTTGGTACTGCCTATTTGGCTGTGGCTGGTATTGCCTGTCCTGTCGTGGCTCTGATTGTGGAGCATTCTGGTTACCTTGAGTGTTAGCGATGATGTTGTTAACTTCGGTAGTACGCTGCGTGGGAGCGGCGCTGTTTCTATTCCCATATCCAACAGGTTTCCCCTCGACTTTGTTTCTTTTGATTGAGGGGGTCTGATGTGGCCATGAAGAAATGGTTCCAAATTTCGATCCCAAATTTTCTACTTGTTCTCCAAATTTTGGATGAGTGAGAAAAGTTCGCGTAGGGGTATGAGATTAGATATTCTGAAATGCTGGGGTTTGCTGAATGTATGATCATGGATATCTGTTCCTCATCATCGATGGAGTTTCTCATTCGAGCCGCCATGGCTCGCCATCGCCCTGCATATGCTGATAAAGACTCATCACTTTTTTACCTCAGGACAGCCAAGTCAGCTCTCCTTGGAGCCATGTTCAGGTTGTATAAGAACCTGTCAATGAATGCTTGGGAAAGCTTTTCCCAGGTTCTGATTTGGTGGCTATCTAGTGAGGTGTACCAATCCAAAGCGTCACCCTTAAGGGATTTCTGGAAAAGCCGTATTAAGGCTCCATCATTCCCTGCTATCACATTGAGCTCCCCACAAAATACTTTTAGATGTGCTGTGGGGCACCCACTACCGTTATACCTTTTGAACTTTGGTACCTCAAAGTTTGATGGTACCAGAGCATCTGGGAAGGGACAGAGGTCCCTGAACTTGGTGGATGGGTGATTCACTCCTTGTTGTCTTTAAAGCTGGTTTTGCACCATTTGTAGCTACTCTCGTAACTCCTCAATCTCTGACTTATTTTGCGGCTGATATCTTGCCCCTTGCTGTAGGGCCTGTGCTGCTTTTTCTTCATATGGATCGAGAATGGGAGTTTGATGGAAAGACGGTGGACTCCCAGTGGCGGGAGGTAGCTGGAATTGAACACCACTCCCTTTCGGAGGAGGGTGTGATGTTCGAAAATGGCTCCCGCATGGGGTATCTGCCATCTCTGAAATGTTACTCCCGTTAGGGGGAGTGAGGTGGACTCGAAACTGGCCCCCTTCATGGACATCCACTAGTTATTGTCTGTGATTTGCATGTACTGTAACCAGATTGTTGTGATGTGTTGAGTAGAGATATGGGGGAGGGTTGCTCCCGATTGCTTGCTGTTGTTGATCTTGTGCTGATTCTTCTGGGAGAGGGAGCACAGGATTTGCTGGAGGAATGAGAGAGAAGGCAAAAGGAGTCTAAGGGAGCGAGCTGTTATGCACACTAGGCTGGTTCATCTGTGTATTTGGTATGACACTTGGCACCAGACGAAGTAGTAGCTCTTGCATTGTTTGAAGTAGTAGCTCTTGTGTAGCGACGTTGGCTGACAAATCTGTCGGAGCTATTGGTAAGGGTACGGGTGTAAGTATGGGTGCGGATATTTCAGGAGCTGGTTGGGGTGCAGGCTCTTCTTCATGGGTTGCTTGAGAAGTCATGGCTGCGCGGGATCGAGTGGCCATGGTTCGAATATTTGCCCAAGCAAGTGTAAGCCAAAGATTTTTTTTTTATTTTGTATGAATACGGTGATGAATGTCCCTTGAAATTGGTATACCACACGTTGTCGAGTCGGGTCTCAGCTAGTGCGTTTTAGACTCTTCCCCAATGGAGTCGCCATTCTGTAGACACTTGAAAATCGGATCGGCGCCCACATTGGTTAAATGTGTTGTGGTGATGATGGTAGGGGTGATTAAGCTGATTTATGATTATTGGAGTCGCCACTATATTACTTAGAATCCCGCGGTCGGCTAGAACCCACGGAATACGTAAGGTTGGAGAAATCCGAAGACTCTCCTACCTTAGATTGACTCCTGGTCTGCGATCTGGGATTCTGGGTAAGGGACCTCGGTTACAAAGAAGGAAGGTGTTAGGCACCCTCTCTGCCCACACAAATGTACGGTCTCTACTTAGTGTGGTAAAATAATCTCAAGGGATAATGATGATGTTGTGGTCATGATGGGACTAGTCACACGTGGATTTCTGATGTAGCAAGATCCGAGATTTCGGCAGGCCACAGAGCATACGTCTGACAATGTGTCTAGAGGGTGGATGTAATGATGCTTATGCAAAGAGATAAGAAAAGTGGACTAGATTACTAGGAATTTCTGATGTGACAGGATCCGATGTATGGCAAGTCACAGAACATACGTTCACTAGAGATCTAGAGAAGCAGGGGGGTTGAGAAGGGAGTAGATGTCATGATGAATGTTTGTAGGGTGATGGATCTTTGGCTTGACTCTTGAGTAGGCCACGACATAGACTGAACCATGATCAACCTGGGTTAGGCTTATGGGTTGGAAGGGTTAAGTTGAGGGTTAGGGGGTTGGCTGGAAAAAATCTAGATTTGGAGGGTTTAGGAGCTCCTTCCCTTTCCCTCACTCTCTTCCTCTCCCTTTCTCTCTCTCACTCTCTCCCTCCCTTGGTGGCTCTCTCTTTGGTGGCCCCTTGAAAATGAAAGGGGAGAGGGTTATTTATAGCCCATTTCAATAGTTTTTTGGTAAATAGAGGACAAGAGGGGGGTAAATGCTGATGTGGCACATGGTGATTGGTGGAGAGGAGAGAGGCGCCACGTGGCGAGCTCTCATTGGCTAAAGGGGCTGGTAAAACAGTAAATGGTGAGATTTGGAGGGGTAAATTCAAAGGAAAGTTGACTTTTTGGACTGGGATTAATCATGCCCACATGCAGCCGCATGTGGAGGTACTTGAGGCCGCTGGCGGTAGTCGATGCTGCCGCCGTGTGAGCCTTAGTGTGTTGGGTTCGCACGGTGACTTCCTTTTGGGGCCTTTTGGTCTCGACGATGAGTTTCGGCCAGGTAAAGAGGTTTGGTCAAGGTATAGGGCACAAAGTGGGGGTCATGCGTGGGCTGAACGGCTTGCATCAAGGTTTCGGGTCTTGGTCTGGAGGTTTTTAAGGTTCTTGGGTGAGGGTTAGGTTTAAGGTGGGATTTGGGTTTGATTCAAGATGTGATCATGGTTCTTAGCCTTCTTAAGAGGTCAGCCTGGGTGGGGTGTCTACAAGGTCAGACCCATCCTGACTCAGCCCGAGTCATAAGTCGAGTCAGCAATTCGGTTGGCTTGTCCCAGCATATGTTGGAACTCTGGCAAGGACTAGAGCGGACCCAAACCAAGCTCAACTCGGTTAGCTTGTCCCAGCAAGATCTTACCCCATTCGAGGCAACTGGTGCGACTCGAACGGGGAAGGAGAGGACGACCATTAATGGCATCTTGCAGAACACGACTCCTTCCCCCAATCTAACCCTTTAGAAAGGGTTATATAGGCCCTAAGAAGCTTTTAGGCAGGGATTTTCAAAGCTCGGGAGAGACTTGAGTGGTGGGTTTGGAAGGAGAAGGAAACAGTTGGTTTCCGCTCGAGCTATAGTAAGAGGTGGAGAGTGGCTGCGGCTACTCGATCCTCCTTATTTATGAAAAATCCCTAGCTCTCTAGGGCCATCAGATGAAAGCCGACTGTGGGGAATGACTCTTCCCGAAACCGCCTTCAAAAACAGTGGTCAAGAACTGCAACCGGCTATTAGTTTTGCTTGAATGCCCTAAACCACGTTGCTTAGGTGGAGGGTCGAGATTTTTCCAACCATTGGACGACCGAGATTAAAAGGGATGTGCACCTGCGGATTGCCAGCCAAGGCGCTGACAGTTTCTATTTTTTGGAAGAAAAACAGCCGCACATGCCACTATTGTGGTGGGGTTTGTGAGCACATCCGTTTGTAATACCCGGTGTAACATATATGGCTTGGGTCGTCCTTATCCATCCGACGAGATGGACGGTTCAAATTTGTGAGAGTGGGACCAGATGGTGGACCCCATCGATGTAAATGGACATCGTCCGTTCATTTGAAAAGAGCAGGGAACGGGAAAGAAAGAGGAGAATTTCCCTCTTTTGGAAATTCTCGGTCAAGCATAGCTTGACCGAATCCTTTAGTCCAGTGCACACGCACCGTGCACTCTCGGGGTTGGTGGTGGGGTCCTCCGTGATGTTTAGAGAGAATCCACACCATCCATTCTACTTTGGAGTTCCAACCAAGGATCTTGACCGTTGATCAGGCTAATCTAAGGTATAGGTGGGGCCCGCGACTTGTTTTGTAGTCCTAATGGTGGTTCCCGGCCGATCTTATGGTTGGATCTTTTCTAATCTGACCATTGACGGTCAAAATGGTCCCAAGGGATCCTTTGTATGCTCAAACACACCATCCTATATTTCTATTCACTTAATATATTGATTTTAATTCTTATTATTACTATATGTAATTATATATATATGTGTGTGTGTGTGTGTGTGTGTGTACATCAGGTTGTGGGTTAAGTTATTAGGGCCATTTGTCTCATGATTTTACATTATTATTATTATAATCATTCTTATTATATATACACATTGTTATTTATCTACTTATTTATATATTTATTTATTATTCTTATGCTTATATGAAAGATGCGAGACTAACCGTCGGGCGTCATTCAGCTACATACCTAACATTAGGGTTACTTGTATTAACATGAGTTACAACTCATGAACTTTTAATTACCGAATCATGATTTGTTGAGCGTTCCAACACTTCAATGGTTAGATTGACTATTATTTACTTATCAACGACCCTTTAGATTTTAAAAAATGCTTAGGTGTGACTCGGGAGTTGGATGTAGAATTAGACAACTCGATCCGTGTTTTCAAATGATGGTTTGCCCTAGGAGATGTTGTAAACTTGGTGAATGGTAGATTTCGTGATTCAGGATTGTATATCTGTAATTCAGCTAGATTTGTTCATCAGTGAAGTTGAGATCCTAAGAAAGTAGGTTTCTTTAGTGGTATGACGATCCATCTTGGGAATCGATGGATTGATAGCTTGATGTATGGGTTGGGACTGTTTTTAACAGTTGGATTTTAGACTAGAATGAACGTGAATGTTCACTTAAGCCTGGCTTGTATGTAAACTAAGTTTGGTTATACGATAACACCCGAATATTGGAAAGTAAGGGGTGTTACAATTAGGGTATCTTAATTTGAGCTTAAATGTTTATGGGGTTTTGAGAGGAGAAAATAAGGGTTTTTCTTTTTATATGTAAGTTCTTCTATTCTCTAGTATCTCACCTTCCTTCTTCCTTTGCTTAGTATCCCTATTTAAATGAGTAAAAACTCGTTTATTCATATATCAATTAAATTATGAATTTTATAGAATTTATTTTTATTTTTCTTACTTTTTTCCCGTGGATTTAATGTTTCTTTGTGAGGAGTCCTGATGCGCTCAGTGGATGCAGAACAGCTATCAACGTGAGGAAGACGGTGCTTGACCTCACGTCCTTCCCTGGGTCAAGATAGATCATGCGTTAATTCCACTTATTTTCGATCTTCCCTGGGAAGATAGTGTGTTACAGTCGATGTTGAAGACTTAGAAAAATATTCTACGGTGGCGCCCGCTAGAAAATGATAAGAGCCACTCATAACCTATCGGCCTATGTAATCTCCATACATGGTCCAGGATATTTTATAAAAATCTATCCTATGATAGTGGAATTATATGATTCTCGACCTAAGATATGCATAGTATTCTCCAGTTTTCAGCTGGTACGAATGGGCCCATAGTTTAGTGATCCTAACCGTTGATCCAATGGGTCCCTGCTGAACATGGTCCATGACTGGAGATCTCCCGGAACGGAAGACCCAAGTCATCCCATCTTTGACCTTTTGATCAAATGCATGTGGACAGCTGTTGTGCTTCAATTATCAACGTCTATTTAATTTGTAGGTTCCAAATGTGAGGCTTAAATTCGTTCCTTTAAGGATATTTTTTGGTGGTACTGGTAATCCATCTGCAGTGGGTCCCATCCTATCAACGGTTTGGATGAGTTAACCAAATGTGAGGCTTAAATTCGTTCCTTTAAGGATATTTTTTGGTGGTACTGGTAATCCATCTGCAGTGGGTCCCATCCTATCAACGGTTTGGATGAGTTAACCAGAGGCCCCACTTTTACAAGCTGACAAAAAACTCAAGGATTCTAAGAAGATCCTCGGGTTCAGGATCATATAATAACTGCACATGGTGGACCCGTTTAAAATTAGATAGGTCCACTAGTTGAAGTGACCCTGCGGCATCTCAACAACAAGGGCCCAGTAGAAAGGTGGTCCCACCAGCTCAACTTTCAGTGTAAAGACAAAGGAATGGACAGATAAGAAGAGGATTGTTTGATCCGTCCTGAGAAATCATAGGATCCGTGACCGAAGGATACCCCCAGTATGGAAGCGGATTGCCTCTGGCACCCGCCACAGGTATCCCTGCGGCACGATGTGACCCAAGCTCTGTGAGACCCACCACGATGTATGTGTTTTATCCACACCGCACATCCGTTTTTCCTGCTCATTTTAAGACAAAAACCTAAAAATGATGTAGATCCAAAGCTCAACCAGACCACAGCAAAAAGAAAAAAAAAAAAAAAAAGATTGAATACCCAACGTTGAAATTTTCCTAGGGTCCACCGTGATATTTTATTTTCCATCTAACCTGCTCATGAGGTCACATAGACTTGGATGAACGAAAAACACAAATATAAGCTTGATCTAAAACTTCTACAGCCTCCCCCATGGGTTTTCAACGGTGTCTGTTTAATCCCCACTGTTTTCTATGGTGTGGTCCACTTGAGCTTTATATATGCGTCGTTTTTGTGCTCATGAGCTGAAATGAGCTGGAAAAACAGATGGACGGGTGGATAAAACACATTCATCACTGTGGGCCCCACATAACTTGAGCCACGCCGTGCCACAGTCAATCGGCTAGTATACTTGAGTTTTTAGTTACTAAAAATGGGGGCATGCTTCACTGATCCAGACCGCCGATTTGGTATCGGATTGACCATGCACCAAGAATCGACTTGATAGGATAATTTTGCAAGTTAGACAAGTCGCCTGCAAATGGATTATTAAGAAACACAGCAATTGTGCTTGGTCGACTAAAAAGAGACATGAGAAGAGTGGACAGGATCATCCAATCTTGATGATTGTTGGATCATGGTCCACCCAAAACCGTCTATTAGACCAGGCTACGGATAACTGAACCATGGCCCCATTTGCAGGAACTGAAATCCAGAGAATGATCACATACTGTGGCCGTGTAAGGACCACCGTGATGTGTACGTGAGTCGCATCTAACGTGTTCATTAGATGCTTTCACCCACTCCCACCCATACACAAGTTGGGACTACACCCAAAATCGAGACTGGGCGACACTAAAGGAAGCAAGGGAGGACTAGAAAGGCTGGGGCCCACCATAGAAAGGACACGCCTGGGTAGTGAGAAGCTCCGGGTGGCAAGATTTGATTGGTGGGTAGGGCTGCATTTCGGAAACGTATTGCTACTCCCCTTGCCAGTAGCCCGGTGGCTGATGGTTGGTGCTCTGTGAGCCTCACCGTAATGTATGTTTTTCGTCCATGCTATTCATTCGGTTTTATAGATCATTTTATGGCTTAATCTCAAAAATGAAAGGAATATAAATCTCAGGTGACCACACCACTGGAAAACAATAATAATTAGATATCCACCATTAAAATCCACCTATGGCCATGTTCTGTTTATTTGACATCAATCTGTTGATTAGGTCATACAGACCTCGATGATGGGAAAAAAACAAAGATTAACTTAATCCAAAACTTTTATGCCCCGAAAGGTTTTTAATAGTTGACTTTCATTCAACAATGTTTCCTATAACATGGTCCACTTGAGATTAGGATATATTTGGTCTCATATTATGAGAAATAGAAGCACGACATAGATGAAACATATGCATCATGGTGGGCCCACATAGCACCGACCGCCAGCCATTGGCTTTTAGCAGGGGAGTAGCCAATCCGCTTCCCCGCATTTCTTACAGCATACGGCCACCAATCGAATCTGTCCAGGTGATCACTAAACCGGCTTTTTGGCCGTAGATTGCGGGTGAAGCTCCCTTGTACGGAAGCTGGAACCCCAACCACCTTAGGGACCAGGTCATCCATGCGGCCGCAAAATCATAGCCGAAGATCGCACCCACCAGTCACTGAGTGACGAATCTCCATCCCCATAGGAATGTCCAGATGGAATGTGGTTTCCATTATGTTATCTATATGTCATCCAACCCATTTATCGATTACGCCCCGGCAAGATAAATGGAAAAACCAAAAATCCAGTGGGCCACGTCTGCAGCCTATCCAATTTGAGTTCTGGATTGGATGATTCTTTGGATGTACGGTTAACATTATAAGGGGAGCAGATTAAGTGCGTGGGCCCACCTTAATGTATTTGTGTCATTTGAGGGCATGACACAAAAAATGAACAAGATGGAAATCTTAGGCGAACCGCACTACAAGGAATCAGCGGCGATTGGTCATTAAAAAGTTACTATGGGCCACAAATTTTTTAAAAAAAATCAAGATGGTATTTATTTATTTTCCCCTTTTGGTTGATCCTCTGAAGTTCTCAATGGTTGACGTTCAATCACCACTATTTCCTGTAGTGTGGTCCACCTGAGATTCGTATATGCTTCACTTTTGGGCTCACGCCCTAAAATGAAAATGCAAAACGGATGGACGGCGTGGATATTCTACACATACATCAAGATCGACCCACGGTCAGGGCTGCACCTAATCCGCTCCCCATGATAAGGCACACCATGCGTACCTTGTAGACTCCACATATACATCACGGTGGACCCCACACAAACGTCCGAACGAATGTGATAATTCCCCATGAGATCCCGAGTATTTATCGTCTATACTCGGGTAGATTATCCAATTATTCTGTCCCAGTACTCATCTTATTCAATTATATATACCAAGTGTAGGCAGTCACGGACTAACCATGCAAATCCAATCAATGGCCACTTCTACATTCCTCTACCTATGGCTCGCGATCACCATCATCCATCTCAGCCACACGTCAGCACAAATGACCACTTACATTGTTCACATGGACTTATCCATCATGCCCAATGCCTTCTCCGACCACCGGAGCTGGTACGCCGCCAGCCTCTCAGCCGTCAAAGACATCGACGGCCCTGGCTGGCCCACCTCTACCCTCATCTACGCTTATGATCATGCCATACACGGCTTCAGTGCACGCCTCTCCCCAACTCAATTACAAGAGTTGCAGAAATCACATGGCTACGTATCATCATACCCTGACATGCCAATCACTGTCGATACAACTCACACATCCCAATTCCTCGGTCTCACCCCAGCCTCTGGCATATGGCCAGCATCAAATTACGGTGAGGATGTCATAATCGGCATGATCGATTCAGGAATATGGCCGGAGAGTAAGAGCTTCGACGATGATGGGATGGCGCCGGTGCCATCAAGATGGAAAGGAACATGCGAGCAAGGAACGGCGTTCAATTCATCGGCGTGTAATCGGAAGCTCATCGGGGCTCGCTTCTTCAACAAGGGGGTTATAGCAGACAACCCCAACGTAACGTTCGCTGTCAATTCTCCTCGGGACACGGACGGACACGGCACCCACACAGCGTCCACCGCCGCAGGTTCCTACGCTGAAGGCGCGTCCTACTTCGGGTATGCCTCCGGCACTGCCACGGGCATGGCCCCACGTGCCCGCGTCGCTGCATATAAGGTCCTATGGGAGGAAGGATCCTCCGTGGCTGATATCCTTGCAGGGATCGATCATGCAATATCCGACGGCTGTGATGTCATATCCATCTCCCTGGGACTAGATGGTGTACCCTTATACAGAGACCCAGTTGCCATTGCGTCATATGCAGCAATGGAGAACGGTATTTTCGTGTCGTTGTCGGCAGGAAATGGAGGGCCATTTTTTGGGACCCTACATAATGGCACTCCTTGGGCACTTACTGTCGGTGCAAGCACTGTAGACCGTCGATTGACGGGGACCATCACGCTCGGGAATGGAGTTTCTGTTGTGGGGGATTCGTTATATATTGCCAATTCCACCACATTGAATCAAACACCTATAGTTTTCATGGGAGTTTGTGACAATCAAAAGCTACTAGAGAAGGTTGGTTACAAGATTGTTGTGTGTGTGGCCAATGATTCTGATACCGTCCTGCTCACTGTGCAGATCCAACTGGTTTCCTCTTCGAAAGTTGCTGCAGGACTCTTCGTATCAAACACTTCTGAGCTTGAATCCTTCATCACTTTTGAATTCCCAGCAGCCATAATAAGGCCCGAAGATTCCCAGACTATCTTGGACTACATCAAAGTGGGTCCCAATCCAATGGCTAGTTTGAAGTTTGATGAGACACTCTTGGGTACGAAACCGGCCCCGACCGTCAGTGGTTATAGTTCCAAAGGGCCATCGTCGAGCTGTCCTGGTGTCCTAAAGCCAGACCTTGTCGCTCCTGGCTCGTTCATATTGGCATCATGGCCTAGTAATGTTTCAGTACAAGAGTCGACTGGGTCACATCAGTTATTTAGTGACTTCAATATACTGTCTGGAACATCAATGGCATGTCCACATGCAGCTGGAGTGGCTGCCCTTTTGAGAGGGGCACACCTAGATTGGAGCCCGGCTGCAATCCGTTCGGCGATGATCACCACATCTGATGCATTGGATAACATGCAGCTTCCCATCAAAGATTCTGGCAACAATCTTGAATTAGCGACTCCTCTCGCTGTTGGAGCTGGTCACATCAACCCGAACAAGGCCATGGACCCAGGTCTAATCTACGATGCGGACACCCGAGACTATGAACAGCTGCTTTGCGCTTTGAATTACAACAAGGAGCAATTCCAAGCTGTCACAAGGTCATCCAACTTCAATTGCTCGGACCCATCTTCCGATCTCAATTACCCATCTTTCATTGTGGTTATCAAACCCAACGATACCGGCATCATCAAGGAATTTCGACGGACAGTAACCAACGTCGGGGACGGAATTTCGACATATCAGGCCAAAGTGGGACCCATGGAAGGTTTTGATGTTAAGGTTAATCCAAACACATTAGTTTTCAAAGAGAAGAATGAAAAGCTCAATTTCACTGTTACAATAGTGGCCCAAACAAAAATAGAGAATTATTTGATGCATGGTTCTCTAAGCTGGGTTGAAGATGGTGGTAAACATGTAGTGAGGAGTCCTATTGTAGTTACAACAATCATAGCGTAAGGGAAGACTCAAAGTCTCCTTGATTAGCTAGGAATAATCCCTTGTATAGGGTGTATACACCCAACTTTCGGTGTATACATTTTAACTACGTTCTAATAATAAAATGGAAATCATTGAGGCCTCCAAAGGAGGTCTAAACTTCCAAACAAGGTTCTGCAGCTTGTATTAGTAGATTTTGTGCTCCTAGTTTCATTGGGACACTTGCTAGTCCATTATATCGATCTGAACCGTCAATTACAACATTAAGATGGCCCCATCCGTCGATTGGCTGACCTACTATTTTGCAGCCATCCCTTATCTTGACCACAGATGAGACTATCAGTATTGACTGATAAAACTGATTCTTTGGAACCATAGGCAAGACATGAGGGGACCCAGGAAATCAATGGCTGAGATTATTGATTATTTATGGTGGGACCAGTGTGCTGGACAGGTTAGGATAATTCAATTAATCTGATTTTGGAATTGTAAGGTAGCATGTGAGCACTTGATTGAGGCACGTGCATGCCACACTTGTTCATTTGTCTAGTGTGAATCCGTGGACGGTCACGATCGCATTTTGTACCATTCAAGTACATCACCCAACTCAGTTTCATTTAAGCTTGTTTTAGAGTGGAATTTTTTTTATTATTTTTAAGAATTTTGGGATACCTAAACCGTCCTGCACCCAGCATTGATGATAATACTAACTAAAAATAAGGCCGATCCAGCTCATTAAGTGGGCCACACCATAAAAGACAATGGACACCGCTAAAGGCTCTAAATTCAATGTGGCCCACCTGATAACTATATCGACTTGACTTTTGTTTTGTTTCATCATCACGGTGGGTGCACCTGTTGGATGTGTTGGATGTGACACGCAATATATGGCCCCATGATGCAGGGCCCCACCACTATTAATTTAGACAATCTAGATATAAGTAAGTGTGAGAATAAGCTACATCCAACACTTTGAAAAAATCAAACCCGTCCACTGATCGGGCAGCCACACCATATAAAATAAGGTATATCAGCTGATAAAAAATAAAATACAAGACTTATATTTTGTTATTTATCAGTGGCTATACATTATTTTATATCTTGTGGCCACTTGACGAGTGGATGGAGCTGATTTTTTGCACAAGGTGATTCTCATGGTGATACCAACCTATTGAATGGGTTGGATGTTGCGTGTACATGACATGTTGAAAATTATTCACTCGGAGGACCGAAGCTTATCATCCAACTGGTTGTATAAACTATAATATTTAAGAGCTTTTTTAGGCCGACGCGGTTGTACAGCTCATGTATATGCCACACATGTGCCATCATGGCATGATCGGTCCAAAATCCAATCCGTCCATTAGAAAGCACCACTTTATTGACGACAGCCCAAGAATCAGGTAGAGCCACTGGTCACGTGACTACTGTTTGAAAAATAAATATACGGCTCTGAAAACTTGGCCGAAGATTTCTAAGCTATCCACCGGTTTCCAATATTGGACCCACGTGCTGATTGGATCAGTTTTTTTTTTTTTTTTTTCGAAAACCATGTATAAGGTCTGACCAACCTGATGGATGGACTAATTCCAGCACCTACTTGCCATGCTGGCACCGTGTGTGGTGTGTGCACTAGGGGCCATTCCTAATCCATCTACAAGATGCGCCAAATCAGCCCAAGACAAAAACAGGAGACGATCGGACCACAGGGAACAGTTGAAATCAAGAGGCCCACCATTGAAACCTTCTGGATACTGTTTGGGTCACACCATGCTCTATATATGCCCAAGGCTGTACACAAACCGGGCTAGCCCGGGTTAACTCGCTCGACTCGGCCCGAAAAAGCTCAACTCGGCCCAACCCAGAACTGAGTTCAGTCCAGGACGGGTCATTTTCTTCAGCTTGAAACTAAGTTCAGGCCAAGTTCGAACAGGTCCCAGTTCGACCCGACCCGACCCGGCCATTTATATATCCTAAATCCTTATCCTAACCACTTGAGACAGAGAAATGAGAGCACTGCTCGACCCATGAACTTGTTGTAAGGTTCGAAACTGACCCGAACTCAGCCCGAACTCGTCCGATTGCTGACCAGGCCGAGTTCGGGCTGGACATGTCGGCTCGGTGACTGGGTAGGGCCAGGTTCGGGCTGGGTTTGGCTTATGATCGGGTCGGGCCGGGTTAAGCCCAGTTCGACTCGGTTTGGCCCGATGTACACCCTCATATATGTCATCTAATCCATTCCATTCAGAAGATGCAACCCCACAGGACGTGGATTGCGTACTACCCCCGCCCGTCCTTAGCTTCGAATGGGCAGGTCAGTGGGCGGGCCCACCGTGATGTATCTGTACATCCAAACCATCAATCCCTTTTCTCATATTATTTTAAGGCATGAACACAAAAATGAGGCATATCCAATGCTCAAGTGTACCACACCAAATAATAAGTTGGTTGCATTAAAATGCACAAAGCATTAAATGTCAGTTGCATTAAATACAAGAGTCATCTATGGTGTGGTCCATTTGATCGTTGGATCTGTCTCATTTTTGTTTTGATGCCTTAAAATAATCTAATAAAAGGGATAGGCCGTTTAGACGTACAGATACATCATAGTGGGCCCACCCACAGAACTGCCCGTTCGAAGCTAGGGACAGGGGTAGTACGCAATCCGCGTCCAACCCCACAAGGATGAATTGACACACTAAAAAATGAGACCAATCAAAAACTCATGTGGGACACAACATGAGGGGGCCCCACATGAAGGATGGATTGGATGTCAAGCACACGTCACGGTGGGCCCACAAGTAGGGGCAAAATAGTACCAAAAGCTCCACTGGTTTTTTTTTTTTTTTTTTGTTAGCTTGTTAGTACACAACATAGTCAGTTCACACTTCACTTTTACCCACCCCCACTAGGGAATCGATGCCATGATGTAGGTGTTGAAACGAGGTATCTTTCACTCAGTCTACCACTTGAGCTATGGATTTGAGTGTTGTATAGCCTTTAAGCTCTCCTTTATGAATATAAACTTCCTTGAGATTAAAAAAAAAAAAAATTTTTAAAAAAAAATAAAAATTGTCAGACATCCATATGATGAAAATGGTAGGTACTTGATGTAGAGTGGGTCACCGATGATTTTATGGGCAAGGACTAGCAAAGGCCTGGTCAAAGGTGAAAGTGATTCAGACCATCAGAATCTTAAAATGAATGTATCTCGGAAATCGAAATGAGTTATCCGACTTGCCATATATGATTTTGTGGTAGGACGATCTACTTTAGCCACCTAACCCTGCTGTACCGGGTTACACACGTCAAATTTGTGAGATTTTATCAGATCGATGGTCGAATTTCCATTTTATTTTGCTTCTTACTATTTATAGTAAATTTTAGTTTAATTATAACTCTTCATCCGTTGGGCTTTACAAGTTGCATCCAACATGAAAAGTGCTTAGAAAAATTAGGAGAATCACATGGTTGATCCAAATAGGACACTTACTATTTTTGGCCGAAAACACATCTCTAAATATGAAGTTTATTATTTATAGTAAGTCATGATTTCTAGGTGTTTTAGTCATAGTTTAATTCCGAAACTTCTTCCAAGGTTTAGTATTCCTATTTAAAGGGTTGTAAACTCATTTATTTCAATTATCAATTAATTTATGAATTTTATAAATTATTTTTATTTTCTTCTTCTTCTCGTGGGTTTGAGGTATCTCTATGAGGAGTCCAAAAAAGCCCTGTGAATTTGAATTCAAAGTAGTTACCCCCGAGGAAGATGTGCTCGGCCTCATCACGTTCATCCCTACATCAATATTGAAAAAACATGAAGTATCTCATAGCATCCACCTGTTTCTAATATTGTGGCCCACATGCTGAGTGGACCAGATTTATTCTTGGGAAACATCTAAAGAGTCAAAATAACCTGATGGGTGGATTGGAATCGCACCATTGTGCCATGCTCGCACACGTGTGCCACGAACTTGATGAGTTTTATTCCATACTCATGAAAGATCTTGTTTACATAACCACATGTAAAAGATATGGAAGTACTTTTTTTAGTGAGGTCCACATGCATGTAACACTACCATACGTGGGGTCCACAATTTCGATCCACTAACTATATGTGAGAAGGTGGGAGCCAATCTTTATGACTTTTGGAAAATGATGATTATAGATTGAATTGAGATACAAAAAATGAAAGTTGGTTAGTTATAGACAGATAAGGATTATAAATAGGAGTTTTTCAGCATTTTCTAGGTTACAATTGGGACCGTTTATAGAGATGGTCCCACATATGCTTTGTTAAGGATGCGGATTTCCTACTTACGCTGCTAGCAGCGACGTATCCACTGGACAGGAAATCAGATTGCGGACTGATCAGTTGGGCCCACCATGAATATATGTAGTTTATATATGCTGTCCATCCATTTCTTAATCTCGTTTCAGCAGTTGAGCCCAAAATTGAAGTATATCCAAAGCTTAAGTTGACCATACAACAGGGAACAGTGGAAATAATGATTTCCACCGTTGAAACCTTCCTAGGACCCACAGTAGTGTTTATTTGTCATCTAACCTGTAAGATCACACAGTAATGGATAAAAAAATATCAGCTTGATCCAAAGCTTTGGTAGACCCCAATAAATTTTCAATGGCAGAAATTCAATTTACATTACTGTTTCCTGTGGTGTGGTCCACATGAGTTTTGGATATTCTTCATTTTTTGGATGAAAACCTAAAACTATCTGGTAAAATGGATGTACCGAGTGGATAAAATACATAAATCAGGGTGAGCTCCACGAAGTTTACTCAGTATGCTTAGCATACCGAGTTAGTATGCAATCTGCTTCCACTAGACAGTGCTTAGTGGCCCACTATGTGATATATGTATTTTATCTATGTCGTCCATTTATTTTTTCCATATTATTTTAGGGCATGGGCTAAAAAATGAGATAGATGTAATCTCAAGGGGACTAGATTGCTAGAAAACAGTGGTGACTAAATGCTCACCATTAAAAACCTCCTGGGCTCATCGTAATGTTTATTTTCTATCTAACCTATTGTTAATTAATCAGCTTTGACTTTTGAATGGGGGAATGAGAGCGGGAGAGACGATTCAAACCACCATGGGAAACAGTACCTCACCGGAATCCTCGGAACCCTTCTCCATATTTCTCTATTTTTGCTGCAAACCTAACCTACGATACAACCTCTGAAGACATCAGCTGGATTTTTTTGGGAGATATGGAAAACTAGTGGATGTATACATCCCGTGGAACAGAGCTCTAAACAAATCTAGGGGATTCGCGTTCATCCGTTTTCGCTATGAGCAAGATGCATACAACGTAATCGGCTGCTTACACGATTGACGGTTTGATGGTAGAATGGTAACCGTCACTTGGCTGAAGACCAAAACACGGAACCCACCACAAGTGCAGCATTCTCGGGAGAACTAGCAATCAGAGGCCGATCATCGTAAGTCATACTCCCAAACCGTCAGACAAAACCCTCCGATTCAAAAGGTCCCATTTTCGCCCCATCAGCATCCCCCATCCGAGGAACCCCTCATCCCAAAAGGCCTTCAGATTCCAACGGACGCTCGTCTGATTCATCGGCTCAAAACATCTGTGTCGTTAGCCCTGATAGTAACAGCAGATGGTGAAACTGTTTCGATTCTCCATCTTATTGATGAGTTTAAAAAATCGAGCATTGGGCGTTTACAGGTAGATTTTACAAGAATTTCCCCTTCTCAGTTCCTGTTGAAATTCCATACGACGGAGGATATGGCCCTTTTTGCTTCTAATCTCAACTTGCACAACAAGATGCACCTCCTAAATGTTCAAGAGTGGTCTCCATCTTCATCCGGTTTGATCTAGGGTACCCGGATTAGGTTGATTGGTATCCCTCCTCATGCTTGGCACCCGGAGGTGATAGAAGATCTAGCAAATAACTTTGGTGAGACCCTGAAAATTGACTCCATATCCGCTCAGGCCATCTTCTAAAGCTTTGTCAGAGTTCGGATAAAACTTTCCCCTCAGATCAGCTTTCAACATACTAGGCATCTGATGGTTGATGGGATCGCCTACCCGATCTTCAATATCCTTAAGGACAGTAGATTCAATGCCAAGAAGCCAACTCCTACTTCGCTAAAGCCTCCCCAACCTATGGCAACAAAAGATTGGGTTCTTCAAACATTTCACCCCCAGTGCCAAACCCCTCCATCACCCTCTCCACCTGTTCGAAAAAATGCCCAAACTGCTCCAACCCCTCCCGACACTTCTCCTATTCGAGGAAATGTCTCTACCTCTCTAGCTGCACTAAACATGCTCCCCCTCATTCCCGTCCATCCCGCCACTGGTTAAAACTTTCCCACCCCTCCAGCATCTGTCGAGGTGGCCCAAGAGATGCTCCCTCATTCATCTGCCAAGGTCAATATCCCATCCCTCCTTATAGACTACCCCCTTCCAACAGCTGAGTCCCAGGATATCCCTCAGTCTATGCCCCCTCAACCCATCCTGTATATATGCCGAATCTGCAGGCTATCCTCCCTTTCCTCCAGTCCTCTCCCCAAACCTCCCCCCCTTCCTCAGCTCGCTCATCCCTCAGATACTGGTGATACCTCTTCCCTTAGCCCTACCCTCCCACCACCCTCAGCCCTGCTCAACCTCAAAGACCTTCTGCCTCAACAGACATACATGTCATGGCTGAGTCACAACCTCAACAGGATTCTCAACCCTCCCCGAAAAGTGGTAGACAAGGAAGGCAGGATTCTACGCATACTCAGCAACACCATATTCAAGATATGAATATTACTCCCCCTCGGATCCAGAGAAAGGACTCTCTCACACCTTCATTCCTCCATGACAGGCACAGGAGCCTCCCCGCTCTTTCTCCAACAGCAAGAAACAGGTTCCCAAATTGATCATCAAGTTGCAGCAATAGAGACTGGTCTAAAAGAGCTTAGACAATGGAGACAGGAAATCAATATGTCCCCAGCTAAGGGAATGGAGGACATCTTAGTCGACCTTTCCCCTTATTTCAATCAAGAGAGTCAAAAGGAGTATCAGCGAGAAGGTCCAATCATTTCAGACGAAGCAGAACAAGAACTTCAACTAGCGATTGCTCGATCCATTTAGAAGGAAAATCCAGTAGCATCTAAGCAAAAAATCAAGAAGAAATGTTCCAAATTCAAAGCAGACAATCACTATTCCAGTGTATGGTACAACAGACTTCGAAAATTAAAGAGACGGACAGTGAATACAGGATGTGTGACTGATAGATAATATCATTATATGGAATGCGCACGGGGTAGGTAATGCTCCCACGATCCGATCGCTTAAAAAGCTAGTAAAAAAGTTCAATCCTCAAGTGGTGGCAATCATTGAACCAATGATCAGGGAAGACAGGAGAGTGGTGTAAGACCTGTATTCTAACCCGTACTGTTCCGTAGGCTTCCGCGGTCATCCCGGTCGAATTCTGGTGACCCGTGATCGTTTATCGGCGTTTGCGCGCGACCTTGAGAAGTATCCCATATATCTGAGTCGGCTCGACCCAAGACTTGTACCAGTGCTACCGCGCCGTCGCCACGGTTCCTATATCGCGTCTCGTGTACCGGTGTGATACCCACGCCAGGAGTTGTAAGCTTGAGAATAAATCGAGGAAACACTGCGGGCAACGTGTGTACCGTTTCCAAGAAGATTCTTGGTTGAGAAAATGAAATCTCTACCCATACCCTCCTCTTTCCACCAAGTCAACCAATACCTTACCTCTCCCATGCTTTTCATGCCAACAAGGCAATGCTCTACCCATACCCCATCTCATCTCATGCCCAAAAAGTTAATTACCTCCATCCCTCACCCATACACTCCATGTCATCCATCCTTACAGCTCTCATCACTCTTTCATTTCTCTCTTCACCCCATTCAAGCAACTCCCAAGTGAGCCAACGTCCATGGCTTCCAAAGAGATTAGAGAGCCATGTGTGGCCCACCTTCTACCCCTCTCATCTCACATCTCCACCCTTGGATCGTCATCTCCACCATTGAAAGAGCACTTTTGGAGCATTGAGAGGCTATAAGCGGAAGAAGGAAGAGGAGATCGAAGGTGGGTGTTTTATAGGCTTAGAATTTGTTTATTTTTGATGGACCAAGTGGGTGCCTTTTTATATGTTGATTTTGTGATTTGAGGGCCCACATATGTGGGACCCATCTTGATGTATGCAGGTGGGGAGGGCCCATAGTGACGGGTCCCTCCCCTCTCACGACCGTCTCTCTCTCTCTTTCTTACCCTCTCCCTTTTGATGTGTGACCCACCATGATTTTTACCCGCACTGTCCCATTTGTGGGGACCACCTCGCTGACATCCAGGGCAGTGGCCCACTGCGATGATGTTATCCATGCTGCCCGTTCAGCAGGGCACCCTGCTGGCTGTCCAGCAGCAGACCACCTGGATGAAGGGAAATACATACATCAGCTTTATCGGCCAGCTGGCGATGTATGTGTTCTTACACCCACGCCGTCCAATCGTCCAGCTAAGGACGTGGACCCCACCACTCTATCCATCAGATCCTCACCGTCCAGTCTGTTGGACGGTGGGAGCAACCCCGATGTATGTGTCTTATTTCCACCCCGTCTATCTGTTTAGGGTACGGGCCACCCACACGTGTGGCACGTGTGGGGTGGGACCCACCTTGCTGTCTTTACTACCCACGGAATCCGGGTCATCCAGACCGTCCGTTAGACGGACGTCCAACCTCCTGGACGATGGCCGCAGGACACCTTTTTTTTCAAATATAATATTATATTATATTTTATATATATGAGTGTGTATATATATAGAATATTAATATAAATGATATTATATGGTGGGCCCTACGTGGGACCCACCGTGATATATGTGCTTTAGCATGATGTAACAGCAGCCATGGGACCCACGTGTGTGGACTCCACGTGATGTAGGCGTTGCATCAACGCTGTCCAACTGTTTCATCCACGCTCGTCCATCCATTTTGCTGGTGCGTCCCACACGTGTGGACCCACCTGCCACGTGGGACCCACCTTGATGTAAGTATTTTACATCCATACCGTCCAAACGTTTGGGACGTGGAGCCCACCATACAGTATGGATTTCATCTGCACCGTCCGTGCAAGGCCACCGTGATGTACCTGTTAATCCTGCCGACCATGCATTTGTGGCCGTGAGGGCCCACCCCACACATGTTGCACGTGTGGGAATGGGCGCACCTTGTGTATATGTATTTTAAACGTCCAGGCCATCCGTTCCTCTCTGGACGTTGGATGCTGGATGCATCACATGTTTATATATATATATATATATATATATATATATATATATATATATATATATATATATATATACATATATATAATCTTATAATATAATATAATGTATATTATAATACTATATTATGATGGCCCCACGTGGGACCCACCTAAATCAGAAGCGGATTGGCTGGATTACTTCTTACCAGCTGCAACATGGCATTTACATCTACACCATCTATTGATGGTGGGACCCACCGCAGTAGTATGTGTTTCATCTGCACCGTCCATTTGGACGGTGCCTTGTTCAGCGGCCTCACCACGATGGATAATTTCCATCCAAATCGTCCATCCATGTAACTGGGATGGGCAGGATCCTTGAGTACCCACCTTGTACGTATTATCAGCGCCGTCCGTCTGTGATGTGGACCACACAGTGATGTATCTGTTTTATCTACGCCGTCCAACAGATATGGGGCCCATGTGATGCATGTGCTTTATCCGCACGGTCTAGATATGTGGGACGGTGCTGGACCTCATTGATGTAAGTGTTGCAACTTCACTGTCCACATGGACTGGACGTGGGACCACCAATGATGTTTGTGACTGTCCATTGAACACCGGGACCCACCGAAATGTATGTGGTTTATGCATACGGCCCATGAGGCCTACCTTGATGTATGTTTTATATTCACGCTGGCCATTCTTGGTAGGGCCCGTTTGATGATGCATGACGCCCACCATACATAAATGAGGGCCGTTGGCCCCATTGCTTCGTAAGGCCCTATGTGATGTAATTGAGGCCCATTAATGTGGCCCAGTTGCTATATTTGAGGCCCATGGGTCATGGCCCACTGAGGTGTATTAATGGCCCATGTGTAGGGCCCACCTGTTATGTACATTAGACCCATGTGCAGGGCCCACCTGTTGTGTATTTATGGTTTTTTTTTGGCGTGGCCCATTGCGATGTGTATGGTGATGTATAAGAGGCCTATGAATGAGCTCCCCTGTGATGTATAATTGAGGCCCACTTGCGATCTATTCAGTCTCATGGGTTGTGGCCCATTGTGACGTGTATTAGGCCCTTTGTGCGAGGCCATGGGCCCACTATATGTTTGGCCCTATGAGGGCCAATCTTTGGGAGCAATGTTGGTTGAATGTCCACATTGATGGGGGATGATGGTTAAATGTCCACATTGTGACCTTTCCTTATGCCGATTCCGATTGGCGTGATCGATTTGCCGATTCTGATTATTGATCGATCCTGATTGTCGTGACCGATTGCCGATCTCGATTTACCGATTCTGATTATGGATCGATCGATTTTGATTATCGTGACCGATTGCCTATCCCGATCGACGTGACTGATTTACTGGCTTTAATTACTGATCGATCGATTCTGATTATCGTGACCGATTGCCTACCCCGATCGTCGTGACCGATTTACCAACTCTAATTATTGATCGATCGATTCTGATTATCGTGACCGATTGCCAATCCCGATTGACGTGACTGATTTGTCGATTCTGATTATCGATCGATTCTAATTGTCGTGGCCAATTGCCGATTCCGCTTGACATGACCGATTTGCTGATTCTGATTCTAGGCCAATTTCGATTGTTGAGGCCGAGTATCGAAGCCGATTCCAAGTGTTAATTTTGATTGTTGAGGCCGAGGCCGATTGTCGAGACCTATATAATGTACATACGACCCGTAGTTGGGGCCCATTGTGATCAATTCATGGTTTATGGGCAAGGCCCATTGTGATATGTATTAGGCACATAATGCATGACCCATTTGACGTATTCGAGACCCATGTGTAGGGCCCACATGTCATGTATTTGAGGCCCATGAGCAGAGCCCACCTGTTGTGTATATGTGGCCCTTGAGTAAGGCCCATTGTGTTGTATATTAGGCCCTTTGTGCGAGGCCATGGGCCCACTATATGTTTGGCCCTATGAGGGCCAATCCTTGGGAGCAATGTTGGTTAAATGTCCACATTATAAAGGTTGATTGTTGATGATGGTTATTGGTACTGATTATGAGTATGTGACAGCATAACATCATGATACATGTCCATACACATCATCTGCATGTTCGTTATGAGACGTGGTTGATCATTGCATATGTTATTGAGCATGTTGTTATTCCTAATAGGCAGAGGTTATCTCACATGAGCGCATGGTATGCGCTGGATTGATGCATGACTGGATTGTATGTTTTATGCATCTTGTATTATGATTACTGTACGCCCTAGCGACATCATGGTCGTAGGCTCCACAGGCATATTGTGGATGGCCAGAGGGGATACCAGAAATGTTTGGTTCTAGCATACGGGCGCCATAGATGTCCCTGGGTGAAAATCCCTAAACCTCCATGGCCAGGAGACGCCCCAACGTCGAGACTGAGTGGATACATAGCGCCTGAGTGCCGAATACCAGGAGGTCACGTCTCCCACTATGTCGTGGTCGGTTGGGAGGGAGTGTGGCCTTACCCGCCAGAGCGTAGGGGGCATTGCTAGGCTGAGTCTGACCAGCTCGAGGAATGGGTCCGCTATCGACGTGCCGGATAGGTATTGGTAGACTATTGGCCAAGCGGATAGTGAGGTTTCTTACGCTCACTTGGACTATTGGAGTGTACTAAACCCCGGTGATGATCCCAGAGAGGAACCATACTGATATGTGGACTTATTGAGCGGGAGTTGTATACTCATTCATTCATTCACTATCCACTAGGGCTGGTGGTGCGCAACTATTTGTTACGTGTACCTTCGTAATGGCCAAAATTTCGGTTGGGCACGCGACTAAACTGAGATCAGGAGTTTACCACATTGAGTTTGACTATCTAAATTTAGGTATAAGACTGGTTTAGATAGAAGTCCCTTGTGATAGGCCCCATAGCCTGCGATACTACGTTCTATCATCTCGACTTTACACTCCAACATAGTCATTTCATTCGCACTGCATATTACATTACATCCACAGCATATGGCATTTTGGGTTACTGTGTTTCTGCATTTATATGGTCTAGATACGATTGACACTATTCGTGGACTCATCAGGAATTACATATTGCATCACATTCTCGACATTTGATATTTGGCTCTTTATGACTTCTCATTTGCATAGCTGCTTTATATTGCGTATTCTGATATTGATTGACTCATGAACTTGTCCGTATTTCTGCTTACTCTGTTATCGTATAATTTATGATCTTGTCAGTATTTCTGTTTACTCTGATAATTCCTGTTCTTGTCAGTATTTCTGCTTACTCTGGTAATTCATGATCTTGTTAGTAATTCTACTTATTTTGATATTGTACGATTTATGGATTACCAGTATTTTCAGTACCGTATGATGATGGCATTGTATTGAATACTTGACACTTACCTTGTGCACACACTTACACCACCCTCTAAGCTTTCTATAAGCTTATGTACGATAGATGCGTGCAGGTGATGTTAGGTTGCAACAGTGTTGAGCTTGGAGCTTGTAGCGGTCTTCTGGAGCTTGATTTTCGATTTATGTATTTCTCTCTCAGTATTGTAATCAAATGATTATATTAGTGGATATGTGATGATGATGTTGCCTTTGTAATATGGGTATACTTGTGGTTATGCTTATTACGAGTTAAATGTACACATAAAAAAAAAATCCTCCTTGTAGGATCCCAGGATCGGAATCTGGCATATGGACGCTCGGAGTCGAGAATGGGGTACTATGGAGGCTGTCGGCACCGGATTCGGCGATCGGGATTCCTGTGAATCCGGTTTCTGGGTTTGGGGCGTGACAAGTGGCTACAGGTCTGAAGATAGGATTTCACTCCTCCACCTCCAACAACGATTTCGGAGGGAAGATTTGAATTTTCTATGAAAACTAACTAAACATCTCTGTGTTTTCTGCTTCAAATCAAATGATCACCTTAAAGGCATCTTGGTCCCCCACATCAGATCTAATTTATCTCTCAGTTGTTTATGCTTATTGTTGTAAAATCCAGCGAAGAAGTCCGTGGTGCGATCTGGCCTCTCTCAGCAGATCCATCCAAGGCCCATGGGCTTTAACAGGGGATTTCAATGCGGTTATTCAAATGGAAGAGAGAAGGGGTATCCGACTCCCAGATTGTTCGAGTATGGATGAATTTGCAGATGCTATCCAAACAGCTGGTCTACTTGATGCAGGTTATGTGGGTAATTGCTTTACCTGGTGTAATATCAGGAGGGGAATGCTCGGGTGTGGGCAAGGCTTGATAGAGTTCTCATGAATAGTAGGTGGGCTACCTATTTCCCCCTCTTCCGCGTGGAACAACTTCCTCGAATCAGGTCCGATCATGCTCCTCTCCAGCTAGCCTTCCCTTCGTATATGCAATCCAGAGCGAAACCTTTCAGGCTCCTTAGAATGTGGACGATCCATGATTCATTCCAGATGGTGATTAAAAAGGCTTAGGAAGGTGCTTATGCTGCTAATCCATTGATCAACATCTATCTCAAGCTAAAAAAGATAAAACAATTGTTGAAAGTATGGAACAAAGAGCAATTTGGGAATATATTCCACCAGATCCAAAAGGCTGAAGAGGAGCTAGAAATTCTTGACAACAAGATGCAGATGGACCCGTCAGACGATCTTATCCATCAAAGCATTCAACAAAAAACCAACCTAGAACAACTGGAGCTAAAGGAAGAAATATTTTGGAAGCAAAAAATCAAGAATCTCTTGGCTCGAAGAAAGTGATAAGAACACGACCTTTTTTCATACGATGGCGACTGAAAAGATAAGAAGATCAACTATCCAATCGATTTTAGTTGAAGATAGTTCTCTCATTACTGACCCGGAGGAAATTAAAGCGGCAGCAGTCTCTTATTTCCAACGTCTATTTTAAGAGGGGGAAGTCTCCTTCTCAGCAGATTTTGTTCAACACCTCCCGTGGCGCCTACAACAACAAGATAATGAGCATTTGGTTTGTCCGCCCTCTAAGGAGGAAGTCTTCTCAGCAGTCCAATACATCTCAAGGGGTGGAGCAGCAGGCCTGGACGGATTTGCAGCATCTATCTTCACTTCCTGCTGGAATATCATTGGTGAGGATGTCCATAAAGCTACGCTTACCTTTTTTTCCGGGACGCCGCTTCCTCGAGCCTTCAAAACAACCCTGATATGTCTCATCCCTAAATCTTTGTCGGCTACTAAATTTTTGGAATTCAAGCCCATAAGCCTATGTAATGTTTTATACAAAATCTTTGCAAAGATAGTTTCTAACCGCCTGAGCTATCTTTTGCCAAAGTTGATTTCACAAGAGCAAGGAGCGTTCGTTAAAGGGAGGTATATCGCAGAAAATATCACTCTTGCCCAGGAAGCAATGAGAGAGTTAAACAGGAAAGTCAGGGGAGGAAATCTAATCCTTAAGCTGGATCTTAAAAAGGCCAGGACAGGGTGCACTGGGCATTCCTTAAAAAAGCCATTTTCAAATTTGGCTTCAATGAAAGAAGTGTGCTTCTCCTAGAGGCCTGTTGGGTGGATAATTAGTTCTCCATTCTCATCAATGGAGAAGTGATCGAATTTTTCAAGGCATTTAAAGGTCTCCATCAAGGAGACCCTCTCTCCCCGGCTCTCTTCATCATAGCAATGGAGGCTTTCTCAACAAATCTGTCAATGTTGTTTGTTGTAGACCACTGCCTACCATTCAAATTCCCTCAAGGTAGCCCCACCTTGACTCATCTCCTCTATGCGGACGACATGTTGGTCTTCAATGCCAGCAGATCCTCTCTTAGAGCGATGAAAGATTTCCTGCTCATATTTCAAGCTGCAACAGGTCAAAAAATTAACTCCTGCAAGAGCAGCTTTATTGCTCCATCAAATTGGACTACGACAAATATCAGAAACACAAAAGAAGTGCTGGGCTTTGGTAGAGCTAGAGTCGGTATGCAGTATTTGGGGGCCCCACTTATTATAGGGAAAACAAAATCGTCTGACTTTCAACCATTACTTCTCAAGGTCAGCAATAGAATTTCGGGATGGGTGGCCAGACTTATATCTCAGGCTGGAAGAGCGACATTGATCCATCATGTCCTTGGGAGTTATCCAATCCATATCATGGCAACCTTACACATTCCTTCTCAGGTGATCCATACTCTGGAAAGAAAGTTTGCCGATTTTTTTTTGGGCTGAGCCAATGGAAAAAAGAAGTTCCATTGGATTGCATGGCAGAAAGCATTCAGACCAAAAGAGGAGGGGGGTCTGGGTATCCGAAATCTTAGGGAGGTCTTAAACGCCCTCCATATGAAGCTTGCTTGGAATGTCAAACATGGAAGAAACCGAGGGCCGTGGGTCAATCTAATGCATATCAAGCATGCTAGGGATTTGCAGGAGGCCCAAGATGCGCCACCCCACCAGAAATCCTCTCCAATTTGGAAGAAAATCAGAGCTTTCTTCCCTATTATTTAAGAACACACCCATTGGACAGTGGGCCGTGGTGAAGCGAACATTTGGACAGTTAACTGGTGTGGTATGGGCCCGTTGATGCAATTTATAGAAAGAAAAATCCCCCTGGAATTACAAAATTTGCAGGTTGAAGACTTCCTCGGCAGATCAGGTCCTTTACCTCCTTCAAGGGTTTTTGAATTCCTTCCCCAGCATATTATAGATGAAATTTTCACGAGAAGTTTTGCTATCTCGGATGAACCAGCAATTTTTGTTTGGCCTCAACATCCGTCTGGCGAGTTTACTCTTAAATAAGCGTGGAAGCTTATCAGAGGATATTCTAACACCGTAACATGGGGGGCATGGATCCGGATCAAGAAGTTGCCCCCAAAAATTTCGGTATTTGTGTGGAGGCTGTTACAAAACGTCATCCCCATCGACAGTCGGATCCAATCTAAAGGCATTTCTCTGGCATCAAGCTGTCGCTACTGTCATCAGGACAATCCTCCCCAGCCGGACAGAGAGTCAATCAATCACCTCTTTCTAAAGGGCCGTTAGGCGATCCAAATTTGGTCATACTTTGCAAGACTCTATGGCATCTCCTCGTCCCCTGCGACCTCTGTCTTTGGTAGAATCATTCAGTGGAGAAATGCGGACGCGCCGGGTTCCGCCCCTCAGCATATCAGATCCTCCCTTCCCATGCTTATTCTCTAGGAACTGTGGCGAGCTAGAAATGAAGCAACATTCGGAGGTAAGGCCATAAGCGTCCGACTCTCCATGGGACGGATCAAATGGTGGGCTTCCCAGACTATCTAAAACTTTCACCGGCTGACCCAATCTTCTGATAGGCACAGAGCCATCTCAGTCACCCCTGCTCCCAGGTATCTCAAGTCAGATTCCCTCCTAATCAAATGGATGCAACCCACCCCGGGCTGGGTTAAATTAAATGTTGATGGATCCTCGAGGGGGAACCCCAGTATATCAGGCGGTGGCAGTGTTTGCAGAAAGGATGATGGATCATTTATCTTTGCGTTCTCAGTAGGGAATGGATTCAGATCGAATAACCTTACAGAACTTCGTGCCATCTATGACGGTATGGCCTTATGTTAGTCGAAAGGGCTGAACAAAATTATGGTTGAAACGGACTCAAAGCTGGCTATAAACATTCTACTGGGGGATACAAGATGCCCATGGCATTAGAAACTGTGGATAGACAGAATCAACACTTTGAAGCAGTCCAGTTCTTTCCTCTTCAACCACATTTTTTGAGAAGGAAATGGCCCGGCTGACGGTTTGGCAAGAACAAGGAGCAGGTCCCAGACGTCGTCCATCCATGATAATTTAGCTTCGCTCCCCAAGCAGATTAGGGGCCTGATTTTTCTTGATAAGGTTGGGCTTGGGGTGATCCGTACAGCTGTTTAGAAAGCTTTTCCCCTATCCCTTTCTTCTTTTTCTTCTCCTTGGTCTAGTGTACAGATAATATCTTACGATAGGTCTCCCGCCCCTTTTTGCTTCTGGTTGACCTGAAAGCTTTAGGTTGTACATCCAGTTTCCTTTTGATATATAATATATATGCTTTCCAAAAAAAAAAAAAAACCCTATTGTTAATTAGGTCACATGGACTAAGATGAAGGCAAAACAAAAATATCAGCTTCATCCAAAACTTTTGTGGTCCCAAGAAGTTTTTAATAGTGGGCATTCAATCACCATTATTTCCTTTGGTGTGGTCCAAATGAGATCTCAATCTACTTCATTTTTTGATTCATGCTTTCAAATATCTAGAAACATGGATGGACAACGTGGATAAAACACATATATCATGGTGGGCCTACAAAGCACCAACCCACATCCTTTTGTTAAAAATTGAGATTAGGGAAAAAAATATTTTAAAAATAGTAATCTAAGATTTACATAACACATGCACTCATTGATCACACTAACACCATCTACTAACAAGAATACTTTTGTACAGACAAGATAATTACTTATGTATGCTACTCATACACAAATGCATATTAAGAAACTCAAATGAGATACTAACATGACCCTTTAGTCACACAAAAGAGGGGGTATTTAGTCAATTAAAAATTCTGAAAATTACATCCTTAAATAATACATGTTTTAAAAGTTATTTATAAGACTTTGAATAGTGGTTTACTATAGATGAGGACATTTGTTCATTTCACCTCCAAAAGTACTTTTGATAATTTACATTAGTTCGGGCTTTATATGGTAAAACTCCATTATATTTTTAGGGTTTTCTGGATGTCACACCTCGTAATTCAGATATAGAGTGTCCACCCTCAGACCCGAGTAATGGTCCATGACTCGTACACTAAGTGTATATATGCATTCACCATATAGTTGCTTAGAGGCGTAATTTAATGTATTCTGTATCCACATCAAATTTACACTTAAATACCCATTCAATCACATACTTTACATTTTCACAACCATTGCATTCTCAACCACAAAATAAAATCTGAAACTTAATTGTAACGACCATGATTTTTCAAACCATATGAGAAGCAGATTCACAAAATTAATAATTTAACTTTTCTGGTTATTAATAAAATCGAGCATTTAACCTAATTGGAAGGGGTGCTCTTATGGAAAGGATAGGTTAGTGGATGATCTGTGAGGAAGTTTTGATGAAAGAGATTAGTTTTAAACGTGATATCGTACTTTGGGATAATCAATGTTGAGAAATCCAGTCGTATCAATTTAGGAATAGTCGAATCAATGGACCATTAAGCCAAATTAAGTTAAGACCTCGAGTCCTAGGGTGATCAAATGGAGAGATTTCTCACAATGATTTACGAATAGTGTTGATGAAGTTAAACTATGCTGAAAATAATTTTTAACCAATAATTGTAGATCCCAGATATTTCAGATCCGAGCAATCCTTTGGTTATTCTAAATTGGACGATAAAAAAAAACGATTAGATTAGTTGGACCGAATCCAAGAATTGATTGAATTCACAAAAGCAAAGAGTTACAAGAGAAACCTTAATATTTTCAGAAAATCGGATTATATAATAGAACCTAGTAAACTTCAATCGATCGATCGAAGCGGATGTTTGATTGATTGAACGTGTCAATTTTTGTCCAGCAACCCAAGTTGAAAAATCATACAGTGGTTTGATTAATCGAAGTCAAAGTTTGATCGATCAAAGGTCTCCTTGAGCGATCTCGATCGATCAAGGGTACCGATCAAGAATGACTAATGCTATCTACATTACTTCTAATCCATTTTTTTCATGAAAAGATAAAACACATTGAGGTGGATCGTCACTTTATTCATGAAAAGTTTCAAGCATTATTTCTCTTCTACATGTTGCTTCTTTAGATCAAATTGTGGATATTTCCACGAAGAGCCTAACGATCACCTGACATACTTTTTCAGTTCACAAACTATTGTTGGTTAATCCACCACATCAGTTTGAGGGGGTGATAACAGATCATTATCTAGATTTTCTTCCATATATATAGATTTTATTTTCTTCCATGTATAGTATTTCTTTCCATGTGTATAAGATGAATATATCTATAAAATCCAATTGGAGGTTAAATCAATACATAAGAAATGCATGAGAATTATTCACTTTACCTTGTTTTGTCAAGTATAAGGGCAAGTGTATATTTTATTAAACTAAATTAGAATGTAGTGTAATCCACTTGCTTTAAAATCCTGAGCATACTCGGCAATGGTGGATGGACACTCAGACCTCTAAAGAGGCTTGGCCCCCGTGGGAGAATATATTATGGAAGCATATTTGTTGCCCCTGGTATTCAAATACTTGATTCCACTTTGATACCATGTTAAATAACAACTTGCTTTAAAAGCTCGAGTTATTATAGGATAGTGTATCAATGTATATTAATGGACTTTAACACTTGTGGACCTGCATGATAGTGAGGCGGTCGTGCGATGATCATGGTTTGGCTAGCAAGTTATGGCCTAGAAAATCACTAAAGATTTAGAGAGTGGGGTCCAATGATGAGGTTATGCATAAAATGAAACTAATCTAACTTATTACAACGATGTATTGAACAAAAGTGAAAAGACAAACTAAGCCACACCAATCAATCTAAACTTGTTACAACATGGCACCACATAAAAGTGGAGAAGTTAAAGGCTACGCTAAAATAAATGTCTATGGTAGATGAAAAGATTTGATAAGCAACTTTGAGCTACATAAGAGGTTTGTTTGATTGGATTGACAAGTGCCCATAACTCTTTATTGCATGCCTCTTTTATTGACATGAGTTAGGCGGTGGCATGTCGCATGGTCCCCTGGCTTTCGGTATATATGATTCAATTGGTTAGCAGTTTTGGCTTGATACGCTTTTATTTTGAGAAGAAGTTAGCCACCCATTGTATTATCGTGTATACTTATATTTCAGTTTCTAGATAGCTCTCTTCGTGGTGCACTGTTTAGGGGTCTACGGTTATACGTGACCAATTAAGTTTGCCTGGGTATCATTGGATATCAATATCATTGCCTTAACATTATATGTCGAGTTATATGGGCGTTTTGCGTATGTGCACTAGTAGAATGATCACCTCTAGGGTCTCTAGGCTTTCGGTCGTATATACTCTTTAGGTGCAATGGCATTCTTGATATGGCATGTGTCTTTGGTAGAGGTGTGTCTTGGATTCTTACGCTCTTTCTTCTACACTCACGAGTAGGGGTGTACACGAACCGAGCTAGCTCGGTTAGCTTGCTCGACTCCACTAGAAAAAGCTTGATTTGACTCGGATCGAAGCTGAGTTTGAGCCGAGTTAAGCCGATTTTTTGAGCTCGAAAATGAGTTCGAGCAAGCCCCAACTCGACTCGACTCAGATCGAATCCAGCTCGAATCGAACTCGGATTGAACTAGTTCGATGACTCGGTTACTTTGCCATTGATGTTGCTCACCAACTGTTTGATAAAATGACTCAACGAAATGTGGCTGGTAGCAAGGAAGGTTTGGTTGGTGGCAAGGAAGGTTTGGCCAGTTGCAAGGTGGCAAGGAAGGTTTGACTGGTGGCAAGGTGGCAAGGAAGGTATGTACATGAAACAAATACCTTTTTTCTCATTTTTTTTTTTAATTTTTTTTTTTTTAAATGTTACATAGAAGGTGTTTGAGAAAATACATAGAAAACCATTGCCTCTATTTGTAAAATAGTGGGATTTTGAAGTTGCAGTTCAGGTGTTTGTGGAAATGCCTCAATGGTGAACTCAGCTCAATCTTGGCTCAAACTTGGCCTGAGATGGCCTGATCTGCTAACCGAACCGAACCGAGTTGGCCAGTCAGGCTCGAGGATTGAGTCGAACCGAGTTCGAGCTGAGGTCAGCCACTGTTCGAGCTGAGTCGAGCTGAGGCCAGCTCGACTCACTTTGACTTGATATACACCCCTACTCATGAGTACCTTTTCTAGCTTCAATACAAATATGCTAACATATGCCGCCATCTTATTTACCAGAGCTATCCATGCAGGCCAAGTATAAACAGTACCATTTAACTTGCTCATAAGCTAATTCTCACCATGAAAACATCATCCTAATCCAAAACTTTATCCATCCAATCTCACCTTTTCCTCCAGTGTGGCTTACTTGAGTTTTGAATTACCTCATTTTTTTGTCTCACATCTTAAAATAATGGACGGATTGGAGGTCGCGTTGACATTAGGATGGACCCGACACAGCTTTGAGTTAAAAGGGCTTCCGCGAAGGCCCATTGCATGCAAATTTTTTTTTTTTACACACGCGCACACACACAACCACACACTCATGCCGTATTGGGATTTCACCACCAATGGGTACTTGAGCCCTTGACCAGGTGTTGAAACTCCTGAGAGTCCACCGCTGGAGCAAGAGCAAGGACCACAACCAGAAAAAGTAGAAAGGGGAATGTCTACCATTGACAACTTTATGTGTCTACTTTATTTTATTTTATTTTATTTTTTTTAAAAAAATTTAATAGCTCGTTAGTACACGTCACTATCAGCTCACGCTTCACTATTAGCGACCCTCACTGGGGACCAACACCACGACGTCAGTGTTGAAACGAGGCATCTTTCACTCATTCTACCACTTGAGTTATGGATACCTTATTTTTTTATGTTACATCCAAACCGTTCACAATGTCATTCTCACTTAAGATGAACCGAAAGAGATAAAAAAATATTGGCATAATACAAAATTCTTGCGGCCCTACCAGTGTTTCAATGGTGGGCGTTTAATCCAATGTTTACTGCTCTGTGGCCTACTTGAGTTTTGAATGCGCCTCATTTTCAGTCTCATGTACTAAAATGGGCTGGAAAAATGGACGGACGGAGTGGATTTCTCACAAACATCATAGTAGGACCCACCTAGCTTCCGATTGCTCGTGGGGTTAGCGTGGCCGGCAATGCGCGTCCGGCTCCGCGTAACAGGGGTGCCACGCAACTGGCGTCCATTTCATCATCATTCACGGGATTATTCATTTTGGACGACTATACGTGGACAGCTAATTCCATACGCTTTCCGACGAGGCCGAATATGCCAACATCCCAGCCGTCCAACAGGTTGGTGACACCGTATACATGCCGCTTTAAGAATCGGCCCAATCACAACCAATCAGGAGGGCCATAATGTAAGAAACAAATGGACGGTCCGAACATTGTGGGGCCAGTGATGAGTAGAGGGACCCGATCATTGGCCAAGGAATGTACGTGGTGGGACCCACCTGACAAGAAGCGTGGACATCGTGCAGAGTTAGCACATGTGGTGACAAGTAGAAGGGTTGACGATCTATACTGGTGACGAGTTATCTCTTTTTCGTGCTGCAATGGATAAGAAGAAACGTGAGAAATTCTGCAGCAGATCTGGGACAGGAAAGTCCTGCACGATGACAGAAGTTCCCATACATACGTAGAAGTATGTTAGTCTCACATGCACCTTTTCTCGTGCCAACCTGGCATTTGAGTGGGACATATAACCGTTGGATGAGGTGGGCCTGCTGTCCAGAATGACCTATCTCAAAATTAGGCTTGTCAGATGGACGGTTACAACCACATTGCAACTGCCAGATTCAAGGTGTGTATATATATCCTGTCTGATTAGTAGACCAGAATGATTTTTGTGCCAGGTAATCTCCATTGCGGGGTCTATTAATCTCCATTGCGGGGTCTATCTTACGCACGGGGCAGATTTTTCACACACTTATCAGGTTGGTGCATGTGGACTGTAGAGGTGCGCGTGGGACTCGCAAATCTCAACATGCTTTTCGATTTTTATAATCTACGGACAAGATATCATGCGTCACCGGATGAGATTGCGTATCGATCCTTTCCCTGCGTTTTCGGGTCTCTTTCTAGTTAGTTAGTTAGGGAATGATTCTGGGTTTGACCCGACACACTGAAGCAACGGTCATTGAGTCCTCAATCCGAATTGTGGGGTCCACATGCGCCTTTTGTTGACTTTCTAGGAAACGGATTGGCTACTCCCCCTGCCACCAGCCATTGGCTGGTGGTCGGTACTCTGTGGGCCCCACCATGATGTATGTGTTTCATCCATGCCGTCCATATGTTTTTCTAGATCATTTTATAGCATGAGACCAAAAATGAGGTATATACCATATCAAGTGAACCACATTACAGGAAACAATGTTGAATGAACATTGACCATTAAAAAAATTTCGAGGGCCATAAAAGTTTTGGATCAAGCTGATATTTGTTTTTTTCCTTCATCTGAGTATGTATGACCAAATCAACAGATTGGATGTCAAATAAACATTATAGTGGCCTTAGGAGGATTTTAATGGTAGATATCCAATCCTGTTGTTTTCCTTTGGTGTGGTCCACCTGAGACTTATATCCCTCTCATTTTCGAAATCAAGCACTAAAATGATATGTAAAAATTGATGAAAGACATACATTATGGTGGGCCAAAGAGCGCCGACCACTAGCCACGGGCTGGTGTGGATTGGCTACTCCCCATTCTACCAGCCCGTGGCGGGTGGCCGGTGCTCTTTAGGCCCACCATGATGAATGTGTTTTATCCATATCCATTTTCTTGATCCCAAAAATTAGAAGGATACAAATCTCAGGTGGACGACACCACAGGAAAACAATAGTAATTGGATATCTACCATTAAAATCCTCCTAAGGCACACTGTACTGTTTATTTGACATCCAATCTGTTGATTAGGTCATACAGACCTAGATGAAGGGAAAAAATAAAGATCAACTTGATTCAAAACTTTTATGGCCCCCGAAAAGCTTTTAATGGTCGACACTTAATCAACACTGTTTCCTGTAATGTGGCCCACTTGAGATTGGGAATACTTCATTTGTGGTCTCATACCCAAAAATGATCTAGAAAACTAAATGGACAACATGATGAAACACATACATCATGGTGGAGCCATGGAGCACCGACCACCAGCCAGTGGCTGGTGGGGAGATCGGATTGCATACTGAGTTGCTTAGTAAGCTTTTATCGTTCTAAGTAAACTCAGTTGGGCCTACTGTGAATGTGTGTGGGTTATCCACGCCATCCATCCGTTTTTCCAACTAATTTTAGTTGTTAAGCCAAAAATCGAAGCATGCCCAAAGCTCAAGTGGACCACACCACAGGAAACAATGGGAATAATGACTTCCGTCGTTGAAACCTTGATAAGGTCCACATTGATGTTTATTTGTCATCTAACTCATTCATAAGATCACACAGACATGGATGAAGGGAAAACTAAAATAACAAATTGATCCAAAACTTTCGTGGCCTCCAAGAAATTTTCAATGGTAGAATTTCAATTCACACCGTTTCCCATGGTGAGGTCCAGTTGAGATTTGGATATACTTCGTTTTTGGTATAGAGGCCTTAAATTATCTGTTAAAAATGTATGGACAGACTGGATAAAATATATAAATCATGGTGGACCTCACAGAGTTTACTCGGTATGCAATCCGCGTCTACTGGTGGCAGGGGGAGTGGCCAATCCGTTTCCTCAGGGCGTGTTTGGATCGCAAGCCCAGAACGTACTGTATTGTTTTATTTTAAAATAATACATTATCTTGCGTTTAAATCGGATTTGAAATCCGATATACATTACCCACCCATATACATCTTTGAACCAGAAACGGATGGGCATGCGTCTCTGTTTTAACGTTTGCTCCGACAACGGATATGCGAACAACCCCAATTTACTATCAGAACCCTAGTCTTCAAAGAAAAACCCTAATTTTTATAACCAATCAAACCCACTACAAAGAAAAACCCAAATTTTTATAACCAATCAAACCCACTACAAAACAAATCAAATCTAACCCAAATCAAATGACATTACTTTCAAAGCCCCAATCCACAAAAATAAAAATCTTCAAAGAAATCAAGAAAGCAATCAGCCACATAGAAATCCTAATATACTCATTTTTCTCAGTTATAAAAGAGGGATTTTGAATTCCACCCCCTTCAAACAGCTACTTCCATCTCAAAAAGGCAGCTTATTCGTAGCAGGAATTTGCGAAAGCAATCAAAGGACGACGCTGGAATTAGGGTTTTTTCAATGGAGAGACATGCTCGGACTCTGTAATCAAGCTCCTTATGTTGGAGGAGCTTTTTTCGGTACTCACTAACGACGCTGCAGCGACGCACTGCCTCTTCTCCATCATTCATCTTCGGATCGACGGTTAATAATTATCAGATTTTAAAAAAAAAAAATTGAGAGACAAAGAGGTTGCTTTGGAGAAGGGTAACGAAAGAAGAAAAGCAGGGCTATTGGAATATTTATAGAAGGGATGAGATACAGTAGAGTTGGAAGAACTGTGATAAGGTAGAGCCATCTCTCCACAGGGTAAATGATTAGAAGATGTGCAAATCAGGTCCGTTGTGGACTTTTCGCACAATGGAGTCCGTTCCTTGAACAAACGTTGAATTCAGTATATCCGCTGATTACATTTTCAAGGTCACTCCATACCAAACATTTTACTGATCAATGATAATGCTCATGGATACAGTGTACAATGACTAGAGTATATGCATTGTACAGTATTACATCACAATACAATACTATACGCAAATCCAAACAGGCCCTAAAGAAGGAATGCTATCTGCAGTCCGCATGGGACGCAGTTTGTGTGCATACACTACCGGTGGCCACGCAGGTACTGGGCCATGCTCCGTCGCCCCACAATAATATACGTGCTTTATCCATGCAGTTTATCCATTTTGGATCATTATTTTAGAGTATGGTCCAAAAATTGAGGTAGATCCAAATCTCAGATGGACCGTAACAAAGTAAAACAGTAGCAATTGAATGCTGACCATTAAAAACTTTCTAATGCTTACTTTAATGTTTATTTGCCATCAACAGGAACCTATTGACGTGGATGAAAGGAAAACACAAATATCATATTAATTCAAATTTATTTGTGGCATCCAAAAAGTTTTTAAAGATGAGCATTCAATTACCATTGGACACTTGTTGTCTTCATCTGCCTCATTTTAGAGTCCTAGATTAAAATGAGCTGAAAAAAATGAATGGACATCATTGATAAAACATACACACGTGCACACACACAGACATCATATTAATTCAAATTTATTTGTGGCATCCAAAAAGTTTTTAAAGATGAGCATTCAATCACCACTGGACACTTGTTATCTTCATCTACCTCATTTTAGAGTCCTAGATTAAAATGAGCTAAAAAAAATGAATGGACATCATTGATAAAACATACACACACTACAAGAAACACCACATTTAGCGACGAAATTTTTTGTCGCTAAAAGTTAAATTTTCGCAGCTAAAACCTTTTAGTAGCGAAAATTTTCGTCGCTAAATTCATCGCTAAAAGACCGATGTACAAGCCTTTTATCAGCGAAAACTCAAATCGTCGCTAAATGCAAGCTTTTTAGCGACGAAAATTTTCGTCGCTAACAAAATTTTCCAAGACCTTTAGCAACGAAAATTTTCGCTGCCAAAAAAATTTTCAAAACGTTTAACAGCGAAACTTTTTGCCACCAAAAAAACTTCCAAGACTTTTAGTAGTGAAAATTTTCGCTGCAAAAAAAATATCAAAGACTTTTAGCGGTAAACTTTTATGCCAAAAAAAAACTTCAAGACTTTTAGCAATAAAATTTTACAAAAAAAAATATCCAAGACTTTTTAGCAGCAAAAAGTTTCGCTGCAAAAAAATTTTTACAACACTTTTAGCAGCGAAATATTTTCCAAGATTTCCAAAAAATACCAAGACTTTTAGCAGCGAAAATTTTCGCCATAAAAAAATTTTCCAAGACTTTTAGCTACAAAAATTTTCGCTGCGAAAAAATTACAAGACTTTTAGCAGTGAAAATTTTTACGTACACAAAAATATCAAGACTTTAGCAAATGAAAAGTTTCATTTGCAAAAAGAAATTTCAAGATTTTAGCAATGAAAATTTTATTGCTAAAAAATTTCAAGACTTTTAGCAAATAAAATTTTCACCGCAAAAAAAATTTCAAATATTTTTAGCAACGAAAATTTTCTTTGTTAAAAAATTGTTCCACTTTTAAAGAACGAAAAATTTCGTCACTAAAAGTCTCTTTTTTTTTTTTTTTTAATATACTGACTCAAAATTCGCACACAATTCCGATATACACTGTTAACAATATATTTCATCATATTCATCCCGATATACACTGTTATATAATATATTTCATCATATTCACATTCACATCCAATAAACCCAAACTAGTAAATCCATCAAAGCCTCGGTTACAAATTGAGGCTAAAAATGTTTAATTTTTTTAAATATTTATTTAAACTACTAATCCATTCATTCAATCCACTCATGAAACAATCAATCATGAAAGCCATAATACCAACAAAATAGTTTACAACTCAATCAAACAATCAATCTTACTTGTTTGCTATTTAAAGTTTTCAAAACAAACTCAATCAAACTATTACACAACATTAGGTTCCACAAATAATACAAAGTCACAATGCAAGATTTGGGTATGACTTTTGCTTGGCTGATGAACAACTACAGCTTGTTCGGTAGTCTGAAAGCATCTGCAAAGAAGAAGAACTCACCATTAGCAATAATTTATAGTGGAGTCCATATCGACAGTTCAGATTGCTCTATTGGCATGTCCCTGGCTCCTAATTTTACTTTTAATAGCTCTAGAAGTTTCTTTCTCAGCATTTAAATGTCAAAAAAATATAGTTATCACATGAAGTCTAAAATAGACTTGTTTGACACATGTACAAGCATATGGATATCCAAGCAAAAACATATAAGAGCAAAAGAGAGAAACCTTCGGTGATCTTGAATTAAAAGGGCAGCAGAGAGCCGATGTAGGATAGACTTACTCCACGCACAGTCTCCATCGTCTCTTCAATTTCTTTTCTACGAGCTGAAATGAGAGCCTCTTCTTCCTACACAAGTGAAGAACACAGTTCCAAACTCAAAAAAAGAAAATAAAAACCATTGCATACAGAAGCAGGCTTTGTACATAATTCCTCAACATGTGCCATGCAGAAAATTTTCCCTAGAAAAATGACCAAGATTTAAATGCAAAACACCATAGGAGAAAAAACAAATGCAATAGGAATCTTTGTACAAAGGTATCTTAGAATAGATGTTTCAAAACTTATCTCCAAATCAAGCAACTCACACTACAAGAAAAGGGGGCTTTAGCCTCAGTTCAAAACAGTGGCTAAAAAGGTTAAAAACTGAGGCTAAAGCCTTTAGCCTCAGTTTTGCCTCAGTTATCCAAACTGAGGTTGAAACCCCGGTGGCTAAAGGCTTTAGCCTCAGTTTTTGCAATCGAGGCTAAAATGACTTTTATAGCCTCGGTTCTTCAAGTGAAGCTAAAAGAACCTTTTTAGCTTCGGTTTTTACGAAATGAGGCTAAATCAAAATTTTTAACCTCGGTTCTCAACAACTGAGGCTAAATCCTTCAGGAATTTCAGCCTTGGTTCTCAACAATCGAGGCTAAATCCAAGCCTCGATTACAAATTGAGGCTAAAAATGTTTAATTTTTTAAAATATTTATTTAAACTACTAATCCATTCATTCAATCTACTCATGAAACAATCAATCATGAAAGCCATAATACCAACAAAATAGTTAACAACAGTCTACTTAAAGTTTTCAAAACAAACTCAATCAAATTCTTACACAACATTAGGTTCCACAAATATTTATATTCTTATCTCTTCTATAATCTCTCTTTTTCTTTTTCTTTGACTTTTCTTGTATCTGTTTTGAATCATCCGGTCTTTTATTGACATTTCTTTCATCTGGAAGCTCTTGTAAAAGGGTTTCTATAGCAACTTGATTTCTCTTGGGCATCTTTACCGCTAGATCCTCCAAACGTTCTGCCAAAGGAAGATAACCACTAACAACATTTAAACTCAACCTCAATGAAGCGATTAAACTAAATCAATATAGACCAAGAACTTCTTCACTAAGAATAACATAATTCCCCGGTAATCAATGGCAGAGATGGCCTCAAGCTCACATTTCAACTGCTGCATGGCAGCAAGCTTCTGCGTAATCATTACATCATAGCTACCCATCTGCAAAACAGCAACCTACTAATGAGACATCACTAAAATGCCATTTATGTATTAAAATTTCAACTAGAAAAAGGAGAAAAGGAGAAACCTATTTTTTGAGCCCTATTTCGTAAATAATAGTATCTTCCACAAAGAAAAAGGAGAAACCTATTTAAGCCTACTTGCAAGAGTGTTCTTGTGGCAAAATTACAGGCCCTATTTCGCAAATAATAGTATCTTGCAAATGCAGCCTAAACATGTCTCGATTTTCCTTTTGGATTGGAGGTGAAATGGTTCTTTTCTTTTTCTTTTTTCTTTTTTTTAAAATTATTTGTTGTTCTTTGCAGGTGAGGTCAAGTTGGACACATTAACCTCACATTGCACATCTTACATGGTAACTGATATGAAATAAGGTTATGGCTGGCTAGTTCCATTTCCTAGTCAAAACATAATATGTTATGGCAACAATGAAACAAATAGTGTCGTAATATGTTATGGCAACAAACATAATGCAGATTCTTGCTTCATCATTTCAAAGGGTACACAAGAAGCAACTCAATAGTCCATGCAAGTGGATACAAAAAAATGATAAAGATGAGAATAAAATCAGATTCAAATTCAAATTCAATCTGCTTAAACTGCAAAGTGCAAACAATCTCATATCTCATGGAGGTGAAGCAATACTTTTACCATCACTCCCCAAAATTTCATCTCCCATCAACCAGTAACCCAAGGCACCTGCAACGGTCAGGAAATCCAAAAGGAATGCTGGGCCCTTGAGAATTTCAAGAGAGGAGATCTGGAAAGCGCAAATCAGCCACCAGATCCAACTAGGCAATGCTTCTCGATAGATCTCCAATGTACCCAACTTCTAATACCAAATAAGAGGTTTGCTAGACACCTTCCTTGTCCACAATGAAAAGACATGCTGCTCTGGAATGTCTATGAGACAATAGGCTGGTTAGTAAGGTGGCCCACACCATGAAAATGGATGGCCATGTACAGAATTGGCTGGTCCACTTGTCAATATCACACATGCACATGGAAGGTGGGCCATTAGCAAGCCTTTTAAATTTGTAATCTCTGAGTGGGCCAGCCTGATTTGCATATGGTTACCTTCAGCGGGCGCCTCATGAACTGGTCAGATGTCACGCACTTGGCATGTGGCAAGCATGCTTCATACAAAGCTTGAGTATGGAAAGGGTCAAATGACACTAGCAAACCCCCGCAAACAAAAACAGATAACAACCATATTGTTTTCTCAAATGGATATCTAATTCAAAGTAACCCATGCAAGCAATCATGCCATCAATGAATTTCAAAGATAATTGGGAAGTATGAAATTCAAAGATGCATATATGCTCACACTTACCTTGGTGTAATTGTGCAAGGCCAACAATGCAGAGGGCTCTCCTGTAATGGTCAGAAAATTGGAAACCATCACTTCGTCTCTTCAACTTTTCCAAGACTTGCATATCTATTAAGCACAAATGAAACACAATTTTCAACTTAGCAAAGATTCTCGACACATCTCCATGTCCAAATCTATTGCATTTGAACACTTGGATATCTACTAAAATACAACCTAAACCAGCATAGCATGTGTACCTTTATATACATAGATCCAAGCAGAATTTAGAAGCAAATATCAATTATCAACAAATGCTATTATATAACATGAACAAACAATGAAATTCAAAGAAAACTGAGAAATTCAAGATAAGAATGATAAATATATCATAAGAATGATATATGTATCTTGCAAAGTTCCACAAGCATGAGGCGGCAATGGCAAAAGAAAACTGTGAAGATACTTGCGACTTTGGAAAAATTTTAAAGGATCACCTCCTCCAACTTTTCCAAGATCACAGATCCAGGGGAGAACAAACCACCACCCATTTGATGCATCCAACGACTAAAAAAGCCCTGTATGCAAGGAGTGGTGCAGGTGTTTGTAGGTGATTGGTTCTCTTAGCTGATAAGTCTAAGGTGGGTACAGAGACCCAGCAGAGGGACAGATTACCCTCCCCCTTTTTGGCAAAATATTTTGTATTCAGACATGCTATAACCTAGACTTCCATTTGCTTATTAACCCTCCCATGATGCAGAAGAGAGCCATTGCCTTGAGAAAGTTCTAACGAGCAACATAAAAATAAATAAATAAACACAGACTAAACTTCCATACACCCATGTAAAAAATTAAGATAATGAGAATAGAAATGCCATGAAACTCATGCATCATCCATAGAAAAAATGCATTAGAAAATCAACATGATTCCAAGCACAATAATGCCTATTTGCAAGAAAGTTATAACAGAAAGTGGTCACTATATCTTACTCAATGGTAGTTGGAGTTGCAATAAAAGCTATCTCCGATGCCAAACAACGCCGATTCGAAGGAATTGCCACATCCCCAAGATATCTATATTGAGGGCGTAACGAAGATATGACGATGTATTGGTGGTAGGCAAAAGCACAATATTCAACCGTCTGATCCCATGCTGTCCATTCTGGCTAGGAAAGGAGACCACTTACAGGTTGAAAAGTTTCCCAACTGATATGAAAATGGACTTTTAAAGTTCAAAAGGTCATTTTTCATCATGGCGAGGAGAATGATGTGCAATCATACAGGAACTGATTTAGCATACACTCAGATAATAAGGAGATCAATTAACAAATGAAACAAGGTAAATGACACACTACTTGGGTACTCCAGATAATTGGGTCAACAAAAACTTCTAGTAAAATGAACCAAACAAAGAATATTAGGGCAACAACACCAACAACCCTCATTAATTTGGGACTGCAATTGTTATGGAAGAAAGCCTTCTGCACCATTTACGCTACACCTAGGGGAGTCAACCGAGAAGAAAATTACGTAGAGATATCTATCCGATCCTATCATGAATCATCCTTTTGCACCTGTATAGCCGAAAGTTTTGTGGAGCAACAAGAATCGAAGGCTTAATGGAAGAAAATGGATCATCTACGCTTCTAAAGCCCGATAATGGCATGGAATGAGTTGTAGAAATAGTCATTATGACCATTGTGGCTAATCCTTTGAGATGTTCTATATGCGACACCAAGTAGAGCACCGCCATGCAAGCCAATAACCTACAAATTTTGCAAGGAAATAAATCAAGATAGGACTAAAAACCAAGTAAGAGAAGTAATAACAAAATCCAAATCCAAAAGATCAATGAATAAACTTAAATTTTAGATATGAGTACTTCTTTATTGTCAAAACAACTGTTTCATTGAAGGTTCTTCTAGCTAATTTAAGGCAAACCTCTAAAGAAGCCACAAAGACCAAGCTCACATTCCCCTAAAAATGCCAAATGATAAAAGCTAGAAAGCAGAGTGGAGTAGCCCACATCAAAGATGTCACGAAGAGAACGACTCTCAAATGAATCCTAAGTAAGAAGATGTAATGAAATTCATATTCCTTTTTTGCAATAGGAGTCATCCCCCATACACCTGAAAGGACTCATTCAAAAGGAGAAATAGAGGAGCATGATAATGTTCATATGTAACTCAGGAAACAAATAATAGAGTCGATGATCTTGCCAAATCGAGTGAGACAAAGGATAGTTAATGCATTTTTTTATATAGAATTTAGCAGTCTCCCTGGGTTTGAGGGTGTGTAGTTCTTCAATTGTTTTACTTTTTCTTTGTTGGGTGGGTTGGACTGCTGTTTTAGCCCGCCATGTTTTTGTAGCTTGTTTTTTCTTCTTGCTAATAAAAGTTGCAGCATCCATATAAAAAAGGGTTATATTGTTGCAACAAGAAGAAGACGAAAATGCACAGCCGTATCCCAAGCTATAAAGTCTTCAATCAACAAATACTTTAATAGAATCCTTCTTGAGCAGAACATAATTTAAGAGCAAAGGGCCTAAGGCATTTTAAAATGGTTATGTAACAGCCGCTAACAGTGGGAACTGTTACGTGTTACGAAGCCATAATTTCCATTACGTAAAAAAAATAAAAAAATGGCCCGTAACGGTCCGCTATAGGGCTGATTCAGGTTTTTCTTTTTTTTTAAAAAAAAAAAGTAAAAAAAACGAAGCATACAAACAATAAATCAAATGAAATGGGAAATGTCAACATCAGTTTTTCATTTTCCTGAAGTTCAGAGCTTTAAACTCCAAAAACCAAGCATAGAAATAAAGGGAAAAAAAAAGTCACACAGGGGAGCCTGGGTTGGTTTGGGCACTGATTTTGAAGTAGTTGGGTCAACCTTATTCCTTTCATTTTGCTTTTGCTTGGCCCATGCTTGAGCCATTGCCCACTAAGGCATACACGCTGTGGCAACAGCTTTGGCATAAGCTAAAGTTCATCTACCAGGAAATGGTCTTGCTTGAGCCTTTTACAGCAAACCTTAACATTTTTTCTGTTACCTTATCAAAAAGATCAGATGTTGGAAACTTGGAAACTTGATCCACTACCCTACACAATATAGTATGACTTAGTGCACTGCTTCTGGCCCACCCAATGTGTGCACGTCTGCTTCAACATACCAAAAAATCAACGATCTGACAATTCTAGTGTTATATTGAGGACTTCTGGCTATGCATTGTTTTCTATAGTGTGGAGCACTATCACTCATGTATTTTATCCACTCCTTCCATCCATTGGAAACAACATGAATTGAACAGGTGCCATTGAAAATTTATTGGAGGCCACAGAAGTTTTAGATCAAGTTGATATTTGCGTTTTCCTTCCGTTCATGTCTTTGTAATCTCATGAATAGATTGGATGCCAAATAAACATCATTGTTTCAGAAGTGGAAATCAATACTCCCAACAATGCAAATTTTGTCATCACTGTCTCCCAACAATACAAATACTCCCAACAATACAAATAAACATCACTGTCTCCCAACAATGCAAATTTTGTTGTTGTGAGTTTTTAAGTCTCCCAACAATGCAAATTATGTTGTTGTGAGTTCTTTAAAAAATCCAATGCCAACCATTGAAAAGGGCTAGTGGCTACAACTATATTTTTTAGCTACAACTATATCAACCACAGGGCTAGTGGCTATGTACAACAATTGCCAACCATTGAAAAGGCTAGCAGGTATCGACACTTAACATATTCAATGTCATTTGTGCAACCGCCATCCCCTGAAGTTATCCCACCAATGTTGCTTAAAACAAGTGATCCAGGAGGAAAAGACAATGCCAAAGGGGCCCCACCACCACAGGGTATCACGACCATTAACCCCGAAGTGAGAAAAAAAAAAAAAAGAACATCAAAACCTCTAAATCGGTCCAAAAAAATCAACAAATCCAAAAAGGTTAAAGAAGAAAACAACAAAACCTGCAAATTGGCCATTAAAACACTGGAAATCAAGAAAACATGAACAAATGAACATTAAACGCTCCAAATCAGTCATCAAAACCCTTGAAATCAACAAAACATGAACAAATGAACCCTTGTTGGGTTTACATTCGATGGGTGTCTGCGTACCTTTGTTGGAGAAGATGATTGACAAAGGCGGCTTTGTATCGCCGGATCTAGGTTGCGGCGGGCAATAATCGTATCCCGCGATTGCTTCACAGAGAGAGAGAGAGAGAGAGAGAGAGTGAGGGAGCGTAGGAGATCCACGGTACGGGCAATGGAAAGGGCGAAGCGAGAGAGAGAGAGAGAGAGAGAGAGAGAGAGAGAGAGAGAGAGAGAGAGAGCATTTGGGTAATGGGAATATGGGCATGGGCGCGAGAGAGGTAATTAGGAAATTTGGGCGGGTTCAGGTGTGTTTAGGAAGGATGCGAATTGCGTACTGAGTAACTCAGTACCGTAAGGGTACTGAGTAAACTCTGTGGGGCCCACCTTCATTCATACATTTTATCCAACCCGTTCATCCATTTTAACAGATAATTTTAGGGATTTAAACAAAAAATTAAGCCTTTAAAAATATCAAGTGGACCACACCAAAGTAAACAGTGTGAATTGAACTTCTACCGTTGAAAAGTTATTAGGGCACATAAGCTTTAGATCAAATTGATATTTGTTTTTTTTACCTTCATCCATTTCTGTTTGATCTTATGAACAGGTTAGATGAAAAGTAAACATCATTGCTTGCCTTAAAGAGGTTTCAGCGGTGGAAATCAATAATTCCGCTGTTTCATGTGGTTTGGTCCAGTTGAGGTGTGGATATATACTTCAATTTTGTTCTCAGCGCTTAAAATGATCTTTAAAAATGGATGGACGACGTGAATAAACCAATCGCATTAAAGGTGGGCCCAACAGAGTTTACTCAGTACGATGAGAGGGTACTAAGTAACTCAGTATGCAATCTAATTTCTTTATTTGGAATATGATTGGCTACTCCCTTGCTGCCGGCCATTGCCAGGTGGTCGGTGCTCCGTGGGGCCCACAATGATGTATGTGTTTCATCCATTCCGTCCATCTATTTTTATAGATCATTTTATAGTATAAAAGGAAAAATGAGTTATATCTCAATCTCAAGTGGACCACATTACAGGAAGCAATGTTTGATGAACATTGACCATTAAAATCATTTTGGGGGCTATAAAAATTTTGGATCAAGCTGATATTTATTTTTTCCCTTCATCTAGGTATTTATGACCTAATCAACAGATTGGATGTCAAATAAACAGTACATTAGGCCTTAGGAGGATTTTAATAGTGGATATCCAATCATTATTTTTATCGGTGGTGTGGTCCACCTAATATTTATATCCCTATAATTTTATTTTTTTTTGTAAATTACTAAAATGATTTGTAAAAATAGATGAACAGAATGGATAAAACACATACATCATTGTGGGTCCCACGGAGCACCGACCACCAGGCAATGGACAATGACACCCACCGTTGAGACTTTCCTAGGGCCACTATGATGTTTATTTGAGATCTAACATGTTAATAAGTTAAAAAAAAGACATGGATGATTTGAGAAAAATCAAATATCAGCTTGATCCAAGACTTTTGTAGCCCTTTAAAATTTTTTATTAGTAAGCGTTCAATCCCCACAATTTTATTTTATTTTATTTTATTTTTTGTGGTGGGTCAACTTGAGATTTTGGTTAGCTTGGTTAGGGATGTACTTGAGCAAAGTTAGCTTGGTTAGCTTGCTCCGCTCGACTTGAAAAAGCTCAATTTGACTCAATTCGAAACTAAGTTCGAGCCGAGTCAAGTTTATTTTTTTTAGCTTGAAAAAATTTCAAACCAAGTTCAAGCTTTGATTTTTTATTTTTTATTTTGGTTAGGTTGTTAGTACACCCACTGTCAGTTCACAGTTCATTGTTAGCCACCCCCACTAGGGAATCGATACCAAGACCTCGGTGTTCAAACGAGGTATCTTTCACTCAGTCTACCACCTAAGCTATGAATCAGGGTGTTAGCCAGACCGAGTTCAAGCTTGCCCGAGCTTGACTCGACTCAAATCGAATCGAACTCAAATTGAACCAATTCGGTGACTTGGTTACTTTGATATTGTTGGTGCTCACCAAGTGTTTGATGAAATGACTCAATGAAATGCGGCGACCATGATGAATTCTCATCCTAAGCCCAACCCAAGCGGGTTCGGTCGGGTTGGTCGGGTGAATACATGCTAATATTTTAATGATTATATTAGTTTATTATATATGTGCAACACATCTTATTTTTTATATTTATAATTTGATTAATTACGTATGTCATTATTTATCGTAAAGAACTTCATTTATTCTAAACAAACAAGTTAAAATTTGTAAGACAACTACTCATTTAAAAGTCGTGTTGTGTAGCACACAATTTATTTGGGAGAGAGAAAAGAAACATTTGTACATCCAAATAGCCCAAGCCCGACCCGAGATTTATTGGGTTGGTGTTTGTATAGCCCAAGCATCCGATTTTACACAATGGATCTTGCCCAAGTCCAACCTAATGTCAGGTCGGTCACGAGTCGGCCGGGTTCAACCCGCCCAACTTTCAGCCCTACCTATTCATAAGGTTACAAGGACATAGATAAAGGCAACTTCATCAAAATTTTAAAGTCACCGAACTGGTTCGATCCAAGTTCAATTCGAGTTGGGGTTCGATCCGAGTCAAGTCGAGCTTGGGCAAGCTCAAGCTTGGCTTGAAATTTTGTCGAGCTCAAAAAATCAACTTGACTCGTCTTAAACTCAGTTTCAAACTGAGTCGAACTGAGCTTCTTCAAGTCGAGTCGAGCGAGCTAATCGAGCTAACTCGGTTCGTGTACATCTTTACTCGATTGGTACATCTCTTTTTGACCCAATTTAGTATAAGTCAGGTTGGGCACCTAATGCAGTACAGTACCCAATTGGTAATAAATTAGTTTTAGCCATAGTTATATGCATTAATCAACTAATGTATCCAACTAGTTGGACTATAAGTTACGGTCCACCCAGTGCACAACTATGAACCTTTTCGAGTCTATGTGACATCTACCCCATCAAATAGGTTGGCCTCATCACGAGGGTCATCTTATGCAAAAATCCTCCACGTATACTCATCGAGTGGGCACACCTGTATTTTGCTATTTATCAAATGGCCAGAAATTGTTTTCAATGGTGGCTCACCATATGAGTAGATAGGGTTGATTTTTGCAAATCCCCATGGTGGGGCCAAACCCTGCCCATCCATTTTTTTCATTGTCATGCTGAGGTCGAGCCAAAAACTTGAAAACTCAAAGCTCAAGTGGACCATACCACAAGAAACAGTGGAAATACTGATTTAGACGGTTGAAACCTTTCTAGCACCCATAGTGATCTTTATTTGTCATCCAACATGTTCATGAGATCACAAACACCTGGATGAGGGAAAAAAAAACTCATCATGATCCATAAATTCTGTGGCCCCCCAGAGATTTTCAACGGTATACACTCAATTCACACTATGTCCCGTGGTGTGGTCCATTTGATCTTTAGATATAGCTAATATTTAGGATCAGTACTTAAAATTAAGTACTAAAATGGATGGATAGTGTGGATCAAATACATATATCATGGTGGATCCCACATAGTTTATGCACTCAATCCCTTCCCGCAGAATACTCAGCCGCGCATAGGTGGGCAAGAGTTCTTGAGAACTTTTTGAGAATTCAGAGAGGTGTGACTTGAGTCCAAAATCTGAACGGTCCACATGATGCAGAACTCCATGAAACCCCATTGACCCAACTTTTACTTTGGTTTAAAACATTGGTGGGCCATGAAAAATGAAAACATTTTCCTACCTTGATTTGCATCTCTCTTTTATATGGCCCACCAGACTTTTAAATAGGTTTGAAAATTGGTCCCTGATGGTTTTATGGGATGCTACATCACATGGACCGTTCGGATTAGAGGTCCATGACACATGTGAAAAAATGCGCACATGCGTAAGTGCGTACTATAGGAGCTTGCCTTGTTGAGTATAAGTGCAAGTGAGTAGGTGCCCAGGTGCGGTTTCAAGCCACTGCCATTTAGAAAGAACAAAAAAGTGTTGATGAAACCCTACGGCTATCAATGAGGAGGAGACGGAAGGGGGTTGCAGCGCAGAGATTGCAGAGCCAGAGAGAGATTGCAAAGAGGGAGGGAGAGAGATTGCAGAGACGGAGAGAGATTGCAGAGAGGGAGGAAGGGAGGGAGGGGGAGAGAGATTGCAGAGAGGGAGGAGGAGAGAGCTTGGGATGGAGAAGCGAAACCTTCAGGGGAGTCTCCACAAGAACTCAGTTTCATGGAGGTAAGTCCTTCCCCTCAGAACCCTAAACATTATCTCGATTGATTTTGTTCTTGCTTTCATTTGAAAACAAAATAGATCTTGTGCTTTCAACAGCTTCTAGCTACAAATATTACTTGAATCTCGTTCGATTTTAAGGTGGGGAAATGATTTTTTTTTTCTTTTTGATGTTGCTGGTCGGAATCCCTTTTGGAAATCGTTTTTCCCTGTGTTCTATGTTGGAAGATGTTGTTGATGCATGTAAAATGTGGGATAATGATTGATGCCCGCCAGTTGTTCGATGAAATGCATGAAAGGAACTTAGTTTCTTAGAGAGGCCGCAATTCCAGATGGTGTCTTGGACTATTTTGTTATAATTTTCGGTTGGAAGATATCAGTTGAATTTAATGGTAAGAATGAGATTTTTATCCCAACCCAAGGGGTTTTGATGTTTGCTAATGCCACACGCAGCCGTACATTCTAAACTGAAACACGAAACTTATCTGAACAATGTTTATATCTTCTTCTGGATAAATTCAGACAGTATTTTCACTTTATTCACTACAACTGTAAAGAAAAGAAGAAGAACAGTAAGAAGACAAGTAGAAGAAAATTGTTTCATGTATGAAATTTGTAAGTACTTGCATGTCATCCACTACACCTAAAAAGTATCAAAGTTTCTCTCCTTGTATAAATTACATTTCTAGGGAACTAAGGAGCTTCGATCAATTGACATGATTTGAGTGTAAATTATAGATAGCCTTTAGTTCTATCATGTATGAATTTTTTTCTCCCTTTTTTTTTCCTTACTAGAACTTAAAACATGTCCAATGGAAATGAGGGAATTGCAAATTTCTATAATAATCAAATGTCTATGAACAGATTTAGGAGAAAGATTTATCATGCACTACTCACACTCACATGAAAACACAAACTTCAGAACATAACAGAGGGTATGCAAAGTGCGTGGAGCAAGGAAGAGCTTATAAGAGGGGAAACAACGCTCTAAAGCACAACATTCAATGAATAAACCAATTCAATTGACCATTTCTATATGGATTCACTATTCATTTGCCTAGTTAATTTGTGTTGAAAATATTTCTCTATAAAGCTAAGAAACAGCTTGACAGTGAAAAAAAAGAAGTGAGAGGTCAGATTGTGAAAGATGTTGCTGGGTTGAGTGGAAAACAATGGAGGTGTTTAGATGTATATATATAGTTGGAAGGGTAGACAACGCATTTAAGTGCACCTTTCCGATGTTTAGCTCTGAGAGGCATTGTCATGTGCTGATTGGATGAGTGGAGGGTCTTTGGGTGTTCTTATTTCTGTCAGCAACCATCTCATCATAAAGGTAGTGTCTACTTAAAAGAAGTGTCTTTCATTTAAGAACACAATTTAAGAGCCAGTTGGGCTATCTTGGTGAGCCACAAAATATGCATTTGGGAACCAAACTTTTGATAATTAGGGCATATGAAATTATTATTTGTCGCAAGTAGACATAGGGGTTTGCCTATTTTATTGCCAACATAAGTAAAAGAAGCAACCATAGATTTGATACATCAGCCCTCCTGGTTAATAGAGGTATAGAAATGCAAATTAAAGGACTACTATCTACTATATACTTTATTAGATATATAAGGTTTTTCCCTTTCTAAATATGAAGGTGGTTTACTGGTAGGGTATGTTGGGGTGCAACCCATGTGATAGGTGGGCCAAAGAAGTGGTTCTATGGTTAGCATATGGATTGAGATAGACGCCTATACCTTACAACCAACATCAGGATTGCTACATTTTGTTGTCCTTAGACGCCTATACATTGTTCAGCTCATTACATTCAATTCAAGCAATCCATGTCCTCCAATGTGTGTATATTTTTGGGAATGTTTTGATTATCTACACCTCATGCACCCTTATTGAGAGTCAGGTTTGAGTTCTAGAATGGTGTGGACTTTTTACTTTAATTTAGCCAATGATCACTTCTGATTAGACATGTCTTATTGCCTGCTTTAGATCTTCTGCTTGCATGGTGGTCTCTCTCCATCCTTGGACACATTAGATAATATTCGTGCCTTGGACCGTATTCGGGATCGGGTACATAGAACTTTTTACATTGTTGTTTTGTTTGTTCAACTATTTAGCACTTGATTGCACTTTTTCTCATTTTGATTGTCTATCAATTTGTGCAATGTTATATTATGAAGTTACTATTGTTACACATCCAGTGATGCTAGAAAACTTAAGATCTAGTTATTGTTCGTTTTTTATGGCTATACTAATGTTGGATTTACCGTATCATTTGTTTCTTAAGTGGCTTTCTTCTTCTTATTCTTCTTCAAATTTATCTCCATTCATGGAAAGTTTTTTGCATATGAACTTATTCCATTGATTACTTTATCGAGCAGCTTTACATTGTAATATAACATTGTAGAAGTAGCTTTAGAAATTTGTAACTTTTTTTTTATTTAAAATTTTAAAGGTAGAAATTGCCAATGTCTAAGATTTGTTGATCCACTCCTTTGAGTAGTATGGAATTGCCAATTATGATTACCACAAATAACAAAAGGATTTGGATAATTAAGTGTATGGATTAGGAAAGTAAATAAGCTTTGGGAGGGTTGATACGAGGGATGGGTTTGCAAAAGGCCGATTAAAACTATATTGGGTTATCTTGCTGGTCCTAAAATGATTATGTCCGGCAAGATAACCCAATATAATTTTAATCAGGCCTTTTGCAATCAACCCATCCATCGTATCAACCCTACCAAGGTTATCGTGATTAGAGAAGTAACTCAGACTGAAATGCACATACTTGGTAATTTTCTGCACTCTAAGATTACTGTAGATTCTCGATTTGAATGTGGACCCCAAATTCAGTTTTTCTGATTTTACAAATTGGGGATTTAGGGATTTTAGGATTTTGGGGATTTGAGGACTTTTGAAATTGGGGATTTTCTGATTTTACAAAACCCACAAAATACCTTCCTCAAGCTGACTGTGGTACATACTAGTGCATTCAACCACTGTACAAGTGGTGTGGCCTAAACATCATACTAATCATGAGTCCTATTGTGGTTTTGTGTGGCCTAAACATCATACTAATCATACAATAATTGGTGGATTTTGCCCAAGGACCATTTTCCTTTCAAATGTTAATTTGATGACCAACAATCAGTAGGATTGAGTTACGCAATGGATGCCGCTTTCGAAGTTTTACTTTATGATTGTTATTGCGATTAGGGCAATGTTGATTGGCCATTAATTAGTGTGGTTTGAACTTTTAAGATTTGATGTTTGAGTTTTTGATTAATTATTTCGGCTGATTATATCATGGGTGATTAATACATTTAGTTTGTATGAGTTGATGTTTCAAATGCATTGGGGATATGATTATGATGATGATTGGTTAAGATCTGAATGGATTGGTTTCTGGATATGTAGAGACTTTAAGTGATTTACAATTTTGGTTTTTTTTTTCCTTCTTTTGTTGTATTTGGTTGATTCTGTGATATTTGACAGTAAATGGTCATATTCAATCAATTTCTTATTCTAGATTTCAAATTCCTATTTTTGTTTGGCATAATGCATCACCGTTGTTAGTTTTTTTTTTCAATTTACAACCAACATGTTGCAGGAAAACAATGAACAAGGTAGTTAAAACCTAAAAGTTATGTGCTAGAATTTGGTTGCTTAAATCTATAAAAGAATTGAAAGTTATGTGCTAGAATTTGTCATCCATTAGTTTCTGTAAATGAAAATAAGAGGATTGATCTTAACAGTATGGTTGTCATGCACATAGACAGAAAATGCTTGCAATGAATGTTTATGAGTACTTGGTAATTTTGGAGTCCTTGGTTAGGGTTTGGGCTGAAAGTACGAGTGCTGGAGCCGACGCTTTCGGAGTCCGAACTCATTCTTTTGAAAAATAGAAAAATGGGAATATTAGTAAATATGGATTTTCTTGTTAAGAAGAAAATGGAAGATGGATTGAAAAAACCCCACCATGTTTTTTTTTCTTTTTTTGCTTCAAGAGAGAGAGAGAGAGAGAGAGAGAGAGAGAGTCGGAGAGGTGAGAGTGGGGAAACATCGGTGGCTTAATTAAAAAGAACTATGTAGTGGCTTGATCCCAATCTGACTTTTTGGGTCCGTAGGCAGCCGTTCGTAATGTACTAGAATATCGGTGCAGCAATAAATATTTTTTCTTCTTTGAATTGTAACAGACTGTAACGGTTGCATTTTTCTCTGTCATACAGGTTGTGGCTATCAAAGATATAATATCGCCTCCTTATAGGGAAACATTTAATGATGTGTACAGGCAAATTCAGTTTTTCTTATTCCTTATATTGTTTCCCAGTTATATTTGTGTTGGCTTCAGAGTACAGGTAGTGATAGAAATTGTTGGTCGATTGTGGCTTGTAGGCAAAGGGATGAGTAACCAACAATACAGATATGAGAAGCCTTCCCCAGGTATCCAGATGCTTTTAGATATATTTATGTTGTTTTTAAATGTATTAGCTCGAAATTGATGGAGCAGACCAGGATGTGCCTCGGAGCTATCCGGATGTTGAGCGGGGGTCCCTGGAAGGTGGGAACCACTGTTTTAACCATGATGAAGCTGTCCATTTCCTATGAACAACATTGAAGGGGCCTGACCATTTAGACAAGTTATGTTTGTGTATTTGCTCGAAATTAATGTAGCAAACCCGGATGTGCGTCGGAGCTATCCGGATGAGCGGGGGTCCCTCAAAGGTGGGAACCGCTGTTATGACCATGATGAAGTTGTCCATTTCCTATGGACAGCATTGGAGGGGCCTGGCCATTTGGACAGGCCATGTTTATGTATTTGCTCAAAATTAATGGAGCAGACCTGGATGTGCGTCGGAGCTATCCGGATGAGTGGGGGTCCCTGGAAGGTGGGAACCACTGTTATGACCATGGTGAAGCTGTTCATTTTCTATGGACAGCATTGGAAGGGCCTGACCATTTAGACAGGCCATGTTTATATCTGTATTTGCAGGGACTACACCCTTAACCTAAATCACACCCTAAACCTATAACCTAAACCTATTCTTAATTACCTAAACTTATAACCTATAACCTAAACCTAAACCTATAACATAAACCTATTCTTAAATCCCAAAAGCTGCACTTATAACCTAAACCTAAACCTATACTTATAACCTTAACCTGAACCTATTCTCAAATCCCTAAACTTAAACCTAAACCTAAACCTTAGCCTTAACCTAAACCTATAACCTATAACCTAAACCCTAAACCTAAATGTATTCTTAAATCCCTAAACCTAAACCTACACCTAATCCTAATCGCAACTCCCTAACCTAAGCCTAAACCTAAACCCCATCCCGAACCCGAACCCGATTTCCTAAACCTAAACCTTAACCTATTCTCAATTCCCTAAACCTATAGCTTATAACCTAAACCTAAACCTAAACCATTGACCAAAACCAAAACCAAAACCAAAACCTATAACCTAAACTCGAACCCATTCTCAAATCCCAAAACCTAAAACCTAAACCTAAACCTTAACCTATAACTTATAACCAAAACCAAAACCTATAACCTAAACCAAAACCATAACCTATAACCTAAACCCGAACCCGAACCCGAATTCCTAAACCTTAACCTAAACATATAACCTATAACCTATAACCTAAACCTATAACTTAAACCTAAACCTAAACCTATAACCTAAACTCAAATTCTAAACCTTAACCTATACCTTACACATAACCTAAACTCACTCCCTAAACCTAGACCTATAACCTTAACCCAAATCCCTAAACCTTAACCTATAACCCAACCTAAACCTATACTTATAACCTAAAACTATTCTCAAATCCCAAAACCTATAACTTAAACCCGATCCAACCGAACCCGAACCCGAATTCCTAAACCTTAACCTAAACATATAACCTATAACCTAAGCCTATACCTAAACCTAAAGCTAAATCTAAACCTATAACTTAAACCTAAACTCAATCCATAAACCTAAAACCTAAAGCTAAACTTAAACCCATAACTTAAAACCTAAACTTAAATCCATAAACCTTAACCTAAACCTACAACCTAAACCTAAACTTATAACCTTAACCTAAACCTATTCTCAAATCCTTAAACCTATAACATAAACCTAAACCTTAACCTCTAACCTAAACCTTAACCTAAACTTATAACCTAAACTCAATTCCCTAAACTTTAACCTATAACCTAACCTAAACTTAAACCTAAACCTATACTTATAACCTAAACCTATTCTTTTCTAAGTTATAACCTAAACCTATTCTCAAATCCTGAAACCTATAACCTAAACTCAAACCTTAACCTAAACCTAAACTTATAACCTAAACCTAAAACCTACACTTATAACCTAAACCTATAACCTAAACTTAAACCTAAAACCCAAACGTAAACCAGATCTCGAACCCAAACCCGATTTCCTAAACCTAAACATTAACGTATTCTCAAATCACTAAACCTAAACCTAAACCTAAACTTGAAAACTCAAACCTAAACCCGATCCCAAACCCGAACACAACCCGATTTCCTAAACCTAAACCTTAACCTATTCTCACTTCAAACCTATAGCTTATAACCTAAACCTAAACCTAAACCTATGACCAAAACCAAAACCAAAACCTATAACCTAAACTCGAACCCATTCTCAAATCCCAAAACCTAAAACCTAAACCTATAACCCATAACCTATAACCTAAACCAAAACCATAACCTATAACCTAAATCCGAACCCGAATTCCTAAACCTTAACCTAAACATATAACTTAAGCCTATACCTAAACCTAAAACCTTACTTATAACCTAAAACTATTCTCAAATCCTTAAACCTTAACCTATAACCTAACCTAAACCTATACTTATAACCTAAAACGTATTCCCAAATGCCAAAACCTATAACCTTAACCTAACCTTTCCTAAACCTATAACCTAAACTCAATTCCCTAAACCTAAACCTAAAACTTAAACCTAAACCTATAACCTTAACTCAAATCCCTAAACCTTAACCTATAACCCAACCTAAATCTATACTTATAACCTAAAACTATTCTCAAATCCCAAAACCTATAACCTAAACCCAAATCCAAACCCGAACCCGAACCCGAATTCCTAAACCTTAACCTAAACATATAACCTATAACCTAAGCCTATAACTTAAACCTAAACTTAAACCTAAACTTATGACCTAATCCTAAACCTATAACCTAAACTCAAATCCCTAAACCTTAACCTATACCTAAAACCTAAACCTAAACCTAAACCTATAACCTTAACTCAAATCCGTAAACCTTAACCTATAACCCAACCTAAATCTATACTTATAACCTAAAACTTTTCTCAAATCCCAAAGCCTATAACCTAAACCCGAATCAAACCCGAACCCGAACTCCGATTCCTAAACCTTAACCTAAACATATAACCTATAACCTAAGCCTATACCTAAACCTAAAACCTAAAGCTAAACCTAAACCTATAACTTAAACCTAAACTCAAATCCATAAACCTTAACCTATACCTACAACCTAAACCTAAACTTATAACCTTAACCTAAACCTATTCTCAAATCCCAATACCTATAACCTAAACCTAAACCTTAACCTCTAACCTAAACCTTAACCTAAACTCAATTCCCTAAACCTTAACCTAAACATAAAACCTAAACCTAAACCTATACCTATTCTTATAACCTAAACCTATTCTCAAATCCCAAAACCTATAACCTAAATTCAAACCTTAACCTAAACCTAAACTTATAACCTAAACCTAAACTTAAACCTAAACGGACACTTATAACCTAAACCTATAACCTAAACCTAAACCAAAAACCCAAACGTAAACCCGATCTCGAACCCGAACCCGATTTCTAAACCTAAACCTAAACTTATTCTCAAATCACTAAACCTAAACCTAAACCTAAACTTGAAAACCCGAACCTAAACTCCGATCCCAAACCCGAACCCGAACCCGATTTCCTAAACCTATACCTTAACCTATTCTCAATTCCCTAAATCTATAGCTTATAACCTAAACCTAAACCTAAACCTAAACCTTAACCTAAACCTATAACCTAAACCTAAACCAAAACCAAAACCTATGACCTAAAGCCTTAACCTATAACCTAAAACCAAAACTTAAACCTAAAACCTAAACCTAAACCTAAAACCTAAATGTATTCTCAAATCCCTAAACCTAAACCTACACCTAATCCTAATCTCAACTCCCTAACCTAAACCTAAACTTGAAAACCCCAACCTAAACCCGATCCCAAACTCGAACCCAAACCCGATTTCTTAAACCTAAATTAACCTTAACCTATTCTCAATTCCTTAAATCTATAATCTAAACCTAAACCTAAACCTTAACATTAACCTATAACCTAAACCTATAACCTAAACCTAAACCCAAACTTAAACCCGATCCCGAACCCGAACCCGATTTCATAGACCTATAACCTAAACCTTAAACTATTCTCAATTCCCTAAAGCTATAACCTATAACCTAAACCTAAACCTACACCTAATCCTAATATCAACTCCTTAACTTAAACCTAAACTTAAAACCCAAACCTAAACCCGATCCCGAACCCAAACCCAATTTCAAAACCTAAACCTTAACCTATTCTCAATTCCCTAAAGTTATAACTTATAACCTAAACCTAAACCTAAAACCTAAATGTATTCTCAAATCCCTAAACCTAAACCTACACCTAATCCTAATCTCAACTCCCTAACCTAAACCTAAACCTAAACCGAATAACCCAAACCTAAACCCGATCCCGAACCCGAACCCGATTTCCTAAACCTAAACCTAAACCTTAACTTATTCTCAATTTCCTAAAGCTATAACCTATAACCTATAACCTAAACCTAACCTAAACCTATAACCTTTATCTAATCCTAAAACCTAAACCTAAACCTAAACCTAAAACCTAAATGTATTCTTAAATCCCCAAACCTAAACCTACACCTAATCCTAATCTCGGCTCCCTAACCTAAACTTAAAATTGAAAACCCAAACCTAAACCCGATCCCGAACCCGATTTCCTAAACCTAGACCTTAACCTATTCTCAATACCCTAAAGCTATAACCTATAACCTAACTTAAACTTAAACCTATAACCGACACTTATAACCTAAACCTAAAACCTAAATGTAATCTCAAATCCCTAAACCTAAACCTACACCTAATCCTAATCTCAACTCCCTAACCTAAACCTGAAAACCGAAACTTAAACCCGATACCGAACTCGAACCAGAACTGGATTTCTCAAACCTAAACCTTAACCTATTCTCAATTCCCTAAAGCTATAACCTATAACCTATAACCTAAACCTAAATATAAACCTAAATCTAAACTTAAACCTATAACCTAAACCTAAACAATCTTATGAATTTCTTTTCATTTGTCTGGATCACCTCTCATATGTTCTTTCTCTTTTCATTTGTTTTTTTTTTTCCATAAGATTGTTTATGTTTGGATGGATGCAGTTTATGTTTGGATGAATGTAGTTTATGTCTGGATGAATTTATGCAGTTTGTTTAGATGGATGTGAATGTGAATGTAAATGTGAATATGATGAAATATATTATATAACAGGTGTTTATCAGGAAGAATATGATGAATTATATTCTAACAGGTGTATAAAAAGAAATTTTAAATGGAATATTATTAAAAAAAAAGAAACCCTTTAGCGACGAAAATTTTCGTCGCTAAAAGTTATATACATGTTTTTAGCTACGAAATTTTTTGTAGCCAAAAGTAAACCTTTGGTTTTCCATCAGAGGCTGTTTATAGCCTTGAGCAACGAAACTTTTCAACGCTAAAAGTCTCATCATTGTTTTTTCGCTACGAAAAGTTTCGTAGCTGAAAGTTGGAAGCTCTTCACACCCTTTGGCGTCGAAAATAGTCGCCGCTAAAAGTCTAATCATGTTTTTTAGCTACGGAAAATGTTTCGTCGCTAAAAGTCTCATTTGCGTTTCTTTAAGCTACGAAACGTTTTCTAGTTAAAAGTAAAACTGTGGATTTTTATCAAAAACTGTTCACAGCTTTTAGCGACGAAAAGTTTCGTCGCTAAAAGTCTCATACAGGATTTTTAGCTACGAAAATTTTCGCAGCTAAAAGTAATGTATTTGACTTAGTCGAAAAATGTATAGAGCCTTTAGCGACAAACATTTTTGCCACTAAAAGTCAATGTTCGGAGTCTTTAGCATTGAAAAGTTTCGTCGCTAAAAGTCTCATAAAGGAATGTATTTAAAATTTTTTTGGCGCATTTAGCGATGAATATATTTGACGCAAAAAGTCTCATACAGGATTTTTAGTTACGAAAAGTTTCGTAGCTAAAAATCCTGTATTTGAATTTGTGGAAAAATGGATGGAGCCTTTAGCGACGAACATTTTCGCCGCCAAAAGTCAATGTTTGGAGTCTTTAACGACGAAAATTTTTGTCTCTAAAAGTCTTATAAAGGATTGTGTTTAAAAAATTTTTGGCGCATTTAGCGACGAATATTTTTGTCGCTAAAAGTGAAAAATGTATGGAGCCTTTAGCGACGAACATTTTCGCCGCTAAAAGTCAATGGTCCGAGTCTTTAGCGACGAAAATGTTCATCGCTAAAAGTCTTATAACGGACTTTCCAGAAAAATTGTTTGGCGCATTTAGCGACGAAAATTTTCGTCGCTAAAAGTCTCATACAGGATTTTTAGCTACGAAAGTTTTCGTAGCTAAAAGTAATTTAATTCAGTTAAATAGATGTTTGAAGCATTTAGTGACGAAATTGTTCGTCGCTAAAAGTCTCATACAGGATTTTTAGCTACGAAAATTTTCGTAGCTAAAAATTTCGTCGCTTAGCGACGAAAACACATTTCGTCGCTAAAAACCCTCTTTCTTGTAGTGACATGCGCGCACGTGCGCACACACACACACACACACACACACACACATATATATATATATATATGGGAAAAGGTACTATGCGCTCGAGCTGATGGGAACGTCCCATGAGGTCGAGCTATGTGGGCCCCACCGTGATGCGTTTCGAACATCTACTCCATCAGTCAGATGCATCATTCCATCATGGGCCTAGGTCTCAAAAATCAAGTCAATCTGTGACTTGAGTGAGCCACACCACATAAAGAAGTTGAGAGGGGCTGTGCACCATTAAAACATTCATAATCATTTTTTGGGCCCATTAAGATGTGGTTTGCAAATACAGCCCATCCATTATGTGTGTTCCACTTGGATGAGGGTTCAGACCAAGTTTCAACAACATTCAAAACTCAAGTGGGCCCCTCCAAGTGCTTTTATATGTTTTTGGCATGTCTTCACATGATTTTAGATGGTATGGCCCACCTGAGTCCGTATACGGCTGATTTTTGGGATATCTTATAATTTAAAAGAGACCCATCAAATGCACAGTGTTGATGGTTGACACACATCACGGTGGGGCCCACACAGCTTGACCTCATGGGAGCTTATCGTGAGGTCGAGCGCATAGTACCTTTTCCACACACACACACACACACACACACACACACACACACACACACACACACACACACACACATATATATATATATATATATAGGCATGCTAACCTACCAACCTAAGCATGTGCACACCTTTGCACATGTGTCATGGGTGTCGAATCCTACGCACGTGCACACCTTTGCACACGAGTCATGGGTGTCGAATCCTACGCACGTGCACAACTTTGCACACATGTCATGGGTGTCGAATCCTAACGGTCCATAAGATGTGGAATCCCATGAAACCTTAAGGGGTGAATTTTCATCCTGATCTAAGATTTTGGTAGGCCATAGCAAAGAGAAACTTAAATCAAGGGAAGAAACTGTTTGCATTTTTTATGACCCACCAAAGTTTTGGATCAAAGTAAAATTTCATACCACACACAGATAGGATGAGTTCTCAAAAAAGTTCCACCAAAGTTCTGCTTCATGTGGACCGTTCAGATTTTCGAGACTCATCAGATACGATGAGTTCTCAAAAAAGTTCGTATGTAGTACATACTAACTAGTTTGCAGGTGAGCGTTTCCACACACACACACACACACACACACACACACACACACATATATATATATACCGGGACTCTATATATATCCCGGTCTCCTGCGAGATCTTCGGCTGAGATTAAGCATCCCTAAACAGCAGAGAGTCTCCGTATTTAAGACTCATGCGCGCCACTATTTTCGGACGCTGACGAGCTCCTCCTGGAGTGATGTCTCCAAGTTCTGTGGGTGTAATAACAAGCTAACAAGAAAAAAGATGACGGCCCATCTGGACCATACGTGTGTACACAGTGATTTAGCCTTGTTCAAGATGTTCCCACCACAGATGGACCACGGTCAAAGAATTGCATTGGACTGACAATCCTAACCATCTATTCGTTAGATACTTGCCTAGTACGTGGGTATGATCAAGGTGGGCCACTGGATAGGTGGGTCACCGTGGATTATGCATGACCCCTATATCACCTTGATCAGACGACCAACAACATTCAAGGGCAGAATCTTCCAATCCAACGGTCTTTATTAGCCGTTGGTGGGGCCAGCTTAGCCCCCAAAAGTACACACACCGTAACGTGGTAAGAAAAAAATCCAATTCCATCACTGTGTTAGTCTAGAAAACTGGCCAGCATTTTCAAACGCTGTCGTAGGAAATGAAGACTTCTTCTAAAAAGTAGATTCTATTACATCTTGACCGTTGAAAATCTTGACAGAAATTTTTAGGACATCAAAGTCTTTCTGAGACGTTGATTCTTTTTAATCTTGACCTTTTAAAAATCTTTATCATAGGAATTTTCAGCAGGGACGAAACCGAAAACGTCCATGTTAAGGAATTTCACATGGTACTGTAGGGAGCACGTACAACACAATGCTCTGTGGGCCCATCATGATGAATGTGTGACATCCATTCCGTTCATTTGTGCCAGCTCATTTTATTACATGAACCCAAAAAATCAGGCTGATAAAATAGTGAACTAGACCACACCACAGGGAAATGTGTGGATAAGGACCCGTTGAAACTTGCTTTGGGCTCACTGAAGTTTTGAATTGGGTGGGTGTTTTGTTTTTTACCTCCATCCTGGTGGGACTCGTCTTATGGACGGATTGGATTGAATATAAAATCCATGGTGGGCCCCAGGAAGGTTTCAATGGTGGTTGATCGGTCCTCCTGTAACTTTCTAAAGAGAGAGAGAGGCAGAGACAGAGAGACAGAGAGAGGTGATGGCCAGAACCTCCTGAAACTTTCTAAAGAGAGAGAGAGAGAGAGAGAGAGAGAGAGAGAGAGAGAGAGAGAGAGAGAGAGAGAGAGAGAGAGAGAGTTGATGGCCACGGTACCAACCAGGATTTCCTACGAAAGCCTTTCGCAGGAAGTTACTGCGCAAGGATGCCGGGTGGGGCCTAGTGCAATGTATGTGAGAAATTTATTCCATCCATCCGTTATGCGAGAACATTTTAGGACGTTATACCAAAAATGAGGTGGATGCAAGACTCAAAGGGATCACACGAGAGGGAACTTTGGGAAAGAAATTCCCACCATTGAAACCTTCCTGGACTCCACCTTGATGTTTATATGCAATCCAAACCGTTTATAAGGTCATTCCAAAGTGGATGAAGTGAAAACACTAAAAATATAACCTAATACAGAAAGTTTATGGCCATAAAAATGTTTCAATGGTGCTCACTGAATAACAACTATTTCCTTTCGTGTGGTCCTGTTGAGTGCTTGATACACCTATATTTTGGTCACACATCTTAAAATTATCTCTCGAAAAAGATGAATGGGGTAGATTTCACGCAAACATATTGGTGGGGCCCACTAGTATCCATGCACGGGAACTTCATGCGAAAGGCTTTTGCAGGAAATCCGCCTATGACCTGCCGACAACGATTTCAAAGGAACTTTGTGACATGTAAGTTAGGTGGGGTCCACTGCGATGTTTATGGAAGATCAACCACGTTCATCGGTTTTGAAAGATCATTTTAAACGATGGGCCAAAAAATGATATAAATCGAGGGCTTAAGTATGCTGTACGTTAGTAAAACGTGTGCAGGTAAATTCTTACCATTGAAATTGAAACTTCCCTGGGTCTACCATAATGTTTATATCCCATCCATACTATTCATAATGTCATTCCTACTATGATAAACTTAAATCACAAATATTTCCATGAATGAAAAATGTCGTGGCACTCAGAACTTTTTAACGGTGGGCGTTACTCTCCCCTCTGTTTTTTGTGGTGGGGTCCTCGAACTTTGGATCTGATTCATTATTTGGATCATGCCGTAATATGGTCCATCCAAATGGATGAACGGTGTAACATACATCACAGTGTGGCCCAAAGAACTTGGAGACGTCACTCCAGGAGGAGCTCGTCAGCGTCCGAAAATAGTGGCGCGCGAGTCTTAAATACGGAGACTCTCTGCTGCTTAGGGATGCTTAATCTCAGCCTAAGATGGAGATCTAACGGCTCTGCACGGAGCTGATATTTAAGCTCTGTGTGTGGCACGTCTTGCGCAGAGACCGGATATATATATATATATATATATATATATATATATATATATATATATATATATATATATATATATATATAATGGTTCTATGTGGTTGGAGCTCATGGAACTTGGCACGGTTGAGCTGTGTGGGCCCTACCGTGATGTGTGTTGAACATCTACCCCATCAGTTAGATTCACCATTCCATGGTAGGTCTTAGGCTTAAAAATCAAGTCAATCCATGACTTTAGTGGGCCACACCACATACAAAAGTTGAGAGGGATTATCCTCCCATTAAAACATTCATAATAATTTTTTGGGCCCACCGAGATGTCGTTCACAAATCCAGCCCATCCATTATGTGTGTTCCACTTGAATGAGGGGTCAGACCAAGTTTCAGATGCATCCAAGTTTCAGGTGGGCCCACCAAGTGCTTTTATATGTTTTAGGCATGTCTTCATATGATTTTAAATGGTATGGCCCATATAAGTTCATTGTACGGCTGAAATTTTGGGATATCCCATAATTTAAAGGGGACCCATCGAATGCTGTGTGGGCGTCGAGCTCATGGGAACTTCCCATGAGGTCAAACTGTGTGGGCCCCACCATGATGTGTGTCGAACATCAACACCGTGCATTTGATGGGTCCCCTCTAAATTAAGGGACATCCCAAAAATTAGGTGTACACAGAACTTAGGTGGGTCATACCATCTGAAATCACATGAAGACATGCCCAAAAATATATAAAAGTACTTGGTGGGGACCACCTAAAATTTGGATGAATCTGAAGCTTGGTCTGACCCCTCATACACGTGGGGCACACACAATGGGTGGGCTGGATTTGTGAACCACAGCTCGGCAGGCTCAAAAAATGATTATGAATGTTTTAATGGAGGATAACCCCTCTCAACTTTTGTACGTGGTATGGCCCACAAAAGTCATCAATTGACTTGATTTTTAAGACTAAGGCCCACCATGGAATGGTGCATCTGTCTGATGGGGTAGATGTTCAACACGCATCACGGTGGGGCCCACACAACTCGACCATGTTCCCCCACACATATAATATAATATAATATGGGAAATGGTTCTATCGAGCTCATGGGAACTTTTGAGGTCACGCTGTGTGGACCTCACCATGATGTATGTCAGACATCAACACCGTGCACTTGATGGGTCCTCATCAAGTTATGGGATATCCCAAAAGTTAGATGTTAAAAAACTCAGGTGGGCCATGCCATCTAAAACCATGTGAAGACATACCTAAAATATATAAAAGCACTTGGTGGGGCCCATGTGAATTTTGGATGCGGCTAAAACTTGGTCTAACCCCTCATCAAAGTGAGACATACACAATGGATGGGCTGGATTTGTGAAATACATATTGGTCAGCCTAATTAATGATTATAAATGTTTTAATGGGAGGGTAACCCCTCTCAACTGATGTATGTGGTGTGGCCCACCTAAGTCAATCCTTGACTTGATTTTTAAGCCCGTGGCCCATAATGGAATGGTGCATCTGACTGATAGTGTTGATGTCCGACACACATCACTATGGGGCTCACACAGCTTGACCTCATAGTATCACTTCCCACATGTGTGTGTATATATATATCATGGTAGGGCACTCGTAGGAAGCTCCTTAGCTGGCAAGCTAGGTGGGGCCACTGTCATCCTTTATATGCCTCATTTTTGGTTTGATGTATTAAAATCAAAAGATAGAAGGACGGGGTAGATTTCTCACCAAAATTACGGTGGGCCATCTAAGTAGCAAATCGACCATTCATAATGTGGCCCATTTGGTAGATTTGTCATGGAAAAAAAATAATCAAGCTGGCAGAGTAATAATGTGGACACAAGTAACGTCACAAATTTGCTTGCTCCACACTCACCTTCCCCGTGCCTAGTTTCCATCCTGCTCAGCACGAGTGGCAAGCTGGAAAGTGTATGAATATCTCAGCCGTATACAAGGTGGTCCCACCATGAAGATGATCAAGCAACCAAAAAACATGTTGGTCATTGTTCACATTCAACCTATACTAAGACACGCCCTATCAGTGGATGAGCCTGATTTTTGTATATGTTTTGGGCGGGGCCACCATTTCCTCCCAGTTTTAAGGCGGGGCACCAATTTGAAACAAAAGTTGTGCTGGGCCAACTGTAATAGGAGAAAATGACCACTGTAGACAAAACCTTTTACCCAGCGGTTTCTATCAAAGAATACAAACTTTAGTTACCAATCTAGACTAGCACGTGCGGACAGCGACTTGGAGGACGAAACTACCCCTCCTTTTCGCTGCGAAGACGAGCGCTGACGCTCCTCCAACTGAGAGTTGTACGAACGGCTTAAAAGAGATCAAAGTTACATGGCCCCACAGCTATATATTTATTATATCCACAACGTTCATCCGTATTTTGAGATCATTTCGGAGCATTATCCCAAAAAAAAATCATATCCAAAGATCAACTGGACCACACCACAAAGAGCAGCGGGGAAATTGAATTTCACCGTTAAAAATTTTGTAGGGTCCACCATAACATTTATTTTCCATCCAATCTATTCATAAGGTCACAAAGGCCAGGATGAAGAGGAAAAACAAATTTCATAATGATCCAAAACTTGTGTAACCCCTAAAAGGGTTTCAATGGTAGACGTTCAATTTCCCACTGCCTTTTACAGTGTGCTCCACTTGATAGTTAGATCTGTCTTATTTTTCATCTTAAGCCTTAATAGGAGCTCACCAAATAGATGGACGGTTTGGATATAACACAGACCTCATGGTGGGGCCCACAAAACAACGAAAATTTCAAAAAAAAAAAAAAAAAAAAAAAACCAGACCGCGATGAATTATGGATTCCGCGATTCCACCGCAACTCATCTGTATGATTTGGGGATGGATCGCATGAATCATGCGATTGATCCCCGATTCAAACAAAGGCTATGGCTACGGATTATAACCGTAGCTATAGCCGTATCCTGTGTACTTTTCTTTCTTTCTTCTGTTTTTTTTTTTTTTTTTTTTTTTTTTTTTTTTTTTTTTTTTTTTACATTTAGAATTTTATTCTACCTACATTTTTCTCTAACACAAATTTATATAAAGATGTATATATAAGCATATAAAAAAAAATTCTCTCCTTTTTTCATTTATTTCTTTATTTATATAACAAGAATATCTTCTAAACCAAAATTAGTTACTTGACGTACCATATATGATTTTACGGCTGAAAGTTAGGTGGGTTCAACCCGACCAACATGTGACCTACCCGACTTTGGAAATTGAGCGGGCCAAACTGGAAATCGAGGGGGATAAACTGGAAATTATGCCCACGGTTTCCCATGGTATGATCCACTTGATATTTCGATATGCTTCAATTTGGGGCACAACCCCTTAAATTAGATAGAAAAACGGATGAATGGCGTGGATATACTACATGAAACGGATTGGCTACTCCCCCTGCCACCAGCCAATTGCTGGTGTTCAGTGCTCTGTGGGCCTCATCAGATTCCATTGAACTTAAGTGGAGAGTTCCACACATCCAAACAACCCTTAAGGCACTTCATCAAAACCAACTAACGGATTGGGTACTCCCCTCCTTTCACGGAAACTGAGCGAGGCAAGATAGAAAATGAGCGAGGCAACGTAGAAAATGAGCGAGGAACCTACGATTTGAGCTAGCAACCTAGAATCGAGAGAGGAAGCTAGAAATTGAGCGAGGAAGCTAGAAATGAGCGAGAAATCGAGCGAGGAAGCTAGAAATTGAGCGAGGCAACGTAGGAATTGAGCGAGGAAGCCAGAAATTGAGCGAGGCAACGTAGGAATCGAGCGAGGAAGCTAGAAATTGAGCGAGGGAAGGTAGAAATTGAGCGAGGCAACCCAGAAATCGAGCGAGGAAGGTAGAAATGAGCGAGGCAACCCTAGAAATTGAGCGAGGGAAAGTAGGAATTGAGCGAGGAAGGTAGAAATTGAGCAAGAGGAAGGAGTTGAGCGAGGGAAGGTAGAAATTGAGCGAGGGAGGATAGAAATTGAGCGAGGGAGGATAGAAATTGAGTGAGGCAACCTAGAAATTGAGCGAGGGAAGGTAGAAATTGAGCGAGGCAACCTAGAAATTGAGCGAAGGAAGGTAGAAATTGAGCGAGGCAACGTAGGAATTGAGCGAGGGAAGGTAGAAATTAAGCGAGGAAAGCTAGAAATTAAGCGAGGCAAGGTAGAAATTGAGCGAGGCAACGTAGGAATTGAGCGAGGGAACCTAGAAATTGAGCGAGGGAAGGTAGAAATTGAGCGAGGCAACCTAGAAATTGAGCGAGGGAAGCTCGAAATTGAGAGACGGAAGGTAGAAATTGAGCGAGGCAACCTAGAAATTGAGCGAGGGAAGGTAGAAATTGAGAGAGGGAACCTACAAATTGACGAGGGAAGGTAGAAATTGAGCGAGGGAAGCTCGAAATTGAACGAGGGAAGGTAGAAATTGACCGAGGCAACCTAGAAATTGAACGAGGGAAGGTAGAAATTGAGCGAGGGAAGCTAGGAATTGAGCGAGGGAACCTAGAAACTGAGCGAGGGAAGGTAGAAATTGAGCGAGGGAAGGTAGAAATTAAGCGAGGGAAGCTCGAAATTGAGCGAGGGAAGGTAGAAATTGAGCGAGGTAACCTAGAAATTGAGCGAGGGAAGGTAGAAATTGAGCGAGGCAACCTAGAAATTGAGCGAGGGAAGGTAGAAATTGAGCGAGGCAACGTAGGAATTGAGCGAGGGAAGCTAGAAATTGAGCGAGGCAACGTAGAAATTGAGCGAGGGAAGCTAGAAATTGAGCGAGGGAAGCTAGAAATTGAGCGAGGGAAGCTAGAAATTGAGCGAGGCAACGTAGGAATTGAGCGAGGGATGCTAGAAATTGAGCGAGGGAAGCTAGAAATTGAGCGAGGCAACGTAGAAATTTAGCGAGGGAAGCAGAAATTGAGCGAGGGAAGCTAGAAATTGAGCGAGGCAACGAGAAATTGAGCGAGGAAGCTAGAAATTGAGCGAGGCAACGAGAATTGAGCGAGGAAGCCAGAAATCGAGCGAGGAAGCAGAAATTGAGCGAGGTAACGTAGAAATTGAGCGAGGGAAGCCGTAGAATGAGCGAGGAAGCCAGAAATTGAGCGAGGCAACATAGAAATTGAGCGAGGAAGCAGAAATGAAGCGAGGCAACGTAGGAACCGAGCGAGGAAAAGAGCTGTAGAAATTGAGCGAGGAAGCTAGAAATTGCGAGGAAGGTAGAAATGAGCAGGCAACGTAGAATCGAAAGTTGAGGAAGGTAGAAATTGAGCGAGGAACCTAGAAATTGAGCGAGGGAAGGTAGAAATGAGTTTAAGCAACCTAGAAATTGAGCGAGGAAAGAAATCGAGTTATGAAGCTCTCAAATCGAGCGAGGCAACCAGAATTAGTTTAGGAAGAAATTGGAAGCTACGAGCAACGTAGAAATTGAGCGAGGAAGTAGAAATTGAGCGAGGCAACGAGAAATTGAGAGAGGGAAGTAGAAATTGAGGAAGAAAGGAAATCGAGCAGGCAACGAGAATTGAGCGAGGAAGCCAGAAATTGAGCGAGGAAGCTGGAAATCGAGTTTAGGATGGTAGAATCGAGCGAGGAAGCAAAAATTAAGTTTAGAATAACGTAGAAAGCTGAAGCAGGAAGCCAGAAATTGAGCGAGGAAGGTGAAAATCAAATGAGAAAATCGAGAATTGGCGAGGTAACCTAGAATCGAGCGTAGGTAAGTTAGAAATTTATAGCGAGGAAGCTGAATTTGACAAGGGAACTTAGAAATTCAAATGAGGCAACATAGATTTGAGCAAGGAAGCTACAAATTGTGCGAGGAAGCAGAAATGAGCGAGGTAACATAGATTTGAGCGAGGAACGTAGGAATTGTGCGAGGGAACCCATGTTGCCTCGCTCAATTTCTCCTCGCTCAATTTCTAGCTTCGCCGCTCAATTCCTACGCTGCCTCGCTCACTCGCTTCCTCGCTCAATTTCTAAACCGCTTCTCGCTCAATTTCTCTACGTTCCGCTCAATTTCTAGCTTCCCGCTCAATTCCTACGTTACGCTCGCTTCATTTCTAATTTCCTCGCTCAATTTCTACGTTGCCTTCACTCTATTTCTCCTTCCTCATTTCTAGCTTCTCGCTAAATTTCTACGTTGCCTCGCTCAATTTCGCTTCCTCGCCAATTTCTCGCTTCCTCGCTCAATTTCTACGTTGCCTCGCCTCAATTTCTAGCTTCCTTCGCTCAATTTCGCTTCCTCGCCCATTTCTACGTTGCTTCAATTTCTACGGGCTTTAGCCGCCACTTTCTAGCTTCCTCGCTAAATTTCTACGTTGCCTCGCTCAATTTCTAGCTTCGCCTCAATTTCTAAGATCCTCGCTCAATTCCTACATTGCCTCGCCAATTTTCTAACTTCCTCGCCATTTCGTTTCTTCTCGCTCAATTTCTACGTTGCCTCGCTCATTCTAGCTCCTCGCTCAATTTCTTGCTCGCTCAATTTCTACGTTGCCTCGCTCAATTTCTGAGCTTCCTCGCTCATTTCGGCTTCCTCGCTCAATTTCTACATTGCCTCGCTCAATTTCTAGCTTCCTCAATTCACCGATTCTACGTTGCCTCGCTCAATTTCTACCTTCCTCGCATTTCAATTTCTAGGTTGCCTCGCTCAATTTCTAGCCTCCCTCGCTCAATTTCTAGCCTCCCTCGCTCAACTCCTAGGTTGCCTCGCTCAATTTCTACCTTCCCTCGCTCAATTTCGAGCTTCCCTCGCTCAATTTCTACCTTCCTTCGCTCAATTTCTAATTTCCCTCGCTCAATTCCTACCTTCCCTCGCTCAATTTCGAGCTTCCCTCGCTCAATTTCTAGCTTCCCTCGCTCAATTTCTACATTCCCTAGCTCAATTTCTACCTTCCTCGCTCACCTTTACGTTCCTCGCTCAATTTCTAGCTTCCCTCGCTCAATTCCTACGTTGCCTCGCTCAATTTCTAGCTTCACTCGCTCAATTCCTACGTTGCCTCGCTCAATTTCTAGCTTCCCTCGCTCAATTTCTACATTGCCTCGCTCAATTTCTAGCTTCCCTCGCTCAATTCCTAGGTTGCCTAGCTCAAATCGTAGGTTCCCTTACTTGTTTTCTATGTTGCCTCGCTCAATTTCTACGTTGCCTCGCTCAACCACCGACCTGATGGAATCTTGGAAAATAACTAGGTTGGTTGGCTAAAGTAGCTTCTCTTACCCCAAAATCATATGTGGTACGTCAAGTAACTAATTTTGGTTTAGAAGATATTCTTGTTAAATGATTAAAGAAATAAATGAAAAAAAAGAGAGAAATTTTTTTTTATATGCTTATATATACTTATTTATATAAATATGTATTAAAGAAAATTGTAGGTAGAATAAATTTTTCTATGTAAAAAATAAAAAATAAATAAAAATAAATAAAAAATTTCAAAGACTATTACAGATTACAGCTTATGGCTACGGTTATAATCCGTAGCTAAAGGTAAAGACCTTTTTCGATATATATTCGCAGACAAAGTCGATATATCGAAAATTGTAAGATTTTTGAAGAAAACTCACTAGACGCTTCTGGACCATTTTCGATATATCGATGGTCGATATATCCACCGTTTTTTTTTTTTTTTTTTTTTTTTTTTTTGTTGTTGTAATCCCACCTTTTGTGGGTCCTATTATGAGGTATGTGTTATATCCAAACCGTCCATCTATTTGGCGGACTCGTATTCAAAGCTTGAGACTAAAAATAAGATAGATCTAACTATCAAGTAGACCACACCGTAAAAGGCAATGAGGAATTGAACGCTCTACTATTCAAACCCTTTTAGGGGTTATAGAAGTTTTGGATCATTATGAAATTTGTTTTTCTTCTTCATCCAGGTCTTTGTGACCTATGAATGAACTTAGACGGGAAGGATTTCTCACGAACATTACAAATGGGCCCCCAAAAGTTTTTAATGGTCGACGCTCATTCAACACTTGTTTCGTAATGTGGTACACTTGAGATTTGCATATACCTCATTTTTGGTCATATACCATAAAATGATATGGAAAAATATATGGACAGACATGGATGAATAGCATACATCATGGTGGGGCCCACAGACCACCGACCATCCGCCATTGGTCGGTGGCAGGGTGGGAGTACCCAATCCTTTTAAGCCGTTCGTACAACTCTCAGTTGGAGGAGCGTCAGCGCACGTCTTCGCAGCAAAATGGAGGGGTAGTTTCGTCCTCAACGTCGCTGTCCGCACGTGATAGTCTAGATTGGTAACTAAGGTTTGTATTCTTTCATAGAAACAGCTGGGTAAAAGGGTTTGTCTACAGTGGTCATTTTCTCCTGTAATATCCTTGCGACATCTACTCCGTTGTTTTCTCAGGTTCATATTCGGAGGTGATTCAAAAAATAGGCAAATCCAAAACTCAAGTGGGCCACACCACAGGGAACTGTGGATGGAACACCCAAACCCTAAAACCTCCCTGAGGCCCACCGTGATGTTCATATGCCATCCAACTCATTTATCAGGTGAGTCCCACAAGGATGAAGAAGGAACCAAATATCAGACTGATCTAATACTTTAGTGGACCGCGAGAGCATTTCAATGGTAGCCTTAACCGATCCCCACTTTTCATTGTGGTGTGACCCACTTGAAATTTAGATGGACCTGATTATTGGGTTCATGTCTTAGTCCTAATATGAGCTGCCAATAATGATGGACGGAGTCGATGCCATACCCAAATCACGATGGCCCCCACAGCTTTTTTGTTTCACGGGCATCCTGTCCTGGGGCGCAGCTTCGATGGATCCTTGACTATGGGGCCCATCTTGATGCATGCTTCTTATATCCACACCGTCCATCCGTTTTGAAATCTTATTTTAGGGCAGGATTAAGAAAATGAAGGAGATCCAAATCCCAGGTAGACCACACTACAGGAAACAATGGTGATTGAGATCCAAATCCCCGGTAGATCACACCCCAAGAAGATTTAATGGTCAATTATCACTATTTCCAGTGGTGTGGTCCAACTGAGAGTTGGATCTCTTCTTTTTTAGAATCACATACTTAAAAGTGACCTGTAAAAAACGATGGACAGCGTGGATGTAATGAACATACATCACGGTGGGTCCCATCGTCAGGGATATCCACCGAATCCGCGCCCCGTCCTGAGAAGCAGGCTCGCTGGTGCGTGTAAAGACGCGCTTTGTGGAGGTTGCATTTCACTCCATGCTGACAGTTGGTTATCGTTGTCCTTTTCCTAACCGTTCAATTTCATTTGAATAGTGTGGCCCACCTAATGTAAGGGTGTGGACCTTGTGGCAATGTATATAGCTGATTCTTAGGATGAGATTTTGTATGGGCCTTTCCATAGGTGTTGGAATTTGGAGACCCCTTCATAACTTCTTTCTAGTTTACTATCGTGAATGATTCGCAGAAGCAACCGTACAACGTGCTCTGTCATCCAACCATCATGATTTGTGGGGCCCAACATGCGATGCGAGCCTCTATTTAGCTTTCTTACGCAAGAGGGGACGCGAATTCTTTTTTACGGAGCCCGTGCAACAAAAATCTGTGGGGCCCACCGATATGGGTGTGTGAAAGCCAATCCGTCGGTCATCAGTGCCAGCTCGTTTTAGCACGTGACTCCAAAAGTATATGGTTTATCCACACCATCCATCCATTTTCCTGCTCATTTTAGGGGTTAAGCCCAAAATTGAAGCATATCTAAAGCTCAAGTGTACTACACCACAAGAAGAATATCTACCGTTGAAAATTTTTAGGGGCCGGAGCAAGCTGATTTTTGTGTTTTCCTTTCACCGATGTCTGTGTGATCTTGTGAACAGGTTGGTTGACAAAAATATCAATGGGCCCTAGGAAGATTTCAGCTGTAGAAATCATTATTCCCCTATTTTCTCTGGTGTAGTCCACTTGAGCTTTGTATATGTTTCGATTTTAGGCTTAATCCCTGAAATGAGTTGTAGAAATGGATAAACCACGTACATTTACAGTGGGCCCGACAGAATTTACTCAGTACGATGAAGCATTCTGAGTTACTCAGCAAGCAATCAGCTCCAGCCACACACGCATCACAGTTGGCCCACAGAGTGACACGTGTTAAAGATAGAGACGTTCATCATGGGCCCGTTGTTGAATGTGTCCTAGCCTGAAAATGAGGGCACCCCACCTGTGAGCTGGACCTCACGTATACTTTGCCTGTGGACCATTGCTTATCCTTTTCTCAGTCTCCACTTTTTATTAGCATGCGGCCCACCTTATGTTAGGGTGTAGCCATGTAGCTGGCACTTTGGATGAGATTTCGTAGGATCCTTTCCTGCCTCTATCTCTAGTCTCTTTCCAGTGGACGGGGATTGCCGTGATGGACCCGAGGTGATGGGATTTGATTATACAGGAATTGCCGCGGGAAGCTAGGATGGGCCACTGTAATGTTTCTGAGAAATCTAATTCCGCTGGAACGACATGCTTAAAAAAATAGACAGATTTAAAATTCAGGTAAGTCGCATGACAGGAAATAGCGAAGATTGAACATCCACCGTTGCAACATTTGTAGTGCATAGAAGTTTTGTTTCAGGCTAAAATTTCTATACTTTTAATTTATCCCAATAATAAGTATCTTATAAACAGTTTAGATGGCATATTAACATTTCTGTGGACTCCAAGGAGGTTTCTACCCTAAGTACCCATTTCTTTCGGTCGAAGCTGGTGCTAAAAGTTCATACAATATGTTGTTGCACGTAATTCTAGCCAGATTTGCTTAGGGTGCGTATGGGGCGTTCATTTGAAACCCCTGGATTTGAAATCCTCTTGTTGTGTTTGGCACTCTAGATTCAAAATCAACTTTAATTCAAAAGTAAACAAGCATAGTATATTTTCAGTGGTTTGAATTTTATTACTACATCAGCTTTAATATCTCTAAGTAGTGAACACATGTAATGTTTGACACAATGGTTATAATAAGCCTACTGAAATATGTACTTTGCCCGAAAATGATGAAATGCCAAGTCTCGGATGGGCCACAAGCACAAGATCATGTCCAAGTGACTAACCAACGATTTTTAGCTGTTGATTTATATGGATAATTTTTGGATAGCGTTGATCATCATTTTAAAGTAATTATCGTAATGCAATTGATAATCTAATTATTTTGGGATATCATTAGTGAGCTATGTGTCCAACAGATTAATAGTCTAGTGACACGCATGTTACACATGCAACTCTTGAAAAGATTTTAGGCTTTATCTAAGGGGATTTCAAACCTGTGTGTTTGAGGGGATTTGAAACTGGGAGTACCTTATGGTGCCAAACAACCAGGGATTTGAAACCTCCTCAAATCCTCCAAAATTCATGGTGCCAAAGGACCCCTTAAGCCACCCGCTGCAGTTAGAGAGGAGCCCTTACTTTTCCTAGGCTCTAGGGCTCATAGCCCAATCTAATTCCGAGGCGGCGTTGGACCAAACAACCCATGTTTCAAAGGAATATCCCTGATGTACCAACATGGTTGGATTTAATTGAACCACTTTTGTGAGCCTGAATTTAATGGAAATGCATGTGACTTCCACCTACAAAGTTCATGCTGTATAAAGCTAAGTGAGGCCACCGTAATGTTTATGAGAAATCTATCCCATCTATCCATTTTGCCAGCAGGAGGGAGATCCGAAACTCAACTGAGCCACACCGCATAAAATAATGGAGAATGAATGTCCACAGTTGAAACATTCCGGGGCCGCTGAAATTTGGGATGAAGCTAATATTCTTGTTTGTTGATATCATCCCACTGATAGCAACCTTATAAACAGTTTAGAGGGCATTACAAAAACACCAAAGGCAGTCCGCCGGCATTTTCCCTCTTCACTAATTTTTCTGTCATCCGGCCACTTGAGCTTTGGATCCACCTTTTTTGAGCTCATCCTAACATGAGCTGGCAAAATGGACTGACAGGATAGATTTTTACAAAGTTCACCGTGGGCCCACGTAACTTAGGGATCCCTCAGGGACACACGAATGGAACACAAGTGCCCCCTAGGTGGTGACGTACAACACATGTGGGAGATTTAATCACGAGGGTCCCTCAGTTCGTCCCAGCCCAAAAATCAGGCTGGCCCACTAATTGCCTGGACTGCAAGCATATGGAATTAGACCATTTCCAATTCCTTTCTATTGCTTCCCATTGATTTCGTGGTATGGTCCACCCGAATTTTAGGGGCTGGCTTAGGGTGAGGTCTTGCCTTCTAGATCTCTTTCATCCTCTATTAAAAACTTTCTAGAGCATACTGTAATATTTAAGTTTCCGTCCAACCTCTTGATAAGGTCACACATACCTTGATAAGGGAAACAAAAATATGATCTTGATCCAAAACTTTAAAGTCTATGAGAAATTTTTAATGGTCAATTTAATCACCATGTTCCATATGGTGTGATATACTTGATATTTGAATCTGCTTTATATTTGAATTTTGAGCCCATACTCTAAAATAAGCTTTAAAAAAAAAAAAAAACAGATGGTATGAATATTCAACGCGTACATCAAGGTGGGCCATAGTTATGGTTAACCAACTCCACAATGGTTGGGGAAGTTTTTAATGGCATGCCTATGATGGCGGCCTGCTGCTCAATGAATTCAGCCATGTGGGGTGGGGGCCGAGGGACCTCCATCCAGGTGGCTCCACGTCCGGTTTTAAAGGTTTTTTTTATATATATTTATTTTATTTTAATTTTAACACACGCACACACACCCCACACACTCACGCTAGTGGAATTCACCCCACACACGCACACACACCCCACACCCTCAACCCTTGACCGGGTGTTGAAACTCCGTCCGGTTTTAAAGGTGTAATGGGGCCCACGTGATGTATTCTTGACATCCGAACCGTCCATTCAATAGGTCATATTACATAACCGGCAGGGTTAAAAAATAACTCAAGCGGAATCTTAGACGGGCCAAAGCACATGGGACAATTTGAGAGGAGATGCCCATCCTTGATTTGCATGTTGTGGTGTGAGTGCGTGGGTGTGTGTGTGGGTGTGAGCGTGTGTTAAAAAAATTTGATTTGCGTAGGGGTGCTGCAGTGTTGTTTATATGGAATTCGAGCCATCCAAACCCTTCATCTGCGCGGGATGAAGGGTTGGGACAGAAATTTTGCTGTTCTATAGCTTAAATGGGCATCCCTTCTCAGTTTTTTTTTTTTTTTTTTTTTTTTTTTTTCCATTTATGCGGCCCACTAGAGTTTTGGATTGTTCTGATTTTGCATCCGTAAAGTAATTACTTGAAGTGATGCATCCAATGAATGGGTTGGATGTGATACACAGACCATGTGAACCCCACATCTACCGACTACCATGGTACGCTTATGGTGCTCCCAGTACCACTGGTGCAACTGGGCCGGTGGAAACTCAGGTCAGCGGTGGTAAATGAATATACTATTTGCGAGCATACATGTGTGAATCATCCAAATCGTCCAATTTAAATGCATTGGCGTGACCATAACTCCACTAGAATTTTATGTCCATCCAACATTCAGGTGGGCCACAACAGTGGACATAATCTGAAGCGTCAATGAAAATTGCAACAAAACTCTGATGGCCTTTTTTTTTTTTTTTTTTTTTTTTTTTTTGATGTAGAGCGGGTCGCGGACAATTACATGGCAAAGATGGATCAGAAAAGGCCCGGTCGGCGAAAGAAGTGATCTGGACCATCGGACCTTAAATCAGCGTATCTCACAATCCGGGATGAGTTAGCGACGAAAAATATATGATTTTGGGGTAGAACGAGCTACTTTAGCCAACCAACCCAGCTACGCAGGGTTGCGACGCTTGAATTGCGAGAAACCCCCTGATTTGATGGTCGTTTCTGTTTCAATTTCGTTTTTACTATAAATAGTAAGTTTTAGTTTGTTTATAACTCTTCATCCGTCGGGCTTTAGGAGTTGCGTCCAACGTGAAAAGAGCTTAGAATAATTAGGGGAACGGTTTGGTGAAGCCAAATAGGACACTTACTATTTTTGGCCGAAAAACCTCACAGACTAGTAGACATCATTTATCGTCTATAAATAGTAAGTTTACTATTTATAGTAAGTGCAATTCTAGAGTCCTAGTTGTAGTTTGATTGATTTCTTTCCCATTGCTTAGTACCCTTATTTAAAGGGTTGTGAACTCGTTTTTATTCATTCATTAATCTATTTCGAATTTATTTAGAATTTATTTCTATTTTCTCGCTCTCTTTTCTCGTGGATTCGAGAAAGTCTCGTGAGGAGTCCAGAGAAGTTCCGTGGATTCGGAATAATTATCCTCTTGAGGAAGACGGTGCTCGACCTCACGTCCTCCCCTGCGTCATTTTTTTGTCTGGAAAAAAAATGAAAGTAATCGGGTTTTCAGTTGCACTCAAACAGACCTTAAAATATTATAAAGACACTTATTAATGAACTTTTAAATTTAGAGATTTTCCTGTATAAGTGCTTATCTTCTAGGTTATTTTTAAGTAAACATTTGTTTTCTAAATATTTAAAGTAAAATTCTTAACTTTTGAAAATACAAAGAAATTATCGCTGCTTTCACTTGAATAATAGAATTGTGCCATTAACTTATCTAAATAACAAGGTTGTCCTCGTACCTTTTATTTTTTTACTATTATACCCTAATATAATGGGTAGGCGTGCGAAGGATTCCAGGGGCTCATCCGTATGCTTGTGTGTGATTGTCTCTGTCCATTCATTTTATGATCTCTTTTTACGCCATTAGACTAAAAATAAGCCAAATCTGAAGCGCAGGTACACCCTATCACACAAACACTAGTGATGAAATGCCTGTTAAAAACATGTTGCGTCGTGAAGTTTGGATCAAGCTGATTTGTCTATCTTCCCTTCATCCATGCCTTTGCAGCCTTATTGACAGGTTGAATGGCCCTTATGTACATCAGGGTGGGTCCTAGGAAGGTTGTAACAGTGGGTGAAAAACATGGGAGGTTACTTGCGCATCACCTAGGATGGTGCGATCCTTACCGCCGGGCCCACCTTGATGTATGTATTCTGTATCCATACCATTTATCTGTTTTTTCAGATTATTTTAAAGAATTATTCCAAAAAAGAAACAAATTCAACTATCAGGTGGTCCATATCATAGGAAACAATGGTTATCGACCATTAATGGGCCACAAAAGTTTCGGATCAAGCTGATATTTATTTATTTTTCCCTTATTCAGGCTTATGTGACTGTTGAGTGTGAAATATTACGTCTCCCTTTTATACATTAGTTTTATAAACATGCTAGCATTTAATCGATCTATTTATACATGTTTTGTCTTGCAAGGTGATTTCGAGAGCTTAAGGTGAAAAAAATGTTAAAAATATGAAAATTGATGCTCAAGAATTACCAAGGCAATGATGGATCTTTGGAGGTCAAGATTGAAGATTTTAAGAGTCTAAGATCCAAGAAAACCAAGTGAAGAATGAAAAAAATCGAGTTTGTAAAAGTGGAAAATTCAGGAGTTGTTGAACTTAATTGTTTGATGACATCGAACAAACTTCGATTCCATCGAAGTAAGTGTTCGATGCCATTGAAGGAGGCTCGATCACATTGAAATTATCAGAGAAATTCCAATTTGGTTTTTGGACAAAATAGTGTAATTCTCGATTTCATCGAAGACCCTTAGATCCCATCGAAGAATAGTTCGATGCCTTTGAAGCCAGTTCAATGACATCGATAATTTCAGAAATTTTAGACTAAATACGTTGGACACTTTTGGATGATTTTTTTATTCCATCGAAGAGGTGTTCGATGACATCGAAGACCCTTTCGATGTAATCGAAGGTTCAATTATTCCATTGAAGATTTACAACACGCAGTTTCTGAATTCGAATCCAAATGGGCTTCGATCCTTTGATGGCATCGAAGTCCCATCAAAGCTGCGCATGGTGCGTAGATTTGAGGTAGTTTCAAAGCCAGTCGGAAAAAGTCTATATAATGGAGTTCTCTGAGGGATTCTAAGCATGAATTAGGGTTCGAGGAGTAGAGTAAAAATGTGTTGCAACTTTTAGAGATTTCTTTCTTCTTCTTTAGTTATTTTTTCATGTTTTTCTTTAAGAGTTTTAACTTAATCATTCTTTGGTTAGCTAATCTCTTAACTATAGCTAAGAGGTGAAACTTATAGTTTATTTTAAGTTTTTTTCTTATTTTGATTTAAGTTGTTTGATTTTCATGTTACATATTTCATAGTTTATGGTTTAATTAAAGAAGTATTTTTTAATTTACTTTAATCTATTGTCGACTATGGGCACGGTAGATGCTTGAGAACTTCATGAATACGTTTTCTTCTATTATATGATTGCTTGGTCTGTAGAATTCTCTGATTTACCATTGACTACGGCCATGGTAGATGTTTTGAACTCTCTACAGTAAATACAATAAGATCGTTATACATGGATCATTACTATGAATGTCGAGATTTATGTTGGAATTGTTTATGATGGTTTAACCACTCTACCATTCAACTTGATAGATTAGGACTTCGATTCCAGTTGAAGTATTGATTGAATCAAATAAGATGACATTAAGATGACTGCAAGTGGATCCTTGGCATTCTAATGTTTCTTTTATTGATAATTTTACTTCATAACAATTGCTTTCAATTTTCATATTTAGTTTAGCTTCTAGTTCTAATTCTTAATTAATTCAGAAGATTACATATATTCAACTCCTATGAGTACGACCTCGGTCTCACCAAGATTATTACTACATCACAGCACTGCACGTGGGGTACAAGTGAACAGTGAGCTTATGATCAACATATTGGATAGCAAATAAATACTAAAGAAACAATAAAGTGCGTGTAAGAAGTAAGAAGTTTTTAATGATAAGGCATTCAATCACCACTATTTTCTATTGCAATACCACCTGATAATTAGATCTGCTTCATTTTTGTGATAATTCCTTAAAATGATGTGGAAAAATGGATGTATAACATTCATATAGAATAATACATCATGGTAGGCCCATAGTGAGTCCTCACTGTCTAGGGTGAGGCCGGGATCTCACTTAATCCACTCCTTGTAAAAATAGACGCAGATTGCAAACATGATGCTGCTAGTGGCGAAATCAATGCTGGACAGTATTCCATCGGCCAAGCATCATATATGTGTTTTATTCTCACTGTCTATCTATTTTTTCGAGATTATTTTAAGGCTTGATCTAACAAATGAGGCAGATCCAAATCTCAACTGGACCACATTAAATTTTTTTTTTTTTAAATGGTGATTAAATGTCCACCGTTAAAAATTTATTAAGACCCATTGTAATATTTATTTTCCATCTAACCTGCTGATAAGTTCACACAAATCTGAACGAAGGGAAAGTACAAATATCAGCTTCCTCCATAACTTTTGTGGCCCCATAGAGGGTTTTAATGGTGGGTGTTTAATAATGATTGTTTTAGATCTACTTTATTTTTGGGCTTACACTCTAAAAAGAAATGGATGGACAGCATAGATAAAACACATCATGATGGGCCCACAGAGTACCTTCCGCTTAATGACAGTGTGAGTAGGCAATCCGCATCGGTAGGCTTTGGTGGTGGATCTCGGATCATTACAGGTGGATGGGATCCTTGATTGTGAGCCAGGGTTACCATGATGTACTTCCTTTTATCTGCGCAGTCAAGACACCTTGTTAACTCATTTTAGGGCATGATCCCAAAAATGAAGTAGATCCAAATTTCAGGTGGACCCTATCACAGGAAACATTGTAATCAACCATTAAAAACTTCTTGTGGACCACAAAAGTTTTGGATCAAGCTGATATTTGTGCGGTCTCTTCATTCAGGTCTTTGTGACCTAATCAATAGGTTGGATGGAACATAAACAATATGGTGGTCCCATGACATTTTTAATGGTGAGGATTCAATAACAATTGTTTCCTGTGGTGTGGTCCCATAAGATTTGGATATGCTTTATTTTTGGAATCATGCCCTAAATTAATCTTTTAAAATGGATGGGCGGTGTGGATGTAAGGTACATACATCACAGTAGTCTCATAGTTAGGGTTGGACCGAAACCGCCCATGGATTGTATACTGAATCTGCCAGTAGCTACGTCTCTGTGCCCCTCCAAGATGTATATTTTTATACACGCCCGTTCATCCATTCATCGAGATCATTTTAGGACATGAGCCCAGAAATGAGGGAGATCAAAATTGCTGGTGAACTAGACCACACGAAAACAATGGTAGTTGCACTAGGGTAGCTTTGTAATTTTTAAAATTATAGTTGTAGACTGCATATAACCCCGATCGCTGACTGTATATGATGGTAAGCGGCCGGATGTTTAGGGCCCGTTTGGACTGGGGGATTGGATGGGAGTATCTTTGTATTCGACGGGATGGTCCCACTCAAAGATCGTGACGACGACGACCTGTTTGGATGACAGAGGAGATAAGGTGGATTGCAGAAGAGTGGATTTTCCACGGGATTCGGCCGTCCATCCATCTCATCCCCTCTCTCTGACAGCGTCAGTAGTGAGATGGCTACTGACAGTCCTCTCTGGACCCTATTATGATGTATGTATCCTATCCACGCCTTCCATCCATTTTTCCAGACTATTTTGTGGTATGATCCCAAAATGAGCCAGATCCAAATCTCCTGTGGTATGATTAGGAAAGAGTTGATTGAATACTCATCATTAAAGACTTCTTAAGAGCCACATAAATTTTGGATTAAGCTGATATTTGAGTTTTCTCTTAATCTAGGTGTACGTGACCTAATCAATAGTTTGGATGGTGAGCCTTAGAAAATTTTTAATGCTGAGCATTCAATGGCCACAATTTTCTTATGGTGTGGCCCACTATAAATTTGGATCTCCCTCATTTTCGAGCCCGTGATTTATAATAATCTTAAAAAATAAATGAACGGCTTTGATAAAACACATATATATATATCAAAGGGGCTCACAGATGATTGTCAGTAGCCACCTCACTATTGACACTGTCAGCATGCAATCCACGTCCTGGATGGATGGCGCCTCGAGCCCAGACTGTCCAAACAGAAGACGGTGGGATTGGAGATAATCCCCTGACCAAACATTAATACCATTGGTATCTATGCAGTCCCCTCAGTTACATCCTAATCCCTTCCAATCCTCCCCTCCCGTCCAAACGGGCCGTTAGGGTAAGTTTGAAAGAGATTAGATGGGATGGGATTCAAAAAAACATAATTATTGCTCATGGCAGGGGTTGTCCCCTATTACCATGGGATAAAATTAATGCCCTGCTTTGTTGATAATATGGTGGTACATTGAATGAATATACTCACCATCATTTGAAATTGTTGAGAATAACACGCATGTGTTATATCTAAACTGTTCATTTGTTTCATAACCTCATTTTATAGCATAGACCTAAAAATGAGATAGATCCAAAACTTATGTAGCACCAAAGAAGTTTTCAACAGTAAGTATTCAATCCCTGTTGCTTTATATGGTGGGGTCCACTTGAGCATTAGATTTACCTGATTTTTTGGCCCATGCTCGACAATAATCTCGATAAATGGGTGGATGGTGTGGATACAGCCCACACATCATGTTGGGACCTACACAACTTTCCAAACATTGAGTGAAATTGGCACAGGACCCAATGCAATTTCATTTACTGTAATTCCAAGCATTTCCATGCTTCCCAAACATGGAGTGGAATTGGCACACGACCAAATGAATCCCATCCCCACCTAATTCCTTCTAATCCCACTGCCTAAACTGACCCTTAGCTGTGAAAATCTAAATTATAGTTCGCAAACCGCATATAACCCCAACCGCTGACTGTATATGATGGTTAGGGCTGGATGTTTAGCCGTGAAAATCAAAGTGTTTTATTTTAAATATTTTTAAAGCATGTGTTTATTCAGGAAAAGCTTAAATGGTAGGTGGTTATAGGAGAAATTTTCTTAAATTTATGAATTAACTAATTTGACTCCTCCAAACACCTTATGAATTTTAATATTAATTGAGGAAATGGGTTTTCATGAGTTTAGAATGGATTTAAAGTGACCATTTTGCTACAAAGTGGTCAAGATTGAATTTAGAATATATATATATATATAAAGGCAAAAACAAACAGTAGAAAATGGATGGTTGATATTTATAATAATAGAGAAGGTTAATCAATCATCTCCCGCCATCGTCTTAGGCCACACCTTTGATTGTGACGTAGGGAAGGGCATCATGAGGTTGATCACCGATTCACCATCTTCTTTAGGGAATAACTACAAATCTATGGAGCTCTTGGATTCCTAACAAAGCTTCTTCAAATTTACCGGGGATAAAAATAGGAATAGTTTCTAATAAATTTGAAATATATTGATTAATGATAAAAATAAAAAAATTTACAACTCTTTAAATAATGAGCTCAAACTTAGGATGGAGTTTTAAACTCAGACTCTAACTCAAACATCTTAGAAAATGTGATTTACTATAAATAGTATGTTCTATAAATGGTAAACTTATTATTTATAGACATTCTTCATTCATATTAGACTTCATGGTTTTCAGCCAAAAATAGTAAGCATCCAATTTAACCCAACCATTGTTCTCCTACAATTTATTAGCCATTTTCATGTCGGACACAGCTCCTACAACTATACTCAAATAAAAATTATTAGTTATAATAAAAACAAAAATAAAAGGAACCTTTAACTGTCAATATGATGAAATCTTGCAAATCCAGCATGGGCAACCCGGCGTAACAGGGTTGGTTGGTTAAAGTAGTTTCTCTTGCCCAAAATCATATATGATATGTCGAAAAACTAATCCCAATTTGTGAGATACGACTGTTTTAGGGTTCTAATAGTCTGAACCATTTTCGCTTTCGACCGGCCTTCTGTAGGCCATCTTTGTCATGAAAGTGTTTGCAACCCACTCTACATTGGATTGCCTGCACATCTTACAAGTTACTGTGCTCAGATTTTGAACAACCATTCAATGGCTCGGAGAATAGAGGGTGCATATTTATTACAAAAGAGAAAGTCCAATCTCAACTAAAACGTATATCATGTGGGGTCCAATTTTGATTTCCAATCCCTCCTAAAATCACCTAGATCAAGTAATCATAACCATCAAATCAATTGCTAAAGTTTAAGGGCCACATTAATTCTAATAGAAATGGCCTGATCACTGATTTGGACCATCGATTCTGGAGGGCCATCTTTAATTGCCAACTTTAAAATTAGGCGAGTGAAAAAGAGGGAAAGAGGGCTTGTCATGGAAAATTGTTTTCCTCGGTCCAATCAAATCCCGCCCGGTACTGATATTAATACAGGCAGGGGAGCAATCTGTTTGCCTGCTTCTGTGGGTCTCTGTCCATGTTCTTCCTCCACACCTCGACCGGTCTTTGTATGAGACCCTATTTATGCTGTCCCACCTTATATTTTCTTGAATCACGATCCTCTGCTTGAAGGAAGAAGGAAATTCATGTTTATTGTAATTTGATTGGCCCCATCATCACCAACTGCATTTAATGCAGCAATGCAGGCAACATCAGTAATGACGTAGGCCAATCACGCCGCAGGAAAAATGAGAGGATCCATATTTATTTTCCTCAGGACCGATATGACTAAGGGCCCGTTTGGACGGGTGGATTGAAAGGGATTGTCATAACTTTAGATGAATTGCACACATCCCAAGGCTCGCTAACGCTAGTCAGAGGATTGCCTATAATCCCATCGACTTCCTTCGTCCCATGCCCAATAGCCGTGCGTGTTTGGACGGTCAGGGTAACCCACGGTTTGCAACATTCCATCCTGTTTGGATAGGCATTGGATTAGGCTTCAATCCCATTCATTCCAGGATTCTCTTCATTCTTCTTCTTCTCGCCTTTCGTCTTTCGCCTTCACATGGCTGTTTCTAGGGAGAGGGGTGTGATAAGGAATGAAGGGCTGAGATTAAACAGTAAGAAACGGATGGTATTTTACAATAGGGCAGACTTAACAGTTACCTTTCTTGCACTGTATTGTTGTTTTTTACAAATCAGTATTTTGTGATTGTTGATTTTTTCATGGAAACTACAAAAATGAAAGGATAAGCTGAGAGAGAGACAGGAACTATGCGTCAAGCTCAACTCATTAAGTTGTGGAAGCGCACAATCTGTACACCTGGCAAACATGCACCACGATCTGGATTGTCCAATTTGTGGGGCCCTTCGTTCAAACAGAGAATAGTGAGAAAACCATCTAGACCGAATGGTATTGACCACTCGATTTTTCTCACCAAATCCAGACCACTCACAGACAACTGGATGGCTAGAACTGTGCGATCATGTAATCTTTGGGCTGTGCTGGCTTCACAACACCGCCATGACTCTGGTGGTCTAGATTGATGTTGCATGAGTGCATGTGTGCGGAGTTTATAATGGATGAGATGGCAAATCTCAGGGAGCTGTGGTGAACGCACATTGCAGTCTAGCCCTGATGATACAGAGTCGAGGACAGAGAACTTTCTGTCCTTCACGCATAATCATACACGGAGACGAGATCTGGATGATTCGTAACTTGGCCCATACCGTGGCTGGATCCAGGCCTTCAAAATCAAATGCAGTGGATGATCCTTGCATTTGTGGCCCATCGATCCAGTGGATTTGGACATCTGATTGACCTCCAAGGTAAGGGTCACCTGATGGATGGTCAAGATCTCATCCATGCCATGTTTATGGATTTGAACAATGGGTAGAGCTTTCTTGCAATTTGCAAAGACACCCAAAAGAAACTCAAAGGGCTCGAGGCGCAATCGAGAGAGAGAGAGAGAGAGAGAGAGAGAGAGAGAGAGAGAGAGAGAGAGAGATGACAATCCAACTGCGAATCCAGGAGGAGATATGGAGAATCCCATCCACCTTACTCCTTGCCCCGCCAAACACCTTAACAGCCGTATATTAATGTATTAGACGGGCGAATCCCATCCATTGCCAAGTAATACCCAGCAATCCACCCGTCCAAACGGGCCCTAATCATCTAGGCTGGTTTGCATCAGGTGATGCAGAGCGAGGTGGTGGGTACTTTCATGTCCAAGGTGGACAGAGAAGGCCCAGTAGAAGGCATAAGTAACCAAGACAGTCATGATCTTAAAACAGGCATATCTCCGAAACTGGAATGAGTTACTCAATATACCATATATCTAATTTCATGTTTATTTCCATTTTTTACTATTTTTAGTAACTTTTAGTTTTATTATAACTCTTCATCCATTGGCTTGAGTTTTTTTTTTTTTTTTTTTTTTTTTTTTTTTTTTTTGTTTTCAAAAAACTTTCTTCATTTTAAAAAGGAGAAACTCACCTATACAGCTGAGGCACCCCTTTACATAAAACAGGGACCAACCAGGAAGCTGATGAGATAATTACAAAAAAAACTATACCCAAAAATCAACCAATCATCAAAAGAGAACCTAAACCAACCTTATCAAGGAAAACAGAACCTCTAACCTAAAGAGGAAAGTCCAAAAATCGATCAAACTCAACATTAGCTTAAGAAGCGCTCCCTAACCGGGCTAAAAAATCCACCGGGGAGTTCCCTTCCCTCTGGACATGTAGAAAGCTAATTCGACCTCTACTTTTCATCCGATGGATCCTATGAACCCATGCCTTCCATTTCCAACCAGGATTCGCCACTCCATTGAGCATATCAACAACCTGTCTTGAATCAGATTCCAAAATGATATGGTCGTAACCCCTTTGAATAGCAAGAGCTAGACCGTCATACACCGCCCATAATTCTGCAGCCGAGTTTGTGCCGACCCCATAACTACTAGAAAAAGCGAAAAGAAAATTGCCCGTCTCCCCTCTGCCGATTCCACCACCTCCCGAACTGCCCAGATTGCCTCTGGACAAACCATCGACGTTAATTTTCACCCATCCCTGTGATGGCTGCTCCCATCTAATCAGCACTGCTCAAACACTTGGGGTGGAACCAAAAAACGAGGCCGCCCTACCCTTGTGAATGTTGGTCTGCCCAGAAATAGGCCCGCACCTGGTAGCGATAGGAGAATTGAGCAAATCGTCCCACCATCTGATCCTGGCTAGAACACGATCTGCGGAAACCGGCTGACCGTCAAACACTGCACCGTTTTGCGCTTTCCATATCTCCCAAAGGACGATGTAAGGGAGGATCATACTAGGCACCAAGTTGCTCCGCGTGGTAGAGACCGCCGCCCACCACTATATTAGCCGAGATTCAACTGATAAAGCTTCCATGACACTAATTCCAACCAACTTCCCACCATGTGCCAAACAGATTGAGCCACGCTGCTGTTGATGAACAGGTGGAGCAGAGTCTCAATATTATGGGGCTGAGCTGCATTCATAGAACAACGAACATACCTAAAAGCAATGTGAACGCCTCTGGACTGAACTGCACTGTCAACTGGGACTGTGTGATGAAGCACCTTCCAGATGAGAAGCGAGAATTTGTTTGGCAGCTTTGCATGCCACACCCATCTTGACCAGCTCCGCCCTGGGCTCAGATTCCTGCACAAAGACCATGTTGATTTAACTGAAAAGGCACCAGAACTTGTGAACGGCCAAAAATGGGAGTCCGCTTCATCAGAAGTGCAATATCTTGCCTGGAACACATGATCGATAACTCGTTGAGGGAGAAGGAGGAGGGCTGTCGAGGGGGGAGGGGACCACTCAGACTGATCACATAATGCACTTGCAGGTCCTGCAAGCACTCCGGTACCTTTGCTTTAGCCAAATGGTCTAGAGGGCCCAGAGAAGTCCAGTTCACCCTCTAGAAATTGCACTCACCCGCACCTATTTGCCATTAGACTCGGGCCTCCACCATCAAAAGAAGCTCCCTTATTTTCTTCCACAGGGGGAAGCCAACTGCCTCGGTCGATTCACAACCTCAGGATACAAATCAAGATGATACTTTGCAACCATGAAGGATTTCCAAACGTTATCCTCCCGCCCAAACTTTATTGACCAAGCCATTTTACATCTAAACGCTTTCATAATGTCTGCCAGCTTTCTAAAACCAATGCCCCCCTCATCTTTTGGCTTTGCCAACGTGTGCCAATTCCTCCGGTGCTACTTCTGCTTTCCTTCAGACCAACCGCAGAAAAAATTTGTCATATGTTTCTCAATTAATTTTAGCACCTGGGAATGAATACGAACCACTACCATCGAGTGAACCGGAATACTTGACAGGACGCTCTTCACGAGGACCATTCTCCCGGCCTGGGAAAAAATTCGGGCCTTCCACCGATTTTTTATCCTTCAAATGGGTGATGGCTGAAAAGGGCATATTTACTCGTGAAAAAAATTATCATACCGTTAAAATATATCTTCTCTTTCAATTATTTATCATTGAAATTTTAGGGTGAAGTCGAGCAAATTTCTCTAATGAAGCCAAAGATTTGTATTTTCAGCATTATTGTAATTGTAATTGTAATTGTAATTGATTGAATAAAGGATTGTAATTAATTGTAATTGATTGTAATTGAATGAATGAATGATTGTAATTGATTGTAATGGAATGAATGAATGTTATGCAGGTGGTAATTGAATGAACGAATAATCGTATATATATTTTTCAATGTAGGAATTGCTACGGATTATATCCATAGCTGTTGTAACGTATAGCTGCAGATATAATTGCTACGGATCATATCCGTAGTGGTTGCAAGATATAGCTATGAAGCAAATCCGTAGCTCTTGTAATTAAATCCATAGTTGTTGTACCTATAGCTATAAATATAATTGCTACGGAGTAAATCCGTGGTTGTTGTGACCTATAGCTATGGATTAAATCCGTAGCTATGGAGTAGAACTATAGCGATAGATGTAGCTGCTATGCATTAGATCCGTAGCCATAGGTATAACTGCTACGGATTAGATCCGTAGCCATAGGTTTAAGACCTATTGTTATAGCACCTACGACTACGGTCATGCTACGGACTAAAACCATAGCCATAGGTCTATGGTTACGGATTTTATCCGTAGCCTTTGCTCATTTTTTTGGTAGTGTACCATTCCTGCTCCTTCTTCAGGATCCAATTAAGTGTTTTCATTTTTAGTATGTAATAACGTTCATACTTATGTTGGATTGTGCACTCTATTTGGTTTGATAATTTTTTAGTTATACAAGTAACTGGATTGTGAATGTTTACTTTTTTATATATTGTCAAGTTACTTCATTTATTCCTCCATTACTTATCCTTAACTTTGTTGCTTCCTTTGTCATATTGTGACAAAAAGGCGGAGAAGGTTTGATTTGATTGCTTATGGATATGAGTGGTTTAATTACTTTTGGATATGAAAGGTTTGGATATGAAAGGTTGCTTATGGATATGAGTATTTTTGGATATGTGAGATGTGCTGCTACTCAGGGGGAATAGTATATAACGAGTTTGTGCTACTTAATGCTTAATGACAACTGGTGCATGATTCGTTAATATGCATGTTGTGCATTTTATTATACATGTTGTGGTTCTCTTATTGAAGTATGTTTTGTCACTAATTTGACAAAGGGGGAGATTGTAAGTGCTATAGTCTCATGCTCCTTTGATTGTCAAATTTTGTGGTGCCAAAACCTCTTGTGTGCCAAAACTTCTATCTGTGTCTTGTGTTTGTATGTTGATATTTATATGTGATTCAAGGCGACATCACAATGGTTCAAGACATGAATGGTGCTCGACTTTAAGAAATGCAAGGTTATGTTCTTTGTCCTCTTCCGTATGTATCAATGCTCAGAGCTACATCGATAAGAAGAGTGTTTATTCAAAGACTCAAGTGCATTTCAAGACTCAAGTACTACTCAAGTTGAAGTTTAAATTCAAGCTGTAGAAGATCTCAAGGTCAAGCTACATTAAGTAAGGATCTCAAGCTTCAAAGGTTAACCATTATCTGAAAGAATGAAGTTCAATGTTCATACTTCATGTTCCAGGTATGATAGACCTTAGTTTGACCTTAGGGTAAGTCATTTTATATACATAATTCAAGATGAATCTTTTTACATGAAGATGGTCTGTTCTAAGACTAGTCCTGGACCTTGTTCGACCAGTCCTAGACCTGGTTTGACTAGTTCAAGAAATTCCACGACCAGCCCTAAGTTGTTGAAGATTTTTAGAATTTTTTGGTTATTCTTCGACCAGTCCTGGAGACTGTTTGACCGGTCGTAGGGATGTCTCACCTTGTCCTTCGACCAGTCTTAGAACTTCGACTTAAAATCTAGCAACAAAATTTAGTTTTCTACGACCAGTCCTGGGTCATCTTCGACCAGTCGTAGAATCCTAAGACCAGTCGTAAAACTGACTTTTCAGATTGCGCTTAAAATTTCAAAATACCGTTGGAGCTATGACCATTCATAGATGCGATCTTTGCATCTATAAATTGAACACGAATTTTAGAGTTTAATATCGATTAATTTAGAAAAAATTCAAGGCTCCACTCTAAGATAAGTTGTATTCATTTTTAAGCTATGTTGTGCATATTTAATATTCTTTTGTTAGCTTTTCTTATTTGATTTTATTCCTATATTCTAATCTTATTTGAAAAAGAGGAATTGTTGTATTCCTTCTTCATTGGAATCAAAATCAAATAGAGCTACGCCCAATTTGGTTTAATTTAAAATCAATTAGAAACTAGAACCATTTCTTAAGTGAGTATTAGACATTGAACGTTGATTCGAACTTCTACTCTGATCAGTTCCACCGGGCTGCTACAAAAGAAGAAATCTAGGTATTTTACATTTATTGTCAATTCATTATTTTAGTTCTATTTGAGATTCGCCAGAAAAATCTTATTGTGTTGATTATCTAAGGAGAGCCAGAAAACTCAGAAAGTGTGGGTTTTTAGATTGTGTAAGCCCAAGTTAAAAAGACATAATTGTAAAGGTTTTAGGTGAACCTGTAAAAACCTGTTTGATAGTGAATGTTAATATCCTCTGTGTGAGGATATTAGGAGTGGAGTAGCAAACTGTGTGGCTGTTGCTTAACAGTTGGTGAACACATAGGCGAACCACTATATATCAGTGTGTTTTGTGATTTGAATGCTCTTTTAATTTCTATATCTTTAATCATTCAGATTTATGGAATGTATATGTGGATGTGAATGTTGTAATCTTTACATTTCAAGCAAAGTGGGGAATGTTGTAATAGTTTAAAATTTATTTCTTACTAATTCCTTTATTTTCTTTCTGTTTGAGTTTTGATATTCAATTTATTCTAATAAGGTTGTCCTGCCATAAACCCTTGGTTTTTATGGTGTAAAGGTTGTCCTTAGAACAATATTAGTATCAAGCTCTTTATTTAAGATTGCTTTACATTTTAGTTCTTTGATTTATTTAAAGTAGTGTTCTTTATTTTTATAAGGCTATCATACTTCTATTCCGCTGTTAAATTTTAATTTAGTAAAGTCCTATTCACCCCCCCTCTAGGGCATATAGCTTGGCCTTTTCAAGATTCTCTCGGAATTGTAAATGTGCGATATTTTCCTTAAACTAAACGCGGGCCCACATCTCCTGGCCTGGATATCGCCTTAGTGCATGAGACGCAGCATCGTAACCGTGGTGACGGCGCGGTCGCTAGGGTAAAAGTCTCAGGTTGAGTCAACTCTTATTGACAGCGTATGACTTAGGGTTGCACGCAAATGGCGGTTACAGGTCACGGGTTGCCGAAATTCTACAGGGAGGATCGTAAAAATTTACAAAATTTACGGACTATGATACAGGTCTTACAATTGAGATCGTCCTTCTAGTTCCATTAGATTTCGGGTTCCATTCAATTTTGAACTCATAACCATGTAAATTGATCAACTAGTGAGTCCAACTGAGTTGACTCAGAGAATAGACACTTGGCAAGGTTAGTTACCCATTTAAACTATACCCTAATTTAAGTTGATTCATAACCAGTATAAACTAATCTTCGACCGAACCCTAGACTAAATCTTAAGCATATAAGTTTAATGATTTAAGATAGAAACTGAATTTAGGGTGTGTCTACGACCGTCTACCAACCTTTGAAGGTGATTCCAATAATGAGGTGAGGGTTTTATTCCTTTAAGCTTACTTGATTTAAGATATTATTATCCTTCCATTTACGAGCTTTCATGACTATATCTTTGCAATGGTTTAATCTACCATTAACACTTATTTACCCTTTTGGGAATCATGATTTAGTTTACATTCTCTATTAATGCAAGTGATGTGTTAAAGGTATCATAAATAGTGAATCAAATATTTTATCATGTATGTAATGCATTACGGGTAGTGGCCCTCTTGGTCGGCACATAATTCCGTGGGTTGGTTGACATGGTACACAATCGATGTAAGTAAATCGTCATGCGTGTTACGTCACTTCTTAGGATTGGATGTTGCAAATAGTCGCTCTATGAACAAATCATGTTACATAAATCCCCCAATCACTTTGTTGTGTTGCTTTGAGATGCTCGCATAAATCCACATTAATGTTGAACGTGCCGGTGAATATCCATAGTGTGAGAATGTGGGTCAAGTCGGATATTATGAACTATTTTCCACATTGTGACAGTGATCACTACATATGACGAGTCTCACACACTTTGCTAGGCATGCATTCATGTAGATTATTTGCACATACTGATATCTCTCGTAGTGGAGTACGTGACGTATCAGAACCCTTATATTACTTTTATGAATCTCTTGAATAATTGTTAATCTTAAAGGATAACCATCACTATGAGTAGGGCATTGACCCTCTCTAACCGTACGGATGATGCAGGTGACGTACAGATTGAAGACTTAGAGGACTACTTCCCTATTGAAGATTATACTGAAGGAATAAGAAGATATATTTATACTTCCGCTGTGAACTCGATAAATGTAATAAGCTTCCATTGCAAGGGCATTTGATTATTTACCGAAATCTTTTACTTTGATGAAATAATCAATACAGTCAATTTTATTCTCGTGAAGGTTACCTTCATGAATGTATTTGAATGTAATTTAAATAAAAAAAATGTGGTGCAATTTTTAAAGCATCCAATTTATACATTATTAACATCCGGTTTTCTCGAGCGTGAGTATAAACTCTGGCCGTGAAAATTCTAGATGTTACATCATGTCAGTGGTATTTAAAATTTTATGCGATCATTTATTCATATGGTTTTAAGTAAAACGTTACTAGCAGTGTATATACATAAATATAAGTGGGAGTAAGTTCATGTTCTTAGTATTATATATTGATGAAATCACGTAATATGCGTGATTTCAAGGGATTTCTATCACAATTTTTTTTTTCAAAGGATCTTCGAGCCGCATCATTTGTCACAGGTATAGAAATATATCGTGATAGAGAAAGATGTATTTTGGAATTATCTCAGAAAACCTACGTTGATAGGATTCTTAGCAGATATGGCATGCAGAGTTGTGCAACAAGAGAGGCTCCTGTCGTTAAGGGCAACAAGCTTAGCATCTTATAGTGTCCCAAAAATGATCTCGAAAAGAAAGGAATGTAGGATATCTCATATGCATCTGTAATGAGAAGAATTATGTATGCACTCGATTTGACATAACATTTCCAGTTGGAATGCTTGGGAGATACATGTCGAATACAGGAATGGATTATTAGAGAGTCGTAAAGAACGTGATGTGGTACTTATAAAGGACGAAAGATTTCATGCTCACATACAGATAGGCTAATCAGTGGGAGCCTATTAGGTATATAGATTCGGACTTTGTTGGGTTCCTCGACAATAGAATGTCAACATCCGGATATGTTTTCATGATGACCCCTGAAGTTGTTTCATGGAAGAGTGCAAAATAGGCAATTACAGTTTCATCCATCATGGAAGCAAAATTTGTCGCATGTTATGGAGCCACGTGTCAAGCGATCTGGTTACAAAACTTATCTCAGGGCTTCAGGTTATGGATTCGGTTCCAAAGCCTTTGAGAATCTATTGTGATAACACTACAGTGGTATGTTTCTCTAACAACAACAAAAGTTTATTTAAGTTGAAACATATAGACTTAAAGTTCTGATTGTGAATGATAAAATTCAGTATCATCTAGTGTCTATAGAGCACATTAGCACAAAGTTGATGTTAGCAGACCCACTAAGTAAGAGCTTACCTTGCAATACATTCAAGGAATTGGGGAATGACATGGGATTTGTTAGCATTAAAGATGTATTTAATTAGTGGGAGATACAGATACTCAGGTTATGTGTTATTATATTTTATTTAGTGCAGTAGATAGTTCAATTTTTTATGGCATTTTAGCTCCATCATCACCGCCATTAATGGCTATCAACTTGAAGAAAAGAGGTAAGCTCCAAAACTTATTTTGTAGATGCACATCAGGTTTCATAACATTATGGACAAGGAAAAGCTTTTAAAGGAATTCCCTGGTCATCTCAACCCATGTCCCGATGCTTCTGGGCCTTAAAGATTGCGGCCATGACTTGGCTCTCTCCTTTAAGGAGAAGGAAAATAATTTTAATCTAATCATGTCTATAAAGACGTCATGCAAAGTTACAATGATTTGGTTAAGTATTTTTTAGATGCAAGTATGGACTATCAGAATCAAGTCCATAGAATTTAGGAAGTAATTGAATCACACCCAATTTGAAATCAGTATTGTCAACATTAAAAAAAAAAAAAAAAACATACAAGAGGGTGTGGTTATTTTTGCAGGTTGTAAATAATCACGCAATGCACTAACCGACGACACGTTATGCACTTCATTTTCATCTTGGTCTGGTTCATTTTTAGCCATATTTATGGTTAATTCACAAGTACGAATATGTTTTCTAACACTATGGTGTATGGATAGTCCTTCAACCAAACCTTCACTTAGAAGTCAAAGTGTGTGATCACGTGTTCACTTGGGCATGAACACACACACACAGACCCTAAAAGTTTTAAACCTAACAACAAATAAAATCCTAAAGAAAAAGTACTAACTACAGCAAAACCATAATCCAGAAAGAAATGAAAAAGGGGTGACAGAAGGATGTTATGTGTGGTGATGACACTTAAGTACTAAAAAAATAATCCTAAAGCAAAAACAAATGGATGTTAGTGCTAAACTAATTAAAAAAAAAAAAAAAACTATTATAAATGTAGAAAATCTAGAAAAATCCTAAAACGAATTAAACAAACTAAGTCATAAATAAAACTCTAACCTAAAAATAGGAACTAAACTTATCCTAAAGTGTTCTCAACCGTCAATCTCTGACAACAATGCTAAAAACTTGATCTTATGTACCTCAAGTGTAGGGTTGCAAAGCGGTATATACTCGATAAGACCGAGGTCGATCCATAGGGACTAATTTGGATAAAAACACTATTAGAACTAAATTAAATCTATAATTAGGATTTTCAGCAAATTAAGAAGTTAAAATAATAATAAATGACAACTAAGGATCCATGGATCCCAATTAGTCAACCCTTAATGCCAATTCATCAATTCAATTGATAACTCAATTGGAATAAAAAAATGATTCATTCCAATCAGAATATCGAACAATTAAACCAATCTAAAGCATCCTAATAAGGTATGAATCTCAATTGAATGATTTCTCATGAAAAACTAACTAATTGATCACAGAAAATTCCAAACATCTATTATAACCGGAGTTAACAATAGATCAAGGGATTTTATTAAAACTTTCACCAATACTAAGAATTTAATAAAAACAATCTCAATTCTTTAATCAAACTATTGTCATTAAATTAAAAATGAATTAATATTAAGAATCTATTAAAAAGTTCACCCCTTAGCCATAGGTAAGAGATTAACCAAGCATAGCTATCTTAAAATAATAATAATAATAATAATAATAATAATAATAATAATAATACTAAAAGAATTAACAGAAGAAATCGAAGAAGGAAGGCACCGACAAAGCTCCTCCCTAGCTTTCTTTGTAACTACAATGATTTTTTGTGACTCATGTGAGTCCCTGACTAAATAAATTAATAATTTTTTTTCCTTTATTAACAAAATCAAGCATTTAGCCTGATTAGTAGGAGCACTCTCAAAACCCTGGTGGATTCTTCTAGTTCTAGGGCTCTTTCTCTATTTAAAGGGAAGATCTGTAGGAAATTCATTCAAAAAATTCTAAATCTAAAAGCAAAGAGAAAAAGAGAGAACCCTTACAAAAGTGGAGATGGATCACTTCGCTAGTAAGTTTTCATCAATTCATTCTTTATTTTTTTTTCTGAATTTTTATTTGAAAACCCTAGATTTAACCAATGAGCATGGATGATTAACCTTACACACATCGCTTGAATCTATGGATGAGTTTTGTAGAAAAGACGACAATTTCTATGCAAATTCTACATATTGGAAGATTGGGTTTGAGAAAGCAGTTGTATCAATTTAGGATATTTGAATCGGAGAATTCTAAAGTCAAATCATGTTAGGACTTCGAACCCTAGAGTGAACTGAGGGATTTCCACAATGATTTGTGAATAGTATGGATGTAGATAGTTTATGCTGAAAAATGGTTTTCAATTTCTAGTTATAGATTCCAGATATTTTAAAACCAAGTGATCATTCGGTCATTTCGAAATTGACAAGGACAAAAACCATTAGATGGGTTGGACCCGATCTAGGAACCCATGGTTTTCATAAAAGCTAAGGAAGAAGGGAAGAAACTCCAATTTTTTTGAAAAATTGGATCGTGTAACAGAACTTATCTGACTTCGATCGATCGATTGAAGGAGTCAATTTTTGTCCAATGACCAAAGTCAAAAAATCATGTCAAGTTTTAATTGATCAATTTCCATGTTCAAACGATCGAGGGTCTCCTCGAGTGGTCTCGATCGATCGAGGGTACTGATCGAGAATGACCAAATTTTTCCAGTACGTAAATTGATTTAATTCAACCAAGCTCGATCGATCGACGAGCAGGGTTTGATCGATCGAAGGTGGCCAAAAGTGTCCATAAACTTAATGAACTAAATTTGAATTTTATCGATCCATGATCGATTGCTCGAAAGATCGATCGAGGGCCCTCGAGTTGTCTCGATCGATCAACTATATTGATCGACAGTTCCTGTTGTTTTTCAAATTTAAATTAAAGAATTAATGTTGGGTCATCTTGCTTGAATCAAAGGTGGGCCCCCCATATTGGAATAATATGATTGAATTGTAGCATGTTAAATAATCTTAATAGGGATTTGAAGTACAGATTCCAAAGCATTCAATTATTCAAAGGATTTGACCTTACCACAAATAGGTGACTGAATCCCAATGTATCCCATATCTATACGATTAAGATATATGAATTGATGGTTGTGCTTATTTGGTTTGATATGATTGGCATGTTATATTGCTTATGCTAGTATGATTCCCGTAATATGATTTATGGTTTAAACATGCAAACATGCAAATCATTAATATTTTAGAGTTCATTGTTTCCTCTCAGAGAGAGATGTATCTATTGACCTACACATGTTGATGTATTGACATTGAGCATGAATTGCATGCATCCATTATGACTGCATGCGCATCTTGTGCCTGGGTTCCCGGGGGAATCTCCTTGAATTGTTATGCCTGGTAGATTCATTACCAAATGCCCATAATAGTAGAAGCCTACTCATGGAGTAGATGTATGATTACCCATGCCTACTTAGGTGGATGTCTAATAGGTACAAATTGCCTATACCTACCTACGGTGGATGTCTGAATGGTATAGTTTTTGAGTTGACGCATATCCAACCTAAGCAAGTAGATGATCATCCCACTTGATATGCACCTTATCACATTTCTGCATTCATGCTCATGCTACATGCACACTATTTCAGTTATATTATGCTATCTTATATTGTGCTATGTATGAACCATGCTGGGTTTATTCACTAGCTTGTCCAGCTAACGTTGTGGATTAACAATCGTACAAATACGGACAATACAAGACGATCTAATCAAATGCCAAAAAATGAGGCCGAGGTGGTGGATGAAACTCAAAACCAATGGCCATATTTGGCGGAAGAGGAGCATATTGCATTAGACGGCTGAATTGATTATGCGATTAATTTTAGGAGTTTTTTTTTTTTTTTCATTCATTCATTTTAATTATTGCTGATTTGATTGAATTTAAAATACGTTTATGGCCATAACCTTGTTAGACAATGATTGATTATTTTAATTGAATAAAGTCCCAAATGGGTGGACTTCGACCGGTTTGATAATTTATTTTATTTTATGAATGTTATAGATGAAGTGTTAATAAATAAAGTGAAAACAGTTGGATTCATAAATATTAACGTGGTTACGATTTAGAATACATATAGCTTGTGCCTCTTAATAATCGTATAATGGGCGAATTCATGTACACTTAGTGTACGAGTCATGTACCATAACTCAAGTGTGAGGTTGCACACTTTGTATATGAAGTGTAGGGTGTGATATTTCCTTTCTTCAAGCCTTGGGATGGATCTAATTCTTGTTTAAAGACCTCCTTATATAGGTTTTTCTCCCACCAACTTTGAAGAATAAGCACTTACATAATAACTTTCACACTTGATCGGTCGACCATACTATGTCTTTGGTCCACCGGAAATCATCCAGCAACATTTGGCCGACCAGACTAGTGCTCAGTTGACCATACATGTCTGTCAAGCATAGCTTAGTTGTCCAGTGAGTCATAGTTGACCGAACCTATTTGGGGTCGACCAAACTCCTCTAACTTGGTATTTTTTTCAAATCCTCAGCACATATTCAACTTTTGATATCTTTTGATCTTCCAACTTGATTACTTCAAAACTTCAATATACTTGATCATCATCTCTTTTGGGGCTCTAATTAACCTTTAGTGCCTTAAATTAATTTTGGACTTTCCATTTTTTCCGGTGCATAAAATATACATTTAATTAGACCACTTTATGAAAATTTTGCATGAAAAATACTGTAAAATAGGGATTAATCATACAATATTATGCCGTTATCACCAGAGCATTTATTGTTGGCCTTGTTTGGCTCAGCCAGCAAACTATGCTTAGATTTTAAGCCAGGGCCTGACCTTTGAGCCAAATTTATGGGCACTGGCCCTCTTTCTATGGACCGGTGGGCCTATTGCTGCTGTAAGCGCCTCACCATGGATTGGGATACCCAAAACAAATGCTCTTAGTTGCCGCAAAAAAAATGGTTAAAGAAGATATTTCATATTTGAAGGAAAACCGACAAATAATTAAAAGATTGAAATATATCTATGTGGGATATTCTTTTTAAGAGTCTCCATCCGTGGACGAGACATTCCAGCCACCCGCATTAATTCTAAACAATGAGTGACTAAACATACTTTCAGTTTCAAAATGCCGGCCTTTCGATTTTCCCTGGCTGCCTTTTCTTAGGAACCGTCAAATACAAAAGCCATATTGAGCACCACTTGTTAGAAGTGAAAACCGGTGTATACCAAGCAAACAGATTTTTTAGTGGGGAAGCTTTGTTGAAAATTCCTCTCAATCGGTACTGTTGCTTGCATTTTGACTAATTAGCTGAACGAATCTGATGTCTATATATCGGAATCCCAAATACGTACTAACCTGTCTCCCCAACACATGGTCCAGGTGACTAGCCATGGCTCGCCACATCATCACACCTTCCATGCTCCTCTCCTTAATCTTCCTTGTCATTCATGTGGCCACATCATCGTCGGACGACGAGCGTCGGCCCTATATCATCCACGTGGACAAATCAGCCATACCAACTCCCTTCGCCAACCATGATAGTTGGTACACGTCGACGATCTCATCCATCTCGGCGGCTGACGGCATGGATGCGGTACACCTGTACACGTACAACCACGTGATGAACGGCTTCAGTGCCGTGATGTCGCAGGCACAGCTCAATGAGCTGGAGAGAATGCCAGGTCACCTTGCCACGTACCCAGAGACATATGCCCAGTTCCATACCACACACACCCCTCAGTTTCTGGGCCTGAAAAGGCATGTGGGCTTGTGGCCGACAGCCAACTTTGGCGATGATATGATTATCGGCATCATGGACAGCGGTATCTGGCCGGAAAGCGAGATGTTCAGTGATGAGGGAATGCCGCCGGTGCCGGAGAGATGGAGGGGAGCTTGTGAGACTGGTGATAAGTTCAATTCTTCTAACTGCAACCGGAAACTCATTGGGGCCCGCTCTTTCAGCAAGGGCTTGAAGGAAGGGGGCCTGAACATATCGAAGATCGATGACTATGATTCGCCAAGAGACTTCCTCGGGCATGGGACGCACACAGCATCCACGGCTGCTGGAAGCCGGACGCCTAACGTAGACTACTTCGGCTATGCTAAGGGCACGGCCATTGGGGTCGCACCCATGGCCCGGCTCGCAATTTACAAGGTCGGATTCTCCACGGACGTGTCTGCAATCGATGTTCTCGCAGGCATGGATCAGGCAATTGCGGATGGTGTGGATCTGATGTCATTGTCATTGGGATTACCGCCAGTATTGCCTTACGACCAAAATGTTATCGCATTAGGAGCCTTTGCAGCCATGGAGAGGGGGATCTTTGTGTCCTGTGCGGCTGGAAATAGTGGGCTGCAGGGATCTTTCACCATTCACAACGGCGCCCCTTGGATCACGACGGTGGCTGCAGGGACCATCGATAGAGAGTATACGGCTTCAATCACTCTTGGCGATGGCATCACAACCGTACAAGGGAAGTCAATTTATCCTGAGAGCATCTACATTTCTGGTGTCCCACTTTACTATGGACATGGCAATGCTAGTAAGGAAATATGTGATTTATACACCCTTGATCCCAAAGAGGTAAAAGGCAAGATCCTCTTTTGCGCACCTGGGAACCCATCTTCTCAGGTATCCGAATTGAATAGGACCGGCGCTGAAGGGGCGATCTTTGCCACTGATATGGCCCAGTTCCTGAATCCCCGTGACTTCTTCATGCCGTTCGTTGCGATCAGCATCAAGGATGGAAAGATTATGAAGAGGTATATCACGAAGGCAACCCAGCTACCAACAGTGGATATCAAGTTCCAGATTACAGTGTTAGGATCCAAGCCAGCGCCTCAGGTGGCCCAATTCTCTTCTCGTGGGCCCAATCAAGCTAGTCCATGGATCCTGAAGCCAGACATAGTGGCCCCAGGAGTCAATATCCTGGCTGCGTGGGTCCCCAACCGTGGACTACAACCGATCGACGATGATTATTTGGTCTCAGATTATGCGTTGGATTCTGGTACGTCCATGTCAACGCCCCACATCGTTGGTGTAGCTGCATTGCTAAGTGTAGCCCACCCCGATTGGAGCCCAGCCGTGATCCGTTCTGCACTAATGACCACTGCATACATAACTGATAACACGCACGGCCCGATCCTAGATATGACCACCGGAACAGCCGCCACACCTCTCGATTATGGTGCAGGACACGTGGATCCGAACAAGGCAATGGACCCCGGTCTAGTGTATGATCTCGACCGTCAAGATTACATCAATTTCCTCTGTGGGCTAAACTACACGAGTAACCAAATCAAAATCATCACCCGCAGATCGAACTACACTTGCTCTAAGGCCACCCTCGATCTCAATTACCCATCATTCATCGTGATCCTGAACAGCACCAACTCATCCAGTGTGGTGTTCAAACGGGTCCTGACCAACGTCGCAGATTCTCCATCCGTCTATCGTGCAGTCGTGAAAGCGCCAACCGGGATGAGAGTTGTGGTGGACCCACCGGAACTGAAATTCGACAGTAAATACAGCAAGCAAGGTTTTACTGTGAGCGTCCAGATCAACATTGAGACAGTTACTGTAAAGAGTGATAATATAGGTAATTATGGGTATCTTAGTTGGTATGAAGAAGGGGGAAATCATGTGGTTAGAACACCCATTGTTTCTGCCTATGTGCCATGGAAAAAATGAATGGATGTGATAAGAGGGTCCACTTCTCTACTACGCATGCCCAATAAAATGTAATGGATAAAATAAATAAATAAATAAAATAGCACATTATGATGTTCCTTCTTGTTAAGAGTAATAATATAATTCGCTTGAGTTTCGGCTCCGCTTCTTTTATTAGCTTATGTCCTAACATGAGACGAAAAAGGGTTGACGGGGTGAATTTCTCTGGTAGGCCCCCACCTAGTTTTTCCACTTAGGGCTTGTTTTATTTACAGTGGTATTAAGTTGTATTAAATGGGATTGTATTAATAATTCCATTTTGAAATTTAAAATGGCATGTTTCGAAGGAGCGTCAGATGAGACTAAAATTAACTTTGTAGGCTTTGGAAAATGAGCCTTGTGTTGAAAAGTGTGAGATAGGATTACCAATCTCAGGGATGATTGATTTTTTGCTTCATCTAAGTTCAATCCAAATACAATTTTAAAGTGAATCCTAGGATTTATTTTTCAATGCATACATTCCAAATATAGTATTAGAAAAACATGGTATACACCACAATACCTTCCACATGCATTTATTTTAACTTCTACAATTCCAACTGGCCAAACAGGCCCTTAGGTTGGTCAGGGTCATTCTTCTAGAGTAAATTAAAATTAAAAGATTCCGTCAAATGCTAGTGAAAAATCAGAGCGTGCGCATGTAAGTGTGGATTTATGATGAAAATGTGAAAGGAACATTTTGGACATGAAATGATGATCTTGCCCTCACTGACACCTAGATACCACGTTACAGAAAGAGTGTTGAATAACTTCGACCATTCAAAACTTTTCGGGGGCCATAAAAGTTGTGATCAAGCTGATCTTGACCTAATCAAGAGATTGGATTTCAAATAGATAGTACAGTGGGCTTTGGAGGATTTTAATGGTGGATATCGAATCACTATCGAAAATGGTATTGCATTAGGAGCCTTTGTAGCCATGGACACTACAAGAAAAATAGGAATTACTGGCGGCCAGAACCGCCCCTAAAAGTCCAGAAACCGCCGGTATAAGAATTACCGGCGGTCGGGCGGCCGCCGCAAAAGGGGGGCATCGCTGTATCATTTAGCGGCGTTCGTTAAATTTTAGCGGCGTTTTTGGCAGCCGCCGCTAAAAGGTAGCCTTGACGGCGCTTATTATCATTACCAGCGACTCGCTGATTGCTGCTAAAGACTATACAAGCACCGCTAAAACCTATAAAAGCGCCGCTTTTGTAACGCCGCCAAAAGAAATGAATAGTAAATTTTGCAACAAACGCCGGTAAAAAGCTGTAACAAATGTTAATAAGAGATTAAAAACGCCAATAAAATCTGTTTAAAACACCAATAAATCATTTACAAGGTAAAAGGAAAAATAATGGAAACAATTAAAAATTCTACTAAGTTGAATCTTCTAAATCAAAAGACCTTTACAAGATTAAATTAGCATTCAAATACAACTTGTAAATCATTTCCAACCAGCCTCATTTACAAGGGGCCTGAGAATGAAAGGTTACATAATGGACAAAAAATTTACAGATTGAGACACAAGAAAAGCAGAAGGAATAAAAAAAATAAAATCAATGGACTTCAGCGACACCCTAGGTGAGACTTCTCAAATGCACCCAACGGACTTCAGCGACACCCGAGGCGAGACTTCTCAAATGCACCCCAAGAACCAGAACTCATGCCATATAGGACCTTTGTCAGCACCTGCCATGCATAGAGGTCAGGTAATAAAACAATATATACACTCATAATCTGAGTTACACTATCTAAAATTAAATTTTCAGTCATAAATATTTTCTGCAAAAACAACCATACCGAAGAAGTCTATATCCATCCCCATATGAATCAGCAAAGCCCCCCTCTGTTACCAATGCTCCACCTTCAGTTACCAATGCAAAGACAAAAGTTTACAAAACAAAATAAAATAACCAAAAAACAAATTTGATATTAAATAAAAGGAACCAATAAATACTTGTAACTAGCAGATGGAGGAGAATAGCTATGAATTTTTTTACATATAAATATGTGGACAGATTTTTCTTCCCTTTTTCTTCAAGGATAAAACTACATCATAAGCATCATAACATGCAACTCAATATGAGCCTTTTTACAGAAGCATTAACTAGCATGCAACTCAATATCCATTATACTTCTAACCAGTTGGAGTATCTAGCTTTTTGTGATGCCTAGAACTAAAAAGAAATAGGGAAAAAGAGAGAAAAAAAAGAGAAGGAAAAGAAAAGATTCTCACTCAGTTTCAACATAAGAAGCATTCAACAAAGTTTTCAACACATTGAGAGAATTTGGTGAATTTCAAATAATGGAGGTGGGTTGGCAATATTTTAACACTAATGGGTGCCTTTGTATTTTGAAATGACAGGAGAAGGAAGAAATCAACAGTGAAAATTGAATTATGTATTGAAATATTATGCGATACTTCCTGGACCAAACTGGAATATGTATCTATGAGAATTCTTATGTGATACTTCCTGTACAATATTTTTACATCTATGAGAATTTTTAGTGTGAACGTTCTAATGCATGCATGCATATTATAGCCTCATGGCTCCATTATAAAAAGTAAAAAGGGAAGAAGGTTCTTGTTTTCCTCATGCATTATATAGGTTCTGTTATGTACCTATTTAGATGGAGCATGTGGATGACCCTTTCTGACAGAGAACCTTTAGTAATTTCAGTAGTTTAAACTCAGCCATTCACCAAATGACGTTGAAATCAACTCTTGGTTGACATACCGAAGAGCCTCTGTATAGTTAGTCAGATCACATTCAAATTGTATTAGTGGATGATCATCCTAATTTCATCCACATTGCATGCTTGAGGAGAAGAAAATGCATAGATGTCCTTAACTAGGATGTGTCGCCTAACTGTAACCAACAACAATGACTGAGGCATGGGTGTATTTGAAGTAAAATATAAAATGAAATCGTGTTTCATTGGGAAGAATTGAAGTCAACCCTAAAATAAAAAAATGACAAACATAAATTACGGTCCTTTGGCCATTTACCGACTTCCGTCTCCATTCCTTCCTAGTGCACAGGGTGTGGCCAAATCAGGAAGATGATTAGCGGTGTTTATAGGAATCTTCAGATCGATACTTCCTAGACCTTGGTTCATGCAGTGTTCTCGTAATCTTTTCCATATATGTAAAAATATCACACTAAAAAAAATCAGCAATTGATATTTATACTCACCCTGTTTGGTAGACAACTTTTTTTTTTTTTTTTTTTTTTTTTTTTTTCTAATTTCGGAACTAGAATTAGTACAACTCTCTAGTCTTCTAAGCTTGGGCTAGCTTTGAGGACTTTTTACTGGGATTTGGTAATATGAAGCCTGGTCCCTTGACATCCTATCCAATAGATCACCACCAGGCCATTCCTTATAGCCCATAGTTCTAACAATGAATGCAAGTGGAAACACTAGCCTATCCAATAGATCACCACCAGAAGTATTATTTTACAGCTAAAGTGAACTTCATTTTCTAGAAAAATATAGCATGGAATCAAATGGAAACGAACCTGCTATTTGGGAGATTCTTCAATGCATTAGGTACAAAACTCCTGTACAACCTAATGAAACCGTCAAGTGCCACGATACCTGCATTTACATTGGACAATCAGAAGATTGCTTTCCTTTGCAATAGGCAATTTTTGTTGGAAGCAAATTAGAGATCAATAGTTGCACAACAAAAGACTACACGAACTAAACTGAGAACTGCAGTATCATTGTACAATACGAGAATGTAGAATATTGGTTGGTTTAGTTATCATCTAGTGCATGAACAGATTTTTTTTAATAATCATTTTAGTGCATGCAACCTGGCTTCTTGTGTACAAAACAGATTTTTTTTTTCCCATTCAAATTAACTGCAGTTTACTACACCAGTTGCATCCAAACAGCCCCTAACTGAATATATAAATTGCAAATTTGCAATAGACAAGTTGAAAAAACAAGCTTTGCTCTGTCACTTTAAACTGATTTTCCCTTGTTTTTTACTTAAATGTCAATGATTGCATGGTGATTTAGGAAATAAGAAAACCTAGAGGCTTTAGGAATCTGATTAAATGGGTTATTGAGAGAAGAATAGAACCTGGTAATGCAATGAAAGCGTTGGAATGGTAGGACATCTTTGCCTTCCTTTGATGCATGGTGGCCAATTTGCAAGAGTTACACAATGAACAATAGCAACCTTTGACATATACAAGAATGTGTAATAAGTTACTGGCCGATGAAGATAAAGACTATTGTTGGAGTTGTATCAGTTGTTGCTGCCTGAGCTGAGTCTCAACTGCTAGCTAGGTTTGAGAAATTTATTGGGCAGACTGAATTTATGTATGTGACTCAGATTGAGGCTGAGGAACTGCAAGTTTCTGTTTGTACAATTTAAAATACATTTCCAATCCATTCATCAGGAAAAAAGCTCCATAAAAAAAAAAAAAAAGAATAAGAAAACCCATGAGCTAAAAAACATCAAAATAGAAACCCAAAGTGCAAATATATTACACAAGAGAAGGACAAAAACATCATAAAGAATTGGGGCTCTTAGCGATTCAACATGGGCCGAGGGTCTGTGATGGATAAGTTTCCTTGTGATGAAGATAAAACTCCATTGTTGTGAGTTTTCAAGCATCAAGGTATCAAATTCATTTGACTAATAGACAGATTGAGTCTCAACCTACTAGGTTTGAGAAATTTATTAAAAAGTTGGAGGAAAACTGATATAAAATTGTTAATGTATGATGACTCAGATTGATGGAAATTTTCTTTGCATCCGCAAGTCTTCGGTGTTGTTTTTTGTACAATTTAAAATACATTTCCAATCCATGCACCACCAATTAGTAGGGTATGAAAAAAGCTCCATAAAAAAAAAAGAATAAGAAAACCCATGAGCTAAAAAACATCAAAATAGAAACCCAAAGTGCAAATATATTACACAAGAGAAGGACAAAAATATCATAAAGAATTGGGGCTCTTAGCGATTCAACATGGGCCGAGGGTCTGTGATGGAAGTTGGGAAGTTTCCTTCCCAATCCAACCTACCAAATCCAAAGTTCCTTCCACAAATCTTGATTGTGCCTATTGGCTGTGTTTGGCAAGCATCAAGGTATCAAATCCACCATTTGACTAATAGACAGATTAACCTGCATTTTGTAGACATTGTAGGACAATACACCACAAACATCTGAGTTTATTAAAAAGTTGGAGGAAAACTGATATAAAATCCAACATGTTAATCAGCACTAACATGAGATGAGCTCATTTTTAGCTGTCTGAATTTCTATGGAAATTTTCTTTGCATACCTTGTCTTCGGTGTTGTTTTTTTGCATCCTACCACTACAAAGTTCATGCATACTATATTTGCACCATTCCATGCCAATATCACCTCTAGTTGAGAACTTACGCCTTCTTTCATCACTGATATAACAACTGAAATGCCATGCACCACCAATTAGTAGGTTGTATGATAACAAAGCAGCAAAAAGAATCTGATAGAATGAGGTCAAAAGAAATGGGAAGGGAGACTCTAAATAAATGAGGATAGAGCTTGAAATGTTTATAGGTGTTTTTAACAAGGCCTGCTGCCGTAGAATAGCCTTCTTGAAGGATTATTTCAAAGCCTGACAAAGAATGAGATAAAGATTTTTATTTTTTATTTTTTCTTTAGTATGATAAGGAGACTTCTTTTTTCCTACTTCCCAATGATAAGCTCCTACTTTCCATTGATAAGTTGAAAGAGCTGATACTAAACATAATGCAGAGGTTGCTCGGAATCATCTCGACCCAGCCTCACAAGAAAAAGCAAACTGATACAAGCTCATTCAGTATTAAATCCAAAATTTTCACTTCTCCACAAATCTTGAGTTTTGATCCTTTTTTAATACTCTGTTTTTCCTTTTACCAGAAGAACTAATTCCTCTTCTTTGATAGCCAATTTAACAACTGCTATCAGGATTACAGCCATAGGCAGGCACACAGTACTCCTAATCACACATGTTACCGTAAAACAGATGCTATAGATTTTAATTTCTATAGCTGTACATGTAACCAGCTAGTAGTAGAAGTGTTAGAACGTCCAAACCAAACCGACCCTCTGGATCACCTTGTGATTTTTGGGATATATGTCTTATACTATGGCCAATGATTTGGATGGTTTGGATTGAGGTACCAATATTGCCATGCACGATGTCATTGTTTCTGCTTATAAATCGCCATCCTTTAGCATATTACAACGAAGTTTCTTTGGCCCTTTTTATTTTCTCGCAGGAGAGGCAGTGGATAGCATCCTACCACTACAAAGTTCATGCCTAATTACCAAAAGTACCCTCTAAAACACTTCTAACATATCTTTGTTTCCAACCTCATTTAACTTTTGAACCATTCCAGGTGGAAAATTTTCCATCCTCACAATTCTCATTATCACATAGGATAGATGATGCAACCAAATGGGCACATGAGCATATTGATCAAGATTTGAAGAATCCAACCATTCAAAATTGTCTTGATTGCCAATTTGGACTAGATTCGTGGTTTGATGATCAATCTGATGAAATGAATGTTCAAATAACATGCAGGGCTGAGAGTATTAATTGAATGGTCATTATATTTCTAGGATTTATTTGTTTTAGTTAACTATTAAGGTTTGTGTATTTAATAATTTCCTTTTTTGCATTTTTTTCATCACTCTTTTGGTGGGGCACTTTTGGGCATAAAAGATTTCAAAATGACATGAAATTGGTCCTATTTGATAGCCGATTGAGTTATCTTTCAAAAGAACCCAAGATCATGCAATTCCGGTGTCATTTGATTGACTTATGACATATGGTTGCGTGCATGAATGCATGTATGTAGATGCACATCATTGGTGTGTGTGTCTATCCATTCAAACAGACAACTAGAATGCATTGTAAACCCATATAAATGATTTGAAGACAATACTTACTAACAAGCCTTCTTGGAGAGCCAATTGCTTAGCAATCTCAACAACTTCATCACTTAATATCTGTATTAAGAGAAGCATTGTACAACATGACAATTTGGTAGGTACCCAATTTTCACCAATACATGAACATGAAATTCCAGTAGATTCTCATTCAGTCTCAACAGCTTCATCTCTTGATATCTGTAGTAGAAATGCAACTCAGGTGGGTCAGGGTGAAGGGTCAACCCGAGCCCGACATGGACTAGAGTACTGGACCTGACCCAATCCAAATTCCAACATGAGGTCCTTGACCTGAACCCAACCTGGATTCCTCTATTTTCAACACTAAACCGACCCAACCCAACCAAAATACATATGATTATTCCCAACCATACCTAATATGACCAAATTTGTTCACCCCAAACCCAACCAATTCGATATCAGGTTGGAGTTTTCCAACCCTAACCCAACCTGCGGATCATGACAACTAGACCCAACCCAAGCCCAACACAAGTTAGGTCAATTGGTTTCAGGTTGACCCGAACCCAAGTTGCAAACCTCTAATCTATAATGTGGCAAGCATGGCATGGCATGGCAATTTAGTAAAGGAACTCAACTTTCACCAATACATAAACATGAAATTTTAGAATAAATTCTTATTTTGCATGTTAAAAGCTTTTGATGCCCTATGTAGAAAGTTACCTTTGAGGCTGAGCATCAGCGACATATTACTAAATTATGCATGATAAAATTTATGGTCATTCACTGAGCCAAAAATGTCATTTTGAACATTGTATTTTCCTCTTTGCATTCTAAAACCGGGGCTTTTGGGATTAGGTGGTCCGTACCTCCAGACAAACCAATTAACTCGACGCATTGAGAAGTTTTATACAAATGTAGAAAATATAGCTGTAAAAAAAAGTAGCAAGCACAATAGTTCTTTGCGAATTGTGACAATGTTGGTATGGCATAGAAAAGAAGTAATGTTGATGGTGGGCTCTGTAACCTGGTTACGGATCGTTTAGCAACACGGATTTTCGGCAGTCAGGCATTGGAATCTAGGATTTTCAATCCAAATCATGTTTTGGACCCCCCAAAATCTTGGACATCAAATCCAACTTGGATTGAAAATCCTTTAGAAGGGCCCCTTTTAAATCCAAGAGAAAAGGAGGGGTAAAAAATTAATCCTGGATTTTCAGTCCTCTCCAACTGTCGTAATTGTCTCACCTCTCTTTTAAGGCCCCCTTAAGTCAAAATCCAGGCCGCCAAACATAAACTTCTAGATCCAATGGATTGAAAATCCAGCCTACCAAATGCATGCAAAATCTAGGATTTGGATTCGTAATTAAAAATCCAAATCCATGTTGCCAAATGACCCCTAAATAGTATGTGTAGGCAATGAGTCGATTTAGGACAGAAGGAATAAATAAGGGTGGAAGAAAACCATACCTCTATGACTTCATCAACAACTTCAAGGTCTAAATTCTTGGGTACAAAACCTGCTCCAATACCTTGAATCTTATGTGGACCTGAGTGATTGTGATGACACAAGTCAAAAAGAAAGAAAGAACAAATGCATAAACTGCCTAAAAGCATGATTATCTGAGGAGAAAACATTCAAACAGACATCTTTGCTTTTACGAGGTTTTCCGAAAGTACATTGCTTTCCAAAGGCTCATGCAAACAATAACTGAATATCACCGCGTATGCGTGAAATAAAGAAAGGGCTAAATATATGAAACTCCACAACCCAACAATCCAGAACTAAAATATCTAGTAGTTTACAAAGTAATTTTAGGCAAAAAGTTTGCGTTGCAACTGGTTGGGATAGCTCTTGCCCGTATACCCTGGGATGTACCGATAGACCCGGCCCCTAAAGGCGGACAAGTTTGCAAGCTCTGTCCTAGTAGATTGCCAAAACGGGCCAAAAGGCCTCAATCAAGCCTTGCAACATTAGAATGTGTCGTCATATGATACCTCATGTTAGGATTATAAATGAAACTTTTTTTTTTCCCCTTAAAGAAAATGACCAAATATATTTTTGATTTTTTGAGCCCTTTTTTTTTGCTTTTTTGTGCCACATTTTTTTTTTTTTTTTTGAAAGAAAATGACCAAACATCGAATAGTTCCACATCAAGTTACATTCCCCACAACAAATATATCTATCTTGCTCGCTTGTATATTTGTGTTTGGATGCCACCTGCAATCATTGGTTTGGGACTCAATCGATGATTTAGGTAACAAATAGGAGAGACCCAAAAACCAATCCGATTGGTTTTTTAGGAAACGAACATTGCAGGTATTCTAGACAGTCAACAATGCATCCAAGGGCCCTAAAGGCCTACCAAGTTGGCCTAGCCTGTCCTATTTCGACATTTATGTAACTGGCCTGGAAAGGCCTTAAACCAACTCATTGAAGAGACAATCGCTCATGGTGGGGGCCACGGAATCGTTCTCCTAAAGCCACTCAGACCTTAAAATACATCATCATATTATATCTTTATGTTAGGATTTTTGTCATTTTCGTGAGAAAAACGGCCAACGCCTTATCGTAAATAGTTCCACCAGTTCAATGCCGCAACAAACATATCCGCCTTGCCACATGTATCTTCCCGCATTTCCGAACCACCTTTTGTCTTTATAACATTGACTTGATTTTCGCCGATCCCAATTGAGAAAGGTGGTCCCAAGTCCAATTGATAGCATGGTTTCATCCAAAAAGGATTTGGCTAAAGCATTTCATCAAGCAAGTAGCGTGTTGTCCCAAAGCATGTCCATGTGGAGAGTGTTGTCCCTGAGGTAAAAACCACGGGACCTATATAAAAATTAATTGAACAATTTACGAGGAACTATAAATGCAACATTTCGGACATTCGATTGGAGGTTTGCTAGTTCCACACATGTGGAGAGTCTCGTCTCCTGTCCATCCACACTCCCACACGTGTGCTTGATCAGATTTTTCCACCATGTATGACATGTATGCAATTTCTAAGTTCTGCTAAGTATCATCCATCACACTCCCTAGCTGAAAAAAACATTTCGGACATGATGAAACCGGGAGAGAGAGAGAGAGAGAGAGAGAGAGAGAGAGAGAGAGAGAGAGAGAGAGAGAGAGAGAGAGAGAGAGACAGACAGATGAGAGAGAGAGAGAGAGAGAGAGAGTAGCATCTGCTTTCTTGCTGTTGGAGAAGGGGAGCTATCTTGCTACGGCTATTCTTTGGTGCTTCTTCCTCTTGCGGGCTTTCTCGTCGGGCAATGGCCAAGAGATTAGCGTCTTCAACAAGCAATGGAAATGGAAGCCATATCAAGAGAGGCTGGAGTGGAAAAGGGAGATCAACAGAGACGGAGAGAGAGAGAGAGAGAGAGAGAGAGAGAGAGAGAGAGAGAGAGAGAGAGAGTTTCGGTCGGTTAGTGGACTAAAAGAGGGAGATCGAGAGACGTTGGAGAGAGAGAGAGAGAGAGAGAGAGAGAGAGAGAGAGAGAGAGAGAGAGAGAGAGAGAGAGAGTTTCGGTCGGTTAGTGGACTAAAGAGGGAGATTGAGAGACGTTGAGAGAGAGAGAGAGAGAGAGAGAGAGAGAGAGAGAGAGAGAGAGAGAGAGAGAGAGAGAGAGAGAGTTTCAGTCGGTTATTGTGGACCAAAAGAGGCGCGATTTGCGAGAGGAGGGAAGAAGGGTTTTCGGAGAGAAATGGCGCCCGAGATTTGGGGATGGGCCGATTTGGGGAAGTGGAGGGAGAAAGCCCTCTTTTTATTTTATTTCAGAATTCGGCGGTGGCTTATCTATACACGGGCGCCCACATAAAAACGCCACTGATTTTACATGTACACTGGCGGTTTGTTGTGGCCGCCAGTGGTAGTGCGCCACTAATACATATATTTCTTATAGTGGGAGAGGGGAATCTTTGTGTCCTGTTCGGTTGGAAATAGTGGGCCAGACACTTTCACCATTGTCAAAAGCGCCCCTTGGATCACGACGGTGGCTGCGGGGACCATTGATAGAGAGTATACGGCTTCAATCACTCTTGGTGATGGCAACACAACCGTACAAGGTAAGTCAATCTATCCTGAGAACATCTACATCTCTCGTCTCCCATTTTACTATGGACATGGGAATGCTAGTTAATTAGGAAATCCGTGATTTAAACACTCTTGATCAGAAAGACGTATAAGGTAAGATCGTCTTTTGCGCGCCTGGGAACACAACTTCTCAGGTATCCGAGTTGAATAGGACCGACCCTAAAGGGGCAATCTTTGCCATTGATTTGGTCCTGTCTGTGGATCCTGTTGATTTCTTTATGCCGTTTGTTGTGATCAGCGTCAAAGACGGAGAAATAGTGAAGAGGTATATCACGAAATCAGCCCAGCCACCAACAGTGGATATTAAGTTCCAGATGACAGTGTTGGGTTCGAAGCCGGCGCCTCTGGTAGCCACCTTCTCTTCTCGTGGGCCCAATCAGGATAGTCCATCGATCCTGAAGCCAGACATACTGCCCCTGGAGTTACTATCCTGGCCGCGTGGGCTCCCAACCGTGGATTTTTACCGATCCGCAATGATTTCTTGATGTCGGAATATAGGCTGCTTTTTGGTACGTCCATGTCAACGCCCCACATCGTTGGTGTAGCCGCATTGCTACGTGCAGCCCACCCTGATTGGAGCCCAGCTGCCATCCGGTCTGCACTCATGACCACTGCATAAATAACCGATAACACCCCACGTCTGGATCCTAGATCTGAACACCGGAACAGCCGCCGCGCCTCTTGATTATGGTGCGGGACACATCAATCCGAACGAGGCAATGGACCCCGGTCTAGTGTATGATCTCGGCCGTCAAGATTACATCGATTTCCTCTGTGGGCTAAACTACACGAGTAAGCAGATCAAGATCCTCACCAGCGGATCGAACTACACTTGCTCTAAGGTCACCCTCGATCTCAATTATCCATCATTCATCGTGATCCTGAACAACACCAACTCATCCAGTGTGGTGTTTAAACAGGTCCTGACCAATGTCGCAGATTCTCCATCCGTCTATCATGCAGTCGTAAAAGTGCCGAACGGGATGAAAGTTGTGGTGGACCCACCGGAACTGAAATTCGACGAAAAATACAGCAAGCAAGGATTTACTATGAGCGTACAGATTAACATGGCAGCAGTTACAGTAAAAAGTGTATATACAGGTAATTATGGGTATCTTAGTTGGTATGAAGATATGGGAAATGATTATGTGGTGAGAACACCCATTGTTTCAGCCTTTGTGCCATGAAAAAAATGAATGGATGTGATAAGAGGGGCCACTTCTCTTCTGCTCAAGCCCAATAAAATGTAATGGATAAATAAATAAATAATAGCCCATTATAATGTTCCTTCTTGTTAAGAGTAATAATAATTTAGTTTCGAATCGGCCTTGGTTGGCCTTGGTTGGTGTACCACACACCAGCTATATAGCTGGTGTAGATAAGTGTCGTGCGAAGATGCGTGCCCACGCTGCTCGAGCTCCTAGTTGTACGAACAGTCCAAAGGAGATCAAAGTTACATGGCCCCACAATGATGTATTTATTATATCCACACCTATCATCCATTTTTAAGATCATTTTAGAACATTAGACAAAAAATGAATCATGTCCAAAGATCAAATGGACCACACCAAAATTAGCAGTGAGGATAATGATTGTCACCTTAAAAAAATTCATAGGGCCCACCATAATGTTTATTTTCCATCCAAGGGTTTCAAGGGTAGATGTTCAATCCTCCACTTCTTTTTGCAGTGTGGTCCTACTGATCTTTAAACTTGTTTTATTTTTCGGCTCAGGCCTTAAGACAAGCTTGAAAAATGGATAGACAGTTTGGATATAACACGTAACTCAATCCACAGTACTTAGTGATGTCAATACACTAGTAATATAGCTGGTGTGTGGTACACCAGCCAATCCGCTTCCCCTCTCTTTTAGCTTGTGCTCACATAAGCTGAAAAGGGGGCGGATTAACTACCAACAGGTTGAGCAGTTACGTCACCAAATTCTGTGGGGCCACCGTGATGTATGTATTGTATCCAAACTGTCCATCCATTCGGAGAGATCATTTAGTGACATATTCAAAGTAGAAAAAGTGGGGAGAGTGAGGCCCATCCTTGATACCTTCCTAACGTCTACTATGATATTTATTTGAGATCCAACCTATTCATAAGTTAACACAAATATTAAAGAAGGGAAAACACAAATATCAACTTAAGTAAAAAGTTTTGTAATCCTTAGGAATTTTTAACAGTGAGCGTAACTTACTGCACTCTTTTATGTGGTGGGTCCACTGGAGATTTTTATTCATTCTTTGGCTCATGTCCTAAAATGATCTTTCCATATGGATGCACGGTATGGATGCAAAATATGCATCATCGCGTGATCCACTGAACTAGGTGACTCCGGTCGGTAGCTAATTCGTCCTGAAAAAGTTCGTACAGGGTGAATTTCTCTGATAGGCCCCAGCCAGCTTTCCCACTTAGGTCGGTCAGGGTCGCATTCTTCTAGAGTTAATTAAAGCTAAAAAGATTCCGTCCGGGTGAAATCTTCACGTTCCCATATATGCATGGATTGATGATGAAAATGTGAAGATTTTCTGCATGAAATGACAATTTGGCCCTTTAGGTGCCATGCCGTACACGGAGGCTACTCCCCTACCACCAACCCATTGACTGGTAGCCGGTAATGTATATATTTCATCCATTTTTACTGATCATTTTAGGGCTTGATCCAAAAAATGAGAGGGATATAAATCTCAGGTGGACCGCACCATAGGAAAACAATAGTGATTGGATATCCACCAATAAATCCTCCTAAGGCCCATTGCACTATTTATTTGATATCCAATCTGTTGATTAGGTCATATTGGCCCTAGATGAAGGGAGAAAACAAAGCTCAAATTGATCCCAAACTTTTATGGCCCTCAAAAGGTTTCTAAGGGTCGACACTCATTCAACACTGCTTCTTATAATGTGGTCCACTTGAGATTGGGATACACCTTATTCATGGTTTCATACATTAAAATGATTTGTAAAAAAGATAGATGGCATGGATGAAACACATACATCATGGTGGAGCCCACGGAGCACCGAGGTAGGCAATCCATTTCCGCGTACACAGCGGTTTTTCAGGTGCGGAATAGATACTGACAAGGTCAGTAGCCAAAAGAAGTGACCTCACCAAGCTATGTGGACCCACCATGATGTATGTGTTGTATCCATACCATCCAAACATTTTTAGAGATCTTTTTATAGCATGAGAAAAAGAATGAGATAGATCTAAAGTTCAAGTGGACCCACCACAGAGAACTATGGGATAAGTCGCACACTATGCCAAAATTGCTGATTTGCGATGGACTAAATCCGTCGTAAAATCAAATAAACGACGGACTTAGTCCGTCGCGTGGTCTATCGTTGTTTAGTGGGTCGTTTTTGGTTTTACGACGGATAAAATCCGTCGTTTAATCTGTGATGGATAAGGTCCATTGCATAATAGCGACGGATAAAATCTGTTGTAAAAAATAAAAAATCCATCGTCGAAATTCAAAAAATTAGTCGTCACTACAAATATTAGCGACGGATAAGGTCCGTCGCTAATATTAGTAAGCGACGGACCTCAAATCTGTCGTTAATTTTAATGGTCAGAAATTAGTGATGGATAAGGTCCGTCGCTAATATGAGTAAGCGACGGACTTCAAATCCGTCGTTATTTTCAATGTTCAGAGCGTAGCGATGGATTTGGTCCGTCGCTAAAATATCTGTAAAAAAATATATATACCAAATAATTATTAATAATAAATTTTTTAATCTTGCACCTGATAGTCATTCAAAAAATAATTTACACTATTGTTTGATGAGAAAACTATTCACAAAATTGGTAACAATTCAATTCAATAAAAGAGGAAATGACCCAAGTGGCCCACTGGAACAAAAATTCACTTCAACCCTCCTAACTAAACACTTCTCCCTACTAAACTAGGACCCATACAAAAGAAATTATCTGAAACTTCAACTGTTGGCTATGCATTGCCTTGTATTGGCTACTTGGTATCTGCTCTTGTCCAACCTTCTTTTGAGCCCTTCCTACATATATTACAAACAATCAAATTCAATCTAAGAAAAGACTAGTTTAGTCAACCCTTCATATATTTCAAATAACCAGCTCAAATCCATAGAAAGTGAATAGTTTAATCAATTGAAACCAATTAACAAAATAAAATTTTAGAATTCATCCTACCCATTAGAGGTTAAGGTAAGAGCATTTCTTAACTTCATAGCATTCATTGGGAGAGCACAATACAGTTTGAAAAGATCTTTAGATGTGGACAAAGGAAGTGGGTCTTGCCAAGATTTGATAACAACTGATGTCTTGCCACATATCTGACCCAAGGTCATTCACAATGGGAGATGATCATGGTGATCATGGAGCCCGACAATTTGTTGGAGAAAAATCCAAGCCGTCCACTATTTCCCTCATGTGATTTTACGGCTTGGACCAAAAAATGATCTGAATACAAAGCTCAGTGGGCCACACAGAATGTAAAAGTGCATATTGAATGCACAAATTGTCAGGGGCTATAGAAATTTTAGATTATGGAAAGAAAAATAAAAATTAAGTGGTTACATTCAACCCATTGTGAATGACCTTCTGAACAGTTGGAAATGCCATTTTAACAATTTGAATGGACTAAAAGCATAAAAAATTGACCTTTTCCAATCGTGGGACTTACCTATGCTTCGGATTTGAGACGAGCATGATTGTGGAGTAACTATATTGTAGGTTATAATCATTTTCAATCTAAACATAGCACTCAGAGAACATATATATATATATATATATATATATATATATATATATATATATATATATATATATATATATATATATGCAGAGATGAGGCTTGCTAATTCCACACGTGTGTGGAGCCATACTGCCATACATGTCCACAGGCAGGCACAAGTGCTGATATTAAACAAGTATGTGCATGAGATCTACGCTTTCCATAATTTTGAAAATAATGCTTAGATCGTCTGCCTAAAAAATCAGGCTTTTGCTTTCGGGTTGGCCACAACCTACAGAGTAAATTGACGGTAGAATTTTTTTTCTAGCTACTCTTTTGGTTATATGTTGTGGCCCACCTGAAGAGTGAGATGGCCTGAATTTTATGCCATAAATTAAATCTGAATAGGTTTTGTTCACCTGATAGAAAGATCAGATCTCACACATTTTTCACATGAATCACATACACCCACGTATGGATGTGTACAGTTGTCATGTTGGCATGCTGGTCCCTGGATCAGGAAATGTGTACAGTCTAGCTGACTCAGCTGAGTTTCAAGTCGAGTCGGTGAGTTTTAGATCTATGGTCTAATCCCAATATGTATTTTTCTTGAGGCTACAAAGAAAGGAGAAATTGTAAATAGGTCACTAGTATTTTATTTTATTTTTTTTCTGTTCTTCCTTTCTTTTTTGTTATTGTTATTAATTTTGGAATCTGTTTAGATCTTTTTTTTCTGCCATCTCTCTCTGTTATGGGCTGATGCTAGTCAAGGCTTCCAAGATTTGGGATTAACTGGTTAGGAATTTGAGTTTTTTATATTTGAAAAAAAAAAAAACCCCAATTGTGTTGTAGGTTAGGGATTTGCTTTTCCCCAAACATTCTAGGTAGCTTGGGATTCAACCCATGTGATGTTTTAGCATCTGTAGGTCAGGACATGCTTGCTCACAATGACATAACATGATTTGGTGTAGTGTAACTTATATTTGGATCACCACTGTTTATAATATTAAATCACTTTTCCTTTATAATGTTTGTACCATTTCTATGATGTGCAGGAAAGGGAAAGAAAATAGGTCATCTCTATCATGTGCAGGAGAAGATGAATCGAAGAAAAAGGAGCAGGTGGAGACTTTACAGAGGTAGTGGGGAGAAATTAGAAAGATATTTTTTTATAAATTTTTTTTTAATGAATTTAGAAAATAGTGTTTTGGCTCATGTGTCTTGTTAAATGCCAGATTCATTAGTCGAAATTTCATTACAACAAAAGTACAAAACAGGTTTCAACCCCATCAACAGTGCCAGATTGTACCTGTCAGCCTCATCAATAGTGTGGAGTTTACCTCCACTGGGAATAGGGGCATTTTTGCTATTTTAAAATTTTGCTGCAATATGCGAGTAGCTTGTTGGCAATCTTAATTGTGTAGTTTGGAATTATGTTTGGCATGTGAGTTAGTATCAATGTGACCCTTTGCCATTTCCGGTTCCAAGACCTTGGTAAAGAGGAAGGTGAATGTCTAGTTGGCAGCCAATCATAATTTCTTTTTGCCAATCTACCATTTAAAGCCAACCCCAAATCGATGGAAGAAAGGCTCAGATGATGATTGTATAACAGGAATTTGGAAACCAGGAATTGAAGTTTGGATCATGGGTTTATATATATATATATATATATATATATATATATATATATATATATATATATATATATATATATATGGGAAATGGTACTATACGGTCGAGCGTATGCAAGGCTATTGTGAGGTCGAGTCGTGTCTCCTCGTTAACCATCGGATAACATATTTGAAAATATACGGTGTAAATGCCCGCGGTGTAATCAAGTTGCTAAACCTACAAAACCGGCTGTAACCAATTGAAAAGAGTTGTATACGACTCTATCATCCTCTTTACCTTTGCCAGCATCTAAGTTCCTAGGCTATGATCACAAAAACGAAGCAGGTCCAAAGCCCATCAATAGGAAGCAATGAAAATTGATTACCTAGCATTGAAAACTCAAAAATATAGTACAATTGTGGATTAACAGAACTTGGTAACAATCGGCTTCCAAGAAGAAGCTGCAGAAATTACGGGATGTATAATTTTTTATTATATTTTTTTGAAGTTTTGCGTGTGAGATCTAATTTAACCATCATATGCATAATCCCATGTTACGCCCTTTTCCAAATGATCAGGATGTGTTTTGATTCAAATGGGTCACACAAATAGAAAAATGTTGGCATAAACATCCACGCTTGATTTTTATGGGCCCACCATAATAATTATATGAAATTTACTCCAACCATTAGATTCCACATAAATCTTATGCTTGGTTCCAAAACTCATGTCCATCTATGATTCAGGTGGGTTGCAAGCATAGAAACAAAGCATGGTTATATACACTTTCCAACCATGTACTCCATTTGAATCACGGATGAAGTTGATTTTTAGGCGAGAGGCTTAAGTTGAGGTGATTCACCTGATAGTTGGAGTGGATTTTACATAAATAATATGCAGGTCCCACTTGAAGAGCTCTAATGAGGTTGCCGTTTGCACATGTACTGTAAACTCCTGTAGACTTTCAATGTTAGTTCCCCACCGTATAGACTTTCAATGTTCAGTCTTCCTCTTTGCATATGTTACACTGATTTACATTTATCTAGACTAACCAAATTGTGGGTCTCATTTTTAATTTATCATGTACAAAAATAACACTGACCCAGCATTCTTAGTTGTCTAATTAATGGAATTCAAATTGACCGCATGACAGAATAAGTGAGGATTAAACCTCCACCGCTCAACATTTCGTGGGGCTATAGAAGCTTTGGATGAGGTTGATATTTTTGAGTTTTCAGTTCATCCCATTAGGAATGAACTTGTGAATGGTATGGATGGCATATAAGCATCACGGTAGACACTAGAATAGTTTCAACGGTAAGCATTTCCCTACCTATTTTTTCTTGTCACACATCCCACTTGAGTTTTAGATCTGATTATATTTGGGCTCATGGCTTAACATGACCTGACAAAAAGGTTGGACAGAGGGGATTTCTCACAAATATCATAGTGGACCACTTAACTTACCGCAGGCAATATGGACAAGAAGATGTGGGCATAAAAAATGAATTGCCTAATGTAAGTTATGAGTGCCTCACTATGATAAGTGTTATATCCACATGGTATATTCATTTTGTGAGATCATTTCAGGGCATAAGCCCAATAATGAGGGGGATACAGTGCTCAAGCGATCCACAACATAGAAAGCAGGGGATTGAACGCTTAATATTGAGGACTTCTTGGGAGCCATAGAAGTTTTAGATCAAGTTCATATTTGTTTTGTCCTTTCATCCAAGTCTTTGTGACCTTGGGAACAAGTTAGATGGCAAATAAACATCATTTGTTGGTCTCTTTGAAGGTTTTAAGGTGGGCATCATTGTCCCTGACCCTTTCTTTGGTGTTGGTTCACTTAGATTTCAATCTACCTCAATTTTTCACTTATGCACTAAAATGATCTTGTGAAATGCATGAATGGTATGAATATAACACATGCATCATAGTGGGTCCACAAAACTTGATAACATCCAAGTACCACTAAGGTCTTGTGCACACCATGCAATCCGCATGAGCCATAGGGCACCCTATTACGTGTTACTGGATTACACATGTTACCCTTACCATGGGACTCACTTTGATTATATGTTGTATATCCACACTGTCCATCTTTTTTTCAGTCTATTTTAGAATGTTGTACCAAAATTTAAATAGATCCAAATGTCAGGTAGAATACACTGCAGGAAAAGTGGTTATTTTTTTTTACACACGCACACACACCCCACACACTCACGCTAGTAGAATTTCACCACTTATGGATACTCGAACCCTTGACCGGGTGTTGAAACTCCTTAGAGTCTACCACCCGAGCAAGAGTAAAGATCCAGGAAAAGTGGTGATTGAACACCCACCATTAAAAGCTTACCAGGACCCACTGAAAGCATATCCATAATGTTTATTTACCATCCAGCTATTGATAAAGGTCAACTAGACCTGGATGAAGGGAAAATACAAATACCAGATTGATCCCATACTTTCTTGTCCTAAAAAATTTTTAATGGTCATTCGCCACATTTTCCTGTGGTGTGGTACATAAGAGATTTGGATGTGCTTAGGTTTTGGTATAGCTTTCTAAAGTGAGCTGAAAAAATGGATGATTGGCACGGATATATAAAAAATTCATAAAAGTAAGCCCCCACGTGATAAGGTCACACTTAGTAGGAGTGGGGTACTTAATTAACAAATCTCAATTGCTTGTAGCCGGTTTCCCTGATTTTCAGCTTCCCGCCTATGTTACCACACAAATATCTTCCCCGTGTATTTTCAAATATGTTATCCTACGATTGACAAGGAGACACGACTCGACCTCACAATAGCCTTGTATGCGCTCGACCGTATAGTACCATTTCCCTATATATATATATATATATAATGAAAATGTTATTTTTTCTTCTTTTCAACCAGTAGTTTTCATTTTTTTTTTTTAAAGTTCTAAGTCCTTAAAAAAACTGTAATTTGTAGATGAACTACATTCTGTTCGTGAAATAGAAGAGAAAGGAAAGAAGAGACATACCTTCTCTGAAATTTGTGGTTATCTCTGCATTTTTTTGTTTGGTTTGTTGTGGATTTTAGTTGTTCTAGATCCGACATAACTTCAATGGCGGATTTCAGTTGTTCTAAATCTGACATTGCCAGAACATTTCTCATTGATGCAAATGCAATACAGAGTAAGGCATACGAGGTTCTCCTCAAGGCCCATGAAGTAGCGATAGGTGCATTGAAGGCTGGGAATAAGGTCAGTACTGTTTACCAAGCAGCAGTCTCGGTGGTAGAGAGGGATGCTCCTGAATTTGCCTCTCATCTTACAAAGTCAGCAGGAACGGGAATTGGTCTCGAGTTCCGTGAGTCAGGATTGAGTTTAAATGCCAGGAACGATCGGGTGTTAAAGCCTGGAATGGTTTAATGTATCTCTTGGGTTCCAGAACTTGCAATCAAAAACCAACAATCCAAAAACTAAGATGTTCTCGTTGTTGATTGCAAACACCATTATTGTCAATGAAAAAGCTGCAGAAGTTATGACTTCAATCAGCTCCAAGTTAGTTAAGGATGTTGCATACTCATTCAATGAGGAAGAGGGAGGAGGAAGAAGAGCGTCCAAAGGTCAAAGCTGAATCCAATGGAGCTGAGGCATTCTTGTCAAAAGCGACTCTAAGGTCGGATAATGGGCGGTTTTACAGCTGGAGATGGTCGTGGTTCTACAAAAGCTTCAAGCGATCTCATTGTCTACAAGAATGTCAATGATATCCCACAGTTGAGGGAATTAATGCTACAGATCGACCAAAAGAATGAGGCTGTCCTTTTGCCAATCTACGGCAGCATGGTGCCATTTCACATTGCTACCATCAAGAGTGTTTCAAGCCAGCAGGATGGCAAAAATTGCTATAGGATGTGCCTTGGGAGTTTTAAATGATCGCCGAGTAGCATTCAAACTAAAAGGGAAGTTTTATAGAATAGCTGTAAGACTAACCACGCTTTAGGGAACAAATTGTTGGGCAAGGGGAAGGCCCAAAAAGACATGGATGGAGGTAGTAAGAAAAGACTCGATGACCTATGGTCTAACTGAAGAATGGATGTTTGGTTTATCCAAAAGGTATCCAGTTTGAAGCTGAAAGGCATAAAAAGTGCCTCTTCCAAGTTCTTTTACTCGGTCTTCCACTCAAAACAAAATGTTTACTATTGATCCTAGTATTATATACTACATGCTATTAACATACAACCAATATTGGGGCACCATACCATAAGCTACAAAATTTCATGTCCCCCTAAACTAGGCATCCTCCATTGATAACATATATATATATATATATCATAAGTTTTTTATTTTCATTTACATTCACAAATACATTCATCATCCATCCAACTATTAACAACATTTACAAAAAATAAATTATATCTAACCAACTCTTAATAATAATTTGCAACTTAACTCTGCTAAGGAACCGTCATGCAGTAATGTCTTACTACAGAATGCGGGTTCGAGGAGTTACAAGTTGACCACGATAATAGCATATAAATAAAGCGATAAAGATATAAATGATTCAATATTAATTAAAGGTTTTGAGAACTTACATCCACCTTACTCTTATTGCCAAGTAGTCTTGATGAAAATGCATCCACACTACAAGAAAGGGAAAAAATAAAAAAATTTGTGGCTGCACTGATACGGTCTAGTATGAACGGCTGCCTACGTACCCAATGTTGGAAGATTGAGATCAAGCCACTACGTAGTTCTTAATATTTAAATCAGAATATTTTATGCATAAGCAAAGAAAAAATTAAAACAAAACATAATAGAAATGTGTACCTTCTGTCACACATAAGAAGATGAAAAGCTAAAATAAATCACTAGATTAGTCAAGCAAAACTACTAAATAATTCAAGATAAAGATTTAGTCAAATAAAATCCAAAATAACCTCAAACACAATCCATATGTCCTGACCAAATTACAAAAATATGTTCTTGACTTATGAAAAGTTTCAAGTAAACTCCTTTAATATCTATGTTTTCGTCAGCACTCTAGGCCAATCAGCTAACGTCTTCTCGATGTCACCAAACACATTCACGCTGTGAACTTCAACAACATCCAATATAACTTTGATGCAATCTGGAGGGATGCCTGTATTATCTCTAATCAGACACCCACGTGCAACAACTCGACTACAAATATCTGTCAAATGACAGATTTGTTCCACCCGTGGAAGCGGAGGTGGAGGTGGAGTTAATTCATCACGATGACTTGAGGTATCGCCAGATCGATAAAACCCCTACAAGAAATAATTTTTATTATTTTCATGGATGAAATAGTAACTATACATTATTCTTTAATTGTTAAAATACTTGAGAACCAGCAGTGCCAGGAGAGCATTGCATTGGTTGAACTAGAGTATTTATTTGATACTGAACTTCAACCAAACATTCTCCAATGTTTAATATCATGTTCTTGCACTCGTTGAACTTGCTTTCCAACTTGTTTTCCAGTTGCTCTTTTAATACAATCATTGATGCTTTAACCTCAGCAATTTCTCATTTTCCTTCTCTAATTTCATTAATGTAAGGGGTTGAAGCAATAATGGTAGTGTTTGGAATATGACCCAACCCTATTACACGTCCTCTTTTATCAAGACCACAAACCTAAATGATAATCAGCCATTATTAGTAATGCATGTATATTAGTAACAAAAAATGTTCAGAAAGCGAAGTATGTTAAAGTGAAGAGAATGAATGAAAAACCTGTGCAACCGGATCGTGATTTAAATCATTATGCATACAAGCTGAAAAATCATGTATTACCTATATTAAAATTGCCCTCATTTTAAACATATTCTTACTGTGCGAGTCATATGTCACAGATCCTTCCCACAATTCAAGCAACTCTGCAATCAACGGTTGCAAGTAAACGTCAATGTCATGTCCTGGACCTTTTTTTCCGGGGATCAAAAGTGTTAACATGGTAAACTCCTTCTGCATGTATAAATGAGGCGGGAGATTATACATAACAATCATAACAGGCCAGCAACTATATGAATTGCTCATATTCCTAAAAGGATTGAATCTATCCGTTGCAAGTCCCAAATGAACCACTACAAGAAAAATGGGTAAAGGCTATGGACTAGATCCGTAGCAAAAGCCCTTTTGCTACGGATCTGGTCCGTGGCACGTCCGTCGCAATTGGTGGGGTAGCTAAAGGTCTCGCTACGGACAAAATCCGTAGCAATAGATAAAATTAGCTACGGGTTTTGTCCGTAGCAATAGATGCATTTAGTTACGGATAATATCCGTAGCAATAGATACCATTAGCTACAGATTTTATCCGTAGCAATATACACAATTCACTACAGATATTCTCCGAGCTATAGAGAGAAATAGCTACAGCTATACAGAAATAGCTACGGATATAATCCGTAGCAATAGATACCAATCTTTACGATATTTACGGCACTACATACCAATAGCTACGGATATAGTCCGTAGCTATATACCAATAGCTACGGATTATATCCGTAGCTGTAGATAGTAATTACTACCGCTGCAGATTATATTTCGTAGCTATTTTTCCTGTTTTCATTGCAAGAACCTGCTATGATTGATAACTCATCTAAGCTTAATGCAATCAAAGAAAAAAAATGATGCATTTGTTACAATAGTAATCAAATCTATAATGCATCCTACATTCACATTTCTAAATAAATAATACTTCAATTTACTCAACCTATCATAAGAATTACAACTAAGGCGTGCCCTCATGCATTAAACAATGCTCGCGCTTTTACAAAATTTTCTTTCTTCAGACGGTCAAGTTCAGCAAACATAGAAGATACAACTTCTTCTTTCCTTGAAACTGCATAAGTAACTTCTGTAGACTTCGACACAATACCACTTTCAAGTTTCAAAACCCTTCCCTTGAGAAAATGAATTTCATCATCCACTAACTTCTTTAGCTTGTCAGCCTGTATAAAACAACAATTGTAGACACAATCAAACAAGCATGCCTTTGTACATATCTCAAAAGGAAGAAAGGCAAAAAAAAAGAGCTGGAAAAAAACAATTATATATAAAGAAATAAAAAATGTACCTACAAATCTTCTAAACTATAGCAAAATCCATAGGTTAGGTTATCGGTTATAAGTTTAGGTTATAAGTCATAGGTTAAGGTTTAGTTTATAGGTTTAGAAAATCGGCTTTAGGTTTGGGTTTTCAAGTTTAGGATTAGGTTTAGGTTAGGGAGTTGAGATTAGGATTAGTTGTAGGTTTAGGTTTAGGAATTTGAGAATACATTTAGATTAAGGTTTAGGGAATTGAGAATAGGTTAAGGTATAGGTTTAGGAAATCGGGTTCGTGTTCAAGATCGGGTTTAGGTTTGGGTTTTCAAGTTTAGGTTTAGGTTTAGGTTAGAGAGTTGAGATTAGGATTAGGTGTAGGTTTAGATTTAGGGATTTGAGAATACATTTAGGTTAAGGTTTAGGGAATTGAGAATAGGTTAAGGTTTAGGTTTAGGAAATCGGATTCGGGTTGGGATCGGGTTTAGGTTTGGCTTTTCAAGTTTAGGTTTAGGTTTAGGTTAGGGAGTTGAGATTAGGATTAGGTGTAGGTTTAGGTTTAGGGATTTGAGAATACATTTAGGTTAAGGTTTAGGTTAAAGGTTTTGGTTTAGGTTAAGGTTATATGTTTTGGTCTAGGTTTAGGTTTAAGTTTTAGGTTTAGGTTATAGATTTAGGGAATTGAGAATAGTTTAAGGCTTAGGTTTAGGAAATCGGGTTGGGTTCGGAGATCGGCTTTAGGTTTGGGTTTTTAAGTTTAGGATCCGGTTTAGGTTAGGGAGTTGAGATTAGGATTAGGTGTAGGTTTAGGTTTAGGGATTTAAGAATACATTTAGGTTAAGGTTTAGGTTATAGGTTTTGGTTAAGTTAAGGTTATAGGTTTTGGTTTAGGTTTAGGTTATAGATTTAGGGAATTGAGAATAGTTTAAGGTTTAGGTTTAGGAAATCGGGTTCGGGTTCTGGATCGGCTTTAGGTTTAGGTTTTCAAGTTTAGGATCCGGTTTAGGTTAGGGAGTTGAGATTAGGATTAGGTGTAGGTTTAGGTTTAGGGATTTGATAATACATTTAGGTTAAGGTTTAGGTTATAGGTTTTGGTTTAAGTTAAGGTTATAGGTTTTGGTTTAGGTTTAGGTTATAGGTTTAGGGAATTGAGAATAGTTTAAGGTTTAGGTTTAGAAATCGGGTTCGGGTTCGGGATCGGCTTTAGGTTTGGGTTTTCAAGTTTAGGATCCGGTTTAGGTTAGGGAGTTGAGATTAGGATTAGGTGTAGGTTTAGGTTTAGAGATTTGAGAATACATTTAGGTTAAGTTTAGGTTATAGGTTTTGGTTTAAGTTAAGGTTATAGGTTTTGGTTTAGGTTTAGGTTATAGATTTAGGAATTGAGAATAGTTTAAGGTTTAGGTTTAGGAAATCGGGTTCGGGTTCGGGATCGGCTTTAGGTTTGTATTTTCAAGTTTAGGATCGGGTTTAGGTTAGGGAGTTGAGATTAGGATTAGGCGTAGGTTTAGGTTTAGGGATTTGAGAATACATTTAGGTTAAGGTTTAGGTTATAGGTTTTGGTTTAAGTTAAGGTTATAGTTTTGGTTTAGGTTTAGGTTATAGATTTAGGGAATTGAGAATAGTTTAAGGTTTAGGTTTATGAAATCGGGTTCGGGATCCGGATCGGCTTTAGGTTTGGGTTTTCAAGTTTAGGATCTGGTTTAGGTTAGGGAGTTGAGATTAGGATTAGGTGTAGGTTTAGGTTTAGGATTTGAGAATACATTTAGGTTAAGGTTTAGGTTATAGGTTTTGGTTTAAGTTAAGGTTATAGGTTTTGGTTTAGGTTTAGGTTATAGATTTAGGGAAGTGAGAATAGTTTAAGGTTTAGGTTTAGGAAATCGGGTTCGGGTTCGGGATCGGCTTTAGGTTTGGGTTTTCAAGTTTAGGATCCGGTTTAGGTTAGGGAGTTGAGATTAGGATTAGGTGTAGGTTTAGGTTTAGGGATTCAATAATACATTTAGGTTAAGGTTTAGGTTATAGGTTTTGGTTTAAGTTAAGGTTATAGGTTTTGGTTTAAGTTTAGGTTATAGATTTAGGGAATTGAGAATAGTTTAAGGTTTAGGTTTAGAAATCGGGTTCGGGTTAGGATCGGCTTTAGGTTTGGGTTTTCAAGTTTAGATCCGGTTTAGGTTAGGGAGTTGAGATTAGGATTAGGTGTAGGTTTAGGTTTAAGGATTTGAGAATACATTTAGGTTAAGTTTAGGTTATAGGTTTTGGTTTAAGTTAAGGTTATAGGTTTTGGTTTAGGTTTAGGTTATAGATTTAGGGAATTGAGAATAGTTTAAGGTTTAGGTTTAGGAAATCGGGTTCGGGTTTGGGATCGGCTTTAGGTTTGTATTTTCAAGTTTAGGATCGGGTTTAGGTTAGGGAGTTGAGATTAGGATTAGGTGTAGGTTTAGGTTTAGGATTTGAGAATACATTTAGGTTAAGGTTTAGGTTATAGGTTTTGGTTTAAGTTAAGGTTATAGGTTTTGGTTTAGGTTTAGGTTATAGATTTGGGAATTGGGAATAGTTTAAGGTTTAGGTTTAGGAAATCGGGTTCGGGATCGGGATCGACTTTAGGTTTGGGTTTTCAAGTTTAGGATCCGGTTTAGGTTAGGGAGTTGAGATTAGGATTAGTGTAGGTTTAGGTTTAGGGATTTGAGAATACATTTAGGTTAAGGTTTAGGTTATAGGTTTTAGTTTAAGTTAAGGTTATAGGTTTTGGTTTAGATTTAGGTTATAGATTTAGGAATTGAGAATAGTTTAAGGTTTAGGTTTAGGAAATCGGGTTCGGGTTCCGGATCGGCTTTAGGTTAGGGAGTTGAGATTAGGATTAGGTGTAGGTTTAGGTTTAGGGATTTGAGAATACATTTAGGTTAAGGTTTAGGTTATAGGTTTGATTTAAGTTAAGGTTATAGGTTTTGGTTTAGGTTTAGGTTATAGATTTAGGGAATTGAGAATAGTTTAAGGTTTAGGTTTAGGAAATCGGGTTCGGGTTCGGGATCGGCTTTAGGTTTGGGTTTTCAAGTTTAGGATCCGGTTTAGGTTAGGGAGTTGAGATTAGGATTAGGTGTAGGTTTAGGTTTAGGGATTTGATAATACATTTAGGTTAAGGTTTAGGTTATAGGTTTTGGTTTAAGTTAAGGTTATAGGTTTTGGTTTAGGTTTAGGTTATAGATTTAGGGAATTGAGAATAGTTTAAGGTTTAGGTTTAGGAAATCGGGTTCGGGTTCGAGTTCGGCTTTAGGTTTGGGTTTTCAAGTTTAGGATCCGGTTTAGGTTAGGGAGTTGAGATTAGGATTAGGTGTAGGTTTAGGTTTAGGATTTGAGAATACATTTAGGTTAAGGTTTAGGTTATAGGTTTTGGTTTAAGTTAAGGTTATAGGTTTTGGTTTAGGTTTAGGTTATAGATTTAGGGAATTGAGAATAGTTTAAGGTTTAGGTTTAGAAAATCGGGTTCGGGTTCGGGATCGGCTTTAGGTTTGGGTTTTCAAGTTTAGGATCCGGTTTAGGTTAGGGAGTTGTGATTAGGATTAGGTGTAGGTTTAGGTTTAGGGATTTGAGAATACATTTAGGTTAAGGTTTAGGTTATAGGTTTTGGTTTAAGTTAAGGTTATAGGTTTTGGTTTAAGTTTAGGTTATAGATTTAGGGAATTGAGAATAGTTTAAGGTTTAGGTTTAGAAAATCGGGTTCGGGTTCGGGATCGGCTTTAGGTTTGGGTTTTCAAGTTTAGGATCCGGTTTAGGTTAGGGAGTTGAGATTAGGATTAGGTGTAGGTTTAGGTTTAGGGATTTGAGAATACATTTAGGTTAAGGTTGAGGTTATAGGCTTTGGTTTAGGTTTAGGTTTTTGATTTAGGGAATTGAGAATAGTTTAAGGTTTAGGTTTAGGAAATCAGGTTTGGGATCGGGTTTAGGTTTGGGTTTTCAAGTTTAGGTTTAGGTTAAGGGTGTGGCCCCTGCAAATACAGATATAAAAATGGCCTGTCCAAATGGCCAGGCCCTTCCAATGCTGTCCATAGGAAATGGACGGCTTCATCATGGTCATAACAGCGGTTCCCACCTTCCAGGGACCCCCGCTCATCCGGATAGCTCCGACGCACATCCGGGTTTGCTCCATTAATTTCGAACAAATACATAAATACGGCCTGTCCAAATTGTCAGGCCCCTCCAATGCTGTTCATAAAAAATAGACAGCTTCATCATGGTCATAACAACGGTTCCCAACTTCCAAGGACCCCCGCTTAACATCCGGATAGCTCCGACGCACATCCGGATGTACTTCATCAATTTCAAGATAATATATAAACATGGGCCTGTCCAAATGGCTAGGCCACTTCATCAATGAATCATATAGTATGAAGGAAAGAAGACTCACCAATTTATCTAGCAAGGAGAGAAAGTGTGAGTGCTTGGAATGTCGCCCTTTCTTTTAATAATGGATGCATATTCCACATTGCAATCTGAGAATGAGTAAGTTTTTTAGTTTCTCCGACAATGCAAATTAATGGGCACAAATTTACATATAAAGATTTTAAAGATTATAAAACATTCCAAGAAATTAGTTGCACAAATAATGGATGAGACATACCAAGACTATAGGTGCCCAGAGCAAGATAACTGCACCAATGTTGTAGCTAGCTGCATTGAAAGAACAAAAAAATTATATGAATGAAAAAATAACCATTTCAAAGATAAAATAAATAGTTAAAAACTTTACCATTTCAATATTGAACCTTGTAGTGGCAACATTGATCTGTGGGGCTAAAAATACATGAGCCTGCATATAAAAATCTCAAGTTAGTTGGGCCTTTGAGGTCCTCAAATGATAATAGAAGAAGCCAGAAAACTAAAATACATGAGCCTACATACAACTTACCTTGATTAATACAACTCCTCAAATGATAATGGGTTATAGTTTTCCTATTTAGTGTTCTTCCCTTGTGATTGGGTAAGCACCTTTTGTACAAATTTTTCTCTAAGGCAATGTGTATAAACATTGAGAAAATACCTACAGGAGGCGTTGCAAATTTAGATGCCTTTTGGAGAATCTTCTTTCTTCCAGCATTTGCTTCTTCAGTGCAAAACTACCTGCATTTAAGGAAATTAGTCTGATGAGTAAGATTATTATTTCTTTATGTTCCATCCAGGTATAGGCCCAGTCAGCATATTCCTAGTTAAATACCTAAATGGTGGAAAAAGAAAAAGAAAAAAAAAGAAAGAAAGAAAATCTCCACTTCATTGTTATCAAGCGTAAGCATCGACTGTATTAAAGTTGATTAAAGCCGCACTTTTTTATTGAGGATTTCACTTGCATGTTAATTGTTTTGAATATATGCTTGAACTTGCACCATAAACACAAGTCAAGCCAAACAGTCCTTGGCTTCCACATGCCACGTTTACGTATCATCAATCCCATTCTAAAATATTGTTTGTGACATGATTAGAGGAGAATTGAATGCAATGTAGACAAATAAAGAAGGGCATATATGCAATGCAGACATATACAATGCTGAATAATTGCAATGCAATCCTAATGGTTTTGAATCCTAATGGTTAAGTAGATTAAATCAGGGACTGCAAATTTAACAAAGTATAGTTATAGAGAACAACAAAATGACTAGACATAAAGACAATTAAAAATGGTGAAAACTACAATTTAGTACATCCATGTCACTACGAAACCTACTTTCCAATAACAAATGCAATTAATATGAGACAAGTTTTCTTCAAAAACCAGCAGTATTAGATGGGTGCAAACACATCCATTGCTTTTTCAGCATTTCAAGAAGTTAGAGAGAGAGAGTAGAACCAAACGAAGTTGGTAGCTTTCATAAATCAATTATGAAATGGACCAAAATTTCCAAGGTGGTAGCTTAAAAAAAAAATCTGCCAGTACATTAAACTGAACCCAATGATGATGATGATGATATGTTTTTAGATCAATCAATGGATTAAGCTAAACCTGGTGATGATGATGAAATGGAAAGCCACAAGTTCTAATGAAGATTGTTGGCAAAACAAAAGTAATAATGAATGCATGAAAAAAAGCACATGAGTTTTCTTGTGTGATCCATCTAACTTAGTCTGATCAAGCTCAAAACTCTAATCTATAACTTCTGATCAAGCTTAATACTCTATCCATCTAACAATGAGACTTTTCATCTTCAGTTTCTCTTTCATGTAATTACGCAATATGCAACACTGAGAAGTAGATTGGTGTAATTAGAGAAGTTCACCAAATGGACATATAAGAAATGAATGGATAAAAAGTGGCGCAATATGCAATAATAAGCTTATACCTAACGTAATGAGCTTCAAAAGCTAACAAATTATTCATCTAAAAGAAAATTTCTCAAATAATTCTCAACAATGAGACCTACTTGGGATACTTTATTGGCATCACAACTACTTCCTTGAGAAGGCGTTTTGCATTCTCTAACCCTTGATGCTTTACCACTTCACATCTGGATTCCCACGAATGATATTCCTGCAAGTAACAAAGACCGAATATAAATTAACACTCGTACCAACTCAGTAGTAAAGATATGCCAACTGATGGATTCTGATCCATGGATATATAACAGGGCATTTTGTAAAACCCAGAATTAGGGACTGCTTAGCTATGGTTTCCATCTAAGTGGCACTGAATTTACCTAGCTACTTAACTCTCTGCTAAGGTGCGTATTTCTGCAAATTCAAAAGCAGGAAGCAGAGACCTTTGCCTGCAAACGTAAATATCATAAAGTCAAAAGCTTTCTAGCATACAAACAAATGCTGCCTGCAGCTTTTGGGTTCCAAGAATCAAGACATGATATGGTATCTTTCACAAATTGAAAAAACTTCAATCCGAATATGAGCAGTCATGCCCGGTATTACCAAACATTTTTCCTTTTTATTGACACATTTGGGTCTTTGTTCTCTTACTACCAATATCAAGACAATTGTGTCAAAACATCAAAATGGCGTGATCCCCGATGGGTGCTTTCAATCTCATCCTTAGTGCTACATTGGCATGTGGTGACACATTAACACGCCCAAAGTTTCTCATCTAGCCATTTCTTTTGCAAATTGTGGCCCATCTATTGATTTGACTAGCCTGAATTGTCAAAGCATCAAAATGATGTGATTCCACCTAATGAGAACTTTCAATCTCATCCTCTAGTGTGACATTGGCACATGTGGTGGCACATAGATGAGATGGCTTATCCATGGTTGTGCAGGCTCGGAAGTGGGTTATGGGCTTACATACATAATGGTTAAGAGTCATTCATATGGAATACATGAGCTATGAGAGTACGGATATGTGCATCTACACATCTGTGTCATCATCAAGGTTGATATGTACCTTTCAAAAAAAAAGTAGATATGTGATGTGCATGTGTGTATATGGATTTATAGGTGTATGCATGCATGTATTCATGCCTGTATGTACACATGTACATGTTGTGATGCAAATTACGTGTGTGTGCATGCATGTATTCATGCCTGTATGTACACATGTACATGTCACGATGCAAATTACAGAAGGTAGAGATTTGCTACCAAATCAGAGTCGGTGCTCGGACAAGGTCCCGTCTGTGTAGCCTTGAGAATGACTCACACACCCATGGGATATGCCCATCCGCCAACACCCTGCAACCATGAAATGGTAGTTGTTTCAGGAAAACATGTAACTAGTAAAATTCAAAAATCAGAAATTTAGCAAAGTGGGGAGTTTCTTTTAATCATAAAATTTCTTTCAGATGAAAGAATTTAAAGAGTGGAAATTTGGTTTGTGGAAAACTTGACATGGGCATTTGCATATACAACATGAGTTTACATATTTCTACATATTGCCCCACACAAAGCGAAACAGTTCAAAAGAAGTTTGATTATTAAGGGAAACAGTTCAATGCTTGCTTCAAAATAATGAATCAACAATATGCCAGTATCATGAGGATCTTATCACCCATCCAATCTTGACTGGACCGTGAGCCTCACATCTCATCATCTGCTCTTATATATATTTTAGCAGGTGATGGGTTATGTCGGGTCTCACAATCAAATATTATTCCCCTTTCCTTCAATTTAGTTTTATTTACTGATGAAATGGCTGCAGAATACAATTCTTACCGCCTGCTATACACGGGAGTTATCTTGATTCTTGAGCAAATTAGAGACAAGTGAAACAGAGGGTACTTCCAAATAAAAGCTTGAAGGAATTGGTATTCAAAGCAGCTAAATTGAGTTAACTTGAACTCTGATTTGGTGGATGAGTCAATAAAGAGAGTAATCCAAATTTTCATGACCTTGAAATTTGAAATACAATCAATAAAGGGCTTCCAGGCCTAGAAAGAAAAAATGAAAAGAAAGAAAGACAATTGGAGTTCAAATTTTTGAAAAGCACAAACTTGTACAATCCTGCTTGTGTTCAGACTCAGATTGCAATGGAAAGTGAAATTAGAAAATGCAGCTATACGACTGCCAAAATCATAGATGCAATAGGGTATCAACTTCTGTTAATGAGAAATTACCCCTCGAAGCCTCTCACCATCCATAAAGGGTAAATTTTCCGTGTGATCTTACAAAAAATATCAAATAAATCTTTTTTTTTCTATTTTGTGGACAGTTCTACATCTGAAATTCAATATAAAAAGAAAGAAAGAAAAAAAAAGTACATGAAACAGAAATTACTTAAAGTAGAGTGGATAGAAATAAACAAGCACATGAACTTAGAAGAAAATTACCTTTATCCAGCAGACATAAAATATGGCATTATGGTGTGCAACCCAATCACAAACCCGAGCTTCCTCTGAAGTTAATGAAATACAGTAAAATATAGATGATAAGAAAAGGAATAAAAATAGAACCCCAGATGCTGAGAATTGAGATCACTAAGGAAGACGGACATCGAGCAAACCTGCATTTTGTCGGCAAGAAGCAAAAGATGGAAGCTTTGAGCGGGTGTCATAACAAGCAAAAGATGAAACCTGAATTGAATAATGGATGCATATTCCACATTGCAATCTGAGAATGAGTAAATTTTTAGTTTCTCCGACAATGCAAATGGGCACAAATTTACATATAAAGATTTTAAAGATTATAAAACATTCCAAGACATTAGTTGCACAAATAATGGATGAGACATACCAAGACTATAGGTGCCCAGAGCAAGATAACTGCACCAATGTTGTACCTAGCAGCATTGAAAGAGCAAAAAAATTATATGAATGAAAAAATAACAATTTCAAAGATAAAATAAATAGTTAAAAACTTTACCATTTCAATATGAACCTTGTAGTGGCAACATTGATCTGTGGAGCTAAAAATACATGAGCCTGCATATAAAAATCTCAAGTTAGTTGGGCCTTTGAGGTCCTCAAATGATAATAGAAGAAGCCAATAAACTAAAAACACATGAGCTTGCATACAACTCACCTTGATGCCCATTCTCCCTCCTCCTTTACCCGGGCTTGGGACCGGCAATGCAAGGAGTTGCATTGGCGGAGTTAAAAAGGGGCTTAGCCTCCATTTGGTTTGTGATGACCAAATGGAGTCTAATATGTTTACATATAGAGTATAAAATTCATTCAAAATTACAAAAACGAAACCAAACAACATATAGAGTAAAAAAAAAAAAAAAAACAAGCGAAACATCAATATAAAGTAACTAAAAACCAAACCAAGTTTCGAGAGTTCATCAATATAAAGTAACTAAAGTGTCAAATTAGTTCAAAATTAACCAAAAAAAAAAAAAAAAAAACAAAGCGAAACATCATATATATATAAAGTAACTAAAAAAACCATCCACACCAAGTTCAATTATAGAGTACCAAGTTTGTTTGAATTATTGAAATCTCAAAGATTCCTTCCCCCATTGCACAAGTGATCCCAGACCGGCCTCTCCAAGTGTAGATGCAAAACCATCTTCTTTCCATAAACGAGTGTCAGGATGTATAATCTCAGTCAAGGTAATAACAAAAGCTCCATCCTCCACTGGTTTGCAATGGACAACTACAGTTGGATTAACTTCGTGTACTTGACCACGAGCAACTACATCATGATTTCCCCAACCAAGCAAGTCGCATCTCTTACCGATATATATAACATCCGGCTACATGTACGCATATAAAATGACATTAGTATTTTATCGTTATAAAATAATTGTAAGTTCAATACAGTACCAAATTTACGCTTGCATACCGACGATGCCTGAGCAGATTTAGCAATTGTTGATGATGAGAGGTTTTGCGTAGGTTGTGCATGTTGCTGCATCTCCATCCAGGCCTCCATCTTGGACAATGATTTCTTTATATCAAATATCTCTTGCAGTAGGCCATCTTTTTCTTTTGTCAAATTCTCTACCTTTGAACGGGCAGGGGCTGACATCTTCAGTCCTGTCTTGGTTATCGAGCAACCTAGACCCCGCATTCGTCCTCTACTGTCAGAACCAACCAACTGTAAGACATTGCAAATCAAGTTATTAGAAAATTCATAATTACCATGAATCTCACTGTAATTTTTAAATTTTATTATTACCTGTGTAAGGGCATCGTCAACGCCGGTAATCTTAGAAGAAGGATTGCTAGAATAAAGCTCATCTAATTTTTCCTGCGACAAAATACAAATGGATGTAAAATAATTCAAAGTTATACATTGGCATCTCATAAAGGTACTGGTTAGTAGTAGAAGGGGATGTCCTTACAACAAGTTCAGGATACTGGACAACTTTGTCCTTGCTTGTATGGGCTCTTAAGTAAACATCACATCTACCTATCTCGGCATCAGAGGTAAGATTCTTCTCCTTCGCCTTTGGCACATTACATATTAATGGAGTTAGATGAGTAATAATTCAAAAGTAAATTCAATATTAAACTATAATACCTATATTTATAAATAAATAATACATACCATCTGATGGCGAATAACAGCCATGCTGTTCCTCCCAAGACACGCAGGTCGCGTTAGCTTGGACCGATTGACTTTATTCCTTTCACTTGATTTCTTGAATTCCTCAGTGGTATGTTGATTCACGAAGACTAACCAATCCTCCATAGGGATACCAGGGGGGCAGGACTATCTCTCACAACTACAGGATCTTTGTCTTTAATATATTTTGTAGTCAACCTTTTCTTATAATTCCGCCATGTTTCCTTGATGCGTTTTATTACGTATGTAAGACTCGCATCCCAACTTTAACCCTCATACTCATAAGCCCGTGACAATGACTCTATGATCATTTGAATGTGTGCATGAGGCACCTGGCAAAAGTCCTAGTATGTGATCGGGATATGAGTACGAGTGAGGATACCGATATGCGATGCAAATTGCTTTTGTTCAGGACAATCCTCATTCGGTTGTCCGAATTCATTCGTCTTTAAGACTTTTTTCTTATCAGGTTGCTCATGTAAAAAAGCACCCCTAGTAGGACCTCTCTTTCTTAACGAAGAAGAAGAAGCTGGCACAACAACATAAAAAGAGTAACAGTTATATATACACATTGTTGATTACCCTCAAATGATAAGAAAATTGAAATTTGCATATCTAATTAAGGAGAACTATCATATTACCTTTGGTCTTGCTTGCATCTATAGTCTCGGTCAAGTGCACACCCAATGCCTCTAGTTGTGAATCCATGTGCCTGTTTAAATTAAAATAAAATAAAATAAAAACACTAATGATTAAAATAATAACTTGGATAACAGATAAAGTACAAACAATTCACTACATTATCCATACCTTGATTGGATTTCCTCTAATAAATATCATATTGTTACATGCTTAGAAAATATTAACAATTCAAGAGATTCTCCTTGATCGCTTTCTTTTCTTGGTTTTCTCGACTACAACACTGATGTCTTCAGGTTCATTGAATATCAACTCATCAACAATTGCTAATGAGGTGAGATTAGGTCCTGCATCGGCATCAGTTACATCCTTAAACCGTTCCGATAGATGGCATGTCTCTTCTTCGATAAAAATCTTTTTTGGAACTTCCAATACCACATGCCATTCAGGATTTTTTGGATCTCTGGAGTAGAAAACTTGTGTGGCATGCTCCGCAAGAATGAACGGCTCGTCACCCAATTTGTCTGAACTGTAAAGACTGGACAAATTTACTAATCTCAGATTCGCTTCGACATCAAAAGAAACACCATGATGCGTCACCTTAACCCAATCACACTTAAATAAGATGGGCTTGTACCTGCATTCGTACTCAATTGGATAATTCTACGAAGGACTCGTAGTAAGGTTGATTTTCATCCACTGTATTCATATCCTTAGCACTAGATCGAAAGGTGGTCATACCCTCTGTCATAACCCCACTGTTTTGGTTCGTTTTATTCTCCTCATAGTCCTTAGTGACAAAGAGAAAACCATTAATACAATACTTATTGTATTGAGTACAAAAAGCTAGAGGTCCTCTCACTATATCTTTAAATTCTTTATCGTCAGATTCGCTAAACTCTGGTTGCCTCTTCAACCAAGGTATCAATTCATCCAAACTAGGCACCTTGTTGGTCCTCCTGTAACATCGCTGCAAGAAATTTTTGTGTTTCCTGCGCATTATTTGATACCATTGTTATATTGAAATCGCATAAAGTAAAGAAAATATATACAAATGAGTTAATTGTGCATACCCTTCCCACACATCATAGCTGGGATGACTCTTTAGTACCCATGTACGAGCCTGTTCGTATTCGATACCCACTAGGATAACACTTTGACCTGAACCTATTGGACCAACATCGTCATCATTGTTATTGTCATCAACGACATCTTGCAACTTTTGTAGTCCTGAAATGACTTCATCAAACCATTTTTCCAATTTTTCCAAGAGGCTTGTTTTTTGTTTTCCTCTGTATTGGTTGCAATATATAATCGTCTCCTCTTGGATATATTGTTCTGCAATGCAACCCTCAGGTCGCGTCTTGTTACGGACATAGGCCTTAAATGTCTTCATGAACCTGACAAAGATAATGATACATTACAAATACATACAACTGTAGATGTTAAGCCGAATTATTCTTACTAAACTTATAGCGTACCTTTCGAATGGATACATCCATCGATAGTATACAGGACCACATATACGAGCCTCATAAGCCAAGTGGATGGACAGATGCATCATCACAACAAATATAGATGGAGGGCATATAATCTCAAGCTGACATAAGGTCCTAGCCATACCCCTCTCAAGAGTGAGGAGCGTTTGAACGTCTACTGTTGTTGAGCACAAGGCATTAAAGAAGGTGCAAAAGCTTGTAATTATAGGATGAATGACCCTCCTATCCCTGAATGCATGCTGGATGAGAACTGGGAGCAAATGTTGCATCAACACATGGTAAGAATGAGACTTCATTCCCTTTAAATCCACGCAATCTCCCTTTATGATGGTCTTCCAATTTGCACTAAAACCGACTGGAACACACAGGTCATGCAAAGTCTGAATAAAAAGCTTTTTCTCTTCTTTTCTTAAACAAAAAGGACCTTGTTTCTGAATCATCTTGCCATTGATCTTTTTTAGCCATAGACGCTTCTTAATTCTCAATTGTTTCAGGTCCCTGCGCGCATTAGCATCATCCTTGGTCTTGCCAGGTGTGTTCAACAACAAGGCGATAAGGATTTCACATATATTTTTCTCGACATGCATAACATCAAGGTTGTGACGCACCGGAATATCTTTCCAATACTCTAGATCAAATAATATAGACCGTTTAAAGAACCACGGTGATTCAACAACACCCGTTAGCTCTTGTTGGCCTCCATCAATACCCCTCATATTCCTCTTCTCAGTCTTCCCCCATTGCATATGCAGGTTCGCAGTTTGTCTTTCGACCTCAATCCCGTCCAGACGAATGGGTTGACGTCGTATCTCTACCTTCTTATTGAATGTGCCAGCACTTGTGTCCTTTCTTGCCTGGTCTGACATTGGCAACCATCGTCTGTGACCCATATAAACATGTTTTTTTCCATATTGGAGTCGCAAGGAATCTGTGTTAGGACCACATACAGGACAACCATACTTACCCTTGGTCCTACAACCAGAAACATTACCATATGCTGGAAAGTCATGGATTGTCCAGAGCAAAACGGCACGCATCTTGAATTTATTTTTATTATATGCATCAAGCGTCATGACCCCTTTATGCCATAAGTCTTGCAATTCATCAATCAATGGTCGTAAGAAAACATCAATATCCTTTCCTGGTTGTTGTGGTCCCTCAATGAGCAAAGCCAACATAGTAAACTGAGGTTTCATGCAAAGCTTTGGCGGAAGGTTGTACGTCACACACATAACGGGCCATGAACTATGAGCTGTAGTGAAAGCACCGAATGGGTTAAACCCATCTGTAGCCAGGCCCAATCGAACATTGCGAGGCTCAGCTGAAAAATCCAAATACTTCTCATCAAGATTCTTCCATGCAATAGAATCAGCCGGATGCTCCATCTTTTCAGGTTGCAATTTTCTGGTTGAGTGCCAAGACATTTCTTTCGCTAACCATGGCACACTGAACATTCTTTGTAGCCTTGGTGTTAATGGAAAATACCTTAACACCTTGGCAGGTACTCGAGATTGTTTTTTCTCAACATTCATTTCTATCTTGAACCTAGGAGCTTTACAAGTTGGACAACTGGTTTTCATCTCGTTCTCTTTCCAGTACAAGATACAGTCATTTGGACAAGCATGGATCTTCACATAATCAAGACCCAACTTTGTAATGATCTTCTTCGCTTGGTAGGTATTAGTAGGGGCCTTGTTACCAGAAGGTAACACCTTCTTTAGTAGTTGAAGGAGCTCTGTAAAGCTTTTTTCGCTCCATCCATGGTTCACCTTTAATTTGAAGGGTTGTACAATAAAAGTCAACACAGTGAAATCTTGGGCCCCTGGGTATAGCTCAGTCATTGCATCTCGTAGATTTTCTTCAAACTCATCAGTTTCATTTTCCCCAAAGACGCCTTCGACTACAGGGGTCACATTCGGCTCATCTTGTACAACTTCATCTAGGTTATTACCACCAAGTTCTTAAACAATCACATTGTGAACCTCATTTAAGTTTAGGATATTGTGGTACTGTTGGGAACTTGATGCACATTCAGTACGCTTAGGTGATACATGCTCGCCATGCATGTCCCAAACCCTATAGCTTGAGTCAAATCCATTTTTCATGAGATGTATTTCCAAATCATCATAAGAAACCGGTAATCGTAAACATCTACAAGTGGCACATGGACAAAGAATGGTTTCTCTACCAGGAAGGTGTTCTCGTGCAAACTTCGCAAAGCTTTTGATTCCAGAAATAAAAAGAGGGTTCGGAAAACTTAGTGTCATCCACTCCCTATCTGTTATAGCCGGATCCTGATTAACCACGGGGTTCATTTTAAACCTGCACCTTACAAAAAAAAAAAAATTATTATTATTTTTCACTCATTCACGAATCTAATTCTAAACACATGCATCTATGACTATCATTGGAGTTTAGTCTTTGAATAGCTTCAACTTTTCATGGGCATATCACGTGGGACCTGGATTGCCTACACAAATTTACCTCAACAAAATTAATGACTTGACTGGAGACAACAACACACCTCAACTTTTCCTCAAGTCCCAATCATGGATTGTTTAATCTATGTAACATTTCGAGTTTAGGTTTAGGTTTAGGTTTAGGTTATAGGTTTAGGATGCATGGAAATATGCTCCAATCCTCAAGTCCCAATCCTTGGGAACTAAATTTCAATTTCACTGATGGATGCATGGAAATATGCTCAAGTTACAAATAATCTAGAGAATGATGGTTGTATAAATGTTGTTCCACTTGTCTAAGATCCTTACTATGCACAGCAAGTGACTTGTGAACGGGTCTCTTGACACTCTTTGGGGTAACTTGCCTTAGAAAACTCTCTCGATACATTTTGTGGATAAAAGACTTAGACAATTACATGTTTCTTTTAGTGTATATGGAGAAATGCTAAAATCGTTCATGAGAGGAGAGAATGAAGAGGTGAATTGCAACACATACACCAAAGTGGAACATGCGTGCAAGATATCCCTACATGTATGCTGAATATAGGTGGTTGGTGGTTTCTTTCTTAACCATTCATTTTCCTCAAGCAAGTATGACCACCTGATGACTGGATTGGCTTGATTTATGACCCAAGGCATGGTAACCATTGGCCCTGCCTAATGATTGTCACACAAATGTACCACATGAGCACGTGTCCTGCTATTCACCTCTTCCATCTCTCTGTGTGAATAGCCATGGCATTTCTCCATGGTAGATTTACACCTCATATTCATGTTTGTGACTTTGCACATGCTCCTAAGGAATCAAACAACACGATTCATTTATACAGTTATTTGTATATTCATTTTTTTTCTTTAAATTGCCAGCCATTGATAATTTATGTTAAAGATGCTGATATCAAATATGAACATTTAAACACAGTTCTGCCCGTGTGCATAGACACAAACAGTTATCTTGAAGTTCTGTAAATGATGTAAAGAAGGACAGTGCTCGTTCTGAGTATTTGTGAAATAACTATTATTGTTTGATGTTTATACCCACAAAAGCAGGAACATAATTTGGTTATTCTCTTTTTTATTTAACAGCTTCATGCATTTGAGTTATATCTCAAAAGTCACAAGGTTACATCAGGTGATTCACTTGCCAAATCCATATGAGTGGAAAGTCCTTCAGAGTAAAATCATATTCAGGTTGCTATTGTCCAAGGAAAAATACTTACTTGTCCGGTGCTGCTTCCATAACAAGCTTCTTAATTACGTGTCTTGACACAAGCTCTATAATTACTTTCTGAACTTCTACAGTCTCAATCAAAACAATGCATGCCTTCACCTGAAAAGCAGTTGCCTTCCATGAGTTGCCTCCAACAAAAGGTGTACATACTACGTTCTTCAAAATAATAATAATAATAACAATAATAATAATAATGATGAAATTGTGTAGGAACTACAGAAAATATCATGGTGTTTGGCAAAGATGCATAATACAAGTACACCTTGGTCAATGAAATATACAATGCTCAATCAAATTCAAGGTTTTGTTTGGCCCATCAAATTGCATGAGCAGGACTCACCTTCAAGTAAAATCTGCACTGCACAAATTGTTTTAAGTAATCACCACAGAAGCATATTGGGACTAGGCATCTTTAAAAGTCACAAACCTGGCCGGATGTATTGTTACGGAGAAGATTGTTCAGTAATTCAAGACAATCCTATTTAGAAACAAAATATCAAGTGGATGCCATCAAGTAACCATCAATATGCTCAAAGAATTCTCGCACTAGGGTTTCCAGACAACTGTTGAATACACTACAAATCCCATGCAGTGTGATCATATTAATTTAACATAGGTGATTAGACAGAAATATAAGCAACCAAATAACTAATTTTGGCAACTAAAAAAAAAAAAAGAACAACACTAGATCTGGGTTCTATATAACTGGTAAGACTATACAACACAAGAAACATCTAGAAGATCTTTAGTCAACGAGAAGTTTTACACAAATCTAAGTTGTCATCGATAAATTGAAAAATAAGCTCTGAAAATAAATCAAGTGCTGAAAACGTAAAGTGCTTGTAATTTGAAATAATCTTAGGGATATTTTAATCAAAAGTGAAAAGAAATTTTAATCGACCACCATTTTCAGCATTAAGTGCATGGGGGGGAGCTGAAAAAAAGACCCATATTTTCAGTTTTATAGGTTAATATGGTGTGGATCTAGGTGGAACAATGAATTTTGAAAGATATTTTCATAGTTATTATTTCTAATGTTGTACAAATCGAACGTCCAGCTCCATTTTTTTTAAAAGGATAACCACCAATTTATTCAAGCTAAAAAGGAACACAAAAGAAAAGAAAGAGAGCCGGCCTATAGTTGCAAGAAGCACAAAGAAAAGCGGCAACAAATTTGGTGCGGGAGCAGGGAAGCATTTCTTTCAAAATGTAAACAAGAATAAAGAGGTAGGAAGCAAGATCGAGTATCCAATGCGGGATTTGAATGGGAGCAAAGACCTAGTTAGAAGGATCCATCACCTAAGGTCCGGCCTGGGTCACATGATTCATTGATGCAAACCACGATGTCACAGCCTCACCTTGGATGAAATGGATCACCGACATATGAGTCTCATTTGTTCAAACCGATAAACTCAGAAACCATGACACGTAGCATGCGTGGGACAGGCCATTCATCACATGCAGCCCATAATCCCGATGTGAGGATAGTAAATTCATCATTAGCAAGCATGTATATTGGCGTGTCAATGGATGACTAATAAAATGGCCCATTTTCAAAGTATGGCTTAACATAAGTAGAACTGTCAACTCGAGAAAGTGGGGACACGGTAAAGTAGACCTCTCTTCCCAACAAAACTAGTCATATTCCTTGACCATCCATTTACGTAACACTAATATAACACTAAAATAAAACACTGTTCAACAAATGTATGTGGCTCACCTGATTACTAGACCTGACTGCTTCATGTGTTAGGGAATTTTCAAAGTGGACTGTACCAGCTAACATTTGTATTTTATACTACTTATATGGATCTTAACTATGTTAAATATCTATTCCTATCCGTAATTTTTCAAATGTATGTGGCTCACCTGCTTGTTCTCTCAATTTTTGATACTGAGATGCCGAAAGAATGGCTAAAATATCTTCTGCTGCATTTGCTTCTCTGAACATGTGCCCACAAGTCAGACTTAGGAATGCTTTGGAGTGGAAATTTGCAATTCAACAACACGATGCAATCATTGAATTTGGCTAAATTTAGAAGAGAATCACCCAATTGCTGGTGCAGAAATGCATTTTACTTTGTTCATCGAACTTGAAATACCCAACAATGTATTAATTGTTTGTGATGATCTCTAATTAGATCAGCTCCACTACCACTCCCACCAATATACTATTCAAATGATTGAGGAATCACCTACACCGCTCTAGCACATTTTACTATGTTCATCTATGGCCAGGCAAAAAGAGCTGAAGAATGAATTTCTCCAATTGGGTCTATTTGAATTCTCACTCCCAACATTGCTAAATCTTTTTGTGTTCAATCATTTCAATTCCAATGCTGAATTACAGTGCAGGAAATAAGGGTCTACTTGGATATACTTATGGATCTGTTGTTGGTGAGGATTCTACTAGGAGACATGTCCACCAAAGGAAGAATCTGATTCTGGGGTTGCAGGGAATTTCCAGATAGTTGGAAGGAATTATAACAGCCGCTGATGAGAAGATGTTATGATGATTTAACTCAACTCACTAGATATCCAGCAGGGTTGAGTTGACTCAAAAACTCGACTTGACTAACTCTATATTTAATAATTTGAAAATTTGTGGATAGGAATAGATATTTAACATAGTTAAGATCTATATAAGTAGTATAAAATACAAATGTTATTTAACATAGATATTTAAATTTTGATCAGTTTTTTTTCTTTCTTTCTTTCTTTCTTTTTAATTTTCTTTTGTAGCTTTGAATATGCCTTTGTTTATTCTTTTTTATTTTGTAAATGAGGACATTTGGTATTGAGTGTATCTGAACATTTAATAGGTGATGATAATTTGTGCCCGATAGCTTTTTTTTTTTTTTTTTCACAAACACTAGAGTTTCATTCCTATTGAAAATTAATATAATCTAGTGAATAAGTTAAAAACACCAACAACATCTCCACTCTTTTGATGCAAAGGAAAAACTTCAATTCAATTCAATAGCCATTCACAAATGAAGAAGAAAACAACATGGACACCTCCCTTACAACATCAAGTAACTGCATTTCAAAATCAAAACACTCTGGAAAAAAAAATCAAATCAAATCAAATCAACTACTCCAGAATGCAACATCCCAATTCAATCAAATCCAAACACACTATCAAAAACTCCAAATCAACTAAATCCAAACACACCACAAAAACCCCAAACCAACCAAATCCAAACAAGTCATGGTCCATCCTCCTATAATTTCCTCCAAACCCCTCAATAAAACCCAAGTCAAACTTACTAACCCAATTTCACCCAAAAAAAAAAAAAAAAAAAAAATGAAAAAGAAAAAATTAGTTCCCAAAGAAGCCAATCCCCAAACACTCCAAATTCATATCAAACCCCACATCCATTAAATCCAAAGTGAAAATCCAAAACCCATATCCTATTTTCTCATAATTTCCTTTCAAACCCATCGATAAATCCCAATTCAAATCCCAAACCTCAACCACACCACTAATCTCAGTTCCCCTCAAATCCACCATAACACACCACTCAAATCCATCTCACGTTCTCCACTTATTTTCTACATCAACATGCCTCAATTCAAATTCCAAACCTAAATTCAACCCAAGAAAAAACTCATTTCACACCAACATCAACTCACACTAAAACTCCCAAAATCAATCAAATTAAAAAGAACCAAACCTCAGAACCAAATTCAATCCTCACCATCCAAAACCCATTTCCCATTTTCCCTACATTTGGGCTCGATAGCTGACTGCAAAGAACAACTTGGTAATGATGCAGTATTTTCTAGAGCTATTCTTCAGAGTCATATTTCAGATGAGCTCGCCAACAATGCTACAAGTTCTTCTAGAGTTGTCAAGAAATTTGCAGTTGGGCAAAGTTTGGGAATGGCCTGAAATTTGGTGTGAATCCTCATCCAAGTGAGGATTTGAAATCCTCAGCCAACAAACCCCCTGTTTGAGGGGATTTGAAGCCCTCATTTTGAAATCCTCATTTTTCTTATATAATAAATGCCATCCAAACAACTTTACGGTGCCAAGCATTCCAGGGGATTTGAAATCCTCATTTTTCTTATATAATAAATGCCAACCAAACAACTTTCCACGAAAAAACCATTTCATAAAAACAGTTGGATAACAAAGTGCGTAGCGTAACTTGTCCTTTGTCTGTGGCGGTGAATGCATAAAAATGGTTGAGAGAGAGAGAGAGAGAGAGAGAGAGAGACTAACTGTTCTTCTCCTTCCTTCACTGTAAAAAAAGGGGTTTTGAAAACCCTAGCGAGAGAGACAGAGAGGTTGGGAAAGAGAGCGAGAAATGAGGTGAGAGATAGAGAGAGAGGGTGAGGTATGAGAGAGAGATCGAGAGAGAGTGCGAGGGAGAGAGAGAGAGAATGCGAGGGAGGGGAGTTCGAGAGAGAGAGAGAGAGAGAGAGAGAGAGAGAGAGAGAGAGAGAGAGGGATTTCCTTTTGTGAAATGGGGTGCGCGGGAGAGGTCGTGAGAGAGTCTTGTGACGGGATTTTAAGAAAGATTTATTTTACGACTTGTGGGGCCCACTATTGTGTATGTTAATTATCCACTCCGTCCATTCATTTTAACGGCTCGTTTTTAGGTTAAATCCAAAAAATGAGTTATATCAAAGATTTAGGTGGACCACACCACATATTAATGATATAAATTTATGTTTTCCTTCTTTCTCATGCTGTGGTCCACCTAAACTTTTGATCTTTCTAATTATTTGGCTCATGCACTTAAATAATATTTCAAAATTTATAAACCGATTAGATAAAAAAAAATATATTGCAATGGGCCCCATGGAGCCCCTTAAGCATCATCATTCTCTAATAAAGCCCTATTGGGAGGTATGTATTAGCTACAGATTAAGTAAGCTTTAGCTACGGATTATATCCGTAGCTAATTAGCTACGGACTAAATCTGTAGTTGTATACCTCTATAGTCCGTAACCTTTGGTCATTTTTTTGGTAGTGAACGTTACGTGGTTCTACAGCAAAATCAGCATACTTTCCATCTACAATCTTCCACATAGACGAATCCACTGGATGACGCATGCAAATATCATCTTGAGCCAACTTTGAATGCCATATCATATTCTCTGCAATCTCTGGTATACTGTAGAGTCTTTTTAACCTCGGCGTTAATTGGAAGTACCTCAGCACCTTATGAGGTACACGTGGGGCGGTTGACCTTACAACACTTTTAAATTTCTATCTGCTCGCTCCACATTTTGGACAACACTGCTTATCAACATGGTTCTTCCAGTACAAAATACAATCGTTAGGGCATGTATGTATTGTCTCATAGTTCATACCTAATGAACTGATCAACCTCTTTGCATTATAAGTACTATCTGGCTAAGAGTTCTCGTTGGGTAAAATTTTCTTAAGCAAGTTTAACAACTCTGTAAAGCTATTGTCTGACCAACGAAACCTAGCCTTCATACTCAGCAACTCCACTGTCACAGACAACTTTGTATGCTCCGGTTTACACGATAGATATAGGGGTTGTTTTGCATCCTCCATTAACTTCCTATACTGAGCCTCATCGCCTAAGTCATCATGAGGTTCAATATCATCTTCATTGTTAACCTCATCAATACATGCATCTAACTCAATGGTTTGAAAACGACTGAAAGCATCATTCACCAAATCGACCATTCTGGGCAACACATCTTCATTACGATTATCGACAGATATACTCGCACCTATTTCAAGACGTTGTTCCCCATGGAGAAACCACGTCGTGTACGTTTGATCTATGCCATTAAAAATCAAGTATTCGGAAATGGTTTCTAATGTCTTCTTACCACGTATATTACAACACTTGGCATAAGGACAGCTGTTCCAGTCTTCCCCATTTGAGTTTTGTTTCATGTACTTTAGAAACGTTGCAACACCTTCCATGTATTCAACAGTTAACCTTCCTGCCCTCATCCAGTTCTTGCATGGTGTCATGGAAGCCATCTCTGGTAACGCGTACATGATGTGTTTAAGTCAGATTACGAATGAGTATGTCTATCTAACTGACTAAATCAGTCGCTCATCCAAGGCCGAATAGATTGTAACGCTTTCATTTTCAAATTTAAATGCCTACACCAAAATTCCAGCAGCATCTCCCCATATCTCTCCAGATATATTGATCTTGTATTGATCAGTCGCTCATCCGAGGATATTTGACAATGAAAATAAATGCAAGAAACATTCCAGAGAGAAAAAGAGAGATGATGCATAGAAAAGGCAAGTGCATTTGAATTGCTAAAATGAAAGCATTACATTCTATCCGGTCTTGAATTGTCCAAATGGGGACAATTTAAGGATTTTTATGCACCAAGGAGCACACTGTATTTATGCCTGGCCACATAAAAACCCTTAAATGGCTAACTGATTGTCTTAATCTATATACAATCACATCAAAATTTGTAATATAAATGAATATGATTCAAAATACAACTCATTTCTAAATGTAGAATCAAAGCAAAATGTAGAATCAAAGCAAAAGAACTGGTAACCTGAGTTGTTTTCCTGCAACCAGTCTCACCAGATGCTAGCACCACCTGTTCTCCATACATAAACAGATAAACAAAACTCAGAGTGTGACATCAAATAACATTGAATCCTCCTTTCACCAGTAGTAACAAAAAGAAAATGCTCAATACAAGTGTAACAGGTTTATCCTCCATTCTTTTTATTAAGCATGGTGATGAGGATATTCTTTTCTAACAGATGGGTGTAATCTATTTAGTCCCATACATGAAAGTAGACATGATCATGGGAAACAACATTTAGTCCCTGTGTTTTAACATTTGAATTATATTTTGACACCTATTTTTAATATTTGAATCATATTTTGACACCTTTATTTAAGAAAATTGCATTTTGGGTTTTCATCCATGGATGGTTAGGAAATAGGATAATATTTACTACCAACAATTTCTAAGCATAGATTATTCGGACCTGTATTTAATTTCATCCATTGTTCATTCAAATGGTCCACCCCACATAGGGCCATCAAATGGTATAGGTCCCATTGTGAATGAGCATAACCAAAAGAATTACATTGATCCGATGATCCTTGCCGTCCAGTTGGTGGCCATCAACAGGAGAAATTAGACGGTTGTTATCATCTTACTAGTGTGATAATGGTTCATCCACAGACGTAGCCTGATGTAAATGTATACCACTTGCACAATAAATGTGGTGCCGACCCATTCAACGCGAGAACGGATTAGGTGTTACCTGTATAACACCATAGTGGGTGTTTCCCGGACAGTGGGGCTCACCTTAATGTATGTGTTATAAAAATCAAAATTTTAAGTGGACTACACCATAGGAAATAGTGGTAATTGTACTACCACCATAAAAAAACTTCCTAAGGCCCTCTATGGTGTAGTCACCTATAGATTTGTATCTGCTTCATTTTGGGGGCCATTGGTATATATCCATGCCGTCCATCAATTTTTTCAGCTCATTTTAAGAGACAATCATAAAAATTAAGCAGATCAAAATCTCTTCTGCCATGAGTAGAAACAACAACTTATTTGGTGGTATCTAAATGGGCCCCATATGACATTTTCCCTCTTCCGAAGGTGCACATTTTAGATCCCATGCAAGTGAGAGGGTATGATCTGACCCGTTGAGAAGTCATACTCATGAGTTATTTTTGCCATGGATGGGTGAAAACCCGTTGAGTTGACCCAGCCCAGTTTGCATGGCGAAGTTTCGAGTCAACCTAACAAATTTTTTTGAACAATGTGGGGGACTGAGTTTTTTAGAATGTGGGGTCCAACTCATAGTGTATAGGCCATCAAACCCATTCATCAGGAGAACCCCACCAGGATGAAGGCACAGACCAAAGGTGTGCCCTTGAAGAACTCTGGTAGGCCAAACCATGTAAATATATAGGTATTGGGCGTGATTTTACATTGCTCCTGTTCATGTCCTATCTAAGTTTTGGATCAGTATTATTATTTGGATGTACGGTGAAAACATTACAATCACAATGAGTTCAAAAAGGGGGTGTATCTATCAAAATTAAGGGGCTGAAAATATCAATTCCCATAACAATTACACAAAAACCCAACACCCAAAAAAACAAGGGGGTTTCCAATCATGGCACTGGGAGAGAGAGATTGAGAGATGAATGAAAAGGAAAAAAAAAAAAAAGAAAAAGATGAATGAACGTTCCACCATTTTAATGGAAATGCATGCAAGAGATTTGGTAAGGATAGTAAGGAGAAGAAAAGGAAGAGATGGATTAGAGAAATCTGTTGTACCTCAGTGGAGGTGAAACGGAATGTAGGGCCTTTCGTTTAAGGGTGATGGTCGATGGACGATGACGCTCCAGCGGCCCGAGGAGGATTTCTCGATGGAAGATGAGGGAAAAGTGGAAGAGAGGGAGAAGACGAGCGGGCGTGGGATGGTTTTTTTTTTTTTTTGTTGTAAATAAGATAAAATTTTCAAATCCATATATTGTGAGTTTACCATAATTTATAACACAAGCTCTATTAATGGTCGTACATGCATGGGACCATTTTCTGCATGGTTAAGATTTTTTACATAATAAAATTATAAATATTTACTATTTGCACCTAGACTGATTATTTGGATGGTTTGGATAACTCTGTATCATAGCCACTATTGTTATGGACGAGTCACCACTATTTTACATAAAATATAAGACTCACAGTGCAAAACCATGGATTCAAAATGGTTTGTTGACATTTGGATCTGGCATCGCTCTATGGGCCCCACCATGATAGATTTTTTTCATCCATGTCGTCCATCCATTTCACGACATCATTTTGTATATGATTCCCAAAAACTAGATTGAAATAAATCTTTGGTGGACCACACAATCAGAAAACACTATTGGTTGGACGTACGTGGGTCCATTGGAGCTTTGGATTTAAATCTTGGGTGGACCACACAATATTTGGATTTAACTCGTTCTTTGGATATTGCCTTAAAATGATCTCTCCAAATGGATGGAAGGTGTGGATACAAAACGTACATCATGGTGGGGCCAACGGAGTTTGCTGACGTCACTTCAGTAGCTAGTCTGCCCAACACCAGCCCCTTGGCTGGTGGTCGGTGCTCTGTGGGCCCCACCATAATGTATGTATTTCATCCATTACGTTCATCCATTTTTAAATATTATTTTGGGAATTTATTCCAAAAATGAGAGGTATATAAATCTCAGGTGGACCACACCACATGAAAACAATAGTGATTGGATATCCATCATTAAAATCCTCCTAAGACCCACTGTACTGTTTATTTGACATCCAATCTGTTTATTAGGTCATATAGGCCTACATGAAGGGGAAAACAAAAATCATCTGGATCCAAAACTTTTATGGCCCCCGAAATGTTTTCAATGGTTGACGCTCATTCAACATTGTTTCCTATAATATGGTCCATTTCAGATTGAGATATGCCTCATTTTTTGTCTCATGCCATAAGATGATCTTTAAAAATAGATGAACGGCATGGATGAAACACATACATCATGGTGGGGCCCACAGAGCACCGACCACCAGCCATTGGCGGGTGCCAAGGGGAGTAGTCAATCCGTTCCCTTATTTGCAGCATGGTCCATTTAATCTTTGAATATGATTCATTTTTTGGATAATTCTCTAAAATGATCTCGAACAATGGATGAACAATGTGGATTGATTCCAAATTTTCAGTAAATCCAAAACTCAAGTGGACCATGCCACATGGAACAGTGTAGAGTAATGATTTCCACGTTGATTCCTTCCTTGGGCCCACAATAATGTTTATTTGTCATCTAACCTGTTCATAATATCAAAAATATATGAATGAAGATAAAACACAGACATCAGCTTGATCCAAAACTTCTATGGCCTCTAAGAATTTTTCAATGGTAGAGGTTCAATCACACTATTTCCCATGGTTTGGTCTACTTGAGCTTTAGATATGTTTCCTTTTTGTTCTTTAGACCTCAAATTATCTGTTAACATGGATGAATGGAGTGGATAAAATAAATAAATAACGGTGGACCCCACAGAGTTTACTCTGGTAAGGGTAATGAGTAACTCACATAAATATAGTAGAGAGGGGTTTCCTTGAAAGATTTATAATCATATATTGGGCCTGCCTAAATGTGATTCACATATCCAACCCACTCATTATGTGTGTCCCACTTGGATGCGGGGTCAGACCAAGTTTCAGCCGCATCCAAAACTCATGTGAGCCCTACCAAGTGCTTAAATGTTTTTTAGAAGGTTTTCACATGGTTTTAGATGGTATTACCCACCTGAGTTTCGTATACGGATGATTTTTGAGATGTTTCATAACCTAAAGGGGACACATCAAATGCATGGTGTTAATGTTCAACACACATCATGATGGGGTCCACAAAACTTACTAACATCAATTCTTAGGTTCTCACGATGTTAATAAGTTGGGTCATAATTTTGACCAGAAAAATTGGCCCATTTTACATGTTCAGTCCATTCACTCTACTAATCAATACCCACAATTTGACAAGTTACTCGCCTCAATCAAGCTACATATGAGGAAGATATTGGGCATACAAGATTGATCAACAATTTGAGTGAAATTTGATTTAAACGTTTAAAGGTTTAATTAGTGGATGTACCTAATAATTTATTAACAAATATTTTTTACTTCACAAATAAATTTCAATTTCTATTTAAAAATAACATTTTTTTTCAAAATGTATATTTTTTTACTCATAATTTTTCTTTGAAAACTTTTAACAAAATATCATTTTTATTAAAAAATATTTCAAAAAAATTAAAATACAAATTCTGATTTTTTTACCTAATAATTTATTAACAAATATTTTTTACGTCACAGATAAATTTCAATTTCTATTTAAAAATAACATTTTTTTTCAAAATGTATATTTTTTTACTCATAATTTTTCTTTAAAAACTTTTAACAAAATATCATTTTTATTATAAAATATTTCAAAAAAATTAAAATACAAATTCTGAATTTTTTTTAACCTAATAATTTATTAACAAATATTTTTTACTTCATAGATAAATTTCAATTTCTATTTAAAAATAACATTTTTTTTTTTCAAAATGTATATTTTTTTACTCATAATTTTTCTTTGAAAACTTTTAACAAAATATCATTTTTATTATAAAATATTTCAAAAAAATTAAAATACAAATTCTGAAATTTTTTTTTTACAAAATCTCAAAAAATTTCCCCAATTCAAAAAAATCCAAAAATTACAAAATGCCGATTTTTTTCTTTAAAAGCATCATTTTGTTTTCAACTTTTCAATTTTCATTTTTAAAATGTTATATTTTTTTTTTTTCAAAATCTCAGTGTTTTTATAAAATATTATGGTGGGGCCCACATTGTGAAAATTTTCACATTTAAAAAATTATTTTTAATTTTCTTTTTCAGGATATTATTTTTTTCTCAAAATCAAATGCCTTTTTTTTTTTTTTTTTCAAATTTATCAGCTTTATTCAAATTTCTTTTTATTACTACAAAATAGATTTTTATTAAATCACTATTTTTATTTTTTCAAAATCTAATTTTTTTCTCAAACATTGTTAAAAATTTTAAACTTCTCAATATTCTTTTTCATGTGATATTACAAATTATTTAAATATTAATTTTAAATTAAAAAATAAAAATAAAAATTTCACTCATTTGATATAAAAATAAATAAATTTTCTTTTTGCATTCAATCAATTGTTAAAAAATAATCTTAGATACAAATATGTATAATTAAACCACTGAAATTCTATTAAAAAAAATTATTAGATACAAAAAAACTTAATTTTCCACCATTTTCCTGAAAAAATTAAAAAAAGTAATGTTAAGGCCTTTTACAACGGACCATGATCCATCGCAAAGGCAACTGAAAAGCGCGCGGCTATATTTTGGGCGGGAATTTGCAGCGGTTTATTTCCGTCGCAAAATTTGATTTTGCGTCGGATTTAATCCGTCGCCTATTAGCGACGGACAAAAAGCCGTCGTAAATATGTCGTAAATCAGATTTTACCGACGGATTTTGGTCCGTCGCTAAATTCAGCGACATTTAACCTACGGATTTTTGAGAAACACGGGATTAGCGACGGAATAAATCCGTCGTTAAACCAATAGATTTTATCGACGGACTAAGTTCGTCGAAAAATACATCGCAAATTGGACAATTAGGCGTAGTGACACCCACTGTTGAAACATTTATAGGGCCCACCATGATGTATTTTTTAGATCCAAACTATTCATAAGTTAACACAGAGATAGATGAAGTGAAAACAAAAATGTAAGCTTGATCAGAAACTTCTATGGCCCAAAGAAGTTTTGAACGGTGGATGCCACTGTCCCCACTGCATTTTATGGTGGAGTCCACTCGAACTTTAGATCTATCTCATTATTTTTCTCATGCCATAAAACGATCTCTCCAAATGGATGGACGGTATGGATACAACACATGAATCATGGTGGAGTCCACAGAGCTTGGTGACGTCACTTCAATAGCGATTTGGCTACTGACCTTGTCCATATCTAATCCCGATTTTTCACTGACACCTGGACATAATTAGGGCTGATATAATTACTCGGTATTAAGAAAAATTAAAGGAAGGATAACACAAAGACAGATGCCACTAACTACTGATGGCTTCAGTGGCTATATTACTACTGAAGTGATATCATCAAATTCTGTGGGCCCTACCATAATGTATGTGCTGTATCTATATTGCTCATCTATTTGGAGAGATCATTTGAAGGGCATGAGTTAAAAAATGAGGCAGATCCATAGCTCAAGTGGAACCCACTGTTAAATTTTATTTTATTTTTTTAAAAAAAAAACAATAGAGAGAGAGAGAGAAGAAGTGAGGATTAAAAGCTTATCATTAAAAACTTCTTATGGTATGGAAGCTTTCCATCAAGTTGATAATTTTGTTTTCCCTTAATTTATATGTATAAACTTATGAACGGGGTGGATCTCAAATAAACATCATGGTGGGGCCTAAGAAGTTTCCACCAGTGGGCGTCATTGTCCCCACTTTTTCCTGTGGTGGGGTCCACTTGAGCTTTTGATGCAGGGATGAACGTGATGAGGTTGATCACCGTCTTCCTCAAGGATAACTACTCTGAATCCATGGAGCTTTTCTAGACTCCTCATAGATACTCCTTGAATCCACGAGGAAAGAAAGCAAGAAAATAGAAATAAATTCTAATAAATTTGAATTTTAATTGATGAATTAAATAAAAGAGTTCACAACTATTTAGATAGGGATACCAAGCAATGAGGGAGAAATGAGAAGCAAACTACAACTAAAACTCCTAGAGTTCGCAACTTACTATTTATAGACGGTTGTGATGTCTACTAGTGCGCAAGGTTTTCGGCCAAAAATAGTAAGTGTCCTATTTGGCTTCACTAAACCGTTCTCCTAATTATTCTAAGCTCTTTTCATGTTGGGCACAACTCCTAAAGCCTAACGGATGAAGAATTATAATCAAAATAAAACTTACTATTTATAGTAAAAATAGAATTAAAATATGGAAACGATCGTCGATCTAGGGGTATTTTACAAATTCAGCTTGTGCAACCTGGCATATCAGGTTTGGGTGGATAAAGTAGCCCGTTCTACCCCAAAATCATATATTTTACGCCCGATGACTCATTCTGGATTGTGAGATATGCCTGATCTAAGGTTTGACGATCTGGATCACTTCTGTTGTCGACTAGGCCTCTTCTAATCGATCTTGGCCATGAAACTTTCTGTGAAAGAACGTGTCCTCGAGTTCTCATCCTACTCTGGTTCATTATACTCGGCCAGGTTCTCGACGTTTAAAGTTCGAGAGATCGCCATGTCATCTGGAAGATCAATAACGTAAGAGTTGTCATTGATCTTTCTGATGATTGGTATCAGTCCAATCTTCTTATTCTTCAATTTGTTGTACATTTTGGTCAGAAATCTCTCTTTGTATAGATGGATCATAACAAGGTTGCCCACCTCGAACACTTTTTGTCAACGATGCTTGTCCGCTTGTCCTTGTACTTCTCGTTCGAGGCATGTATCTTGGTTTGCACCTCCACATGGATGCCCATAATCCTTTCTGTCATATGTTATGATGCAATGCTCATGCATGAGAGCTTGGGCAGAGGAACCAAGTCAAGTATGTGGTAAGACACTCGTCCGTAAATGATTTAGAATGATGATTTCTTTGTCGAGCGGTTCACCATGTTGTTGAATGCAAATTCTGCTTGAGATACGGCCAAATCCAACTGCTTCAGTTTTTCTCCTAAAATATAGTGAATGAAGTTTCCCAATGTGCAATTCACAGCCTCGGTCTGCCCATCACTCTATGAGTGGTAGGCGTTGCTGAATTGAAATCTTGTATCAAATCAGGTCCACAAAGTCTACCAAAAGTGGCTAATAAATTTCATGTCACGATCAAAAGTAATGGTCTTGGGGACCTCGTGTAGCCGTCGACCTCCCTGAAGAATAGATTCACCACGTGTGTTGCATCGAGGGTCTTCTTGTATGGGATAAAGTACGTCATCTTGGAAAAATGATATACCACCACGAACTGTAACGTTCCAAAAATCGGGGGTCAAGCATAAACTCAACTTCCAAGTTCCAGAACATCACTTATGCAATAAAATGAATGATGATTGAATGTTGACTGTATTCGTACATTGAACATGAGTGAGATTAAGCCAAAACAGTATATCATACTCCAGAGACAGTTAAATTATAAGTGGAAGACTGTGATAGACATACAAAATATAAAAACTGTGGTGAGTCTCCAGAGTGTGATAAAGTTACTAGGTTAAATAATTACAAGTACAATTCTAAAATTTACCAAATGTGAGGAAGTGTAATGTCTTCTATCCCAAGTACCATAGCCCTATCAATACATTACCAGGTCTTCATAGACCTATCAGAGGTTTTATGTAGGAGAACTCCTCAACAACATAGTAATAGTCCGGCTCTACTTCATAAGCATCGCCATAATCTAAAACTCAACAAATCTAGTTGGTGTTGCAAACACCGTCCCGTAACGTGGGAGTGAGTGATCAACTCAGTGGAACAATAAAGCTTAGGTTAACATGTTATCAATACAGTCAAGCAGTAAAATCAAGCACTCCTAACTACTCTTATTAATGCAAGTATGAATGCAGTCATGATGTATGCCCTCACCACACTCTCCCTCGTGCGACACCATCTTACGTTCGCGGCATGCTTTCATCCCTCAGTGCTCCAATCTTCCAGGCACATGCAATGCATGATGCGCATGATTACCGAGTAGTTATTAGTCCATTTCAAACAGAAGGATTGGGAAACTAAGGTACCTCCCTTGTATAATTCCCAAACATGATCTATTATAGGGTCGTCAGTCCTAGTTAATCTTAGACGATGGTGTATTTTCTAGGTCACTGCAAAGGCTGCTAGGGCTGTTATGCACAAAGGTTATACCACTCCCCCATCACCTCTTTAACGATTCATCACTATACAGAAACAGGCCTAGTCCATACTCTCTACACTGCGGCAAAACTCATCGCCTCACCGCAAATTCAAAGTATGCTCGAGGTCACTACAAAGGGCTGTCAGGGCTGTTACTCGCATTCGTTGCACCACTCCCCCATCACCTTATCAATGTAGGCGGACAACACGAATATAGTGTCCCATACCACCATAATCGGCTCACGAGTCTGGTTGCTCACTGGTCACTACGGGGAGGCACGTGGCCCCAGCGTAAGCCGACAGCTCGACCGCGGTGTCCCATACCACCATGCCCGGCTCATGAGTCTTAGCGGATCGAGGTACCATGGTTAAAAAGGATTTCACTGGTAAGTTTGGTACCCTAGGTTCAAGTAGTAGTATCCAAAAATGGTGAACATATATTAGACAGATCGGGTTACTTGACGAGCTCGGCTAGCTCGAGCGCACAACAAGTTGAACGACATGAAGTGTATAAGCACTTCACGTGGCCAACCACTATCACCAACCGAAGTACGACTCGAGTTCGTCGAACACATCTCACGTGGCAAATGAATCACAACCACGAATTCAATTCTGGTACCGATTGTCTGGACTATAATCATAACCCCAAACACAATCAATTGCAGATAGATAAAGCAGTAGTGGATCAAGATTCAAATCATACAATCAAAGTCTGGTATTATCCGTTTAGGGCTACTGTGTACATTATACTGCATTCGTTACACTACTCCCCCATCACCCATGACGGATCATACAACATAAACATGAATTTAAACATACGCCTTACATAAATAAAATCAAACAATCAGTTGAGCATGTTAACAAGCATATCATAAAGCATATTATGAAGCAGGTTATAAAGCACTACATAAATAGGAATACAAACACATATTTCACAAGTAAGCGGTTTAAGTAAACTACCTCATGGAGGAAATCATACATGTCTCTAAGGTAGTTGAAAATCCCATCTCAACACCCTCCTAAGGCATCAACATCCAAACACTTACTCACACAAGCATTTTCACAAACACTTAACATACACTATTTCAACATACTTAGTGTATGTTAACTAACATGTATTAGGGCGAGTCCTTTCGCTAAGCAAATATTTTACGCATATATAGTATATTTATACAATAAATAATCATGGCAAACACATCTCTAAAATATATATGTATATGGTACTTTCTACAATACAGTATTTCTACATACATAGTGTATATTAGTAAAACATGTATTTGGGCGAATCCTTTCGCCAAATAAGTATTTTATCCATATATCGTATATTCATACAACAAATAATCATGTTAAATACATTTTCAAAATTTATACATATACGGTATTTTCTATGAATACCTAGAATATGTAAAATTCCATAATCTATATCTTTAATCGAAACAAAAAACAGAAAGCACTTTGTACATGTGCAATTGCATGCAGATCATGAATCTATTATTATCTGACATTAAAAGCATTAAAAACCATAACCTATACACTTAAAGTCCGCACCTTTTGTCGTAGAATCGTAACAGAGTCGATAGGTTTGCTAAGCTTCCGTATACGGCAGTTTGGTAACCTATAGAATGAAATAGGTTAGCTATTTCATAACCTACAACCTATACAACCCCAAAACAGATTAGGGTTAGGGTTTCTTACCTAGAAACGGAGCTGGAATCGCTGGGAAAGCGATTAGAACGGAGTGGTGAAGCTCGTGGAGCGGCAGGGAAGCATGGCAGGGAGATTCTCCCACATCTCCCACACTTTCTCTCTTTTCTCTCTTCTCTCTCTATGGTTTCTCTCAAATTCATATGGCTGCAATGAGAGAGGGTTTAAGGTCCTTATATAGCCTAAAAACTTGCTAAAATAGACTCCAGGTCAAAGTATACTTAGGTTATAACCAAAGCAGACCTGTTTCAGCTCAATGGAGGACTTCTGGCAGGCCTCCATGAGCCAAAGGTCAGACTTAAGCTCACAAACTATGGATCTAGGTTCCATTAAGTTTTTGTTCTAGTAGGGTTCTCAGATCACGCGTGGCGGACCAGTTTCAGTTCAATAGTCAGCAGATCTCGATCGGAGATTCCGAGTACATGGATATATGTATGAAATTTCTCCTGATCCGAGGGTGTAATTTGGTCTGATTATGATGGTCTGGTTGCTTAAAACTGATCCGCAAGCAAGAGGTGGCAGATTACTATTTGAGATATTTTATTTTGAATTAATTTCACATCACACTTTTCACTCCGAGCTCAAGCGAATAGCATTGGGACACTATCTAGATTTGATTTCCGAGATGGTTGTCAAGCCCAGCAAGGTGGTCCTAATTTCTTAACTTCAAGTTATTCAGACTTCCGATGTGCGGTCTAGAACTGATACAGAGTTTCGAGATGCTCTCGAGAACAGCCAGGTAATGAGATTGATCCTAGATTTTAGGGTAACCTAGCGTCAATGATTCTACAAGTTTTGGGTCTTGCAGATCATATTTAAAGCGATTCAAACGAATTTTGTAGCTAATCTAATTTAGCACTTAGTTACTTTGTCTCATTTCTAAAGGATGTAATCCTAAGTGATTTCTGGTCGAGGTGGTACTCAAGCCTTTGTAGTTTGTATATACGGTGATCCAAATTATAATACTTAACTAGTTTAAGATAGTGTCTAGGGTGAAAGTACTTAGGAAAATTGAAAGAACAAGGTGGTGAAGGGTTGGATTTGTGAAGGAAATGGGTTCAGAAGCAATTTTAGACTGTGGGATTCAGTTCTGACAAGTTAATAAGGTGTTAGGAGCGGCCCATTACCTAAGGACGTCTAATTCCAGGTTGGTAAAAATTCGGGCTATTACACGAACACTGAATCTTTGTCGCGTTGTGTTCATGAGAAACGAAGCACAAAATCCATAGATAAATCCTCCCAAGGACCGTCGGGCATAGGTAGTGGGGTATAGAGGCCCGTATTTTGAGATTGCCCCTTAGAGGTCTGACAAACATGACAACGTTGTACGACTTTTTTCACTTCACGTACTAATTGCAGCCAGTAATACCGCTCTTCTACAAAAGCTCCCGTTTTGTCTCGTCTAAGGTGCCCACCGAGGCCACCTCCATGTAGTTTTTGAATAATTTGCTCCCTCAGAGAACTTTTGGAGATGCACAATCGATTCCCTTTGAAGAGGAAACCGTCCTATATATGAAAGTCATTGGGATAACCTTCTTAGCACTTCATCTAAGAATCTTTGAAGTCTTTCTCCTCGACATACAACTCCTTGAGATAGTCGAAGCCGACCACCTCATTGCTCATCGTAACAAGTAGTGATAGACGATAACTAAGTTCATCAGCCACCTTGTTCTGCTGCTCTGACTTGTGCATCAGAACGAATGTGAATTCCGGTGAAAACATAACCCATCTAGCATGTACACGATTCACGTTTGTTTGACTATTAATAAACTTTAATGCTTGATGGCCAGTGTATAAAACAAACTCTCTTTGAATAAGATAATGTCGCAAATGTCGCAGTGCCTGAACAACTGTGTACAAATCAAGCTCATAGGTTGACCACTTCTTTCAAGCATCGTTGAGCTTCTTGTTGTATAAGACTACTAGCCTGCCTTCCTGTGATAATACTCCAATTTCGACATATGAAGCGTTACACTCAACCTCAAACAGCTTGTCGAAATTAGGAAGTGCCAAGATGGGTGTTATGGACAAAAGATGTTTGATCTCATGAAAGCTCTTGTCAACTTCATTGGTCCACTGAAGTGGTCTTTTTTTTTCATGCAATCTGTAATCGACATGACTATTGTTCTAAATTTTTGCACGAATCGATGATAAAAGGTCGCTAACCCGTGAAAACTCCCCACCTTATAAATGTTTGTTGGGATCGGCTATTCCCTAATGATTATTGTCTATATATATATATATATACATATATATATATATATATATATATATAAGATTTTGAATAAAAAAATGAGATTTAGAAAAAAATTGAGAAGTTTGAAAAAAAAATGAGATTTTAAAAAAAATAGTGAGTTTGAAAATAATTGAGATTTTATATAAAAAATTGAGAAATTTGATATGAGTGGACCAAATTTATTGGCGGACATTTATTGGACAGTCAAATATGAAAAATTATGCTCATTCGGTTAGCTAGCTATCAATTTGATTGACATTTATGGATGTAATTTTTTTGAGATTTTCAACTAAATTACTAGGGACATACATGAATTAGATCCATTCAAAACACTCTTTAAATGGTCATGATCAATTTCTCTAGATATAGATAGATTTTGAACAATTTGATCAATCCAAATTGAAATGTAAATAATTTTAGATGTTTTGATTACATTTCTCTTAAATCTGATGGTTAGATTGCAAGATATGGCCCATCATGTTGTTGATCAATTTTATACACAATATCTTTCTCATAAACCCGATTGAGGGGAGTGACTAGTCAAATTAAAGCTCTTGATGTAAGACCCGTATCCTAGTCCGTACTATTCCATCGACTCCGGCGATCCTTCCCGTCAAAGTCCGGCAACCTACAACGTATAATCAATGTATGCGATCGACCCTAAGTTGAATCCTGTAGAATTGAGTCGGCTTAATCCAAGACTTGTATCATTGCGACCGCACTGTCGATGCAGTTCCAACACCGCGTCTTACGCATAAATCCGATACCCTAACCAAGAGATGTGGGCCGACGTTTATTTCAAAGAAAACGCTGCGCATTTGTAATCCCAAGAGAATCTCTATAACATGTCCTATCAATCCATCAATCAATCGAACAATTACTTCATATCAAGTACACATCACCTTTCACCCCATCCCTAAGCAACCACCAAGTCAACTCTTTCTCACCCTCTCTCTTACACAACAATACATGTCAAGTATACATTACACATCACTCACCCTTTCACCCATCACACTCATCCCTCACTTCTCTTACAACCCCCCCTCTCTCTCTCTCTCATTTCCCAACATAATTCCAAGCAACAAAAAAATACACCCACGTCCACGCCTTCCATAAGAGAAAAGTGAGTGGTGTGGCCCACTTTCCATCCCAAAATTTCATCACCTAGCCCTTCATTTCTCATCTTCTCCATCAAAGTGAGACACAAGGAGACCGATGTTCCAATAGACTGAGAAGATCGAACGGTGGGTGCTTCTTAGGCTAGATTTTTTATGTTTTGATGATGGGCCAAGTGAGGCCTACCGATTGATGGTATGGATCTCATTTTGGACCCTAGGTGTGGCCGATGGCCCACCTTGATGCTCATGATCGCTCCATGATGGGGCCATTCTCTATGGACCCCATCATGATGTTTATTTTCCTTGCATGAAAAGAGGTCATCTAGACTGTTCATTTTGGGTGGAGAAGGGATCTCCACCGTTGATCCTTGATTTGGTGGGCCCACATGTATTGGGACCCATTTGATGTATGATTTCTTGCAAGGGATGACTCATAGTGGCGGAGCCCTCCATCACACGCATCCCTCTCTCTCTCTCTCTCTCTCTCTCCTCTCTCTTTCCCTTTTTGTGATGATATGGTTGTGTGGCCCACTTGGATGGACCCCATCTTGTATATGTGTTGTATCTACACCATCTACCATTTGGTGGCCCACCTAAGCAGGGCCCACATGCATGTGCCATGCCCAAACCTCTAGCGTCTGGGGATGCTAGACGTGAGTTAAAACACAAATATGAGCTTGGTTCAAGCCTTGGGGGTGGACCACTCATACAGGCCCCACCTTGATGTATGTATTCAATCCATGCCATCCATCCTATTTACCAACTCATTTTAGGCGTTGAGCCGAAAAATGAAACTGATCCAACTTTCTAGTGGGCCATACCTTTGAAAATAGTGATTTTCACCGTTGAAACTCACCTTAATTTTTCTACACGCTGAAAGATGCCTAATATTGGGCTTGATGGATTTGTTATGGATGGTAGAATCATTGGAAGGCCTGGATTCAGCTGACGTGGGCCGTACCTCTGAAAAACCACGAAAATTCGATTTTTTTTCAAAAAAAAAAAAACATAAACAACAGCAGTAGAGGTTGCTGCTGCTGACATAGGACACGCAGCAGTGTCCAGCGCTGCTACATGGGCGGACGGGCAGGGACCCACGATCCCAACCATGGGCCCCACCATGATGTTTGTTCATCATCCAACTCGTTCATTACGTGGGCCCCTTCCTGAAGTGGGCCCCCTCCAAAGATCAGCCACATCCAAGGCTTAGGTGGCCCACATCACAAGAAATAGTAGAGATTTAACGTCTGCCCTTGAAACCCATTTTGGGTTCACAGAAGTTTTGGATCATTATGAAATTTATTTTTCCTCAGCATCCAGGTCTACATGACCTTATGGACAGATTGGATGGCAGATAAACATTACGGTGGGCCCCACGTGAGACCCACTGACATATGCAGGTATACCCACACCGTCACCCATTTGGTGGGACCCCATGGTGTATGTGTTCTAGCCACACCATCCATGCTAGGACAGTGGGACCCCATGGTGTAAGTGTTCTAGCCACACCATCCATACCAGGACGGTGGGACCTCCTTGATGTTTGTGTTATATGGTGTGGACGGTGGGACCCACCATGACGCATGTGCTGCATCCAAACTGTCCAGCCATTTTGAAAGCTCATTTTTGGGCATGAGCTACAAATATAAGTCAGGTCTTAAGTTTAACTGGACCCCACCATTTAGGTAGTGGACAATGACGTCTAACATTCAAAATTTCTAAGGGGCCATTGTAGTTTCCTACTAAGCTGATATTTGCTTCCAATTCATCTATCACTATGTTAGTTGATGAACAGGTTGGATGGGAAATATATGTTATGGTGGGCCTTAGGAATTTTAATGGTGGAAATCATTATCACCACTAATATTTGGGTGTAGCCCATTTATATACATAAGGCCCATGTGATTAGGCCCTTATGATGTTTTTGTGGCTCGTTGTCGAGGCCCACTTTGATATATATGAGGCCCATGTTACGAGGCCCATTGTGATGTTTTCAAAGGCCCATAGGGTATGGCCCATTGCAACATACATAAGGCCCATTGATGTGGCCTACTTGATTTATATAAGGCCCATATGAGGCGGCCCATTTGATGTATCTGAGGACTATGGGTCGAGGCCCAATGAGGTGTATATAGGTCCATTGCAATGTGTGATTCCCCATGGTTTGTGTAATGACATTTTATAGCGGGCCATGCCTTGGGAGGAATGTTGGTTTGGCGTCCACATTGTAAGAATAATGTTGGTTTAATGTTCGCATTATAAATCTCCCTAGGACCCATTGATAAGCCCATACTGGTTATGTGTAGGCCATCTAGGCCCATCTTCAGTGTAAGGATAGTTCATTACTTTATAACATGCTTAGTACACTTCCATGATTCATGTGCGTACGCATCATATATATGCTCGATATGAGAAATGTTTGATTATAACATAAGTCATTGGGCTGAGACATTTACGAGACTCCTTATGAGACGAAGTGCCCCACATGAGCGCATGGTACGTGCGAGATTGCTGCATGATTGATGATGTGACTCATGCATTTCGCATTGTGTGTCGTGATTCACTGCACGGCCTAGCGACATCGGGGTTGTGGCCTCCACAGGCACATCGTGGATGGTCGTATCGGATACTAAAAATATTGGCTCTAGCATTGTGGGCACTCAGGATGTCCTTGGATGAAAATCTCAAAACCTTTTTAGTATAAGGGGATGATCTAACGTCTAGACCAAGTGGATACACGAGCGCCCGAGTGCCGAATACCAGTAGGCCGCGTCTCCCATTGTGTCGTGGTCGATTGGAAAGGGGTGTGGCCTTATTCGCTCGAGTGAGGGGGCTATAAGCTAGGCTGAGTTTGACTAGCTCGCAAATGAGTCCATTATCGATGAGTCGAGTAGGTATTGACATACTACTAGTCAAGCAGATAGTGTGGTGTCTTCCACTTGCTTGACTATGCAGCTAGGGAGGAGGCAGTCAGTGTGAGGTGTATTAGACCCCGGTGATATCCAGAGAGGAACTGTACTGGTATGTGTACTTGAGTACTGACATGCTTGTATTGCATCTCGCATATGACATTTGGCTACATAGGCCTCGCATCGCATGGCTTTGGTATGGCCGATAGCATTCATGCCTTGCATCACATAGCCTTGGTACGGTTGGTTGTATTCATGGACTTACAACATATTTCTGCATTTCTCTGGTATTGTATACTTGACACTCGCCTTGTGCACACACATACACCACCCTCTAAGCTTTTGTAAGCTTATGTACGGCTGTTGCATGCAGGTAGCATTGGACAGCAACAACGTTGTGGCAGGAGTGCACATCTAACTATTTTGGAGTTCTTGATCACCTTGTATTTCCCTTTTCACATTGTACTTAAAAGTTTTTGATATAGTGGATATGTGGTGATGTTGTTTTGTGACTTGGTTATGCTTGTGGTTATGCTCCATTACAAAAAAAAAATAAAAATTATACTGAAAATCCTCGTAGGATCCTAGGATCGGAATCTGGCGTATGGGCGCTGGGAGTCGAGAATGGAGTACTAAGGAGGCTGTCGACACCGAATTCGGCGATCGAGAATTTTGTGAGCCCGTTTTCCGAGTTTTGGGCGTGACACTTGACGAGTAGAATAGAGTGAGAAGTTTGAAAGAAATGAAAAGTTCGATAATATAAAAAAATGAGATTTTAAATTTTTTGATATTTAGGAAAAAAATTTAGATTAAAAAAAATTAAGAAGTTCAAAAAAAAAATGAGATTTAAAAATAACTTGGTTAGATTTTTAAAAAATTGAGAAATTTAAAATGAGTGGACCAAATTTATATGACATTTATTGAATGGTCGAAAATGAAAAAAACACTCATTCGATTAACTGGCTATCAGATTGGTTGATGTTTATTTGTCTATTAAATAACATATTAGTTTGAAGTGATATTACAATAATAACTTACAATGACGAGATTGATCAAATTCTACAATCAGGGCATCCTAATGTTGATCTGAATGGTCAGATATGTTTGGAACATGCTAATTAGAACAAAGAACAAAATTCAGCCCAATCTAACCTTAAACGAATCAGATCCATCCAAAACACTTTTTTAACGGACACGATCAATTTTTCCAAATCTACACAAATGTTGGACAACATAATCGATCTACATTGAATAGTAAATGACTTCAGATATTTCGATTAAATTTCACTCAAATATGACTGTTTGAAGAATCTTGGAAGACCATCTTCATGGTAAGATGGCAATGCTGTCACACTTCCATTTAAGTTATTTACTATATATTTAGTTCAATTGGTTATTCAAGCTAACTGAACATCCAAACACACCCAAAATGATATTTAGTCTAGTTTTTTATTTAGGCCAATCTTTTGAATTTTGTGAATGGGGTTCTTATTGAAGAATCTTATGAAAATTTTTTTGACGACTGTCAGGTACAACAAATTCAAAAAACAACAAACAACACTATTTTTTTTTTTATTTGTAGAAAATTTAGCGATGGACCAAATACGTTGCTAATTTATAAACAAGTTGAAAATCTACAATGGATTTGAAGTCTGTCACTTATCCGAAGAATAGCGATGGACCATATCTGTTGCCAAATTTTATAATGACGAATAATTTGTGGGTTTTTCCGTAGTTCAGCGGCAGATAGGATTCGCCATTTAGTTGTGATGGATTGCATCTATTTAATTTTTGCAATGCAGCAAACAGCAACGGACCATGCGATGGACCAATTCCGTCGTTAATTGTGTTTTGCGATGGACTTGATCCATAGCAAATTCACAACTTTGGTGTAATGTGTTGTATGGGAGCAGATTAGGTGCAACCCTTACCATAGGGCCGACGTTGATCTATGTATTCTATATTCATGCAGTCCATTCGTCTTTCCATATCATCTTAGGATAAGCTAAAAAATAAAGTAGATCCAAATCATGGGTGGATCATACCATTGGAAATAGTGGTAATTAATCATTATGAACTTATAACGGGCCACGAAAAATTTAAATCAAGCTGATATTTGTTTTTTTTTTTCGTTTATCAAGGTTTATGTCACCTTATCAATAAGTTGGATGTTAAATACACAGTAAGGTAGGCCCTAGGAAGTTTTAAATGATGGGACATTCAATCACTGCTATTTCCAATAGTATGGTCTACCTGAGATTTGGATCCGCTTCATTTTTGGGCTCGTGCCCTAATGATCTGGGAAAATGGATGGACGACATGGATATATAATATATACATCAAGTGGGACTCATGGCAATGGCCGCACCTACTCCATTCCTAGTGTTGTATAACCACATCGTCCATCCGATTTTTCAGCTTATTTTCGGGCATATAAAAAAAAATGGGAATATCCAAATCTCACGTGAACAACACAGCAAGGGCTGAATTCCTACCATTAAAAACTTCTTAGGGCTACAAAATTTTTGGATCAAACTGCCATCTTTCCCTTCATTCAAGTATATGTTACGTTACCAACTAGTTGGATGCCAAATAAACATTACAGTGGGCCCTAGGAAGTTTTAAATAGTGAGCATTCAATCACTGCTATTTTCCTATAGTGTGGTCCACCTGAGATTTGAATCTACCTCATTTTTGGGACCATGCCCTAAAATGAGAAGGAAAAATGGATGGACGAAGTGGATATACAACACATACAGCAAGGCAGCCCCACCGCCAGGGCCTCACCTAAGCCACTCTCCCAACTTATTTACCTCTTCATGTTCTCACAATTTCTATCCATCAACAATTTCTAGAGATGGTAAGAGATTGGGTTGTTGGTTAACTTAAAACAAAACCAGAATATGAAATAGTCGTGGGGTCTATGGAAAGCCACAAAAGGGTACTATTATGCATGGCCAAATCTTGGTATATATATTTAACAAAACATAACATGCTGATTGAAGATTTTTTCTACAATGCTAGCCTCCCTGTAAGTGTGAACCATCTTATGGCTTGAAGGTTTTGTGCCAAAATTTAATGCAAATCCTTTGAATGTCATCCACACTCTGCCTTTTTAACATAAAGTGTTAACAAATCATACTCTAAGAGGGAGAGAATAAAGAATTACATATTCTAACTTAATGCATCTACCCGTTTTTGGTTGCTCCAATTTCAAAGGCCAACATGTTAGAGAAGTATCATTTCATCTTCAGTTTAAATTATTCCAATCACCAGAAAACTGCCTCCCTCTTTAATTGTGCCTTTTTCACTTGTTTAATGAAATCCATATTTAATCTTCCTTTGTTCCCTAATGTAATGCTTTTACATTATTAATGAAAAGTGGAATGACCTTTTGGTTCCCATGCTTCAATTGGCATGGGAGTTGGTTCTATTGTCCCAACTTATTTACCTCTTCTTGTTCTCACAAAAAATGTTTTTCTGAAACATTTTTAGTTAAATTAAAAGAATTTATTTTTATTTTTTATTATTATTATTTTTTTTTTGTTTTGTTTTTTTGCGGGAAGCTGAGGCTACTTTGAATGCTAAGGATATCCGGTCACAAATACAAAATCACCTATGGTTGTAGTACGAGAGTAGCTACAGTAAAGCTAGGGTCCTCGAAGAAATTCTGTGGCTGATCGATCAAAGGTAGTATTGTTAGTGTTAGACTACATAAATTTATATATGTTCTACTACCATTTTAGTAGGTCACACTAAGCTTTGAGTATTGAAAACCCAGTAATGTTCTTTATATTAGTGTAGTAGCATATTCATAATTTTGATTCTTGTTCGAATGGAGGAGGTTGATGTTCACACACCAAGTATAGGGTTGTGATGTAGTAATAATCTCGGTAAGATCGAGGTTGAATCCATAGGGACTGAACCTTGTACGTAATCTAAAAGTAAGTAGAACTAGAACTAGAATAAGAAGAAATCTAAATAAGAAGAATTTAGGGAATAATGGTGACTATTTAACTAAAACTTATAGAATTTTAAAGGTGGGAAACTAGGGTGCCAAGGATCCACTTGTAGAGATCAGGGAGATTTATGCCTGATTTAAGAACACAACTAGAATCAAAGTCTTATCTTCATCCAGTTGGAAGATATATCACTAAAAATCAAATCTGAACTTCCTTTGATCTATTTTTTAAGAGATGAGAGGTATAAGAATTAGAAAAAAAAAATGTATAAGAATTAGAATGGATTCCATCACAAAATCATGTCCATAGGACAGCAAATGATAGAATTTAACAAATCCACAACCAATCTGACAGATGTATGAATGTTATGAAGGATTCCATCCTCCAACCATATCCAAGGGGCGATGGTGAACAATAGGGCTTCCTAATTTCATAATCAAAATAATGAAAAAGAAAAACTTAAAGTTATCACAGATTTATTGTAATTTAAGTCACAACAAACTATTAAAAACTAAGGGCATTCCTTATAATTAGACTAGAATCAAAATAGTTCCTTAAACATGAATCAAAGACATAGAACCATCCATCACACTACAAGTTTCACCTCTTAGCCCTATCTAAGAGGTTTAGCTGATCAGAGACATGATGAGGCTAAAAGACTCTCTAAAGTAAAGAAATGAACAAAGAAAAATAGGAAAGGAAGAAGAAAACTCTTGATTCGGTGCCTCCATGGCTGCCCACCACCCAGCTCTTTCTCTCTCACGTTCAAGATACATCTTCTCTCTTCTCTCCTCTTTATAACAGCAGGGAAGACAGTGGAAGGGAGTGCTGGAGTGCGTAGAGAAGGTCGATGGAGAGATCTTTACTCACCAGCATGAGTAACTTCTTTACGGAGCCAAGAAGACATGCGAAAACAGCACCACTTTCCTTGCTTATTTTCTAAAACACCGTCCCTTAGGGTGTTTTTGAATTCTCTACACGATGGGCGGTTCAGATCTTACATCTAATTTTCCATCGACGTACATAGGCTTATGTACGAGGTTGCATTGACGTGATCGGTGGGCCCACAGTGGTGTTTTCGGAGAAATCCACCTCGTTCATTGGATTCCTGGCGAAAAACCAATTAGGAAAGGGTAGTTTTGGTAGGTTCTGGCGTAGCCCACTGAATCAACTCAAGCTTTCGTTCATCCTATGTTTGATGGTGAAAATCGCGTTATCTCGTGCATGGGACAAAAAAAGACACTTAGGCGAGGGTCAAGCATACTCCAGAGATGTAATGGATGGCTTGGATCATCAAAATGTATGATGGTTGGGGCCCACAGTCGAAACCCAATGAAGAATCGTCTATCGCTAGACATTTGGGTCTTGGCATGAGAGAGGAAGATGGGTCAGCGTGCGCTGACCCCTTTTCTATTTTTGGTGCACGACGTGTGCATGTGTACCCTATGTACACGCAATATACATGTGGGGTCCATCATGATGTTCTTGAGAAATCCGCTCAATCCATCCATTGTACCACCTCATTTTAAGGGTTAAGACCAAACTTGAAGCATATCCATATATCAGGTGGGCGCCAAATTAGGATTTTATGGGCTGATTTGTTTGTTGGGCCACTTCCACAAGGATCCAATGTCTGAAATTTGACGTGTATGGTTAATTTATGGTCCTTATACCATATGTGAAGTTTCAAGCCGAACGGATGGTGGGAACCCTGTGATCTTGCATTCCAGACGATTTTCAGGCCCATTTAACATGAATGGCATGATTTTCTTGGATCTCTAGCTTGTAAATTCTTCGATCTCGGTCCCCTAGGGTCCGCCCTTACCTTGGTGATTTATGAACATTAAATCCATGCTTTTAGCATTCTTTTCAGTCCACGCTCGTAAATTCACCTTGCAACACAAACACGATTAAAAAATTGTATTAAATAGTATCATGTTCATAAAAGCAGGTAATAACTGAGGTCTAATATGCAATATTTGACCCTCAATAGTTGAACTGGTGACCCACCATATAGGCAGGCAATAGCCCAAAAATCATCGTGATTCGACAATGTTAGCCATCTGATTGGTCCATTTACAAGTCACTAATGCAATGGTTAAAATAGTCCAATTACTGTGATTTTTAGGTATTCCCCTTTCAGGGTTTTTTTTTTTAAAAAAAAAAAAATTTATTTAAGGGGGGCCCAGGCCCCAAATTCATTAATATTCCCCTTTCAGCTTGGCCTGGAAGTAGATGAGTAGGTTGAGAAATACATCACTAATTTGTTTGATTGAAATCCGCTCGTCCATTGATTGAGCGTGGTCGGATTAAATTAGTTTGCTCATTGGACAAATTTGGTCCTCGTCGATTAAATGAGTTCGATTGATTGGGATCACTCAAAGATCTCCCGATTGATTGAACCTCGGTTAGATTAGTCGAACTAGGTTACAAATTTTAGAATTTAATCGTTAGACAAAAATTGACCATTTTCGATTGATTGGACACCTACTTTAATTGATTGACTGAAGTCAGATATGTTATACTACATGGTCTGATTTTTTAAATATTTTAAGGTTTTTCTTCTTCTTTCGTAACTTTAGTGAATCATATTGATCCCATAATTGAGTCCAACTCATCCAATGGTTTACTCTTTGTTGGATTTGGAGTAATTAAAGAATCGCTCGGATTCAAAGTATATCTAGAATCTATAACTGATGGTTAAAAACTATTTTTTGAAAAATAAACTATCATCACTTATAAAATTACAGATTGCTATGGAAATTCCTTGGTTGGATGACTTTAGAATTCGAGGTCCTAACATGATTTGGTTTTAGAATCCTTTAATTTGAATATGCTAAACTGATATAGTTGAATTTTTTAAAGCCGACTATCTGAATATGCAGAATAGCATGGAAATTGTTTCCTTTCTTCATAAACTTCTCCATAGATCAAAATGATGAACATAAGGTTAAGCCACCACGTCCATTGATCAGATCTATGGTTTTAAGATAGGAATTTTGAAGAAAATAAGTTAGATTTGATGAAGACTCACCGGTGGAGGCTCCTCATTTGCAGGGCTCTTTGTTCTTAGGTTTAGGGTTTTCTGTAGAAATTCCTATGGTTTTCCCCTTTATACAGAGAAGGAGCCCTAGATCTAGAAGATTCCACTAGAGTTTTGTGAGTTTTGGTAAAATAACCTTTTTAAAATTATATATATATATATATATATATATATATATATATATATATATATATATATATATATATATGGTATGGGAAATTGATCCACTAAGCTATCCATCCACTAAGAGTACTCCTACTAACTAGGCTAAGGGCTTAGTTTTATTAATGAAGGAAAAAATAAATTTATTAATTAGATTAGTCATGGTCTTAAGTGGGTAAAAATAAAAACAAAAAACAAAACAAGGTCATTACACGATATGGTTCCGGAAGAAAAGTTGTCAACATGCCAGGCTTCTTCACCAACTAGGCCTTGAATTTTGAGCCCATTCCTGGCCCACCATGCCAAATCCGCTGATGATAGGCTTCCGTTTGGCAAAGCCCATTGGGCTTTGGATGAGCCCATTCCAGCTCATATGGATTACCTAACCATGGACCCACTTGTCAGAGGTGAACCTGATTTTCCTAGTCTCCCGTGGGAGAATAATATTTTAGCGAGGCATATTTGCTGCTCTCGAGATTTGAACATAAGACCTTCTGCTTTGATACCATGTCAAATAAGCATTCACTCCAAAAGCTCAAGCTGTTAGAGTGTGGTATATCAATGTATATCAAGGGACTTAATTACTTCCAATATATATATATATATATATATATATATATATATGGGAAAAGGTACTATGCGCTTGAGCGTAAAGCGGTCGTCAGTGAGGTCGAAGTGGGTGGGCCCCAGTGATTCCGTTAGAAGATCCACACCGTCCACCGGATGCAGGTCCATTTTGGGCTTGGACGGCCCAAAATTGTCAGTCCACCATGATCGGGTGGGCCATACCATCGAAAACACAAGTATACAAGAAAAAACATGTAAAAGCACTTGGTGGGCCCACACGAGATGTGGATACCACGAAAAGTGTTTTAAAATTACTTTCAAGTGGGACACACATGATGGACGGTTTTGATCATGAAGAAACCTCTCGAAAGGCCCCCACAAGTGATTTTAAATGTTTCAATGGTGCACGGCCCCTCTCCACTTCTATACGTGGTGTGGCCCACAAAAGTCATGGATTGAGGTGATTTTCACCGTGTGGGCCCCCACAGGATGGTGCATCGGCATCGAGGGGATAGAAACGACATCACGGTGGGCCCCACACCAACTCGACCTCATGGACGGCCAGTATGCGCTCGGCGCATAGTACCTTTCCCTATATATATATATATATATATATATATATATATATATATATATATATATATATATATATATATATAGAAAAGGTACTATGCGCTCAGCGTAAAGCGGTCGTGTGATCCAGTGGGTGGGCCCCACCATGATGCCTTTCGAACATCAACACGTCCACCGGATGCATCATTCCATGTTAGCTGGGACGGCCCAAAATCAAGTCAATCCGTGACTTTAGTGGGCCACCACATGTGTGAGAGGCCGTGTACCATTAAAACATTCATAACCATTTTGAGGGCCCACGAGATGTTTTTTGCAAATCCAGTCCATCCATTATGTGTGTCCTACTTGAATGAGGGTTCAGACCAAGTTTTAGGTGCATGGAAAACTCAGGTGGGTCCCACCAGTGCTTTTAAATGTTTTTGGCATGTATACTTAAGGTTTTAGATGGTGTGGCCCACCTGAGTCATGGATTGACTTGATTTTGGGCCGTCCAGGCCCACTATGGAATGGTGCATCTGGTGGACGGTGTTGATGTTCGAAAGGCATCACGGTGGGGCTCACCCAGCTCGACCTCACGGACGGCCGCTTTACGCTCGAGCGCATATATATATATATATGTGTGTATATATATATATATATATATATATATATATATATATATATATATATATATATATATACACACACACACACACACGTCCCAAATCCTAACCCTCTCGTCCATGTCACTAGCCATGGCCCACCGCATTATCACCCCTTCCATGCTACTCTCCTTCCTCTTCCTTCTCATTCATGTGGCCACATCATCGTTGGCCGATGAACGTCGGCCCTACATCATCCATATGGACAAATCAGCCATGCCAGTTCCCTTCGCCACCCCTGATAGTTGGTACGCGTCGACAATTTCATCCCTCTCGGCATCCGACAGCATTGCTGCGGTACACCCTGTACACGTACAACCACGTGATGAACGGCTTCAGTGCCATGCTGTCGCAGGCCCAGCTCAATGAGCTGGAGAGAATGCCAAGTCACCTCCACGTACCGCCCAGCTCCATACCACACACACCTCTCGGTTTCTGGGCCTGAATAGGCATGTGGGCCTGTAGCCCACGGCCAACTTTGGCGATGATACGATCATTGGCATCATCGACACCGGTATATGGCCGGAGAGCGAGATGTTCAGTGATGAGGGAATGCCGCCAGTGCCGGAGAGATGGAGAGGACCTTGTGAGAAAGGTACCGAGTTCAATTCTTCCAACTGCAACTGGAAACTCATTGGGGCCCGTTCTTTCAGCAAGGGCCTGAAGGAACTGGTCTGAACATATCGAAGATCCACGACTATGATTCACCGAGGCACAGTATCGGGCATGGGACACACACCGCATCGACGGCTGCTGGAAGCCGGACGCCTAACGCAGACTACTTTGGCTATGCTAAGGGTAAAGCTGCTGGGGTTGCACCCATGGCCCGACTTGCTATGTACAAGATCTTATTCTCCGCAGACACATTGGAGTCGGTGACAACCGATATCCTCGCTGGCATAGACCAGGCAATTGCAGACGGTGTGGATCTGATGTCATTGGGATTACCAGGATTATTGCCATACGACGAAAATGTTACTTCATTGGGAGCCTTTGCTGCCATAGAGAGAGGATTAATCTTTGTGTCATGTTCGGCTGGAAATAGTGGGCCACACGCTTACACCATACTCAATGGCGCCCCTTGGATCACGACGGTAGCCGCAGGGACCATTGATAGAGATTATCTGGCTTCCCTCGGTGATGGCATCACAACCATACAGGGAAGGTCATTCTATCCTGAGAGCATCTACATCTCTGGTGTCCCACTTTACCATGGACATGGCAATGCTAGTAAGGAAATCTGTGATTACTACAGTCTTGATCCCAAAGACGTAGCAGGCAAGATCGTCTTTTGTGCGTTCGGGGACTTAGATTCTCACGTACTTGAAGTGAATAGGACCGGCGCTGAAGGGGCAATCTTTGCCACTGATTAGACCTTTAACAAGGTTGAGTTGACTTGATGGGGCCCACGTGAGTACATTACATGCGTATCAAAAAATTGAAGCTGCGGTACCAACATTGTATTACACAAGGCTTTACTTCGGACTACTGTGATACATTATGGTAAGCCCAAGGAACTATTGGTACCTCAACAAAATTCGAAGTCAACGGTAATTCCAACAAATTACTATTCAATTGGCTGCAAAAAATAATTATGTAAGTTTTCCAATACATTCGGGTGGAATCGGGCCATCCAAACACTCCCTTAAGGGAAATGCTAACATTCATGGGACATTAGAGGGAGGTGAGACCCGGGTCTCAACTAAGACGGTGCGACCTTTACTATGGGGCCTATCTTGATATATGTATTTTGTATCCACTCTGTCCATTGGTTTTACTGGATCATTTTAAGGCATTATCCAAACAATGAAGCAGATCCAATTTTTAGGTGGACCATACCATAGAAAACAATGGTGATTTAATGCCCTACCATTAAAACTTCTTAGGGTGCACCTTAATGTTTATGTAGTATTTATTTGCCATCTAATCCATTAATAAAGTCACATAAAACTGGATGAAGGTTATATATATATATATATATATATATATATATATATATATATATATATATATATATATATATATATATATATATAGGAAAAGGTATATGCGCTCGAGTGTAAAAGCGATCGTCGTGAGGTCTGGTGGGCCCCACCGTGATGCCTTTCGAACATTCACCGGATGTACCATTCCATGGTGGTGGACTGACCCAAAATCAAGTCAATCGTGACTTTAGTGGGCCACACCACATAGAAGTACGTCTTTGGCACCATTAAAACATTCATAACCATTTTTGAGGGCCTACCGAGATGTGTTTTGCAAATCCAGCCCATCCATTATGTGTGTCCCACTTGAATGAGGGTTCGGACCAAGTTTGAGTGCATGGAAAACTCGGATGGGTCCCACAGCTTTTATATGTTTTTGGCATGTATACTTATGGTTTTAGATGGTGTGGCCCACCTGAGTCACAGATTGACCTGATTTTGGGCCGTCCAGGCCCAATATGGAATGGTGCATCTGGTGGATGGTGTGGATCTTCGAACGGCATCATGGTGGGGCCCACCCAGCTCGACCTCACGGACGACCGCTTTACGCTCGAGCGCATAGTAACTTTTGTTTTCCGTTAATGGTCAATCACCATTGTTTCCTGTGGTATGGTCCACCTGATAATTGGATCTATTTTATTTTTCAATAATGCCTTAAATTGATCTAAAAAAATAGATAGACAATGCAAATATAGAATAAACACATCAATGTGGGCCCCACAGTAAGGGCCGCACTGTCTTGGATGATTCTAGGTCTCACTCTATCTACTCCCAACATTAGAGATGTTTTAAGTGGCGGGTGACATGACCGTTCATCAATTTGAGTTCTCATTCGATTAGTTTTTAGTATTGGTGACACGCTATGGTGAGACATCGTGGAGATCTCATGATCTTAACCATCCTATAAATAGAATGAAAAAATAATCAAATTGAATGGGCAAAGAAAATAGGATCATCGTTTTGAAATAACTATTCAGTGGGTTAACATCAATGGATCCCATTGCTAGAAAGCTAATACATGACAACATTATAGTTTGAGAGATTAGGACAAGATTCTTGCAACCAATACAATCAACAGAAGAAAATCATGGGGAACTGACGTACGGAAGGATGTGAGGTCGAGCACCGTCTTTCTCAAGAGGATAACTATTTCAAAACAGAACTTCTCTAGACTCCTTACAGAGACTTCTCGAATCTAGGAGGAAAGAAAGCAAGAAAATATAAATAAATTCTAATAAATTCAAAATTGATTGATGAATGAATAAAAATGAGTTTACAACCCTTTAAATAGGGGTACTAAGCAATGAGAAAGAAATCAAAATCAAACTACAACTAAAACTCCTAGAATTCACGACTTACTATAAATAGTAAACTTACTATTTATAGATGGTCGTGATGTCTACTAGCGTGCAAGGTTTTCTGCCAAAAATAGTAAGTGTCCTATTTAGCCTCACCAAGCTGTTCTCCTAGTTTTTCTAAGCTCTTTTCATGTTGGACACAACTCCTAAAGCCCAATGGATGAAGAGTTATAATCAAACTAAAACTTACTATTTATAGTAAAAACGGAATTAAAATAGGGAAACAATCGTCGATCTAATGGTATTTCGCAAATCTAGCTTGGGTAACTTGGCATAGCTGGGTTAGTTCGCTAAAGTAGCTCGTTCTACCCCAAAATCATATATTTTACGTTTGATAACTCATTCCGGATTGCGAGATACACTTGATTTAAGGTCCGACGGTTCGGATCACTTCTGTCATTGACCGGGCCTTTTCTGATCCATCTTGGCCATGTAACTGTTTGCGACCCTCTCTACATTAGTCTCCTCCACTTCAAAAGAACTCGTCCTCGAGTTCTCATCTCGCTCTGGTTCATGATACTCGGTTAGATCCGTGACGTTGAAAGTCCGTGAGATGTCCATGTCATATGGAAGATCAACAACTAAGCATTATCATTGATATTTTCGGATGATTGGTACCAATCTAATCTTCTTATTTTTTAACTTGTTGTATGTTCCGGTTAGAAATCTTTCTTTGCGTAGGTGGACCATTACTTGGTTGTCCACCTCAAACACATTTTGTCGCCGATGTTTGTCCGCTTGCTCCTTGTACTTTTTGTTCAATGCTCATGCCAAGGAACTTGGGTAAAGGGACCAAATCAAGTGTGTGGCAAGACACTCGTCCATAAATAACCTGGAATGGGTATTTTCCTCTTGAGAGGTTCACCATGTTGTTGAATGCAAACTCCGCTTAAGACAAAATTAAATCTCACTGCTTCGATTTTCCCCCTAAAATACATCGAAAGAGGTTTCCCAATGTGCGATTCACAACCTCGGTCTGCCCATCAGTCTGTGGGTGGTAGGCGCTACTGAACTGAATTCGTGTATCGAATCAAGTCCACAAAGTTTGCCAAAAGTGGCTAATGAACTTCGTGTCATGATCAGAAGTAATAGTCTTGGGAACCCCGTGTAGCGGTATAAATTCTCTGAAGAATAGATTCGCTACTTGTGTTGCATCAAGAGTCTTCTTGTATGGAATAAAGTACGCCATCTTGGAGAAACAATCTAATACCACGAACACCGAATCCATGCCGCGTTGTGTTTGTGGGAGACCGAGCACGAAGTCCATAAATAAATCCTTCCAAGGGCTGTCAGGCATGAGTAATGGCGTGTAGAGGCCCATGTTATAAGATTGCCCATTTGAAGTCTGACAAACATAACAACGTTGGACTACCTTTCCTACATCACGTACTAATTGCGACCAATAATACCGCTCTTCCACAAGAGCTCACTTCTTGTCTCGCCCAAGGTGTCTATGATGAGGGTCGAATATTGCATATGAGACCCCGACTATTACCTGATTTTACGTACATGATAATGCTTAATGCCATATTTTAATTGTGTTTTTATTACAGGATGAAATTAGGAGTGTGTATTGAAAAATGATGTTAAAAGCATGGATTTGACTCTCCGGAATTACCAGAGCACGGGATGAACCTCAGAGGACCAATATTGAAGAATTTACATGCCTGGGACCCGAGGAAATCAGGCCGTTCACGTTTAAAGAGGCCCGAAACTGGTCCAGAATAAAATATCACATGGTTCCCTCCATCCAATTGGCTCAAAACTTTATACATGGGATTAGGGACATAAATTAACTGTACATTTCAAATTTCAGCCCTCGGATCACTAGGAAAGTGCCCCAACTGACAGATCAGTCCATAAACCATTGATTCTGGGCCCACTTGATAACAGAATATACTTCAAATTTGGTCTCAACTGTTAAAATTGGATGAGAAAACAGATGGTCGGAGTGGATTTATGAAATACATTATAGTGAGCCCGTATGTACAACGTGTGTACATGGTGTACACACGTGCTCGAGCCGCACCGAACCGAGTCAGGCGGTCAGCAGCTGCCGCCGCCTTCCAAGTCAGCAGCGATTGCGTCTCTGCGGCAATGACGGACGCCGTCGTCGTTTTTGAGGACGCTAGTGGGCCCCACACATCACCGGTACGGAAGATCTGAGCCGTCCATCTTGAAGATGGGCTTGAGCACTTCAAAACCATGTTTCTACTTTACACCCATGCGTACACACGTGTGCGGTACAGAGGCCACAAAAGGGCTGCCCTGCAACGTCCAAACCTGATCTTTTTGTGTTTTCTTCTCTGGGATGCATCAATGGACGTTCAAAACTACCTATTCTTGACTGAAATTTCATCCTGAATCCAATGGACGGGGTGGATTTCCCAGAAAACACTTCCATGGGGCCCATCGATCACGACAGCGAAAGGGTGCGAAAGTTTCACACATATTAAGAAATCCGGTTTTCCAGGCGGTTGTGGGCCACCATATTTGATCATATGGCAGATCTGAACCGTCCATCATGTAGAGGACCCAAGAAAGTCTTAAGGGACGGTGTTTTTTGGAATTTGAACGAGGAAAGTATGGTGTTTCAAGGTCCCGAACTTGGCTGCAAAAAGGTTTTTGCTGCGCGTGCGACAGCTTCCCAAATCCGATTTTCACCACTCCAGCCACTCCATCAGTTATAAAAAGAGTTGCAAAACATGAGGAAGGGCATCCAGAGAAACAGGGAGGAGCTCCAGATCTACAGCAAGGGAGAAAAGAAAAGAGAGAGAGAAGAAAGAAGAGAGAGAGAAATTGGTTTGATTTTCCTTTTATGACTTTTTATCTTTATTTATCCATTTGTTTAATGGATTTTATGGGTAACTAATCTCTCGACTAGAAAGTTGGGATGAAACCCCTAATTTGAACACCCATTGTTCTATGTTGATTTTACTTTAATTAGATTGATTTGTTTCTTTCCCTAGTGTGCTTGATTGTTTTAAATTCTATACTTCTCCATCTATGAATTTTGATCGAGTCTATGGATGGATGTGGTTTGGATGCTTATTCTAGGTGCTTGTATATGATCATGAACAGGTTCTGTGAGAGGAAGAAAGCAGGGTGCTTTACTGAACTGCATATTCCATATGCCCGATTTGGACATGGGATATGTTCTTCATGGCATTGCTTAAAGGAATTAGACAATCTGTATGCCCAATTAAGGACACAGATTATGCTTTCTCTAGATAAGTTAGATCAATCTAAGTTAAGGAGAATTAACAGACAAAACAATGGTTAGGATAATTAGGGGTGGATTCGAAAGTCCTAGTGCTCTCTCTGATTGGATTTTCTTCCTTATTCTCAATTGTTTTTTTTTTTCCATAGATTTGTGTTAGTAAATTTGCTCCATTGTTTGTTGAATTAGTTAAGGAGAATCACAGATTTGAATTGTGACGATCAGTCCTCGTGGGATTCGACCTCGATCTTAACCGAGTTTATTACTACATCACAACCCTATACTTGGGGAGTGAACAAGTTTTTGGCACCGTTGCCGGGGACTGTTTCGATCTAAATTGGATTTAAGATTCTCTCTTATCATAATTCATAGTCATAGGATTTTACTAACTTTAGATTAGAGTTTTTGTTAGAAATTAACCTATTTCCTATTTTGTAGGGTCCTGACATAAATTTCTAATTTGGTAATCCCTTTCTAAATTTCTTACTTTTTCTAATTTCCATTTTTAGAATTAGGATTTTATTTTTAGAAATTTTTTTAGTTTCTAATTTTAGATTTAGATTCTTCTTTTAAGTAACTTTCTATTTTCTACTTTTAGAAATTTTTTTGTTTTCTTTTTAGAAACTAACTTAGCTTTTTATTTTTAGTAACTTTCTAATTCTAGGATTTCTTCTTTTTTTTAGAAACTAACCCTTTTTTTTTAGTTCTTTAGAAAATTTCTAATTTTAGATTTTCTGTTTTAGAAACTAACTTGTTTTGTTTTCTTTTGCAGGATTTTAACATAGATCTCCAATTGGTAACATCTTTCTAAATTCTCCAGTCCTCTCTACTTTCTATTTTGAGAATTAGGTTTTTATTTTTTAGGAATTTTCTATTTTCTAACTTAGGATTTAGAAACTTTCTATTTTCTAGTTTTAGAAACTTTTTTTTTTTAGAAATTAACCGTTGCTTAGGATTTTTCTATCATTATTTTAGGAAACTTAATTTGTTTTTGTTTTTATTTACAGGAATTGGGGAAGGAAGCTACTAAGTGAAGGAGGAGCTTCTTAAATCTTCTGACATCAATCATCTCCTTTCCTGGGTTCTTTCTTCCCATTCTTGTTGACATAGTTTTAACTTGTTTTAGAATCTCATAGTTTCTAGTTCTAGTTTTATTTCTCTTAGGTTGCTTTTTAGTTTAGTTTCCTTTCTTACATTGCAATAACATAGTTTATGCTAGGACATAGATCTCTGAATATAGAACTAGCACCTTTTGATCCTGAAATAGAAAGAACTTTTCGTAAAAGATTTAGAAACATCCTATTTGAAATGGCAGAAGAGAATGGAACTAAAGCTCTTAGAGATTATTCAGCTCCTGTCCAATTCAATGCGCCTTCATGCATAGTGTTGCCCACCACCACGGCAGCACACTTTGAACTTAAGGCGGGGTCATACGATTCTTTGCCTTCCTTTTATGGGTTGGACAAGGAGGACCCATATCATCATGTGAAAGAATTCCTAGACATTTGCTCCACCTTTAAATTCCAAAACTTCTCAGACGATTCGATCCGCCTACGCTTGTTTCCTTTTTCTTTGAAGGATAAGGCGAAAGCATGGTTGAATTCTCTAGAAGTTGGGTCTATCACTACATGGGACCAATTGTCTAGAAAGTTCTTAAACAAGTTCTTCCCTGTTCACAAAACTAATGCTCTCCGTAGAGAAATCACTAATTTCACACAAAAAGAGGGAGAGCACTTTCATGAATGTTGGGAAAGATGGAAGGACTTGCTTCTTAAATGTCCACACCACGGTTTTGAGAAGTGGCAACAAGTGCAATACTTTTATGACGGTCTGACACCCCAGAACCGTCGCATGGTTGATGCCACCAGTGGAGGGTCCTTCATGACCAAAAGCGATACCGAAGCATGGAAATTCTTTGAAACCTTGTGTGAAAACTCCCAGCAATGGGACTATTCAGATAGAGGTGACAAAAGTCCTCAACCACAAAAGAGAGGTGGTATATATGAGATAGGAGTCATGCCAGATCTGTGCGCCAAGCTTGATAACCTAACAAAGAAAGTTGATGCTCTGGTATTAAATAATGGACCTCCACAAACAGCTCAAGTCGAGGCATGTGCCATATGTTCTAGTCCTGCCCATCCTATGCAGTCTTGTCCATCTGTTGCAGCATCCCCAGAACTTCTTTCTGAACAAGTACATGCAATGAACACTTTTCAAAGACCTGGGAATAATCCTTACGCAGAAACTTACAACCTAGGTTGGGCTAGGCATCCAAATTTCTCTTGGGCAAAAGGACCACAACAAGGAGGATCATCTGGAAATCCTCCCATGCAACCGCACTCCCAAGTTGGCAGTCAACAATTTCAACAGTTTCCGCAATATCAACAACTGCCTGCATAATCAAGGAAACCATCTCTTGAGGATACACTCAATCTTTTTATCCAGAGTTCTCTCCAATTCCAGAAAGACACCCAACAAACCTTACTAGCCAACCAGCAAAGCTTACATGCGAATGCGCAATCCATTGCCAAGCTGAAAGTACAAATGGGTCAACTAGCTGCCACATTGAGTGAGAGAGAGAAGGGCAAGTTCCCTAGTCAACCTGTGGCTAATCCAAAGGGACAGTATGAGATTGGCTCTAATTCCAACCAAGGATTATTCCCAGGTTGGCTCTAATTCCAACCAAGGGCAATATCATGAGCAAGTTAAATCGATCACTACCCTTAGGTCAGGCAAACAGATTGACAACAGAATAGAGATGCCTAGGGATGAACCAAATTCTAAAGCAGAGGATCAAGATGAAGCAGAGAGATACACTAATGCATCCAAAGTCCAAAAGCTCTCTGACTCTCCAAGAGACACTAATGTGCCACCCTATGTGCCCAAAGCACCATTTCCTCAACGTCTGGCACCAATGAAGAAAAGAAATAACTTTGATGAAATCCTGGATGTGTTTAAAAAAGTGCAAGTCAACATTCCGTTACTTGATGCCATCAAGCAAGTCCCTGCGTACGCTAAGTTTCTTAAAGATTTATGCACTCAAAAGCGTAAGCAGAATGTTCATAAGAAGGTCTTCCTTGCAGAGCAACTCAGCTCCATGATCCAACATAACACCCCTCCTAAATTTAGGGATCCAGGAGCTCCCACCATTTCGTGCGGCATAGGAGATCATAAGATCGGGAAGGCATTGCTTGATTTAGGGGCGAGCGTCAATTTGTTACCATATTCGGTTTATGAGCAGCTAGGACTTGGTGAGTTGAAACCGACTAAAATAACATTACAACTAGCTGATAGATCTGTCAAGGTGCCCCGGGGTGTTATTGAAGATGTGTTAATTCAGGTTGATAAATTTTATTTTCCAGTGGATTTCATAGTTATAGATACTCAGCCTGTCCAGAATCCTCATAGTCAGATCCCAGTCATCTTGGGTCGTCCATTTTTGGCCACATCTAATGCTATTATAAATTGCCGAAATGGAGTTATGAAGTTGTCCTTTGGTAACATGAATATTAAACTTAATGTTTTTAATGCAGGACAACAATCCGCAGATTTGGATGACATCTTTGAAGTGGACATGATCGAGAGTCTAGTGCAGGACTCCTTCCGTAAATCTTTTGAAGATCCACTTGAGACCTGCTTAGCACAATATGGCATGGACTTTGACATCGATAGTCCCATCCACGAAGTCAATGCACTGCTCGACTCTACTCCTATATTGGAGACTGAAAAATGGAGAGCGAAAGTGGAACCGCTTCATCCCTCTGAGACTCTCCCTGACAGCACAGCTTCGAACTCTGAGAAGACAAAGGCGAGCAGGCTGCTTAATTTTCTTAGAACATATAAGGCAGCAATTGAACGGAAGATAACAGAAATACAGGGAGTATGCCCCACTGTATGTATGAATCATGCTGCGAGAATGTCGTGTGAAATGCAAAGGAAGCGTGATCCTAACATGGAAGAAGTCGTTCGAGCAGAAGTCCTTAAATTATTTGATGACAGTGTCAGTTACCTCATTTCAGATAGCACAGTTCATGGGAACTCACATCACTTGTCTGTGATCGGTTAATCACGGTGTTGAGGTAATCTCTTTGGTGGACCCTGGTTATAAAGATAAGTTCATTTATGGTCCGTTCTTGTCTTGCTGAAGACGTTAAACTTAGCGCTCCTGGGAGGCAACCCAGCCTTTTGTTTGAGTATATACAATTTTTTTTCCTAGTTAGTTACTTCAATGTTTGTGGGTAACATTACTGCAAACCCTCACGAGACTACAACTCGTCCACTAGGGGTAACCTAGGGGTTTAAAGGCTTGTTGCATACGCTAAATGCAATCGAGAGCACCTGCGAAAGTGGTATAGTAGAATCTTCTTTTATTTTTCTTTTTGTTATTTTTGCTTCTGTTAATTTCTCTCTTGTGCTAACTCGCTCTTACATTGATAATTTTGGAAAAGCCTCTTGATTCTTCGTCCAGGTACTATCTCTCCATCATTCCTCTTTTCTTTTCGTTGTCTCATGTGCATCGCATGTTTATTTTTGTTACATTGAGGACAATGTAGATTTTAGGTTGGGGCTGGGAGATTAGGTTATTTAATCAGTATTCTCTTGGTCTTGAGAAAAATTTGTGAAAATTTTAACATTTTTTCTAGAATTTCTGTTGAATTTGAAGTGATTTTGAAGGATAGTTGTGATTTTGAAATTGCAAGATACAGAATGTGAGTAATTTATGACTCTTGGATTCAGTTGTCTGGTAGATTTCACAGTTAAGTTTGAATTGTTAATCCATGATTAGAAGTTGTAAACATTGATTGAGCCAGGATTGCACATATCAGATCTCACTTACACATTAAGTTTTCAGTTCGATGTTAAATGGTAACATGGTGATCATTAAGCATGAAAGGAACTAGCCTTAGCATCAGTTTAATAAGAAGAAGAGAAAAGGCTAAGTCACATAATCTTCACCATAGGTTTGCTCCCTATAGGTGTAGATTTGATTCTCCATAGTTAACATATGAAAAAAAAAAAAAAGGAAGTTAGGCGACAAGTTTTCACCATAGGTTTGCTCCCTATAGGTGAGAATTTGATTTTCCTCATTGGCGTTACTATTCATAAAGAAAATCAAAGGCTGGTTGAATGGAAAGTTAATCTAAAATGCTAGTGTTGGTTACATGTTTGGTTGTCACGAACTCCAATGATGTCATGATCTTAATGACTGTGAGTCGAGGTTACACTATACACTCATGGAACTCAATGTTTAAAATTATTCTAATTAATGGATTAATATTTTGAACTTGATTATGAAGTTTACTGTAAGCTTGATTTCAGGAGAAAAATTTTCTCACCATTCATGAATTTTAGAATTTTCACATCTCAACTATCTGTTCACACATCATTTGAGTTTACAGGAATTGTCCTTTATTTCTAAAATTATTTTTCGCATGTTTTGCTCAGGACTAGCAAAATACTGGTTGGGGGTTGTGATGAGGGTCGAATATTGCATATTAGACCCCGACTATTACCTGATTTTACGTACATGATAATGCTTAATGCCATATTTTAATTGTGTTTTTATTACAGGATGAAATTAGGAACGTGTATTGAAAAATGATGTTAAAAGCATGGATTTGACTCTCCGGAATTACCAGAGCATGGGATGAACCTCAGAGGACCAATATTGAAGAATTTACATGCCTGGGACCCGAGGAAATCAGGCCGTTCACGTTTAAAGAGGCCCGAAACTGGTCCAGAATGAAAGATCACATGGTTCCCTCCATCCAATTGGCTCGAAACTTTATACATGGGATTAGGGACATAAATTAACCGTACATTTCAAATTTCAGCCCTCGGATCACTAGGAAAGTGCCCCAACTGACAGATCAGTCCATAAACCATTGATTCTGGGCCCACCTGATAACAGAATATACTTCAAATTTGGTCTCAACTGTTAAAATTGGATGGGAAAACAGATGGTCGGAGTGGATTTATGAAATACATTATAGTGAGCCCGTATGTACAACGTGTGTACATGGTGTACACACGTGCTCGAGCCGCACCGAACCGAGTCAGGCGGTCAGCAGCGCTGACCGCGCCTTCCAAATTCGAAACGGCAGTTGCCGTCTCTGCGACAGCGAACGGACGCCGCTGTCCGTTTTTGAGGACGCTAGTGGGCCCCACACATCACCGGTACGGAAGATCTGAGCCGTCCATCTTGAAGATGGGCTTGAGCACTTCAAAACCATGTTTCTACTTTACACCCATGCGTACACACGTGTGCGGTACAGAGGCCACAAAAGGGCTGCCCTGCAACGTCCAAACCTGATCTTTTTGTGTTTTCTTCTCTGGGATGCATCAATGGACGTTCAAAACTACCTATTCTTGACTGAAATTTCGTCATGAATCCAATGGACGGGGTAGATTTCCCAGAAAACACTTTCATGGGGCCCACCGATCACGACAGCGAAAGGGTGCGAAAGTTTCACACATATTAAGAAATCCGATTTTCCAGGCGGTTGTGGGCCACCATCTTTGATCATATGGCAGATCTGAACCGTCCATCATGTAGAGGACCCAAGAAAGTCCTAAGGGACGGTGTTTTTTAGAATTTGAACAAGGAAAGTATGGTGTTTCAAGGTCCCGAACTTGGCCGCAAAGGTTTTCTTTGCGCGTGCGGCATGACTTCCCAAATCCGATTTTCACCACTCCAGCCACTCCATCAGTTATAAAAAGAGTTGCAAAACATGAGGAAGGGCATCCAGAGAAACAGGGAGGAGCTCCAGATCTACAGCAAGGGAGAAAAGAAAGAGAAGAGAGAGAAGAAAGAAGAGAGAGAGAAATTGGTTTGATTTTCCTTTTATGACTTTTTATCTTTATTTATCCATTTGTTTAATGGATTTTATGGGTAACTAATCTCTCAGCTAGGGCTGGGATGAAACCCCTAATTTGAACACCCATTGTTCTATGTTGATTTTACTTTAATTAGATTGATTTGTTTCTTTCCCTAGTGTGCTTGATTGTTTTAAATTCTATACTTCTCCATCTATGAATTTTGATCAGAGTCTATGGATGGATGTGGTTTGGATGCTTATTCTAGGTGCTTGTATCTGATCATGAACAGGTTCCTGTAGAGGAAGAAACAGGGTGCTTTACTAAACTGCATATTCCATATGCCCGATTTGGACATGGGATATGTTCTTCATGGCATTGCTTAAAGGAATTAGACAATCTGTATGCCCAATTAAGGACACAGATTGTGCTTTCTCTAGATAAGTTAGATCAATCTAAATTAAGGTGAATTAACAGACAAAACAATGGTTAGGATAATTAGGGGTGGATTCGAAAGTCCTAGTGCTCTCTCTGATTGGATTTTCTTCCTTATTCTCCATTGTTTTTTTTTCATAGATTTGTGTTAGTAAATTTGCTCCATTGTTTGTTGAATTAGTTAAGGAGAATCACAGATTTGAATTGTGACGATTAGTCCTCGTGGGATTCGACCTCGATCTTACTGAGTTTATTACTACATCACAACCCTATACTTGGGGAGTGAACAGTCTATTAAGGCCACTTCTATGTAGCTCTTGGATTATCTGTTCCCATAACAAACTTTTGAAGATGCACAGCTGGTTCCTCTTAAAAAGGAACCCGTCTTATATATGTAAGTCGTCAGGGTGACTTGTAAGTCTTGGTTTTTAGAATCCGAGTGTTAGCCTATAAAATTCAATATAAATTTGAATCGCTTATCATTAATCAGAGTTAACAGGAGCGAAGCTAGAGTAAACCATGCATTGGAATAAAAATGTTCCAACCATAATAAAAATCCAAACGTAGCGCCCATACAGGACTTATACAATCCCAAATAGCAAAGTTCATGTAAGCAAAAACAGGAGTTTATCAACTAGTGGTGGAGCTCAATATCGGCATCAGGGACCCCGCCTAGCTTCTCAGCTATCCGATCTACTCTAGCAACTAAGTGAACAGCATCGGCTCACTCTACACCAGCATCAACTGTTACGGTTTGATAGCATCAATGGCTATCGCAGTGAGGAGCACCCTCTAAGATTGCGCACTCGTCATTTATAATCTAATATAGATTGCAAGTCACGAAATTACATGCATTAAATATGGCATTTCATCGTCATGATCATATACTCAGAAATTAGGCCAATCAATAGAATCTCATCATAAGATATATATATATATATATATATATATATATATATATATATATATATATATAATAATAATAATCACAATGCAAGGGAGTATGTCTAGAGAATCAAATAGTCAATCATACGATTTTCTATTGCACCCAAAAATCACATTGTACGTGAACTCCGCAAGATGGCCAGAAAATCGTTAAGTGAACTTCGGCTCCACCCAAAAATTATGGTACAAGTGAAATTTGTAAGACGAATAGGAAATCACCCTTTAAACCCCCACTTCACCTGGAAATCATATCGTACGTGAACTCCACAAGATGGCTAAAAAATCGATAAGTAAACTTCAGCTCTAACCGAAAATCATGGTACGACTGAATACCGCAAGATGAAGAGACAATCAACATGTAAACTCTATACCACCCAGAAATCATATCGTACGTGAACACCACAAGATGGCTAGAAAATCGCTAAGAGAACTTCAGCTCCACCCAGAAATCATGGTACAATTGAATAGCGCAAGATGGCTAGGAAACAAACATATAAACCTCTGCTTCACCCGAAAATCATATCGTATGTGGACACCGCAAGATGAAGAGAGTCCCAACATAGGAACTTCGGTGTCATTCGAAAATCGTATGAACCGCGCAAGATGGCTAGAAAATCGACAAGCGAACTATTGCTCCACTCGGAAATCATAATGAACTCTGCATAATGACCCAAAAATCAACGAGATATGCAAGTATAACATACAAGCCATAGAATGGCGTCAATGTCCCATCAAAGCCACGAAGGGCAAATAAACGATCCAAACCACGTAGGGCAAATATGCGGTCCAAGCCATGTAAGGCATATGTGCGATCCAAGTCGCGTAAGTCAAATATAGACCACAAGATGGTAAGTCCAAGATGGGTTCCATTCATTCTATCACTTAAGTGCAAATGATGACATATAGTTAATTAATGCATGTACAACTAAAAAAAGCATGTTATTATCAAACCATTTATGCATGTTATAATTAAAAAGATATATTCATTATCTAACACGGGAATTTCGGTACGTAGCATAACATATTCACATAATAACTTAAGTGACTCAATCAAGTAATGTAGGAGGTACTAAATGGAAGGGATTAAAGCAACATCTATGATTAGATTAGTGAATTTAAGTGAGAAGCTCAAAGGGTAAGTCCTCACCTTGGTCGCGCAATCTAGTTATGTGTCCTGCTAATTAGCACAAGTGTGGCCCGATAGAGTCGAACCTAGTCGATAGTATGTGACCACGACTTAAACAAAACATCAAGAGAGATAGTTAGTACTTGGCTTCTAGGGTTAATACACTTGGTGAAAACTCACCGAGTCAACTCAATAACAAACAATGAATCGGGTTTTGATTTACCTTGACTTGAAGTTTATCTTGGTGACTCAGATCTGGGCCAAACGACAAGTCGTGGATCCAACTATGACCCACCCAGTTGACTCACTCCCTCGCTCTCTCTCTCTCTTCTCCATTTTTTTCACTTTCTGATTCTCTTCCTTTCTTCCTCTTTTTTTTTTTTTCCCCCTTCTACTCTTGCTGGAATATCCAGCAATACAGGCCTAGCTCGACCTGACTTGACTCGATTTCAGCCAAGTCAACTCGACAGCCAACAAGGACTCCTAGCTCTCTCCTTCCTCTCTTCTCTCTTCTTTCTTTTCTTCTTCCTTGCACTCCCTCTCTCTCATCTCATGCTGGAGTGTCTAGCCGAGTCGACTCAACAGCCACCCAAGCCTCTCCCTCTCTCTCAGTTCTTTTCCCTTTTTCTTCTTCCTTCCTTCCTCCCGTTCTTCCTCTCCTTTCTCTTTCTTTTTCTGGCTACAACCAGTAGCCCTGCCGAGTCGAGATTGTGCAGCACCAACGTGCTGACTAGACTCAACACCCGAGCTGGGCAGCAGCTTCTTCCCGGACTGGTTTGGTGTGCAAGCGGTAGCAGGCCGGCGTCTCTCCCTCTCTCTTTCTCTTTCTCGTTCCTCCTTCTCCCTTATCTGATGACCGGACAGGTCAGCAACTGAACCTAAACCAAGCTCAGTTTGAGCTTAGCTAATGCGGCAATGGCAGGCGGCACCAGTTGGTGCAGCAACAAAAGAAGAAAGAGGACAATGTCCTCTCCCTCTCACTCCCCTTTCTTTTCCTTTCTACTACTTTCTTTCTCTCCCTACTTCTTCCCTAGACTTCACAAATTCTGGCCTCGACCAGACTTGCAGCCAACTCAGACTGTCTTAATGCAGTTTGAATGAGGAAGAAGCTTCAAGCGTCAATGGTAGAATGCGATTCGATGGGTTTTCCTTCGATCCACCGCAGTTGGAAGTTTCGGTTTAGCTCCAGGGAGCTTGTGGGTGTGGTTTTTCAAAGTTTGAGCATAGCTAGCTCGGTGGATTTGAAGGGAGGGAGAACGGCTGGTTTCTTACGCCGATTTTCTACCAAAACCTAACCCATGTGGATTAGCAATGGATGGCTGAGATAGGCTCGCTCCAACGGCTGAGATCCATGGATCTAGCCTCATGCTGATCGCCAGCATGGAGCTTTCCGTTTTTAGAAAGGAAAGAAACACAACCAGCCTGCATGTGCCTGCGATCGTGGTCACGCGTGTGCAAGACAGTGGGTGAAACTGGGTAGGGATTTATCCTTTCTATGTCCTCTACAAGATGGATGGACCGGGTCATCCCAACAGATGGGTGCGGTGGGCCACAACTCGATCAAAGAGGAGGGAAGAAAAACAAGCCGTTGTAACGGCTGCAGCGAAAAGAAAGGAGAAAGCCTCCCTTTTTCGGACGAGCACGGGTCAGTGCTCGTCTGACCGTGTCTGAGGCTAGGTGCACCACAGGTGCACGTGCATGGTGTACACGCACCACACAAAAGTGCAGTCTATAATGATTTGTGACCCAATCCCCTCCGCTCATCTGTTTTGTCAGCCCAAAATAGGGCCCATTCCAAAGAATAGGCCAGATCCAAGTCTTAGGTGGGCCGTATCAGCTGAAGAATGGCCTTTGAGTGATAATTATAGTCAATCCAATGACTATTTGTGGTCCAATCCTGCGATTAGGACCTCTCATTTAGCTAGTAAGCTACCCAAGGCCACTATCTATTTCAGATTATATAATAAAAATATATATCCATATTTTTTTTAGTATAACACATTAATAGTTGTAGATAAGTATTTATTTACAATCCTTAATATTTATAATGTATTTTTGTTATTATATGTGCATATATAGTATAGTAAAACTAATATTAAGTGATCTACATTTTATATACAAAGTATAATACGATAATATATATAGTTAAATTATAAAATGTAAATGTTAAGATTATAAAATGTAGATGTTAATTAATATACATCAATTATATAATAATGTGTTAGTATGCAATTTATTTTATATATAGTTTAAATAATATGCATAATTTGAATAATTTAAGTAACATATGTATTATTACAAGTAATTATGAAATTATTTTGTATTATAATATATATACATTTAAAATGAATTTTTATGGTATCAACTTAAGATAGGCCACCCATCTGACTTTGTGGTGGGTTTATAGCTCAGGTGAGCCATATTAACTGAAATATAGCCTTCGAGTGCCAATTATTGTTGATCCGATGATGATCTGTGGTTCACTCATGAGATCAGGACCGTTCGTCTAACTGGTGAGCCAATTAGGGCCACCATTTATTTTAGAGTGATATTATTTTAACCAGATGGGTCACACAACATTTGTTCTTGGGTTTAAAGCTATGATTTCCATCGATTGGATGGTCAGATTGCCTTTATGTCCAATCTTCAGATTTCCTATGGATTTCCAGTTAGCTCTAGAGGGAACCTAATGGTCAGTTAAGTGTCCGTCAATTGGTTTATGTGTTTTAGGTGTGGTTGGATTCGTCAACTCGATAAGAACTCAATGAACGGTGGGTCTTACGATCCCAAGTTTCATCGTTGACAATGGGTGGCTTGATTTGAATATTAGAGTGATTGAAATCCTAAAATAGGTGCCCCCTCACTTTCTAGGGGTGTATTGCTCTCCATTCAAGTATGCTACTAATGAACAATGGATCTCATGGTCACGGTTCCTAGTCTAAGGTGTAGAGTTAGATCCTATCTATTTAAGGAGAATGAACTCTTAAAGATAGGCTACTTAATTGACATGAAAGTCCATTTTGAAAGTAGATGGCTGGATTTGAGGCCTAAGTCTTATAGTTTAGTCGTGTATCATTCTTGACCCATTTTTAAGGGTGAGGATTGATGGGTTCGATGATCCAATACTATAGGTTACTAGTGGATGGTTAGGTTTACTAGAGAAATAGGTCCCCTAGATACCATGATGTCATATTTTACAAACTAATGGATGGATTGTCTTAGGGTCGATGCCTTCTTCCCACTGGCTAGATATTGTTCTAAAAATGTAGCTTTGGTGATAGAGTTAAGCTTATTTTGATAATCCTACCTGTGCATTTGCGAGACTTAGTTTACATGGTAAGACCCGAGTACTGAAACGTACAGGGTGTTACAACCTACCCCCCTTAAAGAGAATTCTGCCCCTGAAATTCAACAGTCTTACTATAAATGGGAGCAACAATCCATTTTATGGTGTCTCTATGCATTTCTTAGTTTTTTACTAAGTGCATTTATATGCACAAGCGTTTACGACTGACTACTAGGACTAAGGTTGTTACATAACCCTCTTGACATCTAGCCCATGCATTCTTGAAGTCGTCGTCGTCGGCATATATGTCCTTGAGGCTCTCAAACCCAACAATATCATTGCTCATAGTGACTAACAAAGTTGCACGGCGACTCAGTGCATCGGCTACTTTGTTCTATTGCCCAGACTTATGTTTTAGTATGAACATGAATTCCTGCAAAAACAAGATCCATCTAGCATGCACACGGTTAATGTTAGCTTGGCTATTAATGAATTTGAGAGCTTTATGGTCTGTGTAAAGTATAAATTCCCTTTAAATCAAATAATGTCGCCAGTGTCGCAGTACCTGGACTACTGCGTATAACTCGATATCATATGTAGACCACTTCTTGCGTGCATCACTAAGTTTCTTACTGTAGAAGGCTACCGGCCTACCTTCTTGAGACAACTCCCCTAATACCGACGTATGAGACATCACATTCAACTTCAAACAGTTTGTCGAAGTTGGCAAGTATAAGAACCGGGGTCGTGAATAACCTTCATTTAATTTCGGCAAAGCTCCTATCGACTTCGTCAGTCCACTGAAATTGCCCTTTCTTCATGCAATCTATGATTGGTGATACAATGGTACTGAAAATTTTCACAAACCGACAATAAAATATCACTAGTCCATGAAAACTTCACACTTCGTGAATATTTGTGGGAACTGGACACTCTTTATTTGCCTTCACCTTCTCCTCATCCAGCCGAATGCCCGTGAATGTTACAACAAAACCTAGAAATAACAGGCTATCGTCATGAAGCTGCACTTTTTGAAATTGAGATACAATGTATTTTCAGTGAGCACTTGAAGAACCTTCTTGAGGTGTTCCATATGCGTGGTTTCGTATTGACTGTATATCAAAATATCATCGAAATAAACCACAACGAACTGCCCAATGAAAGGTCTCAGAGCTTGGTTCATCAATCTCATGAATGTGCTAGGTGCATTCAAAAGACCGAAGGGCATGACCATCCATTCGTACAATCCTTCCTTAGTCTTAAAGGCCGTCTTCCACTCATCACCCGGCCGTATTTAAATCTGATGGTAGGCCGCTCCTTAGATCCAACTTAGAGAATCATTTCGTGCCTTCAAGCATGTCCAACATATCATCTAGCAGTGGTATGGGAAATCTGTATTTTATGGTGATTTTGTTGATGGTCCGGCTGTCGACACATATGCACCAATTCTCATCTTTCTTTAGAGTTAATAGAGCTAGTACGACACATGGGCTCATGCTTTCTCAAATAAGACTCTTATGGACTCATCCGATAGTGAGGATGATTAGGTAAATTGGACCCAAGGACAAAGTCAATATGGTGTTGGATATCTCACATGGGGGTAACCCATCGGGAAGGTCATCAGGCAAAATTTCTTTGAATTCATGTAACAAGGGCCTCGGTCTTTTAGGGATGATGGTAGGCTCGAGTTCTTCCCCTTTTATAATTAATGCATAAGCCTATCCTGTTTCTTTGGATTCTTCTACAAAGTCCCGTATGGTTAAGAGAAAATGGCTCTCCACTTTAGAAGTTTCAGATGGTCCCTCTGGATCCATAGGGGGCAATATGGTCTTCCGGTTGTCTATGTTATCTTGTCCTTTATAAGTGGTGTCACGATCAGATTACTAGGGTCGACCAAGTAGTATGTGACATGCTTCTATGTCAACCACATCGCATACTACTTCATCCTTATAATATTTGTTAATTGAAAAGGATTTGGTGCACCTTTCAGTTACCTTTGTTTCGCTGACCTTCTTGATCCAACTGATTGTATATGGGGAGTGATGACGCTCCGTTTTCAATTATAATTTTTCCACCATGACCTTGGAGACGATGTTCTCACTGCTCTCATTGTCAATGATCATATTACAAACCTTTCGATTCACTGTACACCTAGTTCGGAAGATGTTATGCAGCTGTGGATACACTTCTTTTCTTGGCGCATAAAATAGTCACTTCATGACGAGCGACTCGCAGCGATCTTGCGCAATCTATGCTGACTCATCTACCTTGTCCTCGGTGGTATGCTCCTACTCTTCAACATTTGGATCTTCATAGGTGTTATCAGCACTGCCATCATTGATGGTGAGATTCGCCACTTTTTGCTGGGGAAAAGTATTTGATAGGTGGCCCGGTTGGCCACAATGATAGCAGCTGTCGGGCCTTGGCCGAGCATAGGAGTTCAAGATTCTACTTAGACTAGTAGCGGCCGATACGCCCCTTTAGGGTCTACCTTGCCTGCTTCCTTAATTTCGGCTCTCAGATGTAGGAGGCTGAGTGCATGCTCCTCTGTGCTCTTTCCCCTAGGCTATGGAGCTCCTTGGGGTAGACCTGCCGCAGTGACCCTTGTGGTAGGATAAGTCTATGTGTTAGGATGTTCAAGTTGCGCTTTCGCCCGGGTAGCCAACTTGATTGCATCATTCATCATCCAGACATACTACATTTGGACCCGATCCTGGATTGTCATACGCGATCCACCGTTGAATCGGGTGACTTGCTACGATTCAGTCTCGACTAAATCGTTACGCACTGCCAAGAGGTAAAATTCTTCTGCGTATTCTCTCATCGACCGACTACCATGTCGACAATTTTGGTATTGTTGGAATAATACCTGATCGTAATCGCTAGGGAGGAATCGGGCACGTAGTAGTTGCTTCTTCTACTGCTATGTGCTGATTAGTGCTTTCATCTCCCTGGTTCATATGAGTTACAGTTATTCCCACCAAACTAAAGTTCTGCCCTTCAACTTGTAAGCCATAAGCTTGACCTTCTTTACTTCAGGGATGTCCATATAATTGAAGAATCACTCAGCTTCAGAAAGCCAATCGAGGAAATCCTCAATGTATAGTTGGCCATTGAAGCTAGGAATATCAACCTACATCTTGAATTCTCGATCTATTCGATCTACTCGATCGCCGCCTTGTCTAGAGTGTTGGAAGATTATGTCATCAATCTCCTCCTCGCTATATCCCCCTTCCTCAGGAATGACCCTTGGATGCACTGCCTGTACTATCTTGCGATTAGGGCGATTACGAGTTTCAACAATTGAAAGTGGAAGATTACCGTTAGGAACACAGAGTTACCCTAGGGTTTTCGCCAAGAGATCTGTTATGCGGTCAATGGAAGTCTCCAGCCCTTGTATGGCTTCCCTATTCTTTTACTACGCTGCTTCAAAAGCTGCTGCCGTTAAAGGTAAATTCCCTAGAACACCGCCCATGAGATTGTTGCCCGACCCGTCGTTAGAAGCCATCGATCTAAGGAAAAACCTCTCTTTGATACCAAACTGACGCCGGAAATGACATGAGGTTGAGCACCATTTTCCTCAAGAGGATAACTATTCCGAATCCACGAAACTTCTTTGGACTCCTCACAGAGACTTCTCGAATTCACGAGGAAAGAAAGCAAGAAAATAGAAATAAATTCTAATAAATTCAAAATTGATTAATGAATGAATAAAAATGAGTTCACAATGCTTTTAATAGGGGTACCAAGCAATGGGAAAGAAATCAAAATCAAACTACAACTAAAACACCTAGAATTCGCGGCTTACTATAGTTACTATTTATAGATGGTCGTAATGTCTACTAGTGCGCAAGGTTTTCGGCCAAGAATAGTAAGTGTCTATTTGGCTTCACCAAGCTGTTCTCCTAGTTTTTTAAAGCTCTTTTCACGTTGGACGCAACTCCTAAGGCCCAATGGATGAAGAGTTATAATCAAACTAAAACTTACTATTTATAGTAAAAATGGAATTAAAATAGGGAAACGACCATCGATCTGGTGGTATTTCACAAATCCAGCTTGCGCAACCTGGCGTAGTAAGGTTGGTAGGCTAAAGTAGCTCGTTCTACCCCAAAATCATATATTTTACGTCAGATAACGCATTCTGGATTGTGAGATACAATTGATTTAAGGTCCGACGGTCCGGATCACTTCTATCGTCGACCGAGCCTTTTTTTATCCATCTTGGCCATGTAACTATCCATAACCCTCTCTACATCAGGGACCAAGATGGTCATCATCTACTGACATATGTTAAAGGGCCAAAGAGACCAAAAGTATAGAATTGTCATAATGATACATGACGAAGCATAAGAGGTTATAACTTACATGATGACCTAAAATATTGTGCACGATTGAATAGGTAGTTGATGATGAAATAATTCAAGAAAAATGGTGATATGTGATTGGCCATGCTTGTTAACAATTGGCTAGAAACACCAAATCCTTAAAAGTCATCCTTAACATAAAAGCATAATCAACCACATATGCTGATTAACCAATTAATCCAGAGAAGATTGTGAATATTGATTCTGAATACAATTCTTGAACAACTTCCTTACATGCTTATAAATAAAGCAAAGAACAGAGAGCTCCAAGCCCACGCCAATCTAACATAATTCTCGTATACAATGTAACAATGCTTATCCTTGGCCTACTTAGACGCCTATCTAAGTTTAGCCTAGTCAAGCTTAGTTCGATCTAACTCCACTACTAGTGAGCTAAATCTTATAGAAAGCATGAATTGATTAGATTTTTTCCAATCTCTCCACCCTATGCCCATGATCACACCACTGAATCACTAGGAAGATCCCTAAAATTTAAACAGAAGGCCAGTGAGGCTTTCTTGCCTACATACTTAGTGATTCCGTTAGATACCTTGCTTATGAAATTCGACTCTGCAACAAATAGATTGTTGTGTAACCATGATCATCATGCCTATAAAACCCTATCGAGAAATAAAATGATAGTCAAATCATAATAGTCTCACCCACGAAGTGAGGTTCCGATCGACGAACAACTAGGCATTGTCCACGACTACCTTGTTTATGAAGTTTGATTTTAAACAATGAGCATACTGTCACCCCACCAACCATCTTGTTTACGAATATGGTTCCATGCTAGAATGGATTTTTATCTAATCATGATTGTCTTGACCATGAAACCCATCTGTGAGATGAACAGACCATTGAACAGTCACCTACCATCTAAATTTGTGAACCATCACCTACCAAGTTTGGTTGAGTGACAAACAAATCATCATTGCAAAATGACCATCTTGCTTACAAAGCATAGCTAAATGACGAACAAACCATCATACCTGACGACCATCTTGCCTACGCATCCTGATATCTTGCTAAGTGAAGAACAAACTATCGTTAGCTATCCTTTTTATTTTTTCTTTTTATCTTTCCTCTGATCATAGGCAGTCATCTATATATCAATAGAATACTTTTAGCTTAGGACAATTTTCCTTTCTATTAATATTTTCATATCCTTGAACTATACAAGCTCTCACATGCTTAATTAAAAGTCCTTTCATTACATAGGCAAAAAGAACTCATAAGAAGGACGAACCCTCTCTAATGCAAATCATTTGATTCTCTGTGATCAATGGCTGGATCGACAACTTAGTTCATGTGGAACTCGGTCTCTCGATCTATTCAACACCTGGGGTTACAGGCATGTGATTCGATTGAGTCGTATTTAGCTTTGGCACACCCAAGATGTAAACATCACATGGATGACTGTATTTGAGCCAAATAAGATCCCACGTGAATTTCTTATGGTTCCAAAAAAAATACTTTCATTTAATAATTCTAATAATCTTATCTATGTATCATAAAATACATAGAATTATGTGGCCCACATCAAAAAAGAGGGATGCTCTCATCCTATTAGCATGATCTTTTCACCATGGCTTTAACCCTTATGATACGAATGAACGAACAGTTGGGATTAATGAATTTCCATGCCATATACATTTAAAAAGCTTTGAGACATTATGATGATAACTTTATTAAAATTTTCATATATGCTTAATAAATGAACAACTTGGACCAATGAGTTGCGCGCCTTTGCAATTTTCTCTCCTTTTCTCTCTAACTTTTATGATTTCTCATACATTTTCTCTCCCACATTCTTGCTTGACATGGGACTGTGGATCCTACTAGTGAGTGGATCCCACGCGTTTTTTGTTTTTGAATTCCCTCCTTTTGGACTCTATTACTTGAAAATCAAATTCAAAATTTGAATTTGAAGGAGAAGTGGATGCCGGAGAGAGATTGGAAGAGATAGAGATAAGCTTTACTTCATCCATACTCTTTCATGTCACTTGATTATTCTCTTTATAAATATAGTGAGACCCCTCGTAAATTCATTACACCTGAGAGGGATCCGAGAGTGAGAAAAGAGGAAAAATAGTTCATACTTATTTAATGTCCATCTAGCCCACCTGTGGATGATTTAACCATTGATCATTATCTAGAGAGCATCTCAATCGCAGAATGAAAATGGTGATAAGATCCTCTATGCTCTTGTAATGGATAGGCGGACATCTAAGCATTCACCATCCATCTTTATCTTTGTGCGAATGTCTTAAGATCATGTAGACTGTCTGATCATGTGGCTCACTTATTGGGCCATTTTTTTAATGGTATAAGGGCCCCTTACAATTGACATCCAATTGAGGTAAGTACCTTCCCCATTTTAAAATTATTATTATTAGTATTGTTGTTGTTTTTGTTGTTGTTGTTGTTATTATTATTATTATTATTGTGTTTTATTTTAAATACAGATATCTGTTGGGATTTGGTCTGCGGAATCACATAGATATGGATCTAGGATAGCAATCACCAAGCAATCACAAGAGAACACAAAGATTTAATATGGAAAACTCTTTCGGGAAAACACCACGGCACAAAGTGACAGATCTTCATTATGAAAATAGAAATTACAAAGAGAAAAGACTTACCTGATTCAAACAAGCTTGAATCTCACCCTTGCTACACCTTTTGATAACCCTAGAACCCTTTAGAAACCCTTGGAATACCTTTAGGAAGCCTTAGAATACCTAAGAATGGCCTTAGGGACTCCTATTTATAGATGGGGAAACCCCACTTACGCACCTCCCTAGAAACCGCCTCAAATTTATGTAGTCTGCGCACAAACCACGCACCGTCTGCATAACCCTCAACTAGTTGAAGGAGGGCTTCGACCAGTTGAAGGGACCTTTGACTAGTCGAGGCAGTCCCTCGACTGGCGAGCATCTCAGACCAGATTTAAGACATCTATTTTAACAACAATATCAATCTCGTTTGTTGAATTATTATGAACTAACCCATTACGTGAGAATGCGGAGTGGATAATTAAATCAAACAATGCATCTCTACATATGAGAAAGATTAAAAAATTATTTAAAAAATTGAGAGAAATGAAAAAAAAAAACATAAAATGAAAGATGGGATGGGAAGCGAAGCCGGCCTGAGCTCGTGTAACAACCACAACTGCTCCTTGCTGTGGGGTAGCGGCTGTAATCATGCCAATTGTGGACCTCATTTCCTCTTCCCACTCCTCTCTCTTACTCTCTCCTCTTTTCCTCCTCGCTACCTCTAGCCATCCACCAGTGTTGGTAGCAATAAGAACTCCACCCTTTCCCCTTCCCTTCTTCTCGGCCTCTCTCCCCCTCTAGATATCTCTCTGTCTCTCTCACCTTCTTTTCTCCTCAAGAGAAAGAGAGAGAGAGAGAGAGAGAGAGAGAGAGAGAGAGAGAGAGAGAGAGAGAGAGAGTGTGTGTGTGTGTGTAACAATAGAAGCCTTGGATGGGCAAACCAATGAGTATTTGAATCCAACATCTAAGCGTAAATTGTGATGAGATTAAATATGGGTCCAAATCTCTTTTAAAATAAAATTATGTGTATCTTTTAAGGGCCTTTAATCAACCATTATAAGCCAAGTGATGAGAAGTGACATGATAGGGATTTGTCAGTTTTACCATGGGACTTGTTCTAGGGCAAGATCTAGTTAGATCAAGAAGTTATTAAGTGATATATTTTTAGATGGGAACAATACTTGAAAGGTTTTAATTGATTTTTTTAATGTTTTCAATAGTCAAAGTTTTTATTTTAATCGTTAATATTACGTTGATTACACTTAATGTTTTGATAGTCCAAATATGATGGTCCACTTCATGATCGGCTTGAGATCTAGATCATAGGTGAATGACCTTAATAATGGGGGGATTAGATCATAACTACAGATGCAAATTAACAGGCTTCCTTCATAGTAGGGTACACCAAAGTCTGTAAGGTGGGTGATCACCATGTGGAGTGCACTTCCTGAACTCTTTCTTTTTTATAAACCTTGTTGTAGACGGGAGACTTAAGAGAGCAGGGAAAGCTTAGACAGCCCCTAATGTCCACACCCTATCAAAGAGAGAAGAGTAGGACTGACAGAGAGATCCACTTCCATTCTCTTGTTGCATCTTCACCCTTCTTTGTGTGGTCCACTTGGGTAGACAGTTGACAAGCTTCCTTGGCCCTTATAAGAGGAGAAGCACGTTTGCTCTTTAGGCTCATTTCATCAATGATATATTAGGGAGAAACTCATTAGTGTAGGAGATTGATGTTGATGGATCTATATTGTAAGCGCCACCATTATATACATTATGTATAGGTATGATCATTACCCATTCATATGTTGTTATTACTTTAGAAATTTGATACTAATATGATGAGGTAATATTGGGATGGAGACCTTAACCAATTTATTTTATATGCAATTTTGTTGTGTATGTATGATAGGAATCTAACAAGTTGCTTCATTAAGGATCATATTAAAAAATAAAGCAAAAGATAGGTGCTTTTAAGAACGTTGGGTGCAAATTCACAAAGAATCAGAAAATTATCAGCGCACCATTCCTTGTGCAATTATGGACTCCAATCAAAGGAATTCTTAACCACAATGATTCAATCACTAAGTTTAAAGGCATTTGTGACTACCTAATACATAATGTTGAAATGAATGCTATTAAGCTAGGTGAAGCTAAGGCACTACGAGCAAAGTTTCATAAGTGGAAGGCTTACGGGAGACAACTCGTATTCCATAAGAAGGCACATAAAATTAACTAAAAATAGTAGCCTATAATGCCTCCTCCTAATTGGAGGATGGAAATAAAAACTAGAAAGCATCTAATGTGATATGCTTTATTTGCAGAAACACCGATCACTATGTCTGTAAGTATGCCAACAAAAAGATGGTAATTCCTATGTCAACTGACACTTTGTTTACACTTGTTTATTATGAAACACTTTATATTGATGCTCCATCTAACGAGTAGATTTTAGATTCTAACATAACAAAGCACGTGACACGAGATCATAGAGGACTCGAGGAATTTCAGCCTATAAACACGAGGAGCTACAAGGTGCGTATGAGAAATAACATCCTTAGAAATGTGTTAGGGATTAACATTTACCATCTTTGTATAAACATAAGGTGAACAATAATCCTTCATTTTACTTTTTATTTACTGGGCATACGTTAGAGTTTGATTGTTATTTATAGGTTATTAGTAGATGGTTTTGATATATTTTTTTTCACGCATTAAAGTTTTTTCAGATTGAATAATTTTATCTTTGTATGGGATAATTTAGTTTCAAATTTATTTATTTTTAACATATATAGTGATGATTCAAGTCTTACTTGATCTTCTATAGATAGTGATGCTTATATATGAATTTATAAAATGGAACTCAAGGTTATGTCACATTGGAAAGAGCCATATGATAAGATTGACTTGTTTTAGTCTGTTAAATTCTTTATTCATAGTTGATTTATTATTTTGTGAACCCTATATGTTTGAAAATTCTTTTGAAAAAAATATTTTTCACAAAGCGACAAGGTCTAAGTATCTACTAAAGATAATTCATTTAGATATTCGTAGATTTCTAGATGATCGTGGTAGAAATTGATATCAATATTTTGTTACATTGATTGATTAATGCTTACATCATAGATATGTGTATCTACTTGTAACGTCTCAAAAAAATCCATATAAAGACCCGAGTACCACCTCAGGAAGAAATCACTAAGGACCGAATCCTTTAGAATTAGATAAAAATTAATTAAGTACTGAACTAAATTAATCAGCAAATTAGCTAGAACCACTTTCTATATGAACTGCAAGACCCAAAACTATTAAAATCACTAACTTAACATTTCCTAAAAAGCCTAGGATTAGTCTCAAAACCTAGTTGCTCGCTGGAGCGCATTGAAACTCCGTATCAGACATGGACCGCTCGTCGAAAGTTTGATAACTACAAAACTATACGGTTATGACCGCCTTACTGGGCTTGACAACTATCACGGGAATCGAGTCTAAATAGTATCCAAAAATGCACAAATTGACTTGGAGCGAAGTGTGTGAGAAACGAGAATATCCTTCGAAAATGAACTTAGATTTAAGTAAATTGGACTGTTCGCTTGCGGACGAAATTTAAAGTTTCAGACTGTCAGTTTTTGACCAAACTTTACCCATGGATCAGGAAAATTTTCCTGCACTCATTGGTATACTTGTGGCCCTGATCGAGTGACGATGACCGTCGAACTGAAACAGGTTCTCCAAAATTGATCCACTAATCCGATCGGACCGAAATCAGAACTTGGCCTAGATCATTGTCAGGAAACTTTCCCTGGACCGTATGCGAGCAATGGACCTCCAGATGAGCTTCGTTAGCCCGAAACAAACGCCTTTTGGCTATAACCTAATTATACCATGGCCCTTGGGCCTATATAAGGACCTTAACCCACCCCTCTCTCATTCCATACGAATTTTCCTAACCATAGGAGAGAGAAGAGAGAAAAGAATGAGGAGAAGAGAGAGAGAATTAAGGAGATCGTTACTGGGATTCATTCTCACTGCTCCTCGTGTTGAATCACCACCCCACTGTTGTTACACCGTCGATTCTAGCTTCGATTTGGGTAAGAAATTCTAACCCTAATTTCATTTTAGGAAAACAAATAGAGGAATCGGTGAAATAGCTAACCTATTTCATAATTTAGGTAGCCGTTGTGTTGTGAACGGAGGCGTAGTGTATGAATCGAGTTCGTAACAGGCGTACCGATGAAAGGTGCAGACTATAAACGTTTAGGTTATGGTTTTCAAGGCTTTCAATATTAGTTAATAATTTATGACTGACTTGATTGCTGCCACATGTACTTAGATACGACGTTTCCCATGTATTACACATATATGAATTATGTGAAAATATAATGCATTCCATGTGTTTGTTGAAATGTTTAAATGAAATTACTATCATAATTTATACTTGTCATGACTATTAATCTAGAATACATGTTTTTTGTATGTATGATAACTCTTTTGTGAAAGGATTTGCTCTAATATATCTATAACTAAGTTGGGGCATGTATGTAGTAATGTGTAGGCTAAGTGTTTGATAAAATGTCTAAATGAGTAATTGTTTGTTAAATTGTAATTATTAAAATGTTGAGATAGGATTCTCAACTACCTTATCTATGTATATAAATTCTTTCATGTAACCTTAATTTCACATACGTGATTTATGAATAAAAATGCCTATGTATAGTAACATGCTTTATGTGTTTGATAAAATGCTCAAATGATTATCATATTTGGATTGTTTGTTAAATACTGTTACAACCATCACATGTGTTTACCTATTGCAATTGAGTGCGATTGGGACTACTACGCAGTCCAAGCAATTGGTAATGGATCCCGGTTGAGTGGTCGAACTAGATTCGCCACATTGGATACATTCAACGAATCTGAGTCGTACGAAGATTGTCGACAGTGGTTAGGCCATGTGAAGTGCTTACGCGCTCCATGTCGATTAGTTCAACATGCGCTCATACCAATCGAACTTGTCAAATAACCTGATTGGCTTATTGTACATTTACCATGTATGGACGCTACTGCTTAAATCTAAGGTACCACTTACTAATGTAACGCCTGTTTTAACCTTGGTACCACGATCCGCTAAGACTCATGAGCCAGATATGGTGGTATGGGACACCATGGTCTAGTTATCAGCTTATGCTAGGGTGATGAGTCTCCCTGTAGTGTTTAGTGAGCAACCCAAACTCGTAAGCCGAATACGGTGGTATGAGACATTGTATTCGAGTTGTTGGCCTACGCTGAGGTGACGAGCCTTTCCGTAGTGACCTCGAGTATAAACTAGGCCTATGTCGAGGTGACGAACCTCTCGTAACGACCTGGACTTGCCTATTTACTGCTTTTCAATCAGGGGTGATGTTGCCTTATAACTTGCCTATCATATGTGATTAACTAGGATTGATGACCCTAGATGGATCATTGTTTGGGTAAATGATATAAAGGGAGGTACCTTAGCTTCCCGATTCTACTATATGAATAAGCCTAATTAAGAACTCGACTAACACGACCATGCACCACATTGTATATGCATTGGCGAGGAAGGCGCACGTTTAGGAAATTTGTCATGCTCGACCGTGAGATGAAGTCGCTGAGGAAGTGGAGGAGAGGACATGCATCATTACAGCATACCATTTCTGCATTAACAAGAGTACTTAGGACATGATTGTTTTACCGTTTTATCATTACTGCTTGATTGAATTGATGACATGTTAACCTTTACCTTATAGTACCACTGAGTTGATCACTCACTCCCACTCTAAGACGGTGTTTTAAAACACTAACCAGACTGTGTTTTAGCTGCAGATGATGATGAGACTTACGAAGCGGAGCCTGACTTCTACGACGATGAGGAGTTCTCCTATATGCAGCTATCAGGCAGGTCTATGTAGACCATGTACTGATCAACGGGATTACAGGGATACAAATTAGTTGGACATTACACTTTGTCATTTTGTATATTTTGGAACAGACATGTATATATATTCAGCCTGGTGACATGATCACACTCTGGAGGTCTATAACCACTTATATACTTTATATATCTATCACAGTCTTCCGCTTACTTAATTTAATCATCTCTGGAGTATGATATGCTTATTTAGTGTAATCCTACTTATGTTTAATGCACTAATATGGACAACATTTAATCATCATTATCTATGTTGCATAAGTGATGCGTTGGAACTCGGGAGTTGAGCTTCTGCTCGACCCCTAATTTTTGGGGTGTTACACTATTCAAAAAGGGAGAAAAAGCTACGGACTATGGGAGTTTATGGCTACGAATATAAACCATAGTTATATAGCTACGGTTTTAATTCATAGCTAAAAGCTACCACCTCCTCCATGCTAGCGACTAACGATCGGTAAGGAGCTCTATAGGGCTCACCACAATGTGTGTTTTATCTAAGCCATCCGTCCATTTTGACACTTTGTTTGAAGCATGCGCCTAAAAAAGGAGGTAAATCAAAGGGTCAAATGGACCACATAATAGGAAACAATAGAGATTAAGCGCCTACCATTGATCTGTGGTGTGGTCCACTTGGTCTTTCGATTTGCCTCTTTTTTTGCATCATGCCCTAAAAATATCTCTCAAAATGAATGGACGGTGTGGATAGACTAATACATCACAATGGCCACCATGAGGCACCTGATTAGATTGTCCATTTCTTGCTCTGTCTCGTGCCCGAAAAATGCCCCTCATGCTAAAGACTCCACTCTCTCACACCTCTTCCTCCCTCTCAATCTCTCTCATGCCTCTTTCTCTCTCGTTGAATCCTTCGTCTTCCAGCAACCCACGCCCCACATCCCTTAGCTTCTCTCATCTTCCAGCAATTGCAAACCTCTTCAAAGTACGAGATTCTCTCTCTCTCTCTCTCTCTCTCTCTCTCTCTCTCTCTCTCTCTCTCTCAGAACTCCATTGATTTGGGCTTTTTTTTGCTCTTTGACCTTAAAATCATTTGGGTTTTTCTTTTCGATGCGATACCATATATGTTATTTTTTTTATTCTTCTGATTTTTTATTTTATTTTTGTAATTTTTAAAAATCTCGCTGTCTGTTTATTTGTTGTTTATCTAAAAATTTCATTGATTTGGTTTTCCTTTTCAATCCTGAAATCACATCTGCTTATTTTTTTTCTCACTTTTTAAGTTTTGTTATTCTTTGATCTCTCTCTCTCTCTCTCTCTCTCTCTCTTTCTCTCTCCTTATATATATTGATTTTTATTTTTATTTTATTTTTATTTTATTTTATTTTTTAAAATTTCTGGTTGTGGATATTTTCATCTGATTGATGAAGTTGGGTGTTTCTTGGAATTTCAGTACATGTGAGAAAAATCCTGATTTGGATTTTGTTAAATAAAATGGAAATTTAGATTTTGTAGAAAGAATCATGATTTGGATTTTTCTTTTTTATGTTAAAAATACAAGCAATCTCAGGCTACATACTGGAGGAGTGAAAAGAATGTGGGACGAGAGTTATTTAATACTCTATGGGGCAAATATTGGACGAGAGTTATTTAATACTCTATGAGGCGATTATTGGACGAGAGTTAATTAATACTCTATGGGGCAATTATTGGATGAAAGTTATTTAATACTCTATCAGAGCGGATCCCTTGATACACAGGCATCTAAGATTTTCATGAATGGTGTACATTACTCATTTTTTAATTGTTCAAATTGGAAAAATTATTGCAAACGTATTATTTGTAAAAAAAATATATATAGTCTAAAAAAATCCCAAACTCTAATTAGTTTGGTGAATTCATCCCATCAACTGTAGATTAAATATATATCTATAGATCAAGTTATTTGTACTATCTAATTTGTATATTTTTGGTATATAGTGCATCTAAACTATGGCCCACAATCTAAGTGGTTTAATTTCAGTTACTTCAGTATCACTTGTAGAATATTAAGTTAGCTGTGTATCAAGTATCATGATATCTTGGAGCATCAAAGGTCTCCTCTTCATTAAAAATAGCCTTGTTTGGTGGGAGAAGAAATGGGTTCACCTCTAAATTACCTGTACGACCTTTAGTTTAAACCTTTTCTATTTTACATAGATTTTACTATCCAGAAAACTTTTTTACCCCTAGTTACTCTTGTTATATGTGATCACAAAAATCTTATTTTTCTTGTCAATCCGTCACTTGTGTAGAACATCCAAGCCATTCAATATCTAGGGTCCACCATAAATGTCACCTTGGACAAAAATCAGCAGGGTCCACTAACAAGTGTTGCATAGCTAAGTAAATAAGTCAACCTGATTTTTACAGCAGGCGATCTTTTTGGTAGGGTCCATCTTTTTATAAGTGGGATGTCAGCAAACATGACAAGTCGTTGGGGTCGTTGGGTAGTTGTAGTGGATAGAAAGAATGGTAGCAAGTTGATGGCCTTCCAACAACTATCCTCGCGAGAGAGAGGGAGTAAAGATTCCTTGATTATAATGGATAGCATAAAGGTGTAGTTTAAATTCTAAATTTTGATACTCATTCAAATTTGTTGTACTGCTCAAGTTGTTTATATTCTCAAACTTAATTATCAGAAATGATCCATGCTTTCAAAATTTGTCAAATTTGAAGGACTTATTCTATGAGGAAAAGTTGGGTTATTTTGAATTTGTGAAGGAAATAACTGTAAGTTTTTTTTTTTTTTTTTTTTTTTTTTTTTTGTTATTTTTATTTTTAACCTTCATTTGTTTGTATCATTTTTTTTAAACTCTTTTTTTTTTTTTCGTAGGTGGAAGCTAATGAAGCCCATTTGAAAAGGGCTAGACTGTTATATATGCACATTTTCTGCATTTCTTAGTTGGTTCGGACTCATTCACTGTACATGTGGTCTTACCCACATGCCAATCCAAACACCCAAAATAGTTAGCCCATCATGGACGGACGAATCCACTGTTGAATTTCACCTTCTGATCATTTTATTTTAATGTTCTACTTGATGACCTCTAATTAGATGGTTAGGATTTTCCAATCAGTGTGATGTTTGGGATAACCTCCATCCACAATGGGGCCCAGCCAATAAGTGAACATTTAAGAAAGAAAAAATAGTGATAGTTCAAACTAAAAAAAAAAAACTGGCCAAATATCAATGACTAGGATTTGGCAACCTTGGGTTTTTTTTTTTTGGTGCATCACATCAACAATTTGAACCACTGAACCATGGGGCCCACTTGCAGAAACTGAACCATAGTGATGTAAATGTGAAAGGCCATTTCTAAGTTGATATCTCCAAGTATATTGTTCACACCCCAAGTATAGGGTTGTGATGTAGTAATAAACTCGGTGAGACCGAGGTCGAATCCCAAGGGACTAGAACCTATATGTAATCCGAAACTAAATAGAACTAGAACTAGACTAAGATGAAATCTAAATCGAATGAAATTGGGGGAATAATGGTGAAATAATTATCTAAAACTTAGAGAAATCAGAGGTAGGAAACTAGGGATTCAGAGGATCCACTTGTAGAGATTAAGGAGATCTTATACTTGATTCAAAAACTCGACTAGACTTAGAGTCCCATCTTCATCTAGTTGAAGGGTGTAACCATGAAAATCGAACCGAACTTCTTGTGTTATAATTTTCAAGAGATGAAAGGCATAAGAATTAGAATGGATTCCATCACCAAACCATGGGCAGGAGACAAAGTAAACAACAGAATTAAACTAATTACTAACCTATAACAACCCATTTTTGTGGGAACTAACCCCACTGTCCGCTTGTATGTGGCTCACCTGAGTTTTGGATCAACCTCATTTTTGGCTTTACATCTTCTCTTAGCCAAGTCAAGATAATAGACGGAGTAGATTTATATTATCATAGTGGGACCAACCATATCTTTAAAAAATAATAATAAAATAAAAATAAAAATTTTATAACTTTTGCACACCGACTAAACCACTTCCTCCATTCTTCCTTCCTTTTCGTATGATAATGGGCGTTGAACCCTCCCAATAAATGAAATCATCCCATAATCCCCTCTCTTCCTGTAACGCCCCAATTTCTAAAACCCGAGTACGGGGCTCATTTTTAGAAATTCGGGAGTTAATGAATCAGAGAGACAGCGGAATATAAATTCAGATTGCGATAGCCCAAAGAAGCATGTGTATTCATGAGAGCCCAAATATTTGACCCGCTCAGCTGGGGGTCTTAGTTACAAAATTCCAAAAGTCCAAAATACTAAACCACTATCAACTACTGATTGACACCAAAATATGCCATTTGCATCCTGATGCGGCTCGTCCTCATAATATTCCTCTCCTTGCTCCGCGGTGGCATCATCAAGGTTGCTTTGCGCCCTCTACCTCTGTCCCTACATGTTCTGTACAGTTGGATAGTTGATGGATGAGTGGCCAGCTCAGTGTGAATTCCCCTCAAGATTACACACATCCGCCTTAGCAATCATAGTTAAAAGGAGAGCAAGCAGTAATCCAAAACAAACAATATGCAGTCTTATTAGATGCATGGATGTGTGAATGCAATCGTCGGCCCGGGTAAAACATCCAGACAGCCTATGTCCCGGGTAAAACATCCAGACGGACATTGGGGTCGTCACCCATGCAATCGTCGACCCGGGTAAAACATCCAGACGGTCTATGCCTCGGGTAAAACATCCAGACGGGCAATACGTACGATGACAATAGATGATAGTTTGTGCCCCGGGCAAAACATCCAGTCAGGCGAATCCGTATGTCACGTATAACAGCAATAGATGCTGGTCTGTGCTATGCATGCATGATTAGCCAACCCATTATTACTCCAATTGCAACCAGCCAATTTAAATAAGCTCACGGTCACTACGGGGAGCACATGGCTCAGCGTAGGCCGACAGCTCGGGCATAGTGTCCCATTACCACCATCCCCGGCTCATGAGGTCCTTCACCTTGGGATGTTCTAATAGGGTACCTTGATCAAAATGACACCGGTTCAAGGTCTCTATTTTACACGCATTTTGTCTAAATGCATCCTAAGTATGGCTTGCATACAATCATGGAATCTCTCACGTGTAGCATTATGAGGTTATGTAAAGAGGCAATCAAAATAACATGTGATACTATGTAATTTTGAATGAAAACATAAACGGAGACATTAGAATTTTAAATAATGATTTTCGTCAATGTATCATCAAGACGAGAAATAGTAATCATTTTCATGGGTTAGCTAGCATGTAAACAAGTATCACAATAGTAGGAATTTGGTGTAAACTATGTTTAACTAAGTTAGAAATGGAAAGCCCAAGGGGAAAGTCATCACCTGTATGATAGTGTTGTTGAACTTGGTCTGAGCCTCCTTGTGGTCCCGGGTTACTCAGGTAATTTCCTAAAATTATAATTTACATTTATCAGGTACTTTCTTGACTTGGAGTAACAGATATATCATGGTGGAATCCCCATGGATGGTGCGGATATGCAACACATCATGAAGTGGGATTTACTGTATGGGCGGACAGTTTGGGTGAGACTCGAATGCTAAGGCAGAGTCCATATGGTCAGAGAGCATTTAAGAGTGTGTTGAACGGTTCAGATGGTGTTGAAGCTACCCATGTCGGTACATCCATCCCACGTTAGTCACCCTGCTAGGGGTCGGCGCCAAGACCTCAAGTGTTGAAACGAGGTATTCTCCACCCAATCCGCCAGTGAAGCTATGGATCTGGGTGATCATATCCAGAGCCGGGCGCCCACAAGTGGATGGTTTGGAGAAAGTAGATGTATTAAGGCGGGCCACGTCCAAACCTTGGATGGTCTGGATTCAATCATGAGTGTCAGGTGGGACTTTATCAATGTGGGTTCCACACAGGGTCACCCACACGTGTCTAGCATATGTAAATGTTATATTAACATCTTATGCATATATTAAAATATTATTTCATGTATCTGACTAATTAAACATAGCATATATCACATTCATCTAATGTTTAAATGTCATGTATATCACATGCATCTGATATTTCTTTTTGGTGATATCAGCGTGGGTCCCACATGGGCTCACCACGTGCATATGTTATATGATGAACGGTTAGGATGTACTCTACGTGCCTTACGCCGCTATGATGGATTTCATGTGTCAGAGGTGCCTCATATATAATATAAATTAAAGTTTGCATGTACATGCAGTGTACATATATGCATACATATACCTTATGTATGTATATTACAAACGTCCATCACTGGACTCCATGGGTGGATGACCTGGAATGGACGGCTAAGATGAACAAGGAGGTCCCGGTCGCTTGAAGTGGATGGAGGGTCTGGATGCTACACACCATGCATCTCAATGTATGAAATGCATTTGTCAGAAGTGGGTCCACACGTGTGGGACCCACCGGCCATATGCATGCACAGATGCAAAGTAATATTATTTTAATCCCTCATGCATGTATTACACATGCATATGTATATATGGAGGAAAAATGCCTAGGGACTGACGTTCTTAGATGGGTGGCCTGTCAACCCACGTCAACAAGGTGGGGCCCACCAGGGACATGAGTCTATATTTAGATGGTGTAGATACACCACCCGTGCCTGGCAAGTGGGGTCCCTGACTCGGACGGTTGAGAGCAGTATGTGCCTCAAGGTGATGCCTAGCTTGCTGACGTCAAAGTTAGTTCCAACTACAGGGGTCCACCGTCCCTTGGACGGTCAAGATGTAACGTTATCTGGTGGTAGGCCCCACAAGTCCTGTCGATGTTTGTCAACAGCGAAATCTACCGTCCAGAAGGAAACAGATGGACGGCTAGACGAGTTTTTGTGTGAGTGGTCTCTATGGACTGCACACGCTGACATACAATTTTATTTTATATACTCTCTGTCTTTCCTTCTTTCATGCAGCAACGTCCCGTTCCGGATGATCTGGGAATGTCCATGTGGGCGGACCATTATGATCATCTGATGGTGCGGCCCACCCAGTTGAAGTTTGAAATGAATGGACGGTTTGGATGAAATCCTTATACACCATACCTTGCATTTGAGGTACTTTGCATAATATTTTAAAATCCTCATGCACGTGTATAAGCATTTAAATATTATATATATTTTTCTCTTCAATGCAACAACGTTCAGGACTATCTGGGAACGTCCAAGGCCTGGCGTCTTTTGATGAACGGCCTGGACAATCCATGACACCAAGGTGGGGTCCACTTATGCAACCCACCACTACTGCTAGGTGGGACCCATCGGTGGATGCAGGGTGCGGTCCACCAGCATCTGCAAAGGGCCCAAACCAGGGCAGCCCACCAACCTTTTAGTGAGGCCCACCTGCATTTGTCTAGGGCCCACCAGTGTCTTGGCGTAGCCCATATGCAGCCCACCAGCAACGAGTTTGGCTATCGAGAAACAGCTTCCCTTGCGGCTGTTTTGGAGGCCCTTTTACGATTGGCAAAGACAACCATGGCTCTTCTCGAGGTCATTTTCTCAATTCTTACCGGTGGTCATTCAACGGCATGGTGGATGCCATTTTTCCCCGTTCAAAACGACCGAGATAGGGCCGTTTCCACCCTTATTTTGGGCTAATATCGATCCGTTCTGCCTTGAGTCGACCGAAAGCCGGTTTGAGAGCTATGCCACTTCATTGGGTTTCGGGCACCATATGAGGCCATTTTCATGTCATGCTTGGCCCGAAACGGGGCCCTACTCAAGCCTTGGTTCGACTTTGACATAATGTCTCGAATGCATGTTTCTTTCTTTTTTTTTCTTTTTTTTTTTTTTTTTTTTTTTTTTAAGATTCAAAACAGTCTGTCAATCGCTATATGTATAATCCCCTGATGGGTGCTTTTGCATATGTGTGGTGAGGTGTGACGGAGTTATTTCTAGAGCTTATTTAAAGCCGTTTAAGGAGTGAAGGGAGGTGCCTCACCTGTTTGAGTTGGGTCCGACCAAGCTTAGCCGTCACGCACACACCCCCACCTTCACTGCTTCTTCTCTTTTCCCTCTCCCTTGTTGTCTTTCTTTGTGAAAACTCATCGACTCGGCTCGATCCGGTTTTCATGCAGGCCGAGTGGAGGCATGGGCTCCAAGCTCACCAAGAGAAACGTCACTCTCCTCTATTTTCTCCCTCTCTTTTCTCTCTGCTCTCTCTCTCTCTCTACCTCACCTTCCTTTCTGTGCAGAACTTGGGAGGGCTGGACCTCCTTATATAGGAGGAGGGGGAGCCAACGGCGAGATTTTCCCTACAAGTCCTCATGCAACGGCCGAGATGGTGGCAGCCACTGTTTTTCCCGAAACGGAAACCGCGGCGGAGTTTCCTTCCTGCCTAACCATTTTTAGTTTGAGGAAAGAGACCCTCGGAGTTGGCGTGCGCACGTCTGTAATCTCCTAGGCAATACGATGGAGAACACCCCCTTTTGCCAATGGTCCGATCACGTTCTCCTAGATCCAGTTGTTCGTGGCGAGGAGAATGGACGGTTGACAGTGATCTCTTTCGTTGGTTTACAGGGGCCCACAAGCTTATATGGTTTTGTTGAAGTGGACCCCGCCGACAAAATAGATGGTTAGGATTGCCCGGAAAGTGGTCCGGTGGGCTCAAATAGGGGTTCCAAATCCAACGGTTTCACATGTTTGAAAAATGGCGGGATGGTGTCTTATTTCTTTGAAATTGGTTCGGTCAAACTGGTGTTGACCGCACCAACTTGTCCAGTGTAATTCATGTACCCTTGTATTTTGTGCTCATGCATTGAGTGTGGGGCCTCCTTGCGATGTTTTTGATGGATCTTCTCCGATCATTCACTTTGGGGTCCCTGTGTAGGGCCGTGATTCAGTTTGGAGTTTATTGTGAGGTTTAGGTGGGTCATTTCATGCTTTTCTGGGCCCTGTTTGGCCCGCATAATGTGATCTATCAGTCGAACGGGTCCGATATTTGTTTATGACGGTTAAATGTATGTCTGAGGTGTAGGGGTGTCCCATTGGTTACCTTCAGATTCCCCGTGGGTTGACTTTCCAAAGTACTGCTAACATATATAGTTTCAAAAACTAATTGAGCTTAAGTTTTTCAATCTCACTTACCTCTTTGATTAGTGTGAGGTGTAGGCTGAGTCTCCCAGGTCATAGCGGATCGTCTTAAAGCTGCTTGGGAAATCCTGACTTGTGTTAAGTTGAGTCATTAGGTTGAGTTTTAGTAGTCGTGGGTTTTAAAAGGTAACACCCGAGTATTAGAGGTATGGGGTGTTACAGTCTACCCCCCTTAAAAAAAATTTTGTCCTCAAAATTACCTGTAGTGTGTTACTGAATAGGTGGGGATATTTTTCTCTAACTTTTGCTTCTCGTTCCCACGTCGCTTCTTCTTCTCCATGATGTGACCAGAGAATCTTGACCAGTGGTATTGTCTTAGTTCGGAGGACCTGCTCCTTGTGGTCCAAGATGCGGATTGGTTTTTCGGTATAAGAAGCGTCGTCGGTAAGTTTAATCTGTTCCCAGCTGACAATGTGTGACTCGTCTGGCATGTACTTCTTTAACATTGACACGTGAAGACGTTGTGGATACTTGTTAATGCGGTTGGTAGCGCAAGACGATATGCCACGGCTCCCACACGATCCAAGATCTCGAAAGGTCCGATGAAACGAGGTGCAAGCTTCCCTTTTTGTCCGAACCTCATCAGGCCTTTCATGGGCGAGACCTTCAAAAATACATGATCACCAACAATAAATTCCAGATCGCGTCGCCGATTATCCGCATAACTTTTCTGTCTGCTCTGTGCGGTGCGCAAACGCTTTCGAATAACATCGATTACTTGGGTGGTAACCTGGACGAGTTCGGGTCCTAACAAACTTCTCTCTCCCACTTCAGCCCAACACTGAGGGGCCTGGTAGGGGCGACCATATAGAGCTTCGTATGGTGCCATGCCTATGCTGGACTAAAAGCTGTTATTGTAAGCAAACTCGATGAGGGCCAAATGGTCATCTCAGTTTCCTTTGAAGTCGAGGGAACAAGCTCTTAACATATCTTCCAGGATTTGATTTACTCTCTCTGTCTGCCCATCTGTCTAGGGGTGAAATGCCGTGCTGAACTTGAGTTCAGTGCCGAGTTCCTCCTGCAACCTTCTCCAAAAGGTAGATGTAAAGCGGGTGTCACGATCTGATATGATCTCTCGAGGAACTCCATATGACCGAACGACTTCACGAACGTAAAGTCTTGCCAGGTTGTCACTTGAATCTGTTGTCCGAATAGGCAGAAATCTAGCCGACTTTGTCAGTCTATCCACAATGACCCAGACCGAATCATGCTTTCTCTGAGTCCTGGGAAGTCCAACAATGAAGTCCATAAAGATGTTGTCCCACTTCCACTCTGCTATTGGTAGGGGCTGAAGAAGACCTGCGGGTCTGCGGTGCTCGGCCTTTATCTTCTGACATACCATGCACCTTGATACGAAACCGGCTATGTCTCTTTTCATGTTATTCCACCAGTATTGCCTTTTTATGTTGTTGTACATCTTCGTACTTCCCGGGTGTATAGCCATTCTAGAGTGGTGTGCCTCTTTCATGACTCCCTTTCTTAATTCCGCATCGTTGGGTACGCATACCCGTCCTTGATACCGAAGGCCGCCATCGCTACCAATCCTCCAGCCTGGTACCTCCTCGCTCTTGCATCTTTCTTTCATTTTGACCAGTCGTGCATCCTGGTCCTGAGCGGAGATCACATGTCGGGCCAGGGTCGGCTCTACAGTCAACAAAGCCACATACGCATCAGGTTCGTCGAGGGTGAGCTGGATGTCGAAGTCCTGCACGAACTCCATCATCTCCCACTCTTTAATCATTAGAGTGGCCACCAGCTCGTGCTTCTTTTTCCTAGTCAATGCATCGGCTACGGAGTTTGCTTTGCCAGGGTGGTACGAGATATCGAAATGAAAGTCTTTGAGTGTCTCCATCCACCGACGCTGACGCATATTCAAATCTTTCTGCGTAAATATGTATTTGAGGCTTTTATGATCGCAAAATAGCTGAAAATCCTCACCGTATAGGTAGTGCCTCCATATCTTTAAGGCAAAGACTACCGCTGCCAATTCCAGGTCATGAGTCAGGTAGTTCTCTTCGTGCTTCTTTAGTTGACGGGAGGCATAAGCGATCACTTTGTCATTCTGCATCAAAACACAGCCAAGGCCCATCTTTGAGGCATCACTGTACACCACGAACCTTTCTCCTTCTTGTGGAAGGGTGAGTACTGGTGCAGACGTCAGCCTCATTTTCAGCTCCTGAAAGGCTGCCTCCGTGTTCTCGTCCCATGTGAATCGAGCGTTCTTCTTTGTCAATTGAGTGAGTAGTTGCGTGATTCGGGAGAATTCCTTGATAAAACACCTGTAATATCCAGTCATACCTAAAAAGCTTCGCACTTCAGTGACCGTGGTGGGTTGGTCCCACTTAGATACTGCTTCGACCTTAGCGGGATCGATTGCGATGCCTTCTTCCTTCACTATGTGACCTAGGAATTTTACTTCCCTTTCCCAGAACTCGCATTTTGATAGCTTGGCATACAGCTGATTCTCCTTCAGTGTACTCAGGACCGTGCGTAAATTTTGCTCGTGTTCCTCTTGGCTTTTGGAGTAAACCAAGATGTCGTCGATGAATACGATCACAAATCGATCTAGGTATGGCATGAAGACTCGGTTCATGAGGTCCATGAATACCGCTGGAGCATTTGTAAGCCCAAAGGACATTACCAGGAACTCCTAGTGCCCATAACGAGTCCTGAATGCAGTTTTAGGGATATCCTCATCCCTGATTCTTAACTGGTGATATCCTGATCGTAGATTAATCTTCAAGAAATATTTGGCGCCCTTGAGTTGATCGAACAGGTCGTCGATACGTGGGAGAGGATATCTATTCTTTATCGTTACATCGTTCAATCGCAGATAATCTATGTAGAGGCGCATCGATCCGTCCTTCTTTTTCACAAAGAGGACCGGTGCTCCCCACGGAGAGACGCTAGGGCGAATGAAACCTTGGGTCAATAACTCATCTATCTGCTTCCTAAGTTCTTCCATTTCGCAAGGGGGCATTCGAAACGGGGGTAACGATATAGGGGCAGTTCCTGGTTTGAGGTCGATGTAGAAATCTACTGCTCTCCTTAGGGATAGTCCTGGTATCTCTTAAAATACCTCGGGGAATTCCTGCACTACTGGGATTTGGCTCACAGTGGACTCGATTGATTCTGATCCTTCCGTGGCTTGTAAGTTTTCCAGCGTACTGTGCTTGCTTTTTCCTTTTACAGTGAAGGAGGCCTGTCCAGGGACGGTTATGGTGACTGTTCTGTTGCGGCAGTCCATCACTGCCTGGACTCGAGAAAGCCAATCCATCCCGAGGATGATGTCGAATTGTTTCATAGGCATGAGGATTAGGTCCGCAGCCACTTCATGGTGTGCGAGAGTTAGGGGACATCCTTTACATATTTTGTCTGTTTCGAGGAATTTACCCATCGGGGATGCTACGACTAAGGGGGCATGTATGCGAGTTATATTTAACCCTAGTCTATTTGCAATAGTAGAGTCCATGAAAGATAAGGTTGCATCAGAATCAAATAAGAGAAAGACAGGGGTACCGTGGATGTGGGCGGTACCATGAATGGTCTGATAGAGGTCATCCTTGGTGTCTGCAGCAGCTACAGCGAATACGTGAGTAGGGGCCCTCTGGTGGACTGGAGGTCCCGACCTCTGCATCTGTGGCCTCGGTGCTGGCCTAGCAGCTACTGGTCCTGGCTAGGGTCGGTTTGCCCGGAATGGAATGCCCTGATCTCGCATTCTCCTAAAACAGTTCTGGGTATCATGGTTTGTCTTACCATAATAACCGTAGTTTCTCATTGGAGGCTTGGGTGGTGCACCTGCAGGTACGGCTCTGATTCTTCTCTCTGATACAGAGGGGGCAGAAGGCGGCTGTTTAGGCTGACTGGGACTTCCCTAGCTGAGGGGCGGTTCCTCAGGGCTCGTTCAAAATCCTTCTCGACTCTCATCGCCTTATCCACTAGCTCGGCGAAGTCTTCAAAGTCCCAAGCACACAGTCGCGACTGGATTCCCTGCCTGAGCTCCTCCTTGAACTTCTGTAATTTATACTCAGCATCTTCCAGGGCTTTCAGCACATATCGAGAAAGCTCATCGAACCGGGCCTCATATTGGGCGACGGTCAAACTGCCCTGCTTCAGTCTCAGAAACTGAGCTATCTTTTCATTCCTACACGACTGGGGAAAATATTTTTCAAGAAACTTTGTCTTAAACCCAGCCCACGTCCATGCATATGTGGGTTGAACACTTCGTTGCAAGCCCTGCCACCAGTTCTCCGCTTCACCTTCCAACAAGTACGTGGCCAGGTTCACCATTTGTGAATCGGTGCACTCCAGGGGCCGCATAATCTTAGAAATTCTTGCTAACCATCGTTCCGCTTGCACGGGATCCGGTGCTCCTTCAAACGTTGGCGGGCGGAGCTTCAGGAACCTTTCAAAGATGTCCGCTCCTCGACTGTACCTTTCTCGGGATGCCTCCCCACGATCTCTGTTTCCCAAGAATTCCATCATGAAATTATGCATATCCTGTTGTTGGCGCATGAATACGTCTTGTTGTTGCTGCATAGCTGCAGCCATTTGCTCAACGGCTGCGAAGGCTGCAGCCCCAGTTTGATCCCTTGTGGATGCTCCTACGGTCGGCGTCCCTTGTGCGAAGAATTGTGATGGCAGCCCAGTGGTGAAGTCCTGTGGGGAAGGAGAATCTCCCACCATTTCTGTCGCGTTGTCTGCATTTGCGATGCCCGGTGGAAGGCCTGGGGTATACTCCGGACTGCGCTCTCTTTGGTGCTCGCTTAAAGGGATAGGGTGGATATCGACGGTATCAGTGCGATGTGATCGTAGCACCGGCGGCATGATTTCCTGAGAAGTCAAAATTCGTGGTTCAGTTGTTTGGGGAATGTCTTTAGCCTTCCGCGAAGTAGTGTTAAGGTCAGTTATCTCATTACTCGACAGAGGGATATCCCTGGTTGAATTTTCTGAGGGGAGGCTAGGATTTCTGTTTCTAAGTTCTTGATGTTTCTCAAGGTGTCCTATGTGTTTTACTTTCTATATTTATTTACCCTAACTACTTTCTAAGGAAAATCTCTATGCTGGTCCTAAGTTATTTCCCTAAAGGTTTTTGTATGCTTAGATCCCACAGCCAGGCTATCTCAGACTCCGCTCTGATACCAACTTGTAACGCCCCAATTTCTAAAACCCGAGTACGGGGCTCGTTTTCAGAAATTCGGGAGTTAATGAATAAGAGAAACAGCGGAATATAAATTCAGAGTGCGATAGCCCAAAGAAGCATGTGTATTCATGAGAGCCCAAATATTTGACCCGCTCAGCTGGGGGTCTTAGTTACAAAATTCCAAAAGTCCAAAATACTAAACCACTATCAACTACTGATTGACACCAAAATATGCCGCTGCATCCTGATGCGGCTCGTCCTCATAATATTCCTCTCCTTGCTCCGCAGTGGCATCATCAAGGTTGGCACCGACGCCCTCTACCTCTGTCCCTGCATGTTCTGTACAGTTGGATAGTTGATGGATGAGTGGCCAGCTCAGTGTGAATTCCCCTCAAGATTACACACATCCGCCTTAGCAATCATAGTTAAAAGGAGAGCAAGCAGTAATCCAAAACAAACAATATGCAGTCTTATTAGATGCATGGATGTGTGAATGCAATCGTCGGCCCGGGTAAAACATCCAGACGGCCTATGTCCCGGGTAAAACATCCAGACGGACATTGGGGTCGTCACCCATGCAATCGTCGACCCGGGTAAAACATCCAGACGGTCTATGCCTCGGGTAAAACATCCAGACAGGCAATACTTACGATGACAATAGATGATGGTTTGTGCCTCGGGCAAAACATTGCGAATCCGTATGTCACGTATAACAGCAATAGATGCCGGTCCGTGCTATGCATGCATGATTAGCCAACCCATTATTAGTCCAATTGCAACCAGCCAATTTAAATAAGCTCACGGTCACTACGGGGAGCACATGGCTCAGCGTAGGCCGACAGCTCAGGCATAGTGTCCCATTACCACCATCCCCGGCTCATGAGGTCCTTCACCTTGGGATGTTCTAATAGGGTACCTTGATCAAAATGACACCGGTTCAAGGTCTCTATTTTACACGCATTTTGTCTAAATGCATCCTAAGTATGGCTTGCATACAATCATGGAATCTCTCACGTGTAGCATTATGAGGTTATGTAAAGAGGCAATCAAAATAACATGTGATACTATGTAATTTTGAATGAAAACATAAACGGAGACATTAGAATTTTAAATAATGATTTTCGTCAATGTATCATCAAGACGAGAAATAGTAATCATTTTCATGGGTTAGCTAGCATGAAAACAAGTATCACAATAGTAGGAATTTGGTGTAAACTATGTTTAACTAAGTTAGAAATGGAAAGCCCAAGGGGAAAGTCATCACCTGTATGATAGTGTTGTTGAACTTGGTCTGAGCCTCCTTGTGGTCCCGGGTTACTCAGGTAATTTCCTAAAATTATAATTTACATTTATCAGGTACTTTCTCGACTTGGAATAACAGATATATCATGGTGGAATCCCCATGGATGGTGCGGATATGCAACACATCATGAGGTGGGATTTCCTGTATGGGCGGACAGTTTGGGTGAGACTCGAATGCTAAGGCAGAGTCCATATGGTCAGAGAGCATTTAAGAGTGTGTTGAACGGTTCAGATGGTGTTGAAGCTACCCATGTCGGTACATCCATCCCACGTTAGTCACCCTGCTAGGGGTCGGCGCCAAGACCTCAAGTGTTGAAACGAGGTATTCTCCACCCAATCCGCCAGTGAAGCTATGGATCTGGGTGATCATATCCAGAGCTGGGCGCCCACAAGTGGATGGTTTGGAGAAAGTAGATGTATTAAGGCGGGCCACGTCCAGACCTTGGATGGTCTGGATTCAATCATGAGTGTCAGGTGGGACTTTATCAATGTGGGTTCCACACAGGGTCACCCACACGTGTCTAGCATATGTAAATGTTATATCAACATCTTATGCATATATTAAAATATTATTTCATGTATCTGACTAATTAAACATAGCATATATCACATTCATCTAATGTTTAAATGTCATGTATATCACATGCATCTGATATTTCTTTTTGAGCGTGATATCAGCGTGGGTCCCACATGGGCTCACCACGTGCATATGTTATATGATGAACGGTTAGGATGTACTCTACGTGCCTTACGCCGCTATGATGGATTTCATGTGTCAGAGGTGCCTCATATATAATATAAATTAAAGTTTGCATGTCTGTACAGGTGTACATATATGCATACATATACCTTATGTATGTATATTACAAACGTCCATCACTGGACTCCATGGGTGGATGACCTGGAATGGACGGCTAAGATGAACAAGGAGGTCCCGGTCGCTTGAAGTGGATGGAGGGTCTGGATGCTACACACCATGCATCTCAATGTATGAAATGCATTTGTCAGAAGTGGGTCCACACGTGTGGGACCCACCGGCCATATGCATGCACAGATGCAAAGTAATATTATTTTAATCCCTCATGCATGTATTACACATGCATATGTATATATGGAGGAAAAATGCCTAGGGACTGACGTTCTTAGATGGGTGGCCTGTCAACCCACGTCAACAAGGTGGGGCCCACCAGGGACATTAGTCTATATTTAGATGGTGTAGATGCACCACCCGTGCCTGGCAAGTGGGGTCCCTGACTCGGACGGTTGAGAGCAGTATGTGCCTCAAGGTGATGCCTAGCTTGCTGACGTCAAAGATAGTTCCAACTACAGGGGTCCACCGTCCCTTGGACGGTCAAGATGTAACGTTATCTGGTGGTAGGCCCCACAAGTCCTGTCGATGTTTGTCAACAGCGAAATCTACCGTCCAGAAGGAAACAGATGGACGGCTAGACGAGTTTTTGTGTGAGTGGTCTCTATGGACTGCACACGCTGACATACAATTTTATTTTATATACTCTGTCTTTCCTTCTTTCATGCAGCAACGTCCCGTTCCGGATGATCTGGGAATGTCCATGTGGGTGGACCATTGTGATCATCTGATGGTGCGGCCCACCCAGTTGAAGTTTGAAATGAATGGACGGTTTGGATGAAATCCTTATACACCATACCTTGCATTTGAGGTACTTTGCATAATATTTTAAAATCCTCATGCACGTGTATAAGCATTTAAATATTATATATATTTTTCTCTTCAATGTAACAATGTTCAGGACTATCTGGGAACGTCCAGGGCCTAGCGTCTTTTGATGAACGGCCTGGACGATCCATGACACCAAGGTGGGGTCCACTTATGCGACCCACCACTACTGCTAGGTGGGACCCATCGGTGGATGCAGGGTGCGGTCCACCAGCATCTGCAAAGGGCCCAAACCAGGGCAGCCCACCAACCTTTTAGTGAGTCCCACATGCATTTGTGTAGGGCCCACCAGTGTCTTGGCGTAGCCCATATGCAGCCCACCAGCAACGAGTTTGGCTGTCGAGAAACAGCTTCCCTTGCGGCTGTTTTGGAGGCCCTTTTTAGCCCTGATTGGCAGCACAACCATGGCTCTTCTCAGGTCATTTTCTCAATTCTTACCAGTGGTCATTCAACGACATGGTGGATGCCATTTTTCCCGTTCAAAACGACCAGAGATAGGGCCGTTTCCACCCTTATTTTTGGGCTAATATCAGTCCATTGCTGCAGGTCGACCAAGCTGGTTTGAGAGCTGCCACTTCATTGGGTTTCAGCCACTATATGAGGCCATTTTCATGTCATGCTTGGCTCCAGAACAGGGCCCTACTCAAGCCAGTTCGACTTTGACATAATGTCTGAATGTATGTTTCTTTCTTCTTTTTTTTTTTTTTTTTTTTTTTTAAGATTCAAAACAGAGTCATCAATCGCTATATGTATAATCCCCGCTGATGGGTGCTTTTGCATATGTGTGGTGAGGTGTGACGGAGTTATTTCTAGAGCTTATTTAAAGCCGTTTAAGGAGTGAAGGGAGGTGCCTCACCTGTTTGAGTTGGGTTCGACCCAAGCTTAGCCCGTCACGCACACACCCCCCACCTTCACTTGCTTCTTCTCTTTTCCCTCTCCCTTTTGGTCTTCTTTGTGAAAACTCACCGACTCGGCTCACCCAGTTTTCATGAATGGTGAGTGGAGGCAGTGGGCTCCAAGCTCACCAAGAGAAATGTCACTCTCCTCTGTTTTCTCCCTCTCTTTTCTCTCTGCTCTCTCTCTCTCTCTACCTCACCTTCCTTTCTGTACAGAACTTGGGAGGGCTGGACCTCCTTATATAGGCAGGGAGGAGGGAGCCAACGGCCGAGATTTTCCCTACAAGTCCTCATGCAACGGCTGAGATGGTGGCAGCCACTGTTTTTCCTGAAACGGAAACCGCGGCGGAGTTTCCTTCCTGCCTAACCATTTTTAGTTTGAGGAAAGAGACCCTCGGAGGTGGCGTGCGCACGTCTGTAATCTCCTAGGCAATACGATGGAGAACACCCCCTTTTGCCAATGGTCCGATCACGTTCTCCTGGATCCAGTTGTTCGTGGCGAGGAGAATGGACGGTTGACAGTGATCTCTTTCGTTGGTTTACAGGGGCCCACAAGCTTATATGGTTTTGTTGAAGTGGACCCCGCCGACAAAATAGACGGTTAGGATTGCCCGGAAAGTGGTCCGGTGGGCTCAAATAGGGGTTCCAAATCCAACGGTTTCACATGTTTGAAAAATGGCGGGATGGTGTCTTATTTCTTTGAAATTGGTTCGGTCAAACTGGTGTTGACCGCACCAACTTGTCCAGTACAATTCATGTACCCTTGTATTTTGTACTCATCCATTGAGTGTGGGGCCTCCTTGTGATGTTTTTGATGGATCTTCTCCGATCATTCACTTTGGGGTCCTTGTGTAGGGCCGTGATTCAGTTTGGAGTTTATTGTGAGGTTTAGGTGGGTCATTTCATGCTTTTCTGGGCCCTGTTTGGCCCGCATAATGTGATCTATCAGTCGAACGGGTCCGATATTTGTTTATGACGGTTAAATGTATGTCTGAGGTGTAGGGGTGTCTCATTGGTTACCTTCAGATTCCCGTGGGTTGACTTTCCAAAGTACTACTAACATATATAGTTTCAGAAACTAATTGAGCTTAAGTTTTTCAATCTCACTTACCTCTTTGATTGGTGTGAGGTGTAAGCTGAGTCTCCCAGGTCATAACGGATCGTCTTAAAGCTGCTTGGGAAATCCTGACCTGTGTTAAGTTGAGTCGTTAGGTTGAGTTTTAGTAGTCATGGGTTTTAAAAGGTAACACCCGAGTATTAGAGGTACGGGGTGTTACACTTCCATTCCATTATGCACCCCTTTATGGTAAATTTTTTTTTTTTTTTTTAAATGAGAGAAACGAGGAATCGATCAAATCAAAATAGAGAGGGGGAAAGAGAGAGCTTTATAGATCAAGAGAGAGAGAGAGAGAAAGAGAGAGAGAGAGAGAGAGAGAGAGAGAGAGAGAGAGAGAGAGAGAGAGAGATTGAGTGAGGTCAGATCATCAGACTTTTAAGGTAGGTGATCTTATCCTGAAATTTATCATTTTCACATATTTAATATGCTTATTTAATCTAAAATTTTTATAGGAATATTATTGACAATTGAATTTTTATGTAAGAAATCCTACTTATGTATGAATTTCTATTTCTATATTTCTAATATTTAATGCTGTCATGCCCCAGACTCGGTAACCGGACTCATAAGGAACCCAATGGCCGGTTCTGGCCTCAACAGCCTCCGTAGTAGCCCATTCTCGGCTCCTGAGGCAGGTTCTGATCCTGGGATCCTACAAGGAGGATTTTTATAACAGTATAATCTTACTAATATGAGCATACCCAAGATCACAGCAAGTAAATCTGAGAATAACAAAGACACACATCACAAAATCTACTAAGAGTTTGAATTTTTACAAGCTTACATAAGGTCGAAAAGGACATACATAAGATAATAGAAGAAAGAAAGGAAGCCTGCAACACTGGGTCCTCAAGCTCAGTTCTAATCCAAACTCTGCCACTGCGACGCCTGCCTAGGATCTCCTGCACGCATCGATCGTGCATAAGCTTATAGAAAGCTTAGAAGGTGGTGAAAGTGTGTGACAATGGTGCTCAGAAGAAGACAGAGAATGCAGAAGAGAGTCATGATCAATACCAATACCACTAGCCTTACCAAGGCTATCGTGAATGCAAGAAACTATACCAAGGCAGTACGATAATGTAGGAAGCCATACCAAGGTTATATAATACAATGAGTACTGTAATGCAATGAGTACTGTAATGTGATGAGTACTGTAATGCAATGAGTACTGTAATGCATTATGAGGCTTACACAGCCGATGAAAATGTAATGCAAAGTAATGTCAGTGCTCATATCCAATCCACATATCAAGTACATTTCCATCATAAGGAAATCACCGGGGTCGATTTCACTGCTGGATGACCTCTGCTCTACAGACCTCACACAGTCAAATGAGGGTAAGAGACCTCACTACCCTGCCTGCGGACAGCCAATCACGAGTAAGGCCTGAAGGTAGCGGACCCATTCACGAGCTGGTCAGACTCAGCCTAGCAATGCCCCCTTACATCAGGCGAGTAAGGCCACACCCCTATCCAACCGACTACACGACAGTAGGAGTCGCGGCCTAATGGTATAAGGCCCTCGTGCGCTCATATATTCCACTCGGTCACGGCGTTGGAGCAGATCCTTGGTACCATGGAAGTTTTAGAAATTTCACCCATGGGTATCCTATGCACCCGGTATGCTTGAGTAACATTTTCGATGTCCAAACATGACTGTCCACGATATATCTGTGGAGGCTACAACCCTGATGAAGCGAGGGTGATAATGCTTATGTGTTATGCAATGCCAGATGTATGAATCACAACATCAACTATGCATCAATTCTAAGTAGAGGTGCACATTGAGTCGAGTCGAGTCGAGGTGGGTTAAGCTTGGCTTGGCTTGTCCTTAATGTACTCGAGTTTGAGCTCGAGCTCGAGCTTGGCCTCGAGCTCAACATTGAAGCTTAGCTTGTTTGCCAAAGATGTCAAGTCGAGTTCGAGTCAAGCTAGTGGTTCGAGTCAAGTCGAGTTTACCTTAAGTCGAGCTTGAGCTTGTTGGGTGAGAGAGTAATGGATTCTGTTCTTAATCCTCCTCCATTAATGAAAAATTCAAAAATCTTAAGAGAATCAAAGTAAAATCCGATTAAAAAACCAAACAAAGCTTCGAATTAGATGAGGAAACTTGTAAGAACCGATCTATTCTTGACTTCTTCCACCAGCAGAAATCCAAGTACTAGAAAAGAAACAAAGAAGAACACAGATTAGAAATCCAAGTAAAGAGCTTTAACCAATCAGATCATTGGATTTCCCTGAAGCTCTAACAAATCTGAGAAGAACCCATCTCGAATTTCTTGGGTTTCTCGCTTAAGAAGTAGATCTCAAGAGATTGAAATCATACTATTGTGGAGCTGAAATGAAAACTGGTGGTGGTGGTCGGGGAGGGCATTCGGCTGGCAGTGAGTAGAGAAAGAGAAGAAAGGGAAAGGGAAGGGGGTGCGTACGGTCGGATAGAGACTCTAGGGTTTGTTTTTTATTTTTTTATTTTTAAGTTTAAACTTAAAACTTATATTAATATATATATATATATATATAATAATATATAAAAAAATATATAATATTTAATATTTAATATATTTATTAATCGAACCGAGTCGAGCTTGAGTTGGAGCTTCAAGTCGGTCGAGTCGAGTTGAAATGCCCCCTAGTCAAACTTGGCTTGAACTCAACTCGAGCTTCAAATAATTAGCTTGGCTCGGCTCGAATCGGCCATTCAAGCCGAGTCAATCCGAGCTGACTCGAGCCGAGTCAAGCGAGCTTTTCGAGCTAGCTTGACTCATGAACAGCCCTAATTCTAAGCATCCAACATGCTCAAGAGGGAATACTACGTCCCTCAAGAAGGCAACATGTAATGCCCAATGGCACAATCATAAGCACACACATACACAGAGTGTCATCCAAGCATACAATGATGCACATGGGCCATGAAGATGGGTCTAGACGCATTATGTGGCGATATACAAGGTAGTACACTTCTCCTATCCAAGAAGGGACCAAGACTAGGTATTTAGACAATATCCATAAGGAATCCACCTCTAGTAGGGGCCCATTTACCTGGGGTAGCCCACGAGACTAAGCATACAACTATGTGTCTAAGAAACACAGAAGTGAGTCTAGCAAGAGTTTAAGATGAGCATCTAATCATATTTAGATACAATCGGGCCTAGAGGGGTCCATAATGGGGACATTTAACCACCATTCCCCAAGAGGCATTTGAATCATGAACTATATGGATACAAGGCTCAAAGCCCTACATTCAAGATAAGAATACAGGTAACCACTACATATAGCCCTCATAATAGGCCATAAAAAGATCTAATACCAATTTTAACAACATGGGCCTTAAGAGGAGAATTAAGGCCCAAGGCTCAATTCCCAATGGCCATAGAATCCATGCATTGAGTTGGACTTGGTGGGCAACCCGCATACACAATATACGACTAAATAAGTTTAAGTTTGGATTAAATGGCCCCCACTACATCAGCCTAATAACTAGTAATTTAAGTGGGCAACTAAGAGCCCAATACTATCCTTACCTCAGCCTACAAGTCCATCAAAATGGTGAAAGTCGGCCCAATGTATGGTTGGGCCAAGCTAGGACGTCTCAGCTCACTCCGGGCCTAAGGGATGTCCCAAAAATCTGATCTAAGATAGGGTCCTCATGTGATCACTAAAGGTGACCCAAAAGAATGCACTAAATAAGCCCAATGATTATAAAATATAAGCATGTAACACGCACACAAGTTCTCAATATTGTGGGTCTCATGTCCAATAAAGTTTCAACCATAACAATGTACATTTAAGGCCTCTTGATAAACGTTCGGCCCACTCAGCTTCCTGAGCCTGCTAAAGCCCAGAAATTCATCAAATAAGTGGGAATGATCTCATGAAGGCCAACAATATTCACAGGGGGCCCCATCAGATGGAGGGTGTGTATACATCAAGAAAAGATCAAGTGGGCCTGCTACTGGATAGTGAATCCAGTAGCAACCCAAGGTAAAGAGTGCCTCCATGATTGGGCGATTTAAGGCTTGGATGGCCTGGATCAAACATGTGTTAAGGTAGCTTCCACATACATTCACATTGATCCTTAAACAAATGGCCTAGGGCCTATGGTGGGCCTTTAACCATCCATAAAAGAACCCATGGGCCTACCTTAGGACTACCCAGGAGGACATCCAACCTCAACTGGTTCCCAAGAGATAGCTTGCCACTATTCGAACATGAACTAAGGCCCAAGGCCTAAGGCAATCCATGGCCTAGTGGGCTTATACTCAAAGCCCAACACATAGGCAATATGGTGGGCCCTCAAGCAAGGTTGGGTCCAACCATAAAGATCATGAGTCCACTCATTGTGGTGGGTCTAATGGGCAACCCATTATTCTAACATATGGGTGATCCTTATATTTAAAACAAGAAAGTTGGGCCTCACATCTCGGCCCAAGTATGGTTTACTTTAATGGGCAAGCAAGGGCCCAACTACCTGAGTATTTTGGCCCATAAAACCCATCACAATAGTGTATTAAATATAGGCCCAAAGGTCAAGGGTCTATCAGGGAAGTTTCAAGACATTGGGCCTAGGAAACCCAACAACCAACTATGAATATTATTATAATAAAACACATTTAAAGTGGGCCTTAAGAGTGTACTAATTAAGCCCCAAAGTCCAATCAAGATAGGGCAAGATATGTGTAATAATGTCCCCAAATATGGTGGGCCACGCTGCCCCAAAACATACATTTGTGGGTAGCAACCTTGGGCCAAATGCTGAAATTCCAGCCCACCCACTATTTGGGCTTGCTGGAAATTCAATAAAATTTATTTATAGTATATTTATTTCTCTGATGGCCCACACACATCACTGTGGGCCCCACCGGATGAGAGGGGAAACATACAATACATATATCCAAGTGGGCCATGCCATTGGAATGCAGGCCCAGCAGCCCAAGGTAGGGGCGTCCTATGGTGGGTAGTCCTACGAGCCTGGGTATTTGGCCCAAAACTGACCCAATTTTCAGGCCGCACCATGGTCAGTTTGAATGTCCGTTAGGTCTAAAATTTTATAGAGTGACACTTCCATAGGTGAACCACACCCCCACAAAATTTCAAAAATTTTGAAAATTTTTAAGTATTTTAATTAATTTAAACAAAATAGTCTGTCCAGAAAATCGGACAGACCTGGATGTCCCAACGTGGTGAGCCAATCCGGCCCTCGCCACGGTGTGCACAGGGGTCCATTGGCCCTAAAATTTTGTAAATAGGTCCTACCATGAGTGGAACATAACTTCAAAAATTTTTAGTATTTTTGGACATCTATAAATATTTTAATTTATTTAAAGAAATCAATTTGTCCTGAAAATCGGACTGATCTGGACACCATATTGTAATGGGCCGGTCCAGCCACCACCACCATGGTGTGTACAGGTGTCCATTGGCCCCAAAATTTTATAGGTAGGTCTTACCATGGGTGGGCCACCTCTCTGTAAATTTTTAGAATTTTTAGATACCCAAAAGTATTTTAATAAATTTTAGAATTCCAACCTGTCCAGGGTGGAAAGTTGCTAGAATAGTATAGAAAATCTAGACTGTCCACCTCACTTGGGCCACACCTTTGGGACCTCCATCAAGATCAGGTAGGACTGAAATTTGGGGAACATCAAGATGAGATCCCTACCTTTTGGAAAAATATATTTTATGAGTACAAAAGGTCCCCCAATCAGTCCTAAATTCAAGCCCAAAGTCTAACAAAAATCTGTCTAGAAATTTCTGGACAGCAATACGTGCATGAAATAAAATAAATGTATGGGCCTATTAAGGAAGGGATTGGCCCACAAATTTGGTGTCATGGCCCACCCTAGTGGGTGCCACAATTGTCCAGAACAAACCCCTAAATTCTCACTCTTACAAGAACATTTAAGGTGGTAAAAAGGGACATCTAAACCATGGTGTAGGTTGAGTATAGCTGTCCCTTCCTTACTAGGCTTTTCTGGGCAATCCAGGCCCACTAAGTGAACCACACATAATATCATTAGATTACTAAGAAAGGAAAGAGAAGGAAGAGCATCTGGCCATTAGGGGAGGGCTCCACCACTATTAAGCCATCCCCACACAATCACAACTACAAACAATAATATAAACACATTGTATAACATAGATCTTATGATGCATGACTTAGATCTTTGAAATGAGTGGTTGGGATGCCATCCCAGCCACATGCAAGGGCCTAGATGACCTATCATACCTAGAAAAATAAGAGAAATCCCCATGTAAGGGGTCCATTAAGGGAAGAATCCCATGCATGGATATGTATGTACAATGTGGGCCTCATGGCCACATCTAGATAGTTGTGTAGGATCTCCACCATTAATTGGTGGGTCCTACACACCGAATGAGAGAAAGGAAGGATATTACATGAGGAAGAAAGAGATGCATAAAGAAGAGAAAAGATTTACTTGATGAAGAAAGCACCCACCTAGATCAACCTTGAAACTTACATCACCATCATCTAGAGGCTCCAAGCAACATGGATCAATGGCTAAGATCAAGTGAGAAAGGGTAGATGAGGAGGTATTTTAGGGAGAAGGGGCTGGAATGGAGGGAAGATGGGCTAGAGAAATGGAGGTAAATTGCTAGGGAAGAAGAGAAGAGAGAGAGAAATGAGAGGGAAAGAGAGAGAGAGAGAGAGAGAGAGAGAGAGAGAGAGAGAGAGAGATTTTAAGACTTGTAATGATGAGCTCTCTCTCTCCTAGGCAATGATAGTGGCCTATGAGATATTAACAAGGCTTAGGGTAATAACCTTTCTAGAAATCTCAGCATAGGGTGAAATGATGGAATGGAAAAATGTACAACCCATGGTGGGGTCCACCAATTATGCAATCAATGGCCCATATCGATCAATGCTCATAACTTGAGATGTACATATCTGATTAAAGCACGAGACACGACGTCAGAATCGTGGTGACGAGGCGGACACAATGGCCTAGGTTTCGAGTTAATCCTAGTCGGGTCTACGTGACCAAACTTAAGGATGACTGCAAACACTACCCGAGGGTCGCGAGTCGCCAAATTTGATCGATAGGACCGCGGGACCAAAATGAATGGAATGCATACTCACACACATGCACGCACACTTGTAAAGTAGGGTCGGATCTCACAAATGCTGAAATAATTTATATATAAATAAAATAAAATAAATTTACAGAATAAAATAAATAATTTATTTAAGTTTATATTTTAATTTATTTATTCTTAAATTTTTTGTTAAGAATAAAAATTAAATATGAATTATCCCTAACTTTTTTAAAAATCAATTAATATGAAAGTAAATTATTAAAAATTAGATTAAATTCAAATTAATTTATGAATTTATTTAAATTAGTAAATTTGAATTAATTTTAAAAATATTTTTAATTAATGAGTATGTTAGTTATTAAATTTAATCATTTAAATTAATCCAAATTATATATATATATATATATATATATTCAAGTTAAAAAGTAAACCAAAAATTTTAATTCCAATAATTTATAATACTTAGAATTAATTATAAAAAATAAAATAAAATTTGAATGTAGAAAAAATAATAATATTCATATTAATAATATCCAAAGTCCAAATAACTTTCTTGAACTTATTAAATTTAGATATAAAAATAAATAATAATAAAATCCTGAATTTAAATTTAAAATTATTAGATAAAAAATTTTAAGATAGATTAACTTAAATTATTAAATAATAATTTTTATTACATTATTAATATTATCTTATAGAAATCATTGTAATATTTTTGTTTCTGTGAAAATTAAAATCCAAATTTTAATTGTAAAATTTTAAAGAGTTAATTAAATTAAATTTAAATGAAGTTAAGTTTAAGAAAAATTTCAAAAATTTCGAATTAAAATAAAAATTTCTTATACAATATTTCACAGAAATTTATAAATTAAATAATAGTAAAATAATATTTTATTTTTAAGTGCTTGAATTATTAAAGTTTCAACAAAATTTAAATCTAGAATTATTAATTAGAACTATATTGTTGATATTTTGATTGTGAAATAATTATTCATCTTACATGTATGTCGACCATTCATTGAGCATTAATTTTAATATGTTGGATTTAACGTAAGCAAGTAGGGCAATCATGTCCCTTGGGTTAAAGACCCTAAATTAGCAAGTAGGGCAATCGTGTCCCTTGGGTGAGAGACCCTAAAGCCAGCAAGTAGGGCAATTGTGTCCCTTTGGTGAAAGACCCTAGTACCCACTGGATCCTTTAGAGTCTCCTTTGTGTACGGCGTATGAGTATAATTGTGTGTGTGGACATATGTCAGAGGTACAACTGGAGCAGTAGTCTGACTAACTAGCGTATAAATGGGTCCATCACCATGAGGTACCACTGTGTGGGCATTAATGCAACATGATCATCCACTTGGGTACGGTGTTGTAAGAAATGATATAAATGTTATGAATATTCATGAAAATATCACATACATCGCAATTTCACAATTCTGTTGTTAAATTTCATTATCTGTATTCTATTTTTCTTCATTCTTATAAAATTTATATTATCTGAATATGTTAAATTTTGGGTAAGATATGACCCTACTGGGCTGTTATGCTCATCCTAAAAATAAAAAATAAATGTACAGGTGTAGAGCTGGAATACTACGAGTAAACGAGCCTCTAATATTAGCTTTATTTTAAGAAATTAGGTTTAGTTTTAATTCAATTCAGTTTTTTTTTAAAGGTTTAATTTATGTTCAAATTTCGATATAGAAAGGGAAACTATCAAACGAGTTGAATTTAATAAACTTTTTAGCTATATTTTCTTTTAGATAATGTTGAATATTGATTGAATTTGATTGAATCAACTGGATTGTAATAAATGTCATTATATTATAACTCACGAACCTTCGGATTCGGGTCCCGAAGACCTTATTCGGGTACTCGAATTTCGGAGCGTGACAAGTTAGTATCAAAGCCAAGTTAGATTAAAAATTGTGGACCTAGGGTTGTCTTTAGAATTAGTGACCCAAACATAAATCCCTTTGCTTTTATAATAGAAAAAATAGAAACATAAATTTAGGAATCATTGCATTATGTTGAAATCATCTTATTTAGACTTTACATTGAACTAATAACCCAAACCCTATGGAATTTTTAAGAATTTTTAGTATACTACGTTAAATTGGACAGTAATAGTAAGCAAAAAATACTTAACTTACAAAAGTCATAAATAATTAATTAAAAATACTTTTAATTTGATTCAAATTCCCAGTCGTAGATAAACAAGTATAGTTTCAGTAAAAAATAATTTAAAAATATAAATATAGGTTTATCCTTTACCAATTTTAAGTTATGTGTATACTAGTTAGAAATCGTTTGTTTCTAGATAAACCTAATTATCTAAATTTTAGAAATTTTTGTAGACTTTGTATTAGGCTAAAATTTTATAGAATTATAGTAGACTCATATATGTATCCAAATAAAAAGTTTTAGATTAATCCAACACTTATAAGTATCAGAAACATTAGCAGGAATAACATCCTAAGAATCTGAATTTTTTGCACTACAACCTTGATACATGTCACTGCCTGAATTCTCTTAATTTTCATGTGTTATTCTTTTAGATCATTAAATATTTCTTGCAATCTAATAAAATTTTCATACTCATACAGATCTTAAATAATATGCACTCCATTAATGATACTTAGAATTCAATTTAGTTACTACGACCTACCTTGGTTGTCATATACTAAGCTTACATGTTTAATTAATCGTAGATTATGGCGGATCAAAACATTGATGTCGAAGCCACATTAGGAGCTCCTGATCTTGATACCACTGAAAATGGGTCACTTATCGGTGAAATTATTAGGGGCATAGGTGATCTTACGACTCTTGTGGACTATCAGATAAGACAAGCTCAAGCGCAAGGTCAAACCCAAACTATTCACGTAGCTAACGAAGGGATAGGAACTTTATTAGAAAGATTCAAAAAATAGAGGCCGCCTGTATTTAAGGGTGGGCTTGACCTATCTAAGGCCAAGGTACAGAAAAAATAGATTGATAAGATTTTACGGTTATGAAGTGCGATGAATACTAGAAAGCAGAATTGGCTATTTACATGCTTGAAGGGGAGGCAGATCATTGGTGGGACTCAGTCGTTAGAATGAACCTGAGAGTTGAAGTCTGGACCTAGGCGCAGTTTTGTAAAAAGTTTGATGATAAATACTTTCTTTTGTATGTGAAAAATCAAAAGGCAGGAGAATTCATGAAATTAGAGTAGGGTGATATGACAGTGCGCCAGTATAATGCTAAGTTCACGGAGCTATCGCGATTTGTAACTTTTCTAGTGTTCGATGAAACCCGTAAGGCATAAAATTTTAAGGAAGGTCTGAGAGCATCTATTCGTAGTTGATTAGCCCCTTTTGTACAGAAGACCTATGCCGAAGTGTTAAAACGTGCCTTAGCAGTGGAGAAAGACATCAACGAATATTGGAAGAATCGTGATCAGAGGAAGGACGTAAGGAGTGGTGCTAGAACTGCTACACATATATCTCCAGCACAGCAAGATGCAGCTAAGAGACAGAGAACAACATCGACATTGATGGCCAGACCGACGACATCACTTCTCGCAACCAAATTTTGCTATAATTGTGTACTCGAGGGCCACAGTTCTCGTTTTTGTTCCAGACCACAGCGCACTCAGAATCCACAAAGGTCAGGATCTTTACATCAGTCTTTCAGGCCTCCCTAGCAACAGACGCTGCCATCTATGTCATAGCGACCTCCACTACATCCTTCCGCCTCACAGCCTTCCTCGAGACTACCTCAGTCATATGCACAGAGTCCGCTACAGTCATACTCAAGGCCACCATAGCAAGGACCTTCGTCGGTATATCAGAGACCACCTCAGCAGCCGCCGCCACAGGTTAAACCTCAGCAGTACCAGCAGTCGAGGCAGGGAGTTTAGGCACCACGACCACAAGCTCAAGGCCGAGTCTACGCCCTAGTACAGTCAGGAGATGACACAGTGCAGCCGTACGAGAACTTGGCGCAACAATACGAGGGCCCAATTCAAAGTTATGATGTTCTAGCACAGTCTGTGGATGGAGCGACCTAGACTTATGATGATGTCGCACCCTTATATGAGGATCTAGCACTACCAACAGATGACATTATTCAGTCTGACGTCAAGGATAGCAGCGATGTAGTCGAAGGTATCATTTATTCATCATTAGCTAGAGCGTTATTTGACTCTGGAGCATCGCATTTATTTATTTCTTACTACCTTTTATGCTCGCTTGAGTTATCTCCTTCTCCCTTAGATAAAAAGTTAACGGTAGCAAACTCCCTTGGTAATTCAGTGGACCTAAGTCAGATTTGTAAATCCTGTCCGATCATGATCAAGAACGTAAATTTACCAGCTAATCTCATAGTTATGCTAATGCGAGAATACGATATTATATTGGGGATGGATTGGTTATCTTTATATCGGGTAAAAATCAATTGTTTTAGGAAGATGGTCATATTAAATATCGTTGGGCGAGCACCATTATAATTTCATGGGACGTGAAGGAAGGGAGCACTGGTTAGTTTGTCAACTATCTTGGAGGTTGAACCTCAAGGAGTAGAAAAAATTTCGATTGTTAATGAATTTCCAGAAGTATTTCAAGATATCTCTAAATTACCGCCAAAGAAAGATGTTGATTTCACAATCGATCTGATACTTGGGACTGCACCAATCTCCAGAGCACCATACCGTATGACATCTATTGAATTGAAAGAATTAAGGGAGGAACTTCAGCAGCTCCAAGACCAAGGCTTCATTAGGACTAGTACGTCGCCGTGGGGTGCACCGGTATTATTTGTAAGAAAGAAGGATGGGCCTTTGAGGCTATGCATCGATTACCGTCAACTTAATAAGGCGACTATCAAGAACAAGTACCTGCTGCTTAGAATAAATGATTTATTCGATCAGTCGAAGTGAGCTAAATATTTTTTTAAAGATAGACCTACAGTTTGGATATCATCGGTTGAGGATTAGAGATGAAGATGTACCTAAGACTGCCTTTAGGACTCGGTATGGTCATTATGAATTTCTAGTGATGCCCTTCGGACTAACAAACACTCCAACAGTATTTATGGACCTCATAAATAGGGTCTTTAAACCGTATTTGGACCGATTCGTGATAGTGTTCATAGATGATTTTTTAATTTACTCCAAGACGTAAGAGGAACAAGCTGAACACCTTCGAATAACTCTTCAGACTCTAAAGCATAATCAGTTGTATGCCAAAGCTTCAAAATGTGACTTTTAGAAGAATGAAGTAAAGTTTTTGGGGCACGTGGTATCGAAAAAATGAGTGTCGGTAGATCCATCGAAAGTCGAAGCAGTGTTAAATTGAAAGGAGCCCACCAATGTGACAGAAGTACACAGTTTTCTCAGATTAGCTGGTTATTTAGAAGGTTCATTGAGGGATTCTCTAAGATAGCAAGGCCGTTGACTAACTTGACTAAGAAGGGCACTTCTTTTAAATGGAATGAAAATTGCGTGCAGGCTTTCTCTAAATTGAAGAAGCGATTAGCGGAAGCCCCAATACTTTCTTTACCAGCAGAAGGGGAAAGATTTTGGTATATATTGATGCATCTAATCAAGGGTTGGGATGTGTGCTGATGCAAAGTGATAAAGCAATAACATTCATGTCAAGGCAGTTGAAACCTCATGAGCAGAATTATCCCACTCAAGACTTAGAGCTTGCAGTTGTAGTGTTTGCCTTAAAATTTTGGAGGCATTATCTTTATGGTGAGCAGTTTGAACTGTACTCAAATCACAAAAGTTTAAAGTATCTTTTTAATTAAAAGGACCTAAATATGCGGCAGAGGAGATGGATGAAATTCTTGAAGGATTATCATTTCGATATTTGCTATCATCCGGGTAAGGTGAATGTCATAGTTGATGCGTTAAGCAGGAAGACGAGCAAGCTAGTGGCGAGTTTAATGATTAAAGAATGAGAGATGCTTGATATAGTTAAAAATTTTGAAGTCAGCCTTCGTATCGATGAACCTCGGGCTTATATCGGTAATTTAGTGGTGCAGCCCACTCTAGTAAGTAATTTCTTAATTATCCATTTAGATTAACCCTTTAATTCTTATATTAGGATGTAGTTATTCAGGATTTTCTTTTCTAGGTGTGACAAATAATAGAAGTGTAGAAGAATGACGTATGGCTATAAGAGAAAATAACAGAAGAAGCGGGAAAGGACAACTCGGAGTGGCGAGTAGGCTCTGATGCTGGGGTTAGATTTTAAGGGAGGTTATGTGTTCCAGACATATCTAAATTGAAGCATGAAGTCTTAGATGAGGCGCACCGCACAAAATTCACCATTCACTCAGGAGGAACCAAGATGTACCATAGTGTACGACTCAATATTGGTAGAATAATATGAAGAGGGAGATAACCAACTACGTTGTAAGGTATCTTACTTGTCAGCAGGTTAAAGCGGAGCATCAGAAGCCGTCGAGACTTTTACAACCGTTACAGGTCACAAAGTGGAAGTGGGAGCATATATCAATGGATTTTATTGTCAGATTACTGAAAATAAGTCATCATCATGATGCGATATACGTGATCGTTGATGGGTTAACAAAGTTAGCACACTTCCTTCCTATACATATTTCTTCATCCATAGACGAGTTAAGCAACCGGAATATCAAGGAGATCGTTAGACTTCACAGCATTCCTATGTCCATAGTATCCGATCTAGACCCTAGGTTTACATCACACTTCTGGTTGAGTCTTCAGAAGGCATTGGGAACGACGCTAAACTACACCATGACTTTTCATCCTCGGACTGATGGGCAAATGGAGCAGGTAAATCAAATCCTCGAAGACATGCTTCACAGCTATATTCTTGACTTCAAGGAAAATTGGGATGACCACCTCTATTTAGTAGAATACGCCTACAACAATAGTTCCAGTCCAGTATTAGCAGGGCATCATTCGAAGCTTTATACGGCAGACCTTGCAGATCACCAAATTGTTGGACCGAAGTGGGTTGAAGAACATTGTTGGGATCAGAACTAGTGCAAGAGACATCCGAGAAGATTGTCGTCATCAAAGAACGTCTACGTACCACTCAGAGTCGCCAGAAGTGCTACACTGACAATCGCCGAAAGAACTTGAAGTTCGCCATATGAGACCATGTGTTCCTGAAGGTATCCCCGATGAAAGGAGTTATGAGATTTGGGAAGAAAGGAAAATTGGCACTATACTACATTGGACCATTCGAGATCTTATAGAGAATAGGCCTTGTAGCCTACAAACTAGCCTTACCACCTCAACTTTTTGGTGTTCACGACGTATTTCATGTATCTATGCCTCAGAAGTAAGAGAGAGATGCATCGCATATCATTGACTGGGAGCCGCTGAAAATCTGAGAGGACGTTTTATACATAGAGCAACCGATTCACATTCTCGACAAGAAGGAGCAAGTACTTCAAACAAGATTTATACCACTCGTGAAAGTTCAGTAGGGGCATCATGGCGAGGACGAAGCTTTGTGGGAGAGAGAGGATGAAATTCAAGAGAAGTACCCTCATCTCTTCATATGATAGGTATGTTAAATTTTAAAGACGAAATTTTTGTTAAGGGGGGTAGAATGTAATAACTCATTTTTGTGGGAACTAACCCCACCGTCCGCTTGCATGTGGCCCACCTGAGTTTTGGATCAGCCTCATTTTTTGGCCTTACATCTTCTCTTGGCCAGACCGAGATAATGGACGGAGTAAATTTATATTATCGTAGTGGGACCCACCATATCTTTAAAAAATAAATAATAATAATAATAATAATAATTTTATAACTTCCGCACGCCGACTAAACCACTTCCTCCATTCTTCCTTCCTTTTCGTACGATAATGGGCGTTGAACCCTCCCACTAAATGAAACTATTCCATAATCCCCTCTCTTCCATTCAATTACGCACCTCTTTATAAAAGAGAGAGAGAGAGAGAGAGAGAGAGAGAGAGAGAGACAAAGGAATCGATCAAATCAAAATAGGGAGGGGGGGAGAGAGAGCTCTGTAGATCAAGAGAGAGAGATTAAGCGGGGTCAGATCATCAGACTTTTGAGGTAGGTGATCTTATCCTAGAATTTAACATTTTCAATTATTTAATATGCTTATTTAATCCAAAATTTTTATAGGAATATTATTGTCAGTTGAATTTTTATATAGGAAATCCTTCTCATGTATGAATTTCTATTTCTATATTTTTAATATTTAATGCTGAAATAATTTATATATAAATAAAATAAAATAAATTTATAGAATAAAATAAATAATTTATCTAAGTTTATATTTTAATTTATTTATTCTTAAATTTTTTTATTAAGATTAAAAATTAAATATGAATTTTTCTTAAATTTTTTAAAAAATTAATTAATATGAAAGTAAATTATTAAAAATTAAATTAAATTCAGATTAATTTATGAATTTATTTAAATTAGTAAATTTGAATTAATTTTAAAAATATTTTTAATTAATAAGTATGTTAGTTATTAAATTTAATCGTTTAAATTAATCCAATTATATATATATATATATATATATATATATATATATATATATATATATATAAATTCAAGTTAAAAAGTAAACCAAAAATTTTAATTCCAATAATTGATAATACTTAGAATTAATTATAAAAAATTAATTTAAATTTGAATGTAGAAAAAATAATAATAATATTAATATTAATATTAATAGTATCCAAAGTCCAAATTAATAACTTTCTTAAACTTATTAAATTTAGATATAAAAATAAATAATAATAAAATCCTGAATTTAAATTTAAAATAATTAGATAAAATTTTTTAAGATAGTTTAACTTAATTATTAAATAATAATTTTTATTACATTATTAATGTTATCTTATAGAAATCATTGTAATATTTTTGTTTCTGTAAAAATTAAAATCCATGATTTAATTGTAAAATTTTAAAGAGTTAATTAAATTACATTTAAATGAAGTTAAGTTTAAGAAAAATTTTAAAATTTTGGAATTAAAACTAAAATTTCTTATACACTATTTCACAGAAATTTCTAAATTAAATAATAGTAAAATAATATTTTATTTAAGTATTTAAATTATTAAAGTTTCAACAAAATTTAAATCTAGAATTATTAATTAGAATTATATTGTTGATATTTTGATTGTAAAATAATTATTCATCTTACATGTATGTCTACCATTCATTGAGCATCAATTTTAATATGTTGGATGTAACGTAAGCGAGTAGGGCAATCGTGTCCCTTGGGTGAAAGACCCTAAATTAGCAAGTAGAGCAATCGTGTCCCTTGGGTGAGAGAACCTAAAGCCAGCAAGTACGGCAATTGTATCCCTTGGGTGAAAGACCCTAGAACCCACTAAATCCTTTGGAGTCTTCTTTGTGTACGACGTATGAGTACAATTGTATGCGAGGACATACGCCAGAGGTACAACTAGAGCAGTAGTCTGACCAGCTAACATATAAATGGGTTCATCACCATGAGGTACCAGTGCTTGAGTGTTAATTCAACATGACCATCCAGTGTTGTAAGAAATGATATAAATGTTATGAGTATTTGTGAAAATATCACATGCATTGCAATTTAACAATTCTGTTGTTAAATTTTATTATATGTATTATATTTTCCTTCATTCTTATAAAATTTATATTATCTGAACATGTTAAATTTTGGGTAAGATATGACTCTACTGGGCTGTTATGCTCATCCTAAAAAAAAATTACACAAGTGTAGAGCTGGAATACTACGAGCAGGTGGGCCTCTACTATTAGCTTTATTTTAAGAAATTAGGTTAAGTTTTAATTCAATTCAGTTTTTTTTTTTTGTTATTTAAGTTTAGTTTATGTTCAAATTTCGATGTAAAAAAGGAAACTATCAAAAGAGTTGAATTTAATAAACTTTTCAGCTGTATTTTCTTTTAAATGACATTAAATATTGATTGAATTTGATTGAATCAACTGGATTGTAATAAATGTCATTATATTATAACTCACGAACCTTGGGATTCGGGTCCCGAAGACCTTATTCGAGTACTCAAATTTTCGGGCGTGACAAGTCCAACCAATCAACAATGTATGAAGGCTAGGAAGGGTACCGTCATCCGACCATGCCCAGGAGACGATGGTAAACAATAGGGCTTCCTAATGTCATAAACATAAAAAGGAAAGGAACATGCTCAAAGCTATTACAGACCCATTGTAATTTTAGTCACAACAGACCATTAAAAACTGAAAACATTGTCATAATAAAATTAAATCAAGATCCATTCAGTTTAAACAAAAAGCATAAGCACAAAGTCTCTCATTACGCTACAAGCTTCACCTCTTAACCCTAGCTAAGAGGTTTAGCTCATCACAGACATGATGATGCTAAAATCTCTTAAGAAAATAAATAAACAAAGAAAGGAAGAAAACCCGAAAGAAGGAAGAAGGAACACTGCCAAACCATTAGCCTTTCTCTCTCCTCTGCTCCCACGTCCACTACCTGATTCCCTCCCATGTTCTTCTCTCTCTCTTTTATAGGCTGGAGAGGTCGGTGCTATCGAGAAAAGTAGGTGTGCGTGGCTTTTACGTAACCAGTTACGCAACAACGCAAAGACAGCTGCGTTTGGATTGAATTTCAAGACGGTACATGGCCAAGAAGCCTGTTTTGGCTGCATGTTTGGGGTAAAGACCCCCCTCTGAAAGTTTTGAATGGTTTGGATCATCCATCCGATCACGATCTTGATCGCAGAATGACATACGAAAGTTGGGTGCATTCGATCGTGCGTAAAGGGAAAGTTCTTGCGTTGGAACGCTCGGTGGGCTCCATAATGATATTTTTAGAGAAATCCACCCCGTTCATTAGATTCCTGGGGAAAAACCAGTCGGGAAGGGGTGGTTTTGGTAGGTTCTAGCATGACCCACTATACCAACTCAACTCGCCATTCATCCTGCGTTTGACGGTGGAAATTGTGTGAAGGAAAGCTTGGCGAGAGTTTTGGCCACCCCCCTGAGTGAATGGACAGTCTAGATTATCTGAATGGATGATGGGTGGGCCTCACTACTCGAAATTGGTTGTCATCCATGCGGACGCTGTTGATTTTGAAATATTTTAGAAATTAGTCGGTCAGCCATATGTTTGACCGGACTCTCTGTCCAGTGCACTTCTCATGCACGTGTACCCAATGTAAATGCAATGTACACATAGGGTCCATCGTGATGTTCATGAGAAATCTGCTCCGTCCATCTACTTTGCCATCTCATTTTAAGTGTTGAGACCAAACTTGAAGCATATCCATACATCAGGTGGGTCCAATTCACTATTTTATGGGCCTATCTGTCTGTTGGGCTACTTTCACTAAGATCCAATGGCTGATTTTTGACGTGTACAGTTAATTTTTGAGCCCCAAGCCATGTATGAATTTTCAAGCCGAACGGATGGTGAGAATCTTGTGATCTTGTATTTTGAACCAATTTCAAGCCACTTGAGCTTCAGTTTTTCGATTTTCTCGGATCTCTGGCATGTAAATCCATCGATCTTGGTCCCCTAGAGTCCGTCCCTTGCCTTAGTGAATTTTGAGTGTTAAATCAGTGCTTTAAGCATCCTTTTCTATCCACGCTCTCCTAACTTCACATTGCACCACAAATATGATTAAAATAGATCGTTAAGCAGTATCATGTTCATAAATCTTAGTAATTGGGCTCTAATTTGTAATATTTGACCCTCAACACAACCCCCAACCAACATCTTGCTAGTCCTGAGCAAAGTACGCAAAAAATAAGTGTAGAACTACAGGACAATCTCTAAAAACTCGAGTGATTTTTGAAAACAATCAAGATACTAGAAGTATAAGATTCATGAATGTTGGGCATTGCATTCCCTATACTCAAGCATTCGATAGACTTCATAATCAAGATCGAAGTATTAATCCATCAATTGCAACAATTATAAACATTGAGTTCCATGGGTGTATAGTCTAATCTTGACTTACATCATTAAAATTCACTTCTCTATTTCAAGATATCATTGGTAACCAACAAGAAAATTCATGATAACCAAAACTTGCCTCATAGATCATCTTTTCATTCTTTCAGTTTTTGAATTTTCCATTAAAAGCAACGCCCAAGAGGGGAATCAAATCCTCACTTATAGGGAGCAAACCTATGGTGAAGATCGTATACCCAACCCTTTTCACATATCAACCATGGGGAATTAAATCTACACCTATAGGGAGCAAACCTATGGTAAAGATTATTCGCCCAACCCTTTCCAAAGGTATCTGTTTTTTTTTTTTTTTTTTTTTAAAAAAAAATTTAGCTATGTATTTTCTTTTTCTTCAATTGATCTTGACGGGCAAATTTTCTAGGCTAGTTCCTTACATGCTTAGTGATTACCAAGTTAACCCTTCAATATCAAATTGAAACCTTAATGTGAAAGTGAGATGTGACATGTGAAATCATGACTCAATCAATGTTTACAACTTCTAATTCTAGATTAACAATTCAAATTTAACTGTGAAATCTAACAGGTACTAAATCCAAGGTCATAAATTACCAACATCACGTATCTTGAAATTCTAAGTGCCCTAGATGGCCGTCAAAATCACTTTAAATTCACAAGAATTTTCAGATTTTTTTTATTTCATAATTTATTTTCGCTCAAGACCAAGAAAACACTGATTAGGTAACCTAATCTCCCACCCCAACCTAAAATCTATATTGTCCTCAATGTAAAAGATATGAGCATGCAATGCACATGGGACATCGAAAGTAAAGGAGAAGTGATGAGAAGATAGGACCTGGATAACGAATCGAGAGAGACTTTTCCATAGAGATCTCAGCATAAGAGCGGGTTAGCACGAGAGTGAAAAGAACTAAATCAAACTAGCCTAAAACAATGTAGGAAGCAAACTAACCTAATGGCATAAAACTGTCTAACCTAGAACAGTATAAAGTAAACTACCATAATTCTATAAAAGCAGGAAAAAACTACTCAATCATGCTGCAAGGTTCTTCTTCTGGCTAGTATCTTGATAAGTTTCTTAATAAGTTCCTCAGTAGGATCATCCAAAAGCCCTTTTTGCAATAGGCTTGGACGCCCTGGAGCATAACTTGCCAGAGAAACTTATGTACCTCATAAGAAATTTTTCGTTAAATCGCTTGAGGTATCTAAAGTATATATGATTCACATGTGACAGAAAAAGTTTCAAAGTTAGTATCCCATGGTAAATCAGAGACTACAAGTAGATAAACTTCAGAAAACTCCTTAGGAAGTGATGTAGTCTCATCACACTCCGAAATGTCAGACTTCGGTTCCATTGTGAACTCCTTTAATGGTAGACAGTGAAGATCTGGGGAGGAAGAGGCTTCAGAATAAGAGTTCACTCGATCCATGACAACTACCGAGATGTTGTCTTGTAGGGCATCCACTATTTCTTTTATCATAAGATCATTTGAATCTGCAAAGTGTGTCAAGCAATCATTCAAAGAGTTAGAAATTTCAGCTGAAAGTGACTTGTTTTCTTCATTGAAGTCTGTAATGACATGCTCAAGGACTCCATCGCCCTTAAAAGTAGATGGAGGTATGCTCTCTTGCTCTAGCCCTGCATAGACAAACTAAGGGTTAGTAGACGAAGATTGATGTGAGGACTCTATTCATTGATACTACTCAGAAGAGGCATTAAATCGTCAAAAGTGTATATCTTAGATGGTGGTCTCAACTGGGTGGTTTCAACTTTTAGAGTCATATCGAGCGGCTCGTCCATCTCCCGAATCATATCATCATTCAATTCAGGGGAGTGGTCTAAACATGCCTCACAAAGGTTGGAAGGTTTAGGTGAAAGTGGTTCATCCTCCACATTTAAATTGGCCATATCAGATAGGTGGAGTAGAACTTCCTGTGCCACGTGATCACCTTCCTGGACCATAATTGAAGTTGATTCCAGTGAAATTTGGGCTGTGCTCTCATGAATCTCATCCCAATACTTCTCAGCTTCCAATTCAGCGCAGTACATACTTGGGATGGGATTGCTTTCCTCACATTCTATTCCTAAATTCGATTGAGGTTCGAACAAACTAACCTCTACCTCATCATTGAGATCTTGTGTGTCATGTGAGTGCAGTGTACCACTATCATTATATTTGAAAGATACCCACGTCTCTTGACCATTCATTTGGACCATCATTGAGATCGACTCATCAGGAAAATGAACCATATGCTCATTAATGGACCCCAACTCCTCATTCGTAATTTCAGAGTTCTTCAAAAGCGAGTTAGGATCACTTTCCTCGCATTGTATTTCTATAATGAATAGTGGCTGGGATGAACGAATCTCCTCTACCTTATCAAGGCGCAAATTAAGTGCTTCCAATGATTTTCTAATTTCCACAAGACAAGCTATGTTACGCTGAAATGAATCCTCTTGGATTGTTTCTGGTTGGATCTCAAAGGTAGGGGATCCAAGAGAATAATCATTATAACATGTTGTTGGTTCATTTTTCCAATTTTGATGTTTTCATTGATCATAATTATACGATTCATAGGTGGGAGAGTTTGATGGTTATTGGTACACATTATCACCCCAATAATTACGATGAGCCTAATAATCACGTACTATTTTCTTAATCGGTGGGGTGTAATTATTCTCCCTCATATGATCGCATATAGACTTCTTAATCGGTGGGGTGTAATTATTCTCCCTCATATGATCGCATATAAACTTCTTAATCGGTGGAGAATTATATTCTGGTTGGTTCTCAATCATGGTTTCAGAAAAATTTTGAGATATAGGTTGTTTCCAAGCATAAGCTTTTAACACGTTTTATTAGAACCTCTCGTTTTGTAAAAATAGATTACCATACTCACATGCCCACTCTAGCCACTCTTGTTCGTTCATAGTGAAACCTTAATTCTGAATCTAATCCTAAAAAAATAAAAGAAAAGATCCTACAGCAGTATGGAAAGTAAAAAGGAGAAGTTAGAAAGAAGTTACCAGATGAGAGATTCCTAAGTTAAAACCTGAAAAATAAAATAAAATAGGTTAATTTCTAAAAATATAAAGTTTCTAAAGGAAGGTTCTAAACCTAGAATTAGAAAGTAAGTTAGATTTTAAAAATAAGAGAAATCCTAGAATTAGAAAATTTCTAAAAATAGAAAAAGAGAAAAACTAGAAAGAGATAACCAATTTAGAAAGTCTCTCTCAGAATCCTACAAAACAGGAAAGTTAGGTTAGTTTCTAAAAATCAGAAAATAGAAAATCTTAATCCTAGCCTAATCTTAAACTAATCCTAAAACTAGTTAATATCAGAAAACGTAACCGTTAGTCCCCGGCAACAACGCTAAAAACTTGTTCACACCCCATGTATAGGGTTGTGATGTAGTAATAAACTCGGTGAGACCGAGGTCGAGTCCCAAGGGACTAGAACCTATACGTAATCTAAAACTAAATATAACTAGAACTAGACTAAGATGAAATCTAAATCGAATGAAATCGAGGGAATAAAGTGAAATAATTATCTAAAACTTAGAGAAATCAGAGGTAGGAAACTAGGGATTCAGAGGATCCACTCGTAGAGATCAAGGAGATGTTATGCTTGATTCAAAAAGTCAACTAGACTCAGAGTCCCATCTTCATCTAGTTGAAGGGTGTAACCATGAAAATCGAACTGAACTTCTTGTGATATAGTTTTCAAGAGATGAAAGGCATAAGAATTAGAATAGATTCCATCACCAAACCATGCCTAGGAGACAAAGTAAATAATAAAATTAAAATAATTACTAACCAATCAACAATGTATGAAAGTTAGAAAGGGTACCATCATCCGACCATGCCGAGGAGACGATGGTGAACAACCGGGGTTCCTGACGTCATAAACATAAAAATTAAAGGAATATGCTCAAAGCTATCGCAGACCCATTGTAATTTTAGTCACAACAAACCATTAAAATTTGAAAACATTCTCATAATAAAATTAAATCAAGATCCATTCATTCTAAATAAAAAGCATAAGCACAAAGTCTCCCATTACGCTATAAGCTTCACCTCTTAGCCCTAGCTGAGAGGTTTAACTCATCATAGACATGATGACGCTAAAATCTCTTAAGAAAAGAAATAAACAAAGAAAGGAAGAAAACCCGAAAGAAGGAAGAAGGAACCCTGCCAAACCGTCAACCTTTCTGTCTCCTTTGCTTGCACGTCCACTACCTAATTCCCTCCCACGTTCTTCTCTCTCTCTTTTATAGGTTGGAGAGGTCGGTGCTATCGAGAAAAGTTGGTGTGCGTGGCTTTTACGCAACCAGTTACGCAGCAATGCAAAGACAGCTGCATTTGGATTGAATTTTGGGACGGTACATGGCCAAGAAACCTATTTTGGCTACATAGTTGGGGTAAAGACCCCCCTCGAAAAGTTTTGAACAATTTGGATCATCTATCCGATCACGATCTTAATCACAGAATGGCTTACAGAAGTCAAGTGCATCCGATCGTGCGTAAAGGGAAAGTTCTTACGTAGGAACGCTCAGTGGGCCCCATAATGATATATTTAGAGAAATCCACCCCATTCAATAGATTCCTGGTAAAAAACCAGTCAGGAAGGGGTGGTTTTGGTAGGTTTACGCAACCAGTTACGCAGCAATGCAAAGACAGCTGCGTTTGGATTGAATTTTGGGATGGTACATGGCCAAGAAACCTGTTTTGGCTCCATGGTTGGGGTAAAGACCCCCCTCTGAAAGTTTTGAACGGTTTGGATCATCCATCCGAACACAATCTCAATCGTAGAACGACCTGCGGAAATCAGGTGCATCCGATCGTGCGTAAAGGGAAAGTTCTTACGCTGGAATGCTCGGTGGGCCCCATAATGATATATTTAGAGAAATCAACCCCGTTCATTAGATTCTTGGGGAAAAACCATCGGGAAGGGGTGGTTTTGGTAGGTTCCGACATGACCCACTATACCAACTCAACTCGTCGTTCATCCTGCGTTTGACGGTGGAAATCGCGTGATCATATGTATGGGACCAAAAGGAAAGTTTGGCGAGAGTTTTGGCCACCCCCTGAGTGAATGGACGGTCTAGATTATCCGAATGGAGGATGGGTGGGTTCCACTAATCAAAATTGGTTGTCATCCATGCGGACACCGTTGATTTTGAAATATTTTAGAAATTAGTCAGTCAGCGATATGTTTGACTGGACTCTCTATCCAGTGCACTTCTCGTGCATGTGTACCCTATGTAAATGTAATGTACACATGGGGTCCATCGTGATGTTCGTGAGAAATCCGCTCCGTCCATCTACTTTGCCATCTCATTTTAAGTGTTGAGACCAAACTTGAAGCATATCCATACATTAGGTGGGCCCAATTCACTGTTTTATGGGCTGATCTATCTGTTGGGCTACTTCTACTAAGATCCAATGGCTGATTTTTGACGTGTATAGTTAATTTATGATCCCCAAGCCATGTATGAATTTTCGAGCCGAACGGATGGTGAGAACCTTGTGATCTTGCATTTTGAACCAATTTCGAGCCACTTGAGCTTCAGTTTCTCGATTTTCTCGGATCTCTGGCTTGTAAATTCGTCGATCTTGGTCTCTTAGAGTCCGTCCCTTGCCTTAGTGAATTTTGAGTGTTAAATCCGTGCTTTAAGCATCCTTTTCGTCCACGCTCCTAACTTCACATTGCACCACAAACACGTTTAAAATAGACCATTAAGCAGTATCATGTTCATAAATCTAGGTAGTAACTAGGGTTTGATATGCAATATTTGACCCTCAACATCTATGCTCTACTAATTTTAGTTCTGCAGATTTTTTTGGGCATTTGAAGCAGGAAACAATTACAAAAACTACCACTCAGATTGTGCATGAACAACATGGGAAGTGAGCTTCCTTGCTTCATTTTTTTGTGGCTATTCTCAGTAGCTGTCATTGCATGTTCTTCTATATCATTATGATTATTTCGTGAAAGAAGTTGCATGGATTGGGTTTGAGTCAGGTCAAGGGTCACACAGAGCTTAATCCATCTAGTAAATTGGCCCAAAATCTAGACCTGAGCTTAACCTGTAACCCCCAAATGTCACAAACAGGCACATCTCAACCCAAATTGCTCATTGGTGGTGATCCAAACTGGCCTAGCTACCACACTTACAAATACTGGCTTTCAATCTCATAGGTACTGGCCCTTTTCTAGATTAAAAGAAAGACATCTAGTGGATGCATTGCCCAAAGTCCAGCCATGGCCAGATTCCGTTTGGATGGGCCCAAAGGACAAAACTTTGTTGTGCTAAGCAATTAAAGGCCTTCTTCAAAGGGTTAAAAATCTATCTAGATGCATTTATACGTTATAGCATCGAAAGGTTGTTCAATGTATACATATTATGACATTTGAGCAATATTTGGCTTCCGATCTTGGGATTGTGACTTGGCAACAATGAACTGCACAATATACTTGGTTTTGGTTTATTTAAGTTAATATATGTCATGTGTATAATTTATAGGTGCATGTGGCATGTGCTTGTTAATTAATTAAGCCTCATACTCAAACTGAGCATCATATAACTCGTTATTAAATTTGATGGTAGCTACACTAATCCTACATATGTATATGAGAATGAAGCTGTCCATGAGGTGGGTCCCACCATGATGCCTTGGCTTGAGAATAGGGCGGTCCAATCATCAAGTTGGCTATACTTTGCTTTAGCAATCAATTGGTTCTTTAAGCCATTTATCTTGTGGTGTGTTATACCCTATGCTTCATTGTCTAGCTTCAATATATTCCCAGGTTGTGATAAGAAACAGTTGATGCCACATGCTATTTGTTGTGGTACATGCTTGCTAGTCATGTAAATATCACTATTACCAGGTCTTGCTCTACTTTTTTTTTTTTTTTTTTTTTTTATTTAAGTGGATTGTTACCACTGCTTGTATTAATCACAGGAAATTACATCAATTCGGGAGGGGCCGAACAAAAAGGAGACGGCTCTCACCTATCTTTTAAGCAGAGTAGATTTTTTTTTTTTTTTACAGCCCCGGACATTCGGATAGGCCCCAACAAAAGATATTGGGCCCACCTATCGTATAAAACCCACAAAAGAAAACCTAGCACTTGTCAGTCCCTATGGAAGCGCCTGAGAGCTCCAAGCCTAGCTTTATCTAGCAAGACTGCACCCCGAACAGATCGAGGGAGTATAGTGGGTGCTAACCAAATACAGTGGGCCTAAGACGCAGAGGCCAACTTAGCCAAACCATCCGCAACAACATTCGCTTCTCTGAAAATGTGGTTGAGAGGAAAAAAGGCCATCTTACGCAGGGATTGGATGCGATCCAGCCAGTAGATCTAATTCACACTCACTTGGCTATGATCGTTCACCAGATCGACAATGAGCTTGGAATCCGATTCAATCTTTACCTCCCACAAGCCCTTCTGCAGGCAAAGGTTGAGCCCATCCCAAATGGCTCTAAGCTTAGCAATGTTATTGGTACCAAGGCCATACCCAGTGGCGTAGGCGAAAATGACGTTACCATCTGGCCCTCTTCAGATTCTTCCTCCCCTTGCATTCCCTGGGTTCCCACCACTAGACCCATCAACATTTAGCTTTAACCAATCTTCCGTTGGGGGGATCCATTTGACCAGCTACAGTGCCTTGATTGGAAGTGGCGTCGTTGGAAAACCCAAGATATCCATCACCTTGGCATCGGTTGAAGACCGATTGGGCCTCGCAGGGTTGGCGAGAGCAATGGATTTAATCTCGCTAACCACCCTGTAAATAATCTCTTCCGGGCGCGCTGCTCTATCCTCAAACCTAGCCTTATTGCTTGCCTTCTAGACTTCCCAGAGGATGAATAAAGGAATCAACCCGTGGATGGTTGACCATCTACTCGAAGTCGAGGATGCTCTCCACCAGGCATTTAATCTTGCTTCAACATCTTGCTTGGGCCCAACCGCAACTCCGAGAGTGGCCTCAAAATGGTTCTAAACCAATTTTGAAAGATTGCTATGGAGGAAGAGATGGGGCAGCGTCTCCACCTCATTCGACAGAAAGCACGTCATGGGACATACAACACACGCACTTAGAGACCATGGAGACCCTTTAGCCTGAACTCTAGAATCAACAGGAATGGCTCCCAGGAGAGTTCTCCATACAAAACACAAAATTTTTGGGGGCATCATCGAGTGCCAAACCTACCTAGACCAGCTCTTCCTCAGCCCCAACACTCGAAATGCTTGCTAAGCCGATCGAACAGAGAAAACGCCGGTCGACTCTAATGGCCAAATATATGAGTCCGGGGATTCCGACGTACAAAAACCAACTTGAAATATATGTTCCGTGACATTCTGGGGGAGAAGAGGGAGAACTGCCGAGGGTGGTAAGGGGCCATTAGAGCCTAGGAAGTCCCTTACCTACAAGTTGCTGAGCCCCTCCGGAATTGGACACATCATTAGGCATTGCAGCAGGCCTAATTTGGACCAGTTCTCCCTCCAAAGATTATAGGTACCCTGCCCAATGCGGCAAAGCACAATGCTATCGATGAGGGAGAAGCAAGCCTGGACAACTTTTAACATTGGAGAACATGGGGACCGCCACACTGCTCCAGCGCTGGTGACCTGCAAGTCCCTCTGGTGCTTGGCTCTCATCAACTCCACCCAGGGGCTAACGGAAGTGCCAAACTGGACAGCCCACGCTAGCTTCATTTTAAAGGCCTTCATTACTTCTTGAAGCAAGCGAATACCCAGACCACCTTTTGCTTTCGACCTGGAAATCCTTCTCCAACCCACCCAATGCAATTTCTTTTTTCCGTCCGACCAGCCCCAGAAGAAAAGTCTTGCTCTACTACCACTGCCCTGGAAATTCCAATGTGTGTCTTCTGATGCTAACAAATTTTTTCTTTGTTGCACCATCTTTGGTCATTTGTGACAAATGGAATTCTTATCTTATCAAGCTTGTCTTCAAATTTTCTAATTGCAAGCAGACTTACTATTGTACCTTCATATCGACTAGACTCAAAACAGAGTTGAGATGAGTTGATTCAAAGACTCAGCCAAGTAATAACTAATGTTTGTGTAATTTGTAATTTCATTGATCTTATACAACTAGTTGCACTATTGGATCATTAAAAAAAAAAAATTTATAGAGATGAAGAAAGATTTATTAGAATAAATTTATCAGGCCCATGGAGAAAGGTAAATTTTGGTGTTGTACTTATACATTCTTACTCTAACAATTTTGAGTTTACAGTTCTTTCTTTTTTTCTTTTTCTTTTTTTAATTTGTTTGCAGATAAAAGGCTTAATCTGAACCGTCCAATCTGTGGACCCGACTACAGATATGGTACGATCAGATTAGTTTGACATCATGATTTCTTATTAATGGGTATTTATTTGTTAAATTGGAACCATTGATTTTTTATTTTCTTTTCCATTTTAACTCTCTAATAGATGTTGACCAAATCTCATGCAGACACTCTTGGCTTGGAAAGTAAGGTTGCGTGCTAGGGGCCATCGAACAATCCCCGCTTCAATTGATGAGCTTTTCCGTGTTGAATATGGGCCGCTGGATGGTGGTGTTCGGCTAGACACATTAATTTTATTTTAACAGTTTTATAAGGTGATGTGATGTAGAAGATAGGTATGAATCACTCCGTATGTTCATATTCTAGTATTATTTATTTGTATTAGTTTAGTTGGGTATATGGGTTTGTAAGCCATGAAGTCTTTATCTGTATTAGCTTAGATGAGTTGATCAATCAGGGCATTTACTAGCAATGGTAAGAGACCATTATATATATATATATATTAAAATAGGAACTAGATACGGATATTGGTCGTAGCCTTAGTTCTAAAAACCGTAGTTATTGCTTACTTCGGCATAATGCTACGGATTTCGTTCCATTTTTAGCTACAAATATTATCTGTAATTATATGAACATCTTGCTACAGAAAATATGGCTACGGATTATATTCGTAGCTATAGTTTTATCCCTATGGCTACGGCACCAATGGCTACAGTTGTGTTATGGACGATAACCGTAGCCATAGGTGTATAGCTACGGTTTTATCCGTAGTCTTTTTTCCATTTTCTAGTAGGCTTTCGACTATTATTTCTTTAGAGAAAAAGGATCAAAATCCTTAAATATGATAGAGGTGATAAGTATACATTAAAATATTCAAAATCATATTGTTATAGTGTTGGCATAATCTAATAATATACTGTAAATTAATACTATATGGCAAAATGAAGTTGTAGAAAGAAAAACATAACATTATTAGATATGATTAGAACAATGATGGCACAGGAAAGTCCCTATACCACATTTACTTACTGCCATGTATGTTTTTAATAAAGTTAAATGATTAAAGGTTTGCTACTTACTGCCATTTATATTTTTAATAAAGTTAAGTGAATAAAGGTTTGCTACTTACTGCCATTTATATTTTTAATAAAGTTAAATGATTAAAGGTTTGAAATCGTTCAATTTAATTTATTTTGCTTTTTGCCTTTTAGACATATATACTCCTTTCACTATAAGTCCTATCATATAAACGGCTTTCAATCATTAACGTATGATCCGGTCTTTAAGCTATCCATTCTTTCTACATGACATGACCCACGTGATTATGGCCTTGTTTGGCTCAGGCCTAGCCTTTGGGTCAAATTTATGGTACAAGTCTTAATCCTACGGGCCAGTGGGCCTATTGCTGCGCCTAATGGGCCTCACCAAGGATTAGGATACCCAAAAGAAATGTTGTCAATTGCTAATAAAAATAGTTAAAGAAAATATTTCATACAAAAAGGAAAACTGAAAAATAATTCAAAGATTGAAATATTCCAATGTAAGATTTTGTTTTTAAGCGTCTCTATTAAGGCCTATCATATGAATGATCTGGATCAGATCCAATGTCTATGGTTCTGAGATGTTGGCAAAATAGACCTTTGCCTGGTTTGATATGGTCCCAATAGAAAAGTTGTCACACACATGCCCTAACTAGGCTTCTTCACCACCGAACCTTGAATTTTGAGCTAAGGGCTGGCCCACTATGACTGATCCGCCCAAGCCAGGTTTCCATCTGCCAAAGCATGTTCGGTTTCGAATGAGCCCATTGCAGCCCACTGTAAGTCTAGTCAACGAGTGCTCAAACAATCTGTCAGTTTCAAAATGCCGGCCTTCCGATTTTCTCAGGCTTACCTTTTCTTTGGAACCTTGTGGACACGTACGGTACACTAGTTATGTAGCTGCTGTATCGATGTCAGCAAGTTCTGTGGGTCTGAACACGAGGTATGTGTTATATCTAAACCATCCATCCATTTGGCATGCTTGTGATAAGGTTTGAGACGAAAAATAAGATAGATCTAACTATCAAGTGGACCACACTGCAAAAAGCAGTGGGCGATTGAACGTCTACCATTGAAACCCTTTTTGGGGTCATAGAAGTTTTGGATCAATATGAAGTTTGTTTTTTCCTTTTAATTCAAGTCTCTATGACCTTATGAAGAGATTGGATGGAAAATAAACGTTATGGTGGGCCCTATGAATTGTTTAACAGTAAAAATAATTATCTCCTCTGCTATTTGAGGTGTGGTCCTGATGATCTTTGGATATGATTCATTTTTTTAGATAATGCTCTAAAATTATCTCTAAAACTAGATGAACGGTGTAGATATAATAAATACATCGCTATGGGGCCCATGTAACTTTGATATCCTTTGAACAGTTCCTGCAACTCAGAGCTCAAGTAGCGTCAGTGCTCGTCTTCGCACGACACGTACCTACAGCAGCTATATTGGTGTGTGGTACACCTGCCAATCCGCCACGTACCTAAAAAATATTGATTTTAAAATATATTTTAATAAAATAAAAAATAATATATAATATATAAAGTGTTTGAAAAAAAAAAAAACCTTTTTGTGGGTTTTTGGGAATAGTCCCGCATTAGAAAAAGAGAAGAACTTTTTGTGATTTAAACGAAAACAATGGAGTATTATAATATTTGCCTACCTAGTCCAAGGACTATGGACCTTGCGTGTTCCAGTGTTGCTCGCGCGCTCGGGCTCGGGCATGGGCACAGGCTCGGTTTCAATCTCGGTCTCGGTCACGGGCATGGGCATGGGCTTAGGCTCGGGCTCGGTGTGAGGGCGTGGGCATGTGAGGCAATGTGGATGTAGAGGTGTTAGTGGCACACTTTGCACTTCGCACGTCCGCATTGGGTCGCTCTTTCAAGACCTTGAGCGAACCAGAGCGAGAAGTGTACGAGTCACGGTGTGGCTAAGTGGCTAAGGTGGATGGCTGGATGAAGGGGAGACTAGAGGACTAAATGAGAGACTTCCAGTATATATAGAGAGCTGAAAAAAGAGCTGTTACAGCAGATCTATAACAGCTTTGCCATTAGTGCAGGGTCTAGCAAAAACTTGTGCATGACTAACCCAACAGCTAGAAAACGGCTAGCTGCTATCTCACAACAGTCAGCATGCAGCAGCTTAATGGCTCATGCACAACAGACAAAAAATGGCCATAAAATGGTTAGTTTTCTCCAACAGCTAGAAAATAGTCACGGGATTTAATTCCCTGGACCATAACCCCCAGCCACCATAGCCTATAAAAGGAGGGCCTGGATGAATTTCCAAACCATCTCTCAACCCACTCCAGCAGACCTATATGAACTGAGACAGCCCACTAATCCTCTCCTATAGTCCAGTGGTTCCAACAAGACAGTAAGGGTTGAACCTTTGCTAGAAGAACAGACCAACGGTGTGGTCTAGAACGATTCAATTGAACCAATGGCTGAAGAACTGACCAGTGCAATGGTCTAAATCAAAAGAAATTTCTTCTCTTTCTTTCTTCTGAGATTTTTTTATTGTATTTCTGCCAGGTTGAGTGTGACAGAGTTTCAATAGGTGGGCCTTCGGGTTTGCTGAACGCAGACCCACACCAGGCTCATTGTATCCTAGAAGCGATTTGCCTGTAACCTATCAGCACACTCAGTTCACTTGAGTAGGGGCAAATAACGCTTTAAGGACAGCGTTTCAGACGTGCTTCAGCCTGTCCTTATTCAAGCTAATTTTATTTTCGGTTTCCATATTATACATAAATTATATTAATCTGTATAATTTCCAACAATCTTAAAGCGTTATTTGCTGGAAGCCGACAGTGTTTCATCCATCAAGTTGATGAATCAGGACTCGATACGTCTTGATCGGTTCAATGAAAATAATTTTATGAGATGGCAAGACAAGCTGAAATTTCTTCTGACGGCGCTGAAGATCTATTACATATTAGATCCAAATCTTCAAGCGCTACCTGAAGCATCCGACGAAGACACACCTGAACAAGTGGCAGTTCGCACCAAACGAGCTAAAGACAAACTCTTGTGTTGAGGACATATTCTGAACGCTCTCTCCGACTGTCTGTATAATCTATACTAACAGACGTCATCAGCAAAGGAGATCTAGGCCACTTTGGAGTTCAAATACAAGGCTGAAGAAGAAGGAACTAACAAACTTCTCGTTGCCAGGTATTTTGACTTCAACAGGGTAGATAACAAACCGCTGCTGCCCCAAATCCAAGAACTGCAGCTAATATTAAACAAAATTAAAGCAATAAAAAATGATCTTCCTGAATCATTCCAAGTCGGGGCTATAATCGCCAAATTGTCACTGATGTGGAAAGACTATGGAAAGAAGTTGTTGCATAAAACTGAGGACTACACACTGAAACATATTCAAAAACACCTGAGAATTGAGGAAGAATCCCGTAACCATGATAAAAAGAATGATAACGGGAATGCCTCGTCTAAGGTACATGCAGTAGAGAATACTAGTAACAAGAATCCCGAGAAGGACGATTCCCTAAAACCCAATAAAGGGAAATTCAAGAAAAACGCCCAAAAGAAGAACGGAAAGTTCAAAAGCCCATGCCATGTCTGTGGGAAAACCAGGCACTACGCTCGAGTATGCCGATATCGTAAATCTAAAAAAGAGGCAAGTGCAGTAGAAGAATGTGATATTATGGCTATGATCGCTGAGGTGAATACCATCCAAGGCAAAGTTCTAGGTTGATGTTATGATACTGCCGTTACAGTACATGTGTGCTACGACAAATTATCCTTCAAAACCTATGAGGAATTGACCGATGGTTAAGAAGTTCAAATGGGTAATGAAGTCCGATCGAAGGTTGTCAGCAAAGGAACAATCGAATTGATATTCACCTGGGAAAAAAGTTATTCTGATTAATGTACTGCAAGTCCCAGACATGAGGCGAAACTTAGTTTTTGGGGAACTTCTGAGAAAACCAGGTATAAGGGTGGTGTACAAGTCAGGTAAACTGTTCTGTCAAAGAATGGAAATTTTTTCGAAAATGGATATGCTTGTAACGGAATGGTCAAGTTTTCTCTGAATGAAAGTAACACTTCTGCATATAAGGTTGAATCTGCTTGACTGTGGCATGATAGACTAGCCCATATAAGGTATAATACCTTGAAGTTCATGGCTAAGAATGGTTTAATCTCATACATAGATAATGAAACCGAGAAATGTGAAGTATGCATATGATCCAAAATGACGAAGAAATATTTTCCAAGTGTTAAAAGATCGTCTCAAGTATTGGATCTTGTGCACTAAGATATCTGTGAGTTAAACGACATTCTTACTTGTGGAGGTAAACGGTACTTCATAACCTTTATAGATGATTGCTCTAGATATGTGTATGTGTACCTATTAAAGAGAAAAGATGAAGCATTGAATATGTTTGAAATATATAAAGCAAAAATAGAGAATCAACTAAATAAGAAGATAAAAATTCTCCGTAGCGATAGAGGAGGAGAATACTTCTCAAATGAATTCGATAACTTCTGTGAAGAACATTGACTAATACATCAATGTATTGCGCCATATACACTTCAACAAAACGGAATAGCTGAAAGGAAGAATAGAACATTAGTAGAGATGGTCAACTCAATACTGATAAGAGCAAAGTTGCCACTAAATTTATGGGGTGAGGCACTGCTTGCAGCGTGCCATATACTAAACAGAATTTCATCTAAAAAATATAAAATATCTCCATATAAACATGGAGAGGTAGAAAACCTAACCTAGGATATCTAAAAGTGTGGGAGTGTCTTGCATATTGCAGAACTCCTGATCCAAAAAGAACTAAGTTAGGACCAAGCGATATTAAGTGCGCCTTCGTACGAAATGCACAAAATAGTAAAGCTTATAGACTTCTAGACATAGATTCTAATACGATATTAGAATCTAGAGATGTTGAGTTTTTTGAGAACTCATTATCCTTGAAGTCAAAGGATAATGAAATCCAAACTCCTAATAGAGAACCAGATAGCAAAGCTCCACAAATAATGGATGTTCTTGTTGAACCTTGTAGGAGTCAAATGACAAGAATAGAGAAAAGTCTAGGAGATGACTATATAGACTCACAATGCGTCATTTTCCATCTTGTAGAAGGAGATAGAGAAAACGTTATAAGAAAAATACCTATAGTGATGACTATAGAAGATGATCCTAAAACATATAAAGAGGTTGTATCTTCTAGAGACTCAGCTTTCTGGAAAGAAACTATAAACGATGAAATGGAATTCATACTGTCAAATCAAACATGGGAACTAGTAAACTTACCTCCAGGTTCTAGACCCATAGGTTATAGGTGAGTATTTAGGAAGAAATATCACACTAATGGGACTATCCAAACCTTTAAAGCTTGACTAGTAGCTAAGGGTTTTAAACAAAAAGAAGGGATAAATTACTTTGACACATACTCTCCTATAGCAAGGATAATATCCATTAGGATATTATTTGCACTAGCTTTTATACATTATCTTCACATCCAGTAAATAGATGTAAAGACCGCATTCCTGAATGGTGACCTCAATGAGAAGGTATACATGGAACAACCTAAAGGTTTCGTTCTACCAGGAAATGAAAGCAAAGTATGTAGATTAGTCAAATCCTTTTATGGATTAAAACAAGCATCAAAACAGTGGCATGAGAAGTTTGATTCCAAAATACTATCTCATGGTTTCATGCATAATGTAGTTGAAAAATGCATATATTCTAAAGTAGATGGTAGTTATATCATTATTATTTGTTTGTATGTTGATGACATATTAATAATAAGTAATAAAATGGAAGGTGTGACTGAAACAAAGAGGTTTCTATCTTCCGTATTCAAAATGAAGGATCTTTGACAAGTTGATACCATCTTAGGTATCAAAGTTAAAAAAATATTGTGGGAGTTATGCTTTGTGTTAATCTAATTATATTGAGAAGATACTAAACAAGTTTAACCATCTAAATATAAAGGAAGTAAAAACCCCATTTGATCCAAGTGTCAAGCTAAAAGAAAATACTGGAAGAACAATTGCACAATTAGAATATGCGAGTGCTATAGGGAGTCTTATGTATGTTATGCAATGTACTAGACTTGATATCGCATATGCTATGAGTAAACTTAGCAGGTTTAGTAGTAACCCCAGTATTGAACGCTGGAATGCAATCAGTAGAGTCCTTGATTACTTAAAAGCAACCAAAGACTTAGGACTATTTTATTCAGAGTTTTCTGCCTTATTAGAATGATATACCGATATGAGCTGGATATCAAGTGCAGGGGACGACAAGTCTACTACAGGGTGGGTATTCACCATAGAAGGTGCAGCTGTATCTTGGGGATCCAAGAAACAGACTTGCATAACGCACTTGACTATGGAGTCTGAATTCATAGCCCTGTCTGTAACATGCAAAGAGGCTAAGTGGCTAAGGGATCTTCTATTAGAAATCCCTTTCTGTGTAATGCCTATATCGATTGTATCACTACATTGTGATAGTGAAGCCACATTAGCTAGAGCCTATAGCGGCACTTATAATGGTAAGTCTAGATATATCAGTCTTTAACATGATTATGTCAAACAATTAATTCGAGATGGAATCATTGTTATTTTCTATGTGAAATCAAGCAAGAATTTGACAGATCCTTTCATTAAACCTCTACCAAGAGAGATAGTAAAGGCTACATCTAGAGGGATGGGGTTGAAACTCTTCAACCAAAGTTCCACCAGTGATAGTAACCCAACCTAAAGTCAGAAAATCTCTAATTTTGGGTTTAATGGGTAAGAATAAGTCACTGATATGTGAAAAGTTTTTCAGCACTAAATTATAAAACCTCATCCATAATAGATAAGTGCTGAGCGTTAGGAAAAAGGGTTGAGTCTTAGGACTTTTAATGAAATCCAATCTATAGGACAAGTGTCTTATAGTAACGGAGGCATTGGAAGAATTTCACCTATATGAACGTAAAGATGGTACCGTCTCTCATGAGAGTTAAGAGTTTTCTCTCGGGATCGTTCATGAATTAGGATAAGCACATGGCCATTAATTGTGCTGAGCAAGATTGTGAGAACTCTAACAAACACATAGCGAATATGTGTGTGGTTTCTCCAACTCTATTATTTAGGAATAACTGGTTCAAAGCTATGGCTACCAGTCATTTCGATAGAGTTTTGAGATACTTACACTAAGGAAAGATTAAAATTAAAAGATATCTTTCTTTATGCATATAAGCTGATTATTCTGGTAGAAATATTTAATCGAGAAAAAATATTTTTTAAAAATCTATTGGGGGATTGTTACAAAATATTTATTTTAAAAATATATTTTAATAAAATAAAAAATAATATATAATATATAAAGTGTTTGGAAAAAAAACCTTTTTGTGGGTTTTTGGGAATAGTCCCACATTGGAAAAAGAGAAGAACTTTTTGTGGTTTAAATGAAAATAATGGAGTATTATAATATTTGCTTACCTAGTTCAAGGACTATGGGCATTGCGTATTTTAGCGCGCAACACTGGAACACCCGCGCGAGCAAGCTTGGGCTCGGGCACGGGCTCGGTCTTTGTCACAAGCACGGGCACGAGCATGGGCACGGGCATATGCTCGGGCTCAGCGCGAGGGCATGGGCATGTGAGGCAGTGTGGCTGTAGAGGCACTAGTGGCATACTTTGCACTTCGCATGCTGCATCGTGTTGCACAGGGTTGCTCCTTCGTAACCTTGAGCGAACCGGAGCTAGACGTGTGCGAGTCACGGTGAGACTAAGTGGCTAAGGTGGATGGCTAGATGAAGGGGAGACTAGATCACTAAATGATAGTCCTCCAGTATATATAGATAGTTGAAAAAGAGTTGTTGCAGTAGATCTGCAACAGCTATGCCATTAGTGCAGGGTCCAGCGGAAACTGCTGCATGGCTAGCCCAACAGCTACAAAATGGCTAGCTATTGTCTCATAACAATTAGCATCCAACGGATTAATGGCCCATGCACAACAATAAAAAATGGCCATAAAATGGCTAATTTTCTCCAACAGCTAGAAAACAGTCATGAGATTTAATTCCCTGGACCATAACCCCCAGCTACCAAACCATCTCTCAACCCACTCCAGCAGACCCATACGAACTGAGATAGCCCACTACTCCTCTCCTATACTCTAGTGGTTCTAGCAAGACAACAAGGGTTGGACCTTTGCTAGAAGAATAGACCAACGGTGTGGTCTAAAATGGTTCAACTGAACCAGTGGCTGAAGAACTGACCAATGCAGTGGTCTAAAAAAAAAAAAAATCTTCTCTTTCTTTCTTCTGGGAATTTTCTTTTATTGTATTTCTGCCAAACTGAGTGTAACATAGTTCTAATAGGTGGGCCTTCGTGTTTGCTGAACGCAGACCCACACCGGGCTCGTCGTATCCTAGAAGCAATTTGCCTGTAAACTATCAGCATACTTAATTCACTTGAGTAGGGGCAAATAACGCTTTAAGAACAGCGTTTCAGATGTGCTTTAGCCTGTCCTTATTCAAGCTAATCTTATTTTTCGATTTTCATATTATACAGAAATTATATTAATCTGTATAATTTCCAACAACAGCCTTATAGCTGGTGTGTGGTACACCAGCTAATTCGCTTCCTGATTATCTACGAGAAGAGAGTTTAAAATTGAAAAAAAAAAGTTACTAATTGTAAAGCTACTTGAGTTTCGGTTCATATATATCTATTGCGAAAGTAAGCTTATTCTACAACTACACTTGTGGGGCCCACATACAACACAGGTGGGTCACACAACAAGGAACAGTTGGTATTAGGAGTGCACACGGGTCGGTTCGGTTCGGTTCTAGGGTGAAACAGGAACCGAACCGTTCCTAGCAATTCTACCATTTTTAGAACAAGAACCGAACCATTGGTACCTTGGAACAGAATCGGAACCGGACCATGAAAACCGGTTCGGTTCCACGGTTCTGGACTTACTAGGAAAATCCAAAAAAAAAAAAAAAAACCCTTTATCAAATATTCAGTGGTCTTATTTAATAGGTATTTGGCATTCAGAGATGATTCTAAATCTAATTTTTATGGGGTATGAATATTCAAAGTTGATGGATGGGTTAACACCTCTACCACTAGCTTTGGGTCTTAGAATCTGTAACCCAAGATCTATTCCATGCCCAGTTCAATCACGTCTAAAACGATTCAATATCTAGCTGGGTTGGGTCGGACTCAGAGATTCAAATGAGTTTTTATTACTAACTTTACATATAATAATATAATTAAAATTTTAGGATTATTAATAATACAAACAATAAGATAAAATACTTAAAATAGCCAAAACCCAACAACAAATCATCTAAAGCACACTGTTTTAATACCCTGGTTCTCAAAACAAAGGTTCGGTATTCCAAACACACCCCACCCACCTTAATATTTGATTTGAAAAATGCTTGACGGGGCGAGTTACTTGACCGAGTCATTGCAAGTTGCATTGAGTTAACCTGACCGACCTTACTCTCTCCAAAACTTGGCTGAGTCATGCTCAAAATTGTCTAAATTTTGAGTAAGTCAGCCAGTTTTAGAGCATGTGAAGAACTGCCATCACTTTTTTCTTTCTTTTTTTCCTTTCCCCATCTCTTCTTTAGTTAATACTACATTGTTTTTAAGAATTATTGTTTTTAAGAATGCCAATGCATAGGAACTGAATATTGTACTAAGAAATGGCTATTTAAATGAGATTTTCTGCTCTGTTTTGTGAGCATGGTTGGAGAAGTATGCTGAGTGTCCAAAGTTCTTTGTTGGTGTTTGGCAGTTTGGTGTTTGGCCTGCACGATACAAATTTCAAAACGAGGGTTGGAATTTGGATGGTCCAGTCTCCCATTGCAACTATAGGGAGGAGGTGATTTGCTGCAACAGACTGTATATTATCACAGGAGCAGAATGGGAGGGCGAGAGAGAGAGAGAGAGAGAGAGAGAGAGAGAGAGAGTTACAGAGAGGGAGGGCGTCGTACGGTGATTGGGCAGGGACCTAGGCCGCATGACGCACGACGATTGGGCAAGGACTACCAGTGATTAGGTAGGGACTACCGGACTGGCCTGATTTACCAAATAGAGACGACGAGAGAGAGAGAGAGAGAGAGAGAGAGAGAGAGAGAGAGAGAAAGGGCAGGAAGGGGTGACAGCAGTGGGCTAGAGAGTAGAGAGTCCAAAGACCTTTAGGGTTTTTTGGTTTTGTAGTAAAGGCACGATTCGACTGTCTAGATCGACGGTTCGGGTAACGGTTCAGATCTACGGTTTGGGTCACGATTCAGACCAACAGTTCTGTTCAACGGTTTGGTTCGGTTCTACACAACCTTAAACTGAAACTGATCCGTATCCAACGGTTCTCCAAATTTTAGAACCAAAACCCAAACCGGACCGATCTAACGGTTCCGGTCCGGTTCCACGGTTCTACCGGTTCGATGTGCACCCCTAGTTAGTATAGAGATCTCATCTTTAAACCTTTCAGATTGTTTGTGGCCCCCACAGAGTTTTATATATGTCAACTAGTTCATTCATACGATTCGCCCTACAAGGATGAATCGACACTTAAAAATAGTCAAGCTCTTCCAAAACTCAGGTGGCCCATGTCACATGCTTTTAGGCATGATTTACATGGTGTGGCCCACCTGAGGTTTGAAATAAGCTGATTTTTGGCATCTGAAAAGACCTTGATTTGGCGCACATGGTGGAAGGAGTGGATGTCTTCACATGTCACGATGAGCCCAACATGCAATTGTAGGGTAGCCTTATACTATACTACAATCGTTGCAGAGTAATCGGCCTCTGGGATTATGTCCGGTAAGAAGAAGTTTCAGTTAATCAAAGATTAATCCTTTGTACATACATTGCAACTCGCTGCTGTACATGTGTGACTATACTGTTGGAGGATCCAGACCATTGATTCATGTTGAGGGTCAAATATTGCATATCAGACCCCAATTACTACCTGAATTTACGAACATGATATCATTTAACGGTTCGATTTAATCGTGTTTGTAATGCATGGTGTATTTATGAGCTTGGACTGAAACAGGGTACTAAAAGCATGAATTTAACGCTCAAAATTCACCAAGGCAAGGGACAGAACCCAGGGGATCACGATCGACGGATTTACATGCCATAATCTGAGAAAATCAAGAAACTGAAGGTCAAGTGGCTTGAAAGATGTCCAGGATACAAAATCATAGGGTTCCCACCATCCGTTCAGCTCAAAACTTTATACATGGCCTGAGGACCATAAATGAATAGCACACGTCGAATTTCAGCTCCTGGATCTCTGTGGAAGTGGCCCAACTGACAGATCAGCTACAAAAATAGTGATATGGGGCCCACCTGATATCTGGATATTCTTCAATTTTGGTCCCAACCACTTAATCTACAGGAGGAAAGGAATGAGTGGAGTGGATTGATCATATACATCACTGTGGGACCCTCCCGTGCATTGCACGTGTACAGGAGGTGCACTCTCGTACCGCACCAGACAGACCGCCCGGTCAACACGGTCGCTGACCTGACCGTCTTCAGTAATTCACAGCATCCGCAAGGTGAGGACGCTGTGGTCGCTAGTGGGCCCCATTCATCATTTTTTTTAATAATCTGAACCGTCCATATGCTCTGGAGGGTGGCTAAAACCCAAAGCTTTCCCTTTTGGCCCAGGTATATGATCACGCGATTTCCACCTTCAAACGCAGGATAAACGGTGAATTGGTTTGATACAGTGGACCACACCAAAACTCGATCAAAACTACTCTTTTCTGACTGAAATTGCGCCTAGAATCCAATTAACAGGGTGGATTTGTCCGAAAACATTGTTATGGAGCCCACCGACCTTCGCAGCGCAAGAACGTCCGCAAAGAACGTGCCTCCGTAAAAACTAACTGCAGTGGGCTACTGTGTGATCAAGGGGGTGATCGGATCGATGATCCAGATCGTCCAAAAGGTGGAAAATGGGGTATTTACCCTTCACATGAAGGCAAAATGAGCGGAGTGTATGAATCCTTCCCCGAAAGCCGCTCCAAATGCAAGTACCTTCGCGGTTTCTGTTGTACACAGTGCGTAAGAGCTACGCACATCTCCAGCCGACTCTCTCCAATCGACTCCAAGTCTTTATAAAAAGAGAGAAGAGAGAGAGAGAGAGAGAGAGAGAGAGAGAAAGGAAAATTTTTGTGCAGCCGTGGAGGCAAATTGGCCGGCCAAGATCTTCTTCCTTCTTCCCTTTTAGTTTTTCTTCTTCTTTTAATGCTTTTCTGAGACTTTAGTTTGATTATGATTATGATTATGATAGGCTAAACCTCCTAGCTAGGGCTAAGAGGTGAAGCTTGTAGTGTGATGGGATTGGTTTTACTGCTTTGATTCATGTTACTTGAACTCTCTTTTGATTCTAGTTTGATTAATAGGAATGCTTTTAGTTTTTAATGGTTTGTTGTGACTTAAATTACAATGGATCTACAATAGCTTTGAGCATGTTCTAAGCATTATAAGGTTTATAAATTTGGGAACCCTGTTGTTCACCATCGTCTCCTGGGTATGGTTGGATGACAGAATCCTTCTCAACATTCATACATTCCTTAGATTGGATGTGGATTGGCTAAATTCTGTTGTTTGCTTTGTCTCATGGGCATGGTTTTGTGATGGAATCAATTCTAATTCTCATACCTATTATCTCTTGAAAACTATATCAAAGGATGTTCAGATTTGGATTTTAATATTATACCTTCCAACTGGATGAAGATGGGACTCTAAGTCCAGTTGTGTCTTGAATCAAGCATAGATCTCCCTGATCTCTACAAGTGGATCCTCTGAATCCCTAGTTTCCCACCTTTGAATTTTACAAGTTTTAGATTGATATTTACTATTATTCCCTCATATTCACCTGATTTAGATTACATCTTAGTCTAGTTCTAGTTCTACTTAGTTTCAAACTATGTACAGGTTTCAGTCCCTTGGGATTCAACCTTGATCTCACCGAGTTTATTACTACATCACAACCCTATACTTAGAGAGTGAACAATTCATCAGGTGGGTCCTAAAGGAGCTGACCCATTAGTTTCATCTGTTGCACAATCCTTGTCATCCATTTAATACATTTCCCCTTCCAATGTGGACCAATCTTTCTTATTTTTAAAGACAGAGATTGGACGCGCATGTTAGCTAGATTAGCAAGGTCCTTATTCCATGTTGTCCCCAGTGAGGCCCATTGGGTGGAAGATCAAGATTCACTGATTTTACAAACTGGGAACTTGACCTATACTATCCTCCTTGTCGAAGATTGCCTGTGCCCTCGGGCAGGCACATATTGGGTACTACTCTCACTAAAGCCTAGCAAGAGAAATATGCTTGGCACACTTTGCATATTCAAATGATCCAATGATAAAAATCATAGTGAATGTCTTGCAAGACAATGCCGCTATAGTTGTTACTGACCGAGGGAATCATTATTCTGAAGCACTTCCTTCTACCAATTCAGAATGTTTACCATTACTTAAAAGAGTAGGAGCTGAAAATTAAACCAAACTCTGAAACTTCGGAATGTGTTAAGACTTCACTGCCGAATGATAATTTTTCTGAATTTCACCCAATTGTATTCTTTGATTTACCATGGTATACTAACATTGAAAAAATTATCTGCCACAGGTAAATATTATCCACTTTGGATACCTCAGGGGATTAAAATAAGATTTTATGCTGAGGTTCATAAATTTCTCTGGACATTCATACTCTAGGGCAGCCAACCTTATTGCAAAAATGGTTTTTGGATGATTTTATTGAGAAACCTACGGAGAATTTATCGAGATACTGGCCGAAGGAGAAACCTTTCTGACATGACTGAGTAGTTTTCCTTTGCTTTCCTACTTTAGGATTATGAATTTATGCTTTTTTAGATTAGTATGATTGTTGGAACATCTTTTAATAGGAAGATTGCATTAACACAAATAAAGCTTACAAAATAACACATAATTTTATCTGGAAAAACTATCATGAGAAAAAACCAAAATACAAAGTGACAAAGAATCTACTATGAAAATAAATTACAAGAGATAGATGAACTTATAAATGCAAAATCTATCTCTTATAATTAGAGAAAAATGTGATTTGGCTCTAATCACTCTAATTCAAATATACTAGAAACTACCTAAATTAGTAAAATATACTTGAATCGTCTAGAATGATTCCTAAAATGATTTGAAGCAATTTCTAAAAAGACACTGAATACAAAAACTCTATGATGAGAAATTTTCAGTTTTAATAGGTCTATTTCTTATAATGTTTTTCGTATTTTTAGTTATTAGATTGTTTTAATAATTTTTATGGTAGTTCATCATCGACCTATTAAATTTTATTCTATTTTAAGTTATAGAAAAATCCTAAAAATTCTGCAAGTAAAAGTTGCCTCAAAACCAACGATTTTCGATATAATTTTTAAAATGTCCTAAGATTAAACTCTTTTGAGTTTTGATTTTATTTTTTATTTATTTTTATATAAAACTAGACTTATTCTTCAATCTGGCTTTTGAATTACCTCAATCGGAGTTGTAAAACAAAATATATGAATTTTTTAATTTAGTGCACTTAAACTGACAGTTACTAAATATTATTGTAGTACAAAACATGGGGTGACAGTGGCACTGTTGAACTGTCCAATTTTGGTGGTAGCACCACTACTGCAGTGATGGCACCACCAGGGTCGATCCATGCTTTATAAATTTTAAACTTCTACTCTTTTGGGCAGTTTTGGTGGACCCTACATCACTCCTTTTAATCCTAAAGACATGTAAATGCATGCACAAACATACACTTAAATTGAGAAATCAAAAGAAATGCCCATAGACGTCTAATTCCCAACTCAACAAAAATCTAAGACATTACAAAGCTAACCTAAACTCCAAATGTTCTAGAATGTGGCTGGATAGAAGTGAAGAAATTAGAAACTAAGGATAAATAGTGTTGCACTATGTAGATTGATTATATTTAATGTGAGCCTTGAGCTCTTTATCATGTGCTACTTATATAGCTCGGGAGATTGTATACCCTTATTGGTTTTCTTTGCTAGTTCGAGATCCATAGCAATCTCTATGCTAAGTTGGTGGAGTCCCGCTGTCATGTCCCAAACCCGGAAATAGGATTCATAGGAATCCTTATCACCGAATCCGGTGCCAACAGCCTCCGTAATACCCCATTCTCAGTTCCCAGCGCCCATATGCCAGGTTCTGATCCTGAGATCCCACAGGGAGGATTTTCCAACGTACATTTATCTCGCAAGAAGCATAACCACAAGTTTACCCAAATCGCAAAAGCAACATTATCATCACATATCCACTAATATAAACTTTGAATACAATGATGAAAGGGAATACATATGTCAAAATAAAATTAAAGCTCCAGAAGACAACTATATGGTCTAAGCTCCACGCTGCTGCAACCTAACATCATCTGCACGTATCTATCATGCATAAGCTTATAGAAAGCTTAGAGGGTGGTGTAAGTGTTTGCACAAGATAAGTGTCAAGTAAGCAATATCAGAATAATCAGAGATACTAACAAGTTTATGAGTCAAACAATATCAGAATACGTGTAACGCCCCGGTTTTTTAGACCCGAGTATATCACTCGTCTCTCGAAAACCCAGGTGTTAACTGATAAGTAAAAGGATAATCAAGTCCAAATCAAAGTGCGATTAATAGAACCAAGCGTAAAATAGATAAAAACCCAAACAGTAATAATATCTTGGGCCACTCAGCTGGGGCCCATATACAAAATCTTAAGTTTACTTAAACCTCAATGCACTGAAATAGGATAAGGGATTAAACTACTAGTTTAGCCCATAGTAGGCTGCGCCTCCTGCTGCGGTTCCTCATCATATGGCTTCTCCTCGGCCGCCACTGTCTCTGGGTCGGTAGCGTATTTAACGTCTCCTGTACCTTCTCCCTCTGTACGGTTGAATATTGATGAATGAGTGGCCAACTCAGTATGATCTCCCGCTAAGATTACACACTGCTGCCGTAAACAAGGAATAGCATAAAAGCATACAGGCAGTCCAAAACACAGTAGATGCAATCTTTTTAAATGCATGGATGTATGAATGCAATCGTCGGCCCGGGTAAAACATCCAGATGGCTTACGTCCCGAGAAAAAATATCGGGTCGTCACCTAGGGATAAGATTGGTCATGAGCGCAACATTCAGCGTAATCGCAGGGCATGATAATCCGAGTCAATATCACAATCGAATGACTGGTCATAAGCGCAATATTCAGCGTAATTGCAGAACAGAATGATCCAAGTCATCCAAATATGTTATGTATACATGACTTGTCAGCCCATTATTAGTCCATTTGCAATCAGCCAATTTAAATAAGCTCACGGTCACTATGGGGAGCACATGGCCCAGTGTAGGCCGACGGCTTGGGCATAGTGTCCCATTCCACCATCCCCGGCCCATGAGACTATCGTCTTGGGGTGTGTGTAGCACCCATTAACACGTAGTCAATCAATTCAACATAAAGGGGCTACCACTAATGCCGACTAGGGGTGAATTGTTAAAATTACAAAAAGTGGTGGCTTAAACATGTTGGCATGAATGATTCAAAAACGAGTAAACAACGGTATTTGGAAGGGTTATGGAGTCCATCCCAAGTCGGTTAGGTGAAATCACACATGGATGGTAAACCCCATGGTCAAGCGCCACAACTAAAACCTCCATGTCAGAGACCTACTTATGTCACAACCAATCTAGTTACACCCCAAGCATGGACTCTCCTTTGCTAGGACTTCCCATGGAGAGATTTTAGCAGTATGTGTGTCATAGCAACATATATTACGATATGAAAGGAGAATAAGGAACGGCACATGTATTCCTATCAATATATAACAACTGAAATATACATGATATAAATGACTAGATTATTTACTTAGGCTGTTCAAGAATCTAAACAATAGTAAGCATGAGAATTATCATGTTTAACAGATAAAACAAGTAAATACAGTTTATTTTTACACACAGTTTATTATCAATCTAGCTAGTCATTTACACAAATAAAACTGTCATTTCTGGTCTAGTTAAGGGTGGAAAGCTTAAGGGGAAGAAATCATCACCAACCAATTTGTAGAATGCTCCTAGGGGCAAGTTTCCTTGCAAAGATTGTGCACTTACACCACTCACGTGACTCTCTGCACAAGTTTATTCATAATAAATAGTGAGTCACCAATTTGATCATATGAGAATAGGTGGAGGGTAGGAAGGCCCTAGACCGAGTTTGTTTAGGCTGTAACCAAGGGCGATCGGCCTGTCAACAGGTGCCACCTATAACAGTGTGAACTGGGCCCAATCAGCACCCACTTGCTACGTTCAATCGTTACATAGCATTTATATATGCATACGTTACATTCAATATATGCATACATTGCATTCATAGTGTATATGTAACACATAATATACATGCACACATTATATGAAATAAGGCATACATGTGTGTATATATATATTTATAATAAATAAATAAATAATCATAAATATAAAAATATAAAAATAAAAAGAAGAAAAGATGTATTCAGTAATGGAGGTGCCCTTAGTGACGTCAATCAGAATAGGCAAAACGGTTACGACAATCGGAATTGATCATTAATCGAAATCGGCAAATTGGCCACATCAATCGGAATTGGCAATCGATCATGATAATTGGCCTCGATCGCTAATCGGCAATCGGCCACGACAATCTGAATCGATCGATAATCAGAATCAGCAATCGGTCACGATAATCGGAATCGATCGATAATCAGAACCAACAAATCAATCACGGTAATCAAAATCAGTAATCGATCACGACAATCAGAATCGATCGATAATCAGAATCGGCAAATCGATCATGTCAATCAGAATCAGCAATCGGTCATGATAATCGACCTCGATCGCTAATCGGCATTCGGCCACGATAATCAGAATCGATCGATAATCAGAATCGGTAAATTGGTCACGTCAATCGAAATCGGCAATCGGTCATGATAATCGGCCTCGATCGCCAATCGGCAATTGGCGACGACAATCAGAATCGATTGATAATTGGAATCGGTAAATCAGTAAGAATAGGCCTAACAAGGACAAATGGAAGGTCACAATGTGGACATTCAACCATCATTGCCTATCAATGTGGACATTTAACCAGCATTGCTCCCGAGGTGTGGCCCACATAAACATCATTACATACATTATAGTGAAATCACACATTACATCGATCCACACATTTATCGCATTGGGCCTCACCCATGGACCTCGTGTACATCACGATGGGTCGTATTACATGAGCCCTAAATACATCATTATGGGTCGCATCACATGGCCGGGAATACATCACAGTGGGCCTTACCAAATGGGCCGAAAATACATCATAACGGGCCATGACATATGGGCCGTAAATACATAATAGGTGGGCCTTAAATATCTAACAGGTGGGCCTCAATTAGCTAACTAGTGGGTCTCAAATATACATCACATGTGAGCCTTGCACATGTAGCAAGTGGGCCTACTCATCACAGTTAGGCCTACCAGCAATCTAACCAAAGAACGGCATGGATAACATACACATTATGGTGGGTCACATCATTGAGCCGCACCAGTGAGCCTCATACACAACAAGTGGGCCACATCAATGGGCTGCACTAATGGGCTGAATCAAATGGGTCGAATCATATGGGCCAAATCAAATGGACCCAAACCAATCACGCCACTCATCTATAGCTAGAGATCATTTTAGAGCATTATCACAAAATGAATCATATCGGAAAATCATCTGGACCATACTACAGATAACAGTGGAGATAATGATTTGCACTACTTAAAATTTCCAGGGCCCACCATAACATTTATTTCCCATCCAATCTGTTTCATAAGGTCACGAGGACCTGGATTAAGAGGAAAACAAATTTCATAATTATCTAGAACTTCTATGACTCAAATGGGTTTCAATGGTGGACGTTCAATCCTTCACTGATCTGAAGTGTGGTCCACCTAATAGATGACACAGATAAAATACTCATACCATGGTGGGGTCCACTACACAGACGGTGCAGATAAAATACTTATACCATGGTGGGGTCCACTGCATAGACGGTGCAGATAAAATACTTATACCATGGTGGGGTCTACTGCATAGATGGATGGTCTGGATTTAAGGCAGATAGACGGCTAAGGTTTAATAACTACATCAAGGTGGGTCCCACCCACACGTGCCACATGTGTGGGATGGTCCACATATCAAAATAGATGGACAGATTTGATAAAGCACATACTTCATGTGGGAATCCACGTCCCACACGGCAGTGTGTATAAAACATACATCACGGTGGTTCCCTGTCCCTAGACGGCGTAGATGAAATCATATATCAAGGCAGACCACACAGCCATCAAAATGGACCGACAGTGCGAATACAACACATCATCAAGGTGAGTCCACCGTCCTGGACAGATGGACGGAGCTGATAAAATACATAAATCATGGTGGGCCACGATGGATGGCCTGGATGATCAGATAAATGGCATGGAGAACACATATATCATGACTGTCCCACGGAGCCTACTGACGCTGCATAGCAGTTACAGTTGCTGGCCCAATCAGACAAACGGTGCGGATACACAGATTAATGGCGTGGGATAAACACATATTGTCAAGGTGGGCCTGCACAGCATCGTCCAGATGGACGGCACAGATAACAGAAACATCACAGAGGAGCCCACGTGGTAGTGTTCCACATGTCCCAAGGAAAAATGGACGATATGGATAAAAACCATGCATCTTGATGAGGCAGGTCCCACCGACGTCCCAGATAGTGGACGGTGAGGATGAAGGCATACGTCATGGTGGGTCCCACGTGGGGCCCACATGATATGATAATATATTATTAAATACTATATATAATATATACGTATATAGCTGCACAATGGCAGGACACTGCCCATATTCACCGTCCAGATCCATCTGGACGGTGTAGATTCATATTAAAGGTGGGTCCCACGTGGGAGTGGCAACCATAGCACCCTTGTATTAAATATAATATTATATATATATATATATATATATATATATATATATATATATATATATATATATATAAATATTAAGACATCCAGCGTCCAAAGAGTTTGGACGCTAGGCAGAGGGTCATTGGGAGGTGCTGCACTGATGTGGCCCATCTCCACACGTGCTGCACGTGTGGGGTGGGCCCACTCCCTACTGTCACAAATATAGCCATACATCGTGGTGGGGTCCATACGTGTGGCCCACATTATCTCTGGATCAAACTGATACTTGTGTTTTCCTTCATTTGGGCCCATTCAAACGGACTGCCAAGTGGGCCACTCAATGGACGATATGGATAAACTACATACTTCATGGTGGGCCACACACACACGCCATCATCCATGAGAGAGAGAGAGAGAGAGAGAGAAACGAGAAGGGGAGGGACCCCGCCACTATGGGCCCTCCCTAAATAATGCATACATCAAGATCGGTCCCACCATTTGTGAGCCCTCAAATGATCAAAATCAGCAAATAAGATCACCCACCTCAAGATCTCTTCTTTCTTCCTCCACCAACGCATTCTATAGCTCCAAAGAATGTGATCCAATGGTTGAGATGAGGCTTGGAGGGTGGAGATGGGAGGTAGGAAGGTGGGCCTCACTAGCTTCTTCATGTAAGCCATGGACATTGGGTGCTTCTCTTGGGGTTGGAGAGATAGAAATGAGAGAGAGAGAAAAAAAATCATGGATGAAAAAGGTAGATAGAATGGTTGTTGTAAGGGAGGGGATGGGAAGGCATGGTTTGGTTGGAATTTTGTGTAAAGGAGAAATGGGTAGGGAGAGAAAGAGTTGACTTGTGAGGGGGGTGAGGTAGCATGGGGTATGGGTGATGTACTTGAGATAGGGTGTGTACTTGATTGATTGATTGATGGGATAGGTCGCAGAGATTCTGTCGTAATTCGCAATGCGCGACATTTCTTCGGAATGAACGCAGGCCCACATGTCCTAGCCCGAGTATCAGATCGATGCTCGAGTCATGGCGTTGGAACGGTGGCGACGGTATGGTCGCTAGGGTAAAAGATTCGGGTTGAGCCAACTTTGATATGCAGGACTCGGCTTAGGATCATGCGCAAACGTCAGATACAGGTCGAGGGTCGTCGGAATTCGACCGGGAGGACCGCGGAGGAATACGGAACGGTACGGTCTAGGATATGGGCCTTACACCCGCCCCCACGAGCGAGATAGGGGCGGGACTCCACCAACTCAATCTATTTGAATGGGTGGGATGGGGACAGGACTCCACCAACTCAGTCTGTTTGCTAGTTCGAGATCCATAACACCACCAGAGTAAACTCCAATGGGCAGGAGCTTGAAGAGAAAGGGGATTTTGAATGTCGATGTCCCGCCCCCACGGGTGGGATGGGTGTCGAAGATGGAGCAGGTTGACGAATAGGGGAAGCAGAGATCTTCTCCGTGGGAGATCTAGGAGGAAGGTTCGCTACCCAACTTCACTAGGTTTCAGTCTGTTTATAGGAAACCTACCTTTTGACTGCACTGAATAAGACCTCCGCGAGATTTTTGGAAAATTTGGGAGGATCCACGATGTCTATATTCCTCTGCATCCTTCGTCCAACCTCCCCGAGGGTTTCGCCTTTGTGCAATTCCTATATGAACAGGAGGCCAAAAACGCTATGGATGTTTTGAACGGTCGTTGGATTGATAGACGAAGGGTCACGGTTGACGGAGCAAAACCTAAGATTGTGAAACCTCAAATCCCTAAACTCGATCCCGAAGTCGTCCCAAAGGTTGTGCCCCCTTCCGAGACTATTACTTACGCCACGGTTGCCTCCGGAGCAACAAGGCCCTCAGATAGGGTGGACAAATGTGCAGAAAACTTCATCTATGTAGCATATGCAGGAGCTGTTGCGGAAAAGAAAGAGGAACTACAACTGGGTTTGGTAGCCAGAACAGAACCTTTCATCTCAGTCCTCCAAATGATGCAGAGTATTAGGGAGTCTACTTTTGCATCATCCAATATCGATGTGATCCGACTCTCAGCTACTAGGGTTCTTATCAAACTCAAATCTAGGCATGAGCTCGACTTATTCATGGGTGAAAGTGATCTTCACAACAAAATGGGGATTACCTCCATCAACCACTGATCACCGAAAGAAGAGGGGAAAGGTAGGGGTACACGGATCCTGCTATTTGGCATTCCATCTCACAGTTGGTTTGAATCGGCCCTTCTGGATCTGGGGAACTATTTCGGAAAGGTTCTCGAAATTGGCTCCATCACCCAATGCAGATTATTTCAAGGATTTGCCCGAATGAAGGTCCTCTTCCACCCAGGGGTGGATATTCGCCATATTCTATAGCTGGAGGTTGATGGACAACATTACCCTGTATACGCTGAGCTTGAGTCAGATCAGGGAACACAATTCACAAATCCACCAGCAGAGTCAAGTAAACCGTTTCAACCTAGTAGCACGAAGCAGTGGGTAGAGAAATGTTTTGGCCGAAGTAGAGAAGATCGAGCCAATGTTCTCATGGAGGAACAACCTGTCCATCAGGGCGACCCAAAAAACTGCAATCAAGATGTTCAAGAAAATACCATAGTAAAACAGTCTGTCCAACAACCTATCCTCTTACTCACTTATAATAGCAACAGGATTGGCACATCCTAGGACAACAGGGACCTCCCAGCCCACACTATATGCCAAGTGCAAATGATTCACTTCTGATTGCTTATGGGAGTAGGGGGATAAAAGTATGTTTAAATCAAGTATCATTGCAAGAAGTCAAGCCGGCCTCCCCACAAACTACCTCTGTTCAGAACGAGATGTCCTTCCCACTCCTAGCCTTCCATGGGTAGTCCTCTACAAAAAGCCAGATCGAGAGAGATTGCAGCCTACTCTGACCTCAAGTGGATGCCACAAAAATGGTCTATCGAAGCGTCCAAATGATATGGTAAAAGAACGGGATTTGGACTCAGCAATCGAAACCTCAGAAATGTTGCTCAGGCTGTCAGATTCAGCAATCTGGACAGAACTACCATTCAATAGAATAAGGATGTGACTTCAATGTGGTTAGTGAAGCTGCAGAACGCAGGAGCAGAAGCAGATTTGATATTGCCACCTCGAGAGACTTTGTTGAGGCCATTAATACGGCAAGTCTTCAGGATACAGGCTATCAGGGCAACAGTTTCGCCTGGTCAAATAACCAATCTGGCGTAGCTAGAGTATGGGCCCGGCTGGACCGAGTGTTGATTAATTCTGAACAGAGCACCATTTTTCCCTCCTTCCAGGTACGTCACCTCCCATGCCAAAATTCTGACCACGCGCCCCTTCTTTTAGTTTTTCCTACGCATTCTTTTGTAAGACAAAAACAATTTAGAATCCAAAGCATGTGGTTCCATCATGACGACTTCTTACCTATAGTCAAATCTGCCTGGAATTCTACTAATGATCCCCACCCTTTGCGAAACCTGCTGTCTAAGATGAAGGCTATTAAATACTGTCTGAAACAATGGAATAAGGAAGATTTCAGCAACATCTTTACTGCTGTCAAACAGGCAGCATTATCCCTGGACGATCTGGAAGGACAGCTTCAGAATGATATGGAGGAGTCAATCGCAAGTAATATTCAGCAAAAAATTATTGATGCTAGGCTGTCTCGTTTGGAACTCATGGAAGAATCTTCAAGCAAAAAGAAAAAATCGGCTTAAAGTGAGAGAGTAAACACTTGGTTTCTTCCATGCAACACGCTAGAGCCTTGTTAAGTGCAAAAGCGATTATATCTTCCATTCGTTTGGATTCAGGGTAGACTTTCACTACCCAGGAGGAGATCAAGAACAATGCAGCCCGATATTTTCACTCCCTCTTCTCTGCAGGGGCAATCCAGCAAGATGAGGATCTTCTGGAAGTGATCTCGTCTATAGTTACTGAAGCGGAAGGTGTCGCTTGTATTGCCAATGTATCCCCAATATTTTAAGCTATGTAAATTCCAGGTGTTGATGGGATTCATCTGCTAGACTTTTACCCAGAGTCCACCTCAACATGCCATGTGGATTTCAAGTGATCAATATCCAAATCTAGTTATCTACAGTTATGAACTTATACAAGCAATTGATCTCACCATGAAGATCACATCTTGAAAATCAGGACAATCCACTCATTAGATGGGCCACACCTGTATGTTGAGTCAGAACATCGCGTACCCATCTGTTTTGATGGCGTGACCTGCTTGATGAGTGGATCAACTGATTTTTGCTTCAGATGACTTTCATGATGGGGCCTACCATTTGCATGCTTGTCCCACAAGTGACTCATTAGTAGGAAAGATGGAGCTGCATACTAAGGTAGCATATAGCTGGTTGTAGGTGATCAGTTTTCTTTTACTTGTGGAAGATAGTACAACTTATTGTTTTTATGGTAGCATGTTGTTTTTACATGTAGGGTCGTCATGCGCATAGACAGAAAATGCTTACAATGAATGTTTATGAGTACTAGGTGGCTTATTAATGAAAACAATGTCTCCATCTATAAATAACTCCTGCTTATGATTTGACCAACTTTCAAATATGTATGTCCTTTTAAGTCATTAGATTTTTCTAGATTTGGGGGCTTCCCACACAGTGACAGTTTGGTAATTTTGGAGTCCTTGGTTAGGGTTTGGGCTCACTACCAAAAAACATGGCAAAGGCTACGGATAAAAACCGTAGCTAAAAGCCTATGGCTACGGTTAAGATCCGTAGCACGACCGTAGCCATTAGTGTCGTAGCCATAGGTCTAAAAGCTATGGCTACGGATACAATCCGTAGCCATAGAGATAATGGATACGGATTAAATCCGTGTCATTTGCTTCATAGCGCTAAAGTATTTACACCATACGGATTACATCCGAGCTTAAAAGTTAAGCAAGAACCGTAGCAATAGGCTTAAATTAGCAATAGCTAAGGTTTTCAGATACAAAGCTACAGTTAATAGCCGTAGCTAATTAAACTATAAGTACAGGTTAAATCCGTAGTAATATTACCTGTAACTTAAAATTATATACAGCTATGAATTCTTACCATTGAAGTACACCCTGATAACTCATATAAGCTAATATAGATAAATACTTCATGGCTAAATCATTCATTCATTCAATCAAACACAATCATTCATTCATTCAATCAAACACAATCATTTATTTCCATTCACGAAAGTATAATGCCAACATAATAGTTATATGTCTATTGAAAGTTCTCATTAACAGCAAGATCCAATGCCTTCTCGCAGCCAAATAGCTTCTCAACAATCGCAAGTGAAAACTCCATGGATGTGCATCTATTGGTTATCAATTTGCAATCAACTAACACCCTATTCTCAGCTTCGCTTTGATCCGAAAGCGCACATGGATGATCATAAACCTGTTTGATCTGAAGTATAATCAATGTTATATGCTGCCAGTTGTTCTTTTAACTCGAGCACCTCATCATCTTCCTCTTCACTATCAACGGCAGTTGGCATTTTCTGCTGAAAGACCCAAACCAAAAAGGCAATGAGAAGTCCACAAAAACAGGGAGATACTTGGGAAATAAGAAGTTTCAATATTTGCAAGCACACCTTTCTAGTAGGAGCCTTCTTCGGAACTCCCCTGCCTTTGGATTTTGCTACCTTGCTCGGAAACATGTCCTACAGAGAGAAAAAGATAACATGCATTGAGATGAATGAAATCTTCAAGATGGGAAAAAAATGGTAACTGACAATCCACCCATTTTGGGTTTCATTTCTGTCATGGCTTGCATGTGTATGTTCAAACACGCTTAATCGGGTTTCAATTTTTGTCATTGATTGGTGTGTACGTCCAAACACGGCTTATTGACAAAGATGATTTTTATTCATCGAAAAGGATGATGCCTACCGAGTTTCGGCTATAGTACTAGCGATACCTGATTCAACAACAGATATCTACTTCATTGGCTTTCTTGGTGTTGTTCTTTCTTGGGTTCTTTCCAACTTGTCTAGAAGCGCCTTAGCGAGAGGCTTGCCTGCCCTGCCCTCCATCTGTCCTGTCACATCCTCCACCTGGGCATCTTCCTTCTCATGCTCCTGCATCGATTGAAAATCAGACAAGAAAGACCCAAAAAAAAAAAAAGAAAGTCATGTCCTCAAAATTGGGATGAGACGACATCCATAAAAATCAGCCACATCTATTTTATGGCTGACGCAAACAGACGTTTAGCATGCAATTGCTAATTGAATGAAGCAAATGGGATCCCTGAAGCCAACAAAATATTAATCGCCCTGGGTCTTAAGCGGTCGGTTAACAAGATGGACTTTAATAAAAAAAAGCATTCTTGTTGAAAGGCAACACACAATTTCAGATGATCCCAGTGAATTTGATTTCCATTTCAAGAAGCAAGGATTGAATTGTAATGAAGTAGGATACACTGTTCATATCCATTAGACAAGAGAACAAATTCATGACCTTGAGAAGTTGAGGCAAGAGAAGCGAGGCACTCTTTCAGACAATTTTTAAGAAAAAAATCATGGTGTTGGATAACTTGCCATGCATCACCCATGAGTAAAGTTTGTTCTTTTAGGGTGTGTTTGGATGTTCCACTTCCAACAGCTAGCAGATGGGATGTACTCTACACAAATATGTATTGAGATATTCCTATCTCACTCTATCGGTTCAGACCAGAAATTTAGGAAGAAGGAATCCGACTTATAGTTTCTGTTTTACGCACCAATGCCAACTCAAAGCGGGAGCTTTTAGGAAAGCTCCATACCAACCATTACTGGGAGTCACATCCAAACAAGCCCCTACATATAGCAAATAAAGTACATTTAAGAAGAGGAAACTAGGAGAATGATGAGAAGACCTCATCTATGCTCTTTGCGTTAGAAGTCTATTTGTGCATCACATGCCAATTGGGTTCAAGAACCTACGAATGGCGTACAAGGAATTATTGCAATGAACAAAAGAACTTTGGTTCCAAAAAATGACAATAAAATGATATGCCATTGAAAATAAGATAGAGCTTACCTCAAATGTCAAATAATGTAAAAGGCTATTAATAAATTTAAGCATCGTATGTGCAAAAGCAGACCTTGAAGAGTATGGGAGATGGCTGTTCTCAATTTGTTAAAAGCACGAACCCCCTGTAAATATATCAGTAATTTAGAAAGCAATTAAAACCCACCCAAGAGAAATTAGTACTTGCAGAGTGCAAATGACCCTCTGCGAGTGACAAAACAAAAGCGCCTGCACATGCAAGAGTAGCATATGCACAAGGTTATTTCTCTCTTCCCAAAGAGACCAAAGACCAGCTAGTAAAGCCATCTGCCACCTAGAATTTCCTTCCTTCCTAGGACCACCTTCGTGCCAAGTGGATACAGGAACATCCCAAGAAACTTTGAAAGAGTCAAGACGAAAGCCTACACTCTCCAAGTGAAAGGGCAATGGATGAATTGGTGGTCCACCAATTCCGCATCTTCCATACACATCAAGTAGATATTTGGGATAATCATAGCCCTCTTGCGCAAATTGTTGGTAGTGAGCACCCTTTTCCTACCAACAAAAGCCAGGTGAAGGCCGCAACCTATGGGGGGAAGGGGGAACTAAAATGCTTGATGATGATTATCACCTAGTCCAAAAACTAAGCAAGCTAACTTGCAAGTTAAAAATATACAAATTGTCCACATTCAGCATAAATGTGTGGCCCACCTGATAAGTGGACCACAAACAATTTTGGGCTAAAGCACATTCACCATGGGGGGCAACTGGAACGCTTGAGCATTTTCAGAAAGCTTTCTTTTGGCCTCAAGCATAGAAAACTGCCGATCAGTTGAAGGAATCCTTTTAGCCCAACTTCAGCATAGAAAACTACCAAATGCAAGCTTTCTGAAAATGCATGGCAGTCACAAATGTGTTAAAAGAAGAACAATAGAAGAATGTAGTTTGAGCAATATCCAAGTGTGGAATTCTTGTTGCACTATGAAGTGCACCATATTTAGAATGCCTAATTGCACATGAAAATTTGCAGCCAAGATTTGCCTTAGCCCCATCATAACATTTGTTGTTAATCACTTGAATAATCATTGCCTGTTTCCAGTGAATCATATCAGTAAACAAGAAGAAGAAACAATATGTTTCACTATAAAACATAAGTATGATCCTAGCGATAGCAAGACACAGAATGCTGCAAAAACATGTGGACTTAGCTCACCAAATATTGCACCTTTGCATTGCTCCATCATGTGAGCATCATATAGATGAGGCAATCTTTGAAATGGGGCCTATGTTCAATAATCCAGACCAATGGATATCCCAATTAACAGAGATAAGAAGCATTTGCCTACAACTGAAAACATCTAAATTTAAGGGCTGAAATGTTGGAAGGGTTGAAATGCAATCTTGTTTAACCCATCTGAAATCTAAAACCAATGGGTCAAAATTGAAAACCAGATCAAGTAGGAGAGCTAAAATGGTTGGTTATGATTTTGAAAGTCTAGATCATATTATGTGGAAGTAAGACTGTCAAGGGGCTGCATGAGGCAAAGTAAAATCAAAACTTGGTCCACTGAATAGTTCAAAATCGGAGCCGACCTTGACCCCTGGCCCATTGAAATCCATATGTGATTAGTTTTCCGACTTCAAATTCAGATTTCAGATTCAGACTTCGAATTTCAGATTTAACAAATAGGCCATTAGTCTTCCATCCTTTAGAGCCATGCAAATCCAATTCATGGAACAAGAGTACTCAAGGGATGATAATTTTACCTTGTTAATTTGGTATCTTGATAGGAATTTCAATAAGATGATCTTATTTATCAATTGGGTGATTTTAATGCAAGGTGTGGAGGAAATTTTCTTTTCCTGTGCACTAGATGATTTTTTTCCTTCATTGAAGGATTTTTCAGCAAATGCATAGAATATATGTAGCTAAAACATTAGAAAAGAATATCATTCTTTAAGTCTCATTCCCCTTATTTTACATGTACCTCCAAATGCTCATGTAAACTCTTTTGAACATCCATTTGCAGATGCAATGCTTCTGAGATGTGCAATCCTCCATCTCTGTATAATAAAAGAAAACAAACCCAAAATTCAGAGGATAGGAGAGATGAAATGAAGGGTGAAAGGAGACAGTTAATTGTTGTATATGCATGGCAATGCAGAACTCATCCTTGCATACCTGCAAGACATGAAGTTGTATATGTTTGCAATCAAAGCAATTGAAGAAAAGATAAATAAAAAAGAAAAGAAATTTTCTTTATATCAAATGCATTGGTGGCAATTAGATGCTTCCATGTGTGCCAAATGTCACATGATATGTTGCCCATCCAGGTGGGACCCAACATGTAGATGCCTTGGCCCACAAGAATCAGGCCAGTCTACTCAATCTGTGATGCACCTATACAGTTGAATGTGGACCATTTCCCAAAGCATAGTGTAACCTATCCAGTTGTTTTGTAGGCGAGGCCCGCTCAATAAGTTGTCCGAGCTCTTTTCTGGGTCAGGCATCTAGTAGTCGGGCACTGCCAAATGAATGGCTAAATGTAGAGGCATGTACATGGATGGGCTAAAAAAGAACACTATAATGGCATCTAAAAAACTACAAATTACCTTCCCATAGGGAAGATGAGCTCTTGTAGAGCTGATATTTGTTCTCCAACCTTGTCTTTCCTCTCCTTTGCCACAGACAGCCCAAATTCCTTCTCTCAATAACAAAATCAATAGATATTTCAAAGATCTGTTGAAGTCTTCTTTGGGTGCGTAGGAAATGCAGAAAGAAACAAAGATCTGCATTTGCTGGCCTTTATTTTTTTATTTTTTATTTTACAAGCACTCACCTTCTGACACGTTGTTTTTACCATGAACTCACAAGCACGGTGTTAAATGGGGGCAGGTTCGAGTAGTTAGAGGACTATGCTTTTGTCTAGAGGGCCACCATGAATAATGACCTAGTGATCAAGCACCGAGCAGCAAAATGTCAGCCCTGAGTATGGTATCACAAGTCCATCTTAGAACCAAACAATTCCATCACCAAGTAAAATTGCCTAAAATTCGAAGACATTTTTCAGTAATTTGGATAATGAGAAAAAAAATAATAATAAATAAGAAAGAAAGAAAAAAGGAAATAAGAAAGAAAGATGTTGTGTGCGTCCCTCTGCATAGCCATATCTATAGCTTTTTTTAATAAGATGAATTTGAGAAACTGAAATTTTGTAACATTACGATCAATTACCAAAAGACATGAGTAGATACAAACTCATCCAGCCCAAATCAAATAGACAAATACCCAACAGTTCCTCAAACAGAAGCAGGGGAAGATCCCATTCCAGCCCAATGTTCTCTTCATTGCTTCAAATGTAACTTGATTCCATACCTGCTTCTATGATTTTATAATCCTATTTGTTGAAAATCCCATGGAAGAATTGTTCAAGGCTAAAATTGAATGTAACTTGATTTATAAATAAAAAAAAAAGTTTAAAAAAAATATTTAAAAAAAAAAAGAAAAAGAAGAAGGAAGCACATATGATCCGCTATAAAACAAAAGGCCACAGCATTACTGTATCAAATATGAAATGCATTGTATCACCAGTCTTCCAAGAAGATACAAGAGCCTGCATTCAAATTCCAGTAACCAATCAACAACTGAAACTGACAATTTTATTAAGACATGATACTTGCTAAATAACTGTCTATTTTTATTTCCAGCTGCTTTAAATGGAAGCATGAAAAATATAAGTAACACCACATAGTACTGATTTTATTTTTATTTTTCTAAAAGATTGTGACTGCGTGAAAAGAAAATCTCCTTATCCAACTAACACATGATAGTTGTAGATGATTACATACATCTCTGTATGTGGTTGTATTTCTAGCCCGTTCACCATGGTAGTAGGAATCAATGGCACTATATATCCTCATAAAGCATGCGCCTGAGGAAATGAAATCGCAGTCCCCATTGTGGATGGATCATAGCCTGAAATCACATTGACCAGATGTTTCTATTCAATCCAAACGAAGATCTTTCTATTCATCCAAACAACTAAGATCTTTCTATTCAATCCAAACTAAGATCGTTCAAATGCAAATACTTTCCCAATAACTACGATCTTTCTATTCATCCAAACAACTAAGATCTTTCTATTTAATCCAAACTAAGATTTTTCAAATGCAAATACTTTCCCAATAACTAAGATCTTTCTATTCATCAAAACAAAACTAATCACTCCAAGAATCTTTCCCTTTTTCTTTTCTTTCCTTTTCTCTTTTTTGTTTTTTATTTTTTTTGAGGGAAAGAATCAATCCAAGAATCTGATATTAAAAAAAAAAAAAAAAGAGGATGGACTAAACAGGGTTTTCTATTCAGCTCGGCAAGTGTACAGGTGGGTCCACCTTCCGGCAATCCAAACCATCCTCACAAACACATATTTTTGGATGAAATCAATTCCACTAAAATGCGATTTCAAGACTCCCAAACCCATTCTCGATTTCAAGACTCCCAAACACATACAATATTGGTGCAGCCAAACGGGTATTAAAAAATAATAAATAAATAAATAAGAGGGCAAAACAAATAAATAGAAGAAATTAAACAAGTTGCAGCATACCAAAATCCTCTCTGACGATGCAATCTAACGAATGCAGATGCCGATGATGATTTTTATGTTTGGAACAATGGTGCGGAGGGGAGATAGAGAGAGAGAGAGAGAGAGAGGAGGTGCAGGAGATTGAGAGTGAGAGAGAAAGGAGGTGCAGGAGATCGAGAGTGAGAGAGAAAGGGACAGACGTGAGAGGGAATGGGGTTTTTCCCCAAGCAGTGGAGGGAAAGAATGAAAGTTTCGTGATAGGGCGGAAAAGAAAAACGAGCGCGGTTTCCGCATTTTGTACATGCTACGGTTCTGCTACGGTCTAAAACCGTAGCTAAAAGCACTCTTGACCGTAGCTAATGTGCCATCCGTCATATCCCCTCCGCGTTCGTATGTCTAGCGGGTTATGGACGGACGGTTTTTTCAAGGGATTTGTGGGGTCCATCTTGATGCATTTGATATATCCACTCCGTCCATTAATTTTGTAATTTTTTTATAGGTAATGACTTCAAAATCTAGGCAAATCAAAGGTCCAATTAAACCACACCATCAATCAATGGTAGGTATTAATCTCCACTGTTTCCTAACGTGTGGTCTAGTTGAGCGTTCGATCTGCTTCTTTTTTTGGGCTTTTGCCCTAACATTCTCTTTCAAAACAGATAGACGTATTAGATGGAGCACACAAAATTTAATGGGCCTTGTAGAGTCCCTTATGGGGCTATCCCAGGCAGTAAGTGCGTGTGGAGGTATTAGTTTTTAGCTACGGTTTGGGTACTTTTTTGCTACGGTTTTAAGCCGTAGCAATTAAGCTACGGTCTATATCCGTAGCCAAAAACCCGTATAGTCCGTAGCCTTTGATCATTTTTTTGGTAGTGGCTGAAAGTATGAGTGCTGGAGCTGACGCTTTCGTAGTTTGAAGTCATTCTTTTGAAAAATAGAAAAATGGGAATATTAGTAAATATGGATTTTCTTGTTAAGAAGAAAATGGAAGATGGATTGAAAAAACATAAAAGAGATTTTTTTTTTCCTTCTTCTTTTTTGCTTCAAGAGAGAGAGACGGAGAGGTGAGAGTGGGGAAATCGAGGGAGAGAGTGGGGGAATGAAGTGGTCGCGTGAGATTTAAAAATAGCGAGTGTAGTTTGGTTTGAAAATGACATTTTGCATGCGTGGCGTGCGTGTCTATGAGAGGTGTCTACGGACGCGGATTAACTAATGAACACGACAGTAGCGAGTTTGCAATAGATTGTGTTAATTGACAAGTTTTTTTTAACAGCCAATCTAAGTTGATTTCTTTCCAATTTTAGATTGTGTTAATTTTTTGATTTCAGGAAAATTTTACATGAATTTATGCATGTTCTGGGATGTTTTATGTTTAAAAAGTCATGTTATGGCAATAAATTGAGTAAGGGTTGTTTTGGACTCTGACAATTGGGCTTTAGGAGGTTTGCTAATTGCACATGCGTTTAGGGCCTTGCACCCCTGTCAATCCACATGCAGGTGCACATGCTAATGTAGAACACGTCTGAGAGATCTGAGCTTTCATCAGGTCAGCTTCTCTGTTAGATCTTCTGGCCTAAAATTCAGGCCATTCAATGCCTCAGGTGGCCACAGCTACCAAAACAGATCAGCAATTAGTAGAAATGTTGAATCACTGGTCAGGTGGGCCACAGTTTGTTAAACAAATGTACAGCTCTGAAAAACTTGGCAGAAGTTTTCTAACCCATCCACATGTTTCCAATATAGTGGCCTGCATGCTGATCATGCTAGATTTTGTTTTTGGGAAAACATGTACATGGTTTAACCAACCTAATGGATGGATTAGATCTAGCATGCATGTGTCATGCTTGCACCTTCTTCTCATGAAGAAGGTGCATGCTTGCAATAGCAAAGTTTTCTAACCTATCCACATGTTTCCATTTTATCGTGTATTCTCCATTTTGTTGGTTCTGGATTAGATTTGCTTCGTCGTCTGCCGCAACGAGTTTGATGAATTTCTTTGAGCCGACGACTCTGTTTATCCAGAGGCTTTTTTATGTTCCGTCATTGGTGGTGTTGCCTCTGGCAGTAAGGGATATCCCTACAGCTTCGGGACTCAAGATCTGTTGCATCCTAGGTATTGGATTCTTCAATGGTTTCATTTCATTCAAGGACTGTTCAAATGACAGATTTTGATTGAATGCGATGTTACACTATTAGGCAGTGTTTATATGAACTTTTGAATTGAATTGCAATTAGTAATCGAGTAGAGATTAAATGATCCAATTAGAATAGTCTTCCTCAGCATCCGTGATGAGGAAGTACACCCCCAATTGTAGTTACAAGCCTTTAATGTCCAATTGAAAATAATGTAATTGTAATTGGATACTCCAGAAATTCAAATTGGTCATTTCTACTTAACTGAATTAATGGTCGTAATTCAATTCGATAGTGCATCATAACGTAGCCCACAAGTATAATTTTGATTGGGTTTTCTTTCATGTGCTAATGGACTCCATTTTCTTCTTATTTTTCTGCAGTTGTTGGGTGGTTGGCGTCACTTTCTGTCGTAGGCTACACGGTCTTAACTGTAAGAAAGATTGTAAAGACAGAAATGGTAGCTGCTGAGCCAATGACAAAACCTTCAGCATTTTCAAGCGTGGAGGTGTGGACTTGGATAGCCATTTTCATTTTATCATTTGCTCTTGCATTCTTGTCCCCAACGACACTTGGGACAACTGCAAGGACGTGGCTTCCTTTCTTACTTGTTGCCACTGTCTTAGGATATATGGTCGGTTCTGGGTAATGCACTACATCCATTTATCAAATAGGAGCAGACAACACCACAATTTGCATTTCGACAAAACCCAGTTACATTCTTGGATTTGAAAATCAATTATTAAAATGTTGGGTCCAGTCAAGTTGAGTTCTCATGTTTTTGAACTATGATTATGAATAGTAGGAAATGTTGGGTCCAGTCAACTTCTGAGAAAGAAGGCAAGAAGTGACAACTTTGCTATTGCTTGTACCTTCTTCTCATGCACTATGCATTACCTTCTTCTCATGCCCTTTAGGTTGGCTTTTGTTTGATATTTTGTTTGTTATCGGGAATTATATATTTTGTTTGGTACTGTCATTTGGAAAAGAATTAGAAGAAATGTTCCGTTTTTTGTGTTGAATTTATGGAACCTCTTCTTCAAAGTGAAAAGGTTCCCTTAAATGATAAACGCCCTTCAATAATGAGGTTGATCTACATACATCTTTTCTTTAAAATATTGAGTTGTTAATTTTGTTATTCTTCAGGCATTCGATCAAGCACTTTAGGTTGTTTTCTTTCAGTCAACCTTTATGTAGAACCTTCTATTTTATTCCAATACGTGAATATCATTTATTTAGGAGAGCAAGTATAGTACTTCTCAGTTATGCTAAAAGATTATTTAGTTGCCAGTCCTACGCAGCCTGGGGTCCATCTGATGAACATGTCAACAGTTCTCCACACATGTGCCTAGTTGGTGTGTGTGGGGCACTTGGCTTGGCCATTTGGAGATGCACACGAGGAGAATTCTAAGACTTGTGTCTGTTAAAAAAAGATGGTGTCTTCTAAGATCGGAAGAATTCTAGACATCTAATCTGAAAAACTTTTTACAGGTTGGTAGGTATGAAAACCCAGAGGAGTGTCCGTTCTTCCCTGATGATTTACCGTCCCCATTGGCTCCTCCTCTCGACCATGCACAGGTAAATTTCCGCTGCATTCAGCTAAAACTTTCCTCACGCCCCCTATCCGAATCTCATTTGGTGCGAGTCCATCATAGGTGTTGTATCCTAAAGCTGCATCTATCAACATAAATAAGACAGTATGAAATATGTGCATCAATGAGCTGTTGCCGCTATTCACGGCAAAGGGTGATGATGACAACTATGCGTCAACGACAACGTGTGATCTTGCATGTTTGCAGGTAAGGATCGGTTGAATTCATCTTATGGGAGGTGCTCATTATATGTGCTAGTTACACAAATGAGACGATTTTGGTATTCGCAGGCTATCTCTAGAAGGATTCATTATGGAATGTATGTTGCGGAAATCAAATTCAGAGATTGCCCACAGGAGTATGGGCCTGCTGTTTGTGCTCAGGTCTACACTTCTTTTCTATTTTGTGTTTTTTGAAGTGAAATGAATAGTTTGAAATTCAAGCTCAACTCCTATATTAGCTTTTCACCATTTGGAAAATGGGGGTTGCTCTTTAAATGTGCACATGCAGAGCTATGCGGCAGTCCAGACTGTCCAAGATGATGACCCAACTGTACATAGAGCATAATCAAAAATTTGCGTTGAGCAGATAATATTAACCATCTAACTTTTCCCTTCGAATTTGGATCACTCACGATTGTTTTTGAATGATCCATTTGTTACCCACTAATTGTATGGTTAGGATTGCTTGATCAGTGTGAATTTTAGATATATGCTTCATTCATTGGATTAGGTATATGCTCCATCCACAATGGGACTTCAGAATTTGGATGGTCTGAATAGCTGCACCTAAGCACCACTTGTGAGAATGATGAGTTGTCACCATTTTTAAATGGTGCAAAATAAAATGCTATCTGACCCTTGGAAGATGGTATGGATGTTGAGAAACAACTATTTAGATGGTTTTTATTTCTACATTAAGCAGTCTTTTATTGTAACACCCTGGTTCTTAAAACCCGAGGATAGTTACTCCTCATAGGGAACCTGAGTATTACGTTATGAAGTGGGCTAACATATATCTAAATAGCGGCAAATTCCATAACATGGAGTAAGGCAACATTGCATATACTAAGGATATCAAGAGTAACAACAAGGAAGCTTAATACATGTGAATGGGAGAAAAATGAAATCCCACAACACTCCACCTCAGCCGTCCCTGTAAACCCATTGTAGAGGTCTTCACATGTCCTCATTCCTGCATCTATTTGGTGTAACCGCACGATTGGGTGAGTGAAAACTCCATGGGAATTTTTCGCAAGGATTCATGCATACCATGTTATTCCAAAACAGTTTAAATCCACATATTCAAATTACAAGGAGACTAATCATGAAATTATAAATGAATGTATGGGTGTATGAATGTATACTCAAGTCACAAATCTGGGGATGCACATCTAGCTGTCAAAATAAAGGGTCGCCTAAGGCGAACTAGTCACCCGGAAAAATACTCATAAGTACGCCCAAGGAGAACTAGCCACCCGGGAAAGACCATGCAGACCGCCTGCGGTAGATTATCTACCTGAAAAATGTCATGTAAGTGAGTACGCCCAAGGATATCTCCTGGAAAAATATACGGCGTATGCACGAGGAGTGTCTAATCCCGGAAAAGCCTCATGAAAAGAAAGAGTGCCCAAAGTGACCCAAATGCATAGGTTCTGTGAGTTAAATTAAAGTGTTGGAACTTTCAGTAAATAGAACAGAATGTGGCTTACATTAAGCACCCGGAAAAACTCATATGTCAATGTTATGCACCATGATACTCATGTACATCCCATAGGATTAACAAGATCTGCTTTCATGAAAGTAGTCTAAGCTCATGGTCTTTTAAGAGTATATCAATCATCCACATTCATTTACATTAACTTGATCCAAAGGAAGGCCAACAGTGTAGCATATCATGCACGATCAAGACCGGTAAGTTCAAACTATATTCCCTTTAGTAAATAACATCCCACTCACGATCTTCATTGTGTGAAATGTAACATAGAGTAAATTGAAATTTCATTACTCTCATATCATTAATTTAAATACACTTGCAACCTAACAAATGATGAAAAGATAGTATATATAAGATTTAATTCAATCTATCCAATTAGGAATTTAAGTAGAAAAATAAAGTACTTCTACATGTTCATCTATACATGATGGAAATGTAGTAGTTCAATCACCATCCACATTAGTTGATACATATTAGATTTACACTAAACGAAGTTTAGTACATGTAAGGAGTAATAATACGGTTTTAAAGATGTATGGAAACAAGATTCTTCACTTCATTTATACTAATAGGGAAGTGTATATTACTAATGATTTCAAGTGTAGGCATGAACAGTATATTAGCAAATCTGATAAAATGAAATTAGAGTAACATGATATGAAACATTCAATAGTAGTTATTAATATTAATTTAACCAAGAAGGGAGTGAAATTTATAATTATCATAATCATTATGCTTAAATCAATTTGGATTATCATGAATGAAAGAAGCCAAGTGGGACGTTCCTCACCTTTGGTGGGGTCGTACTTCACACTTCACGCTAACACCCGATCTTGAATTCAAGACACTACGAATTTAATCAAACCCAACTGAGCTAACTCCACCGAATTTGCCTTGGTTTGCTGTGGATAGCGAGTTGACTCAGTGAGTCAACTCAGTAGACTAGTTATCCCATTTTTCTTCTCTTTCTCCTTCTCCTTTCCTCACTTCTGCTTCCCTGTTGTGAAAGTCTGGATTCGACTCGACCCAACCCGAGTGAGTCAGCGGCTCAACCCAAATCGAGTTGGTGTAATGAACCTGCATAGACTCTCTCTTTCGTGTCTTCTTCTACGTTTCCCTTCCTCTTCTTTCTCATTTTCCTTCTCTCTACTGGAATGACCAGGCCTGCCCAACTCGAACCAGGGCATAGTCCAACTCGGGTGTGGGTGCGGCAACCACGAGTAGTGGCTGCCCAATTTCTCTCTAACACTCTCCCTCTCTCATTTTCTCTTCCTTTCTTCTTCTCCTTTTTCCTTCCATCTTCTCCCTTTCTCGTGCCTAACCGTGGGACTCAGAAGCTGCAGCAGCGAACCGAGTCGATCAGACCCGACACGACTTCGAAAATGGTGTATTTTTCTCTCTCTATCTTTTCCATTTTCGGAAAGGATTTTCCTAAAAGGCAACCATTTATAGGGTGTATTAATCCTCTTCTAGAGGATTCGAATGCAACTAATCCAGGGGATTAGTTATGATTTCTCAGTTTCAAACTACGAGATTTTGGGATGATATAATCGAGCTTTGGTTGCATGGATTCAATCAAGTGTTATGGTTGTACATCTGGCACCATGACCCACAGGATGGACGGCCCTGATCAGGAAATGGGCCCCATCACTAGGTGATGGGTTTCACGAGCTAGATGGAGAAGAAGGTGTGGTTGATCATGGAGAAATCTCATCGGAGGGTTGACCTTATGATTTGAGGCATTTGGATGGCTTGGATTTGTCCAGAGATCAACACAGGGTCCACATTTTGGACGTCAGTGATTACATCTCTCAAGATCGTTCATTTTCTCATGTCGGCTTCCATTTCTCATGGCATATCGGGATTTCGTGTGAGTTTTCATCTCTTACTCTAGCAGGGAAGAGATGTGCCCTAATATCGATGGTTGTGATGCTCTTAGAGGTTTCTAGAAGAAATCCAATGGAAGGAATTATGACAGCGCTTGAAACGGCGGGATTCCTTCCGCCTTTTTATTCGCTATGAAAACCCTAAAGCGAGTTAGATTAGAGGGCTGAGATTTCTTTATTTTTTGAAATAAAGGGTTAGGATGGAGGAGCTGAGTTGTCTTAGTTTGCCAGCCACTACAAAAAAGAGGGTTTTTAACGACGAAAAAAAAAAATCGTCGCTAAAAGTGCCGAAAATTTTCGTCACTAAAGGGTGTCTTGAATTTTTGAAAAAAAACAAAAGTCGAGAAGTTTCCTTTTAGCGACGAAATTAATTTTGTAGCTAAAGGTGACTTCTAACGACAAAACTTTTCGTCGCTAAAGGGTGTTTTGAATTTTTGAAAAAAATGAAAAAGTTGAGAAGTTTCCTTTTAGCAGCGAAATTAATTTCGTACCTAAAGATGGCTTTTAGCGACGAATATTTTCATCGCTAAAGGGTGTTTTGAATTTTTGAAAAGACTAAAAAAGTCGAGAAGTTTCCTTTTAGCGACGAAATTAATTTCATAGCTAAAGGTGGCTTTTAGCAACGAAAATTTTCATTACTAAGGGTGTTTTGAATTTTTGAAAAGACAAAAAAGTCAAGAAGATTCCTTTTAGCGACTAAGCTAATTTCGTAGCTAAAGGTGGCTTTTAGCGATGAAAAGTTTCGTTGCTAAAGGGTGTTTTGAATCAAAAGAGTCGAGAAGTTTCCTTTTAGCAAAGAAATTAATCTCGTAGCTAAAGGTGGCGTTAAGTGACGAAAATTTTCGTCACTAAAGGGTGTTTTGAATTTTTGAAAAAAACTAAAAGTCGAGAAGTTTCCTTTTAGCGACGAAAATTTTCATCGCTAAAGGGTGTTTTGAATTTTTGAAAAAGACAAAAACTTGAGAAGTTCCCTTTTAGCGACGAAATTAATTTTGTAGCTAAAGGTGACTTTTCGCGATGAAAGTTTTCGTCACTAAAGGGTGTTTTGAATTTTTGAAAAAAATTAAAAAGTTTACTTTTAGCTATGAATATTTTCGTAGCTAAAAAATGTGAATGAGACTTTTACCTACAAAAGGTTTCGTTGCTAAAGGCTGTTAGCAATCTTTGAAAAAAATTCGAAAAGTTTACTTTTACCAATGAATATTTTCGTTGCTAAAGGGTGTTTTAAAAAATTTCGAAAAGTTTACTTTTACCTACGAAAATATTCATAGCTAAAAAACGTGAATGAGACTTTTACCTACAAAATATTTCATAGGTAAAAGTCTCTTTTTAAAAAAAAATATTCCAGCTCAAATATCCTGATATACACCTGTTACAATATAATTCATCATATTCTTCCTGATATACACCTGTTATATAATATATTTCATCATATTTGCATTCATATCCATCTAAACCCAAACTACGTAAATCCATCCAAACATAAACTACATTCATCCAAACATAAACTGCATCCATCCAAACATAAACAATCCTATGGAAAAAAGCAAATGAAAAGAGAGGTTATAGGTTTATGTTTAAGTTAGGTTATAGGTTAAGGTTTAGGTTTAGGAAATTGGGTTCGGGTTCGGGTTTAGGTTGGTTTTCAAGTTTAGGTTTAGGCTAAGGAGTTGAGATTAGGATTAGGTGTAGGTTTAGGTTTAGGGATATGAGAATACATTTAGGTTTTAGGTTTAGGTTTAGGTTTTAGTTTATAGGTTTAAGTTATAGGTTTAGGTTATAGGTTTTAGGTTTAGGTTAAGGTTAGTTTATAGGTTATAAGTTTAGGTTATAGGTTATAGGTTATAGCTTTAGGGAATTGAGAATAGGTTAAGGTTTAGGTTTAGGAAATCGAGTTCGGGTTCGGGATCGGGTTTAGGTTTGGGTTTATAGGTTTAGGTTATAGGTTTAGCTTTAGGTGTTAGGTTTAGGTTAAGGTTAGGTTATAGGTTATAAGTTTAGGTTATAGGTTATAGGTTATAGGTTAAGGTTTAGGTTTAGCATATAGGTTATAGGTTATAGGTTATAGCTTTAGAGAATTGAGAATAGGTTAAGGTTTAGGTTTAGGAAATCGGGTTCGGGTTCGGGATCGAGTTTAGGTTTGGGTTTTCAAGTTTAGGTTTGGGTTTAGGTTAGGGAGTTGAGATTAGGATTAGGTGTAGGTTTAGGTTTAGGGATTTGAGAATACAGTTAGGTTTTAGGTTTAGGCTTAGGTTTTAGTTTATAGGTTTAGGTTTAGGTTATAAGTTATAAGTTTAGGTTATAGGTTATAGGATATAGGTTACAGGTTAAGGTTTAGGTTATAGGTTTTGGTTTAGGTTAAAGTTATAGGTTTTGGTTTAGGTATAGGTTATAGGTTATAGGTTATAGCTTTAGGGAATTGAGAATAGGTTAAGGTTTAGGTTTAGGAAATCGGGTTCGGGTTCGGGATCGGGTTTAGGTTTGGCTTTTTAAGTTTAGATTTAGGTCAAGTAGTTGAGATTAGGATTAGGTGTAGGTTTACGTTTAAGGATTTGAGAATACATTTAGGTTTTAGGTTTAGGTTTAGGTTTAGGTTTTAGGTTTAGGTTTAGGTTTTAGTTTATAGGTTTAGGTTTTAGGTTTAGGTTTAGGTTTTAGGTTTACGGTTAAGGTTAGGTTATAGGTTATAAGTTTAGGTTATAGGTTAAGGTTTAGGTTTAGGTTTTAGGTTTAGGTTTAGGTTTTAGTTTATAGGTTTAGGTTTTAGGTTTAGGTTTTAGGTTTTAGTTTATAGGTTTAGGTTTTAGGTTTAGGTTTAGGTTTTAGGTTATAGGTTATAAGTTTAGGTTATAGGTATAGGTTTAGGTTATAAGTTTAGGTTTAGGTTAAGGTTACGGTGTTTAGGTTTAGGTTTACGTTTAGGTTTAGGTTTAGGTTTAGGTTAAGGTTATAGGTTTAGGTTAGGTTTAGGTTTAGGTTATAGGTTATAGGTTATAGATTTAGGGAATTGAGAATAGGTTAAGGTTTAGGTTTAGGAAATCAGGTTCAGGTTCGAGATCGGGTTTAGGCTTGGGTTTTCAAGCTTAGGTTTAGGTTTAGGCTTCGGAGTTGAGATTAGGATTAGGTGTAGGTTTAGGTTTAAGGATTTGAGAAACACATTCGGGTTTTAGATATAGGTTTAAGTTTTAGGTTTAGGTTTAGGTTATAGGTTTAGGTTATAGGTTATAGGTTTAGGTTTAAGTTTTAGGTTTAGGTTAAGGTTAGGTTATAGGTTATAAGTTATAGGTTGAGGTTTAGTTTAGGTTTAGGTTATAGGGTTTGGTTTAGGTTAAGGTTATAGGTTTTGGTTTAGGTTTAGGTTTAGGTTTTAGGTTTAGGTTAAGGTTATAGGTTTAAGTTATTGGTTTAGGTTAGGTTTAGGTTATAGGTTATAGGTTATAGGTTTAGGGAATGGAGAATAAGTTGAGGTTTAGGTTTAGGTTTAGGTTATAGGTTATAGGTTTAGGGATTTTAGAATACATTTAGGTTATAGGTTTAGGTTTAGGTTTTAGGTTTAGGTTAAGGTTAGGTAATAGGTTACAAGTTTAGTTTATAGGTTATAGGTTATAAGTTATAGCTTTAGGGAATTGAGAATAGGTTAAGGTTTAGGTTCAGGAAATCGAGTTCGGCTCAGGTTCGGTATCGGGTTTAGGTTTCAGTTTTCAAGTTTAGGTTTTGGTTTAGGTTAGGGAGTTGAGATTAGGATTAGGCGTAGGTTTAGGTTTAGGGATTTGCGAATAAGTTAAGGTTTAGGTTTAGGAAATTACGGTACCTGGTTCGGAATTGGGTTTAGGCTTGGGTTTTCAAGTTTAGGTTTAGGTCTAGGCTTTGGAGTTGAGATTAGGATTAGGTGTAGGTTTAGGGATTTGAGAATACATTTAGGTTTTAGGATTAGGTTAAGGTTTTAGGTTTAGGTTAAGGTTTAGGTTTAGGTTAAGGTTATAGGTTTAGGTTTAGGTTTTAGGTTTAGGTTAAGGTTAGGTTATAGGTTATAAGTTTAGGTTATTGGTTATAGGTTATAGGTTGAGGTTTAAGTTTTGGTTTTGGTTTAGGTTTAGGTTATAGGTTTTGGTTTAAGTTTAGGTTTAGGTTTTAGGTTTAGGTTAAGGATATAGGTTTAAGTTCTGAGTTTAGGTTAGGTTTAGGTTTAGGTTATAGGTTATAGGTTTAGGGAATTGACAATAGGTTAAGGTTTAGGTTTAGGTTATAGGTTATAAGTTATAGGTTTAGGGATTTAAGAATACATTTAGGTTATAGGTTTAAGTTTAGGTTATAGGTTTAGGTTAAGGTTAGGTTATAGGTTATAAGTTTAGGTTATAGGTTATAGGTTTTGGTTTAGGTTTAGGTTTTAGGTTTAGGTTAAGGTTATAGGTTTAAGTTATAGGTTTAGGTTAAGATTAGGTTTAGGTTATAGCTTTAAGGAATTGAGAATAGGTTGAGGTTATAGGCTTAGGGTGTGGTTTAGGTTAATGGTGTGGTCCCTGCAAATACAGATATAAACACGGCCTGTCCAAATGGCTAGGCCCCTCTAATGCTGTCCATAGGAAATGGACAGCTTCATCATGGTTATAACAGCGGTTCCCACCTTCTAAGGACCCTCGCTCATCCGGATAGCTCCGACGCACATCTGGGTCTGCTCCATTAATATCGAGCAAATACATAAACACGGCCTGTCCAAATGGTCAGGCTTCTCTAATGTTGTCCATAGGAAATGGACAGCTTCATCATGGTTATAACAGCGGTTCTCACCTTTAAGAAATCCCTACTCATCCGTATATCTCTGACGCACATCCGGGTCTGCTCCATTAATTTCGAGCAAATACATAAACACGGCATGTCCAAATGGTCAGGCCCCTCTAATGTTGTCTATAGGAAATGGACAACTTCATCATGGTCATAACAGCGGTTTTCACCTTACACGGACTACCGCTCATCCGGATAGCTCCGACGCACATCTGGTCTGCTCCATTAATTTCAAGAAAATACATAAACATGGCCTGTTCAAATGGTCAGGCCCCTCCAATGTTGTCCATATGAAATAGACAGCTTCATCATGGTCATAACAGCGATTCCCACCTTCCATGGACCCCCATTCATCCGGATAGCTCCGACGGACATCCAGGTCTGCTCCATCAATTTTGATTAAATACATAAACACGGCTTGTCCAGATGGCCAAGCCACTCCAATGTTGTCCATAGGAAATGGACAGCTTCATCATGGTCATAACAACAGTCCCACCTTCCAGGGACCCCCGCTCAACATCCAGATAGCTCCGACGCACATCCGGGTCTGCTCCATCAATTTTAAGCTAATATATTTAAAAATAAGCTAGCTTGGCATCTATTTTTTTGTGGATGAGAACCCACTACGTGAAAAATGGAAATAAATGACAGATTTAGAGACGGTTCTGGACCGTCTCTAAATTTGCTTGGTTTAAAGAAGCTTTAGAGACGGTCGTAAACTGTCTCTAAATTTAGGGACGGCTCTGACCGTCCCTAATATTATCTTTAAATGTTTTGCGTCATGAACATTATAAGACGGTCTCCGACCGTCTTATATACGTCATACGAGACGGTCAATGACCGTCCATATTAGAGACGGTCTTCAATCGTCCTATATTCGGTCATACGAGACGGTCCCTTGGCCGTCTGTATTAGAGACGGTCATTGGCGTAGTCTTTACTTGGAATATGAGATTTGTCAAAGACCATATCTATTAGAGAGGGTCCATAAGGCGTCTTATTGCATTCAAAAACCGTCTCTATTAGAAATTTGTCAAAACTTGTCTCTATTAGAGATCGATAATGACCGTCTCTATTAGAGTCATTCTTGACCGTCTCTATTAGAGCGGTCCTTAAAGTATCTTTATGACCACGAAAGATAAATCTACTCAAGTACCTCCTACAATTTATTTAAAAAAAAAAAACTTCGATTTTATAAAATTCTACATTTTGATAAAAAAATATAAGAACTTTGAATAATGTTGATAACTTTGAAAAAAAAAAATTCACTAAAAAAATGATATTTTGAAAAAGAAAATATAAAAAATTAAACAAAATTGTGAAAAAATTGACAAATTGTAAAAAACTGTATATTTTTTTAAAAAAGAAAACTAGATTTTGAATTTTGACAAAAAAAAATATTAAAAAGTTATATAACAAGAATTCTATAAAAAAAATGATATTTTGAAAAAGAAAATTACAAAAATTAAACAAAATTCTGAAAAATTTGATAAATTGAAAAAAAAAATTATTTAAAAAAGAAAACTAGATTTTGCATTTTGACAAGAAAAATTGAAAAGTTATATAACAAAAGTGATATTAAAAAAATGATATTTTAAAAAAGAAAATTTAAGAAATTAAACAGAATTATGAAAAAATTGACAAATTGTAAAAAAATATATTTTTTTAAAAAGAAAACTAGTTTTCGTATTTTGATAAAAATAATTAAAAAGTTATAAACAAGATTTCGATAAAAAAATGATATTTTGAAAAAGAAAATTTTAAAAATTAAACAAAATTGTGAAAATTTTGAGGAATTAGAAAAAATATATTTTAAAAAAATAAAACTAGATTTTGCATTTTGACAAGAAAAATTGAAAAGTTATATAACAAAAGTGATATTTTGAAAAAAAAATTAAGAAATTAAACAAAATTGTGAAAAAATTGACAAATTGAAAAAAATATATGTTGATTTATTTCCGTCTCCATTAGTTGAGATTTTCATTACTTATTCAGTTAAGAAATGAGAAAAAAAAAAAAAAAGGCATAAAAGTTAATCATAGGTGTATGGATTTATCAATAGGGAATCGCTGTACATGGTAGGACCAATCACATCAACAAACATAGTATAGATTTATCAGGAGATTCGGGACATTAATCACATATGCATTAGAACATATTCCTTGGCATTGAAGCAACTTTAAAAGAGCATAAGAAAACAAGATCTTAGAAAGGATTTGCATCATTTGGTGATATAAATGAAAAAAAAAAAAAAAGAGTACCAGTTATTGGTTACCTCTTTGATACTTGGCCATAGCATATGTTTGATGTTGTGCATGCCCCTTCTCTCACAGTTTGTCGTCTTTGATTATTTTCTGCAAACATCATAAGAAAGAAAGTGCCGCTTGATTAATGAGTTAGACTTGAAATATTGACCTCAAAAGTTTGGAGGTTGTATGGCAAATAAACATTTGGGTGAGATTGAGAGAGATTGAGAGAGAGAGAGAGAGAGAGAGAGAGAGAAATATCTCAATGTTACTGGGGATTCATGGGGATTTGAGGCGAAGATGGAGAAATGCACTCTCTCCGTCTGCAACGGCCGCCCTCCCTCTTTGCAATCTCTCTCCATCTGCAACGACCGCCCTCCCTCTCTGCAATCTCTCTCCATCCATCGCAGCGCCAGCCCTCCCCTCTCGCAATCTCTCTCTCTCCGTCTGCTGCAACTTGTAGCCGCCCACCCTCTCTCGCAATCTCTCTCTGCACTGCAATGACCGCCCTCCTCTCTACTCTTCCCCAAGACGGTAGGGTTTGATCGCAATGTCTCATTTTCTTTTCTGTTTTGAAAACGGGAGTGGATTAGGTGTTGCTCGTACGCATGCTCACCTGTGCACGTGCGCACGTGCGATCCTTTCCACACGTGTCATGAGATTCTAACCCGAACGGTTCATGTGATGAAACATCCTATTAAACCCCATGGACTAATTTTCACTATAATCTAAAACTCCGATGGGTCATAGAAAAGTGATATGAAAATCAAAGGATAAAACTGTTTTCTTTTGACATGGCCCAGAAAGTTTTCGATCAATGTATGTTGTGCCCACCATGAATTTATGTAGTCTATCCATGCCGTTCATCCGTTTTTTTCAAATAATTTAAGGGGTTGAACCCAAAATTGAAGCATATCAAAAGATCAAGCGGATCATACAACAGGAAACAGTGGGAATAATGATTTCCACCATTGAAACTTTACTACTAGGCCTCCCAATAATGTTTATTTGTCATCCAACATGTTCATAAGATCGTATGGACATGGATGAATAGAAAACATAAAAATAAGCTTGATCCAAAACTTATGTGGCCCCCAAGAATTTTTCAACCATAAATTCACACTTATTTTTTGTCGTGTGGTCCATTTTAGTGTTGGATATGCTTAATTTTTGGGTTATAAAGTCCTAAACTTATCTGATAAAATGGATGGACGAAGCGGATCAAATACATAAATCATGGTCTACCTCATGGAGTTTACTCAGTACGCTAAAATTTGGATGTGCTTCGTGAGCCAACAAAATGGATGAATGGTATGGATACACAAATATCATCTTGATATAAAAGTTTTGGAGCCTTAAGATATATACACAAATAAATCATATCCAAAGATTAAATGGACTGCATCCATGTTAAGGCATGTGAAGTAGTTCTGTTTTAGGTTGCATATGGGTCGTATGCTGCACAAATTAATAGTGATTTGAAAGCAGGTGTGATATCTTTATTATTTTTTTTTGGGTCATAAGTAATCTTTTACAACTATTCTGGTCAGTTTTAGGTTGTAATTCTGCTTCATTTGAGATCCACACAAAATAGAGAATTAGCATAACCTAGTGGTTATACTGTTTTTTTTTTTTTGTTCGAAGTACAAGCAATGGCCCGCATTGGTGGTCAATTTCGGGTTAGGTTGGTCCCAACGTGCATTCTGAATTGTGTTTAAAACATTACATATGTATGCAAGTGGATAATAATATTCAATAAATATTTTGAGATATTTTTAAACTTATCATACCAGCATAAATACATTGGGTCACATATATTAGAGTTAAAGTTAGTGGTTGATAAAATATGTTGTCTGATATTTGATGAATCAAGACATTTGACATAAGGCTATTATAGTAAGTAGTAGAGCTGGGCACGAGATGACTCGACTAACTCGACTAACTCGACTAACTCGACTCGTTCGGACCCAACTCGATTAAAGTTTTGGATGAAGCTGATATTTGTTTTTCCTCTTCATCTGGTCTATATGACCTAATCAACAGATTGGATGTCAAATAAATAGTATAGTGGGCCATAGGAGGATTTTAATGATTGATATCCGATCACTATTGTTTTCATGTGGTGTGATCCTCATGAGATTTGTATCCCTCTCATTTTTAGGATCAAGCAGTAAAATGATCTTTAAAAATGGATGAAAGGAATGGATGAAACACATACATCATGGTGGGGCCCACAAAGCACCGGCCATCAGGGTGGGGCCGCATTTCATCGCGAGTGGGCGCCCACATTTCGTTCCAGCGCGAACCGTTTGGCGCCATTTTTTCGCTGCAGCACCCCATTTTCCAGCTCTCTTGCTCGTTTCTCTCCATCTTCTCTCGCACCTCTCTCTCTCTCCAGCTCAACTCCCCATCTCTCTCAATCCCTCTCCATCTCGACTCCTGACCAAAACAATCCCATATCTCCCTGCCGATCTTAGTTTAGCCGAGCGGTGGTCCAAGGCCCTCCCTATTCACGAACGCGAGGTATCTCTCTCTCTCTCTCTCTCTCTCTCTCTCTCCCCCTCTCAATCTCTCTCAAGCTAATGTTGATTTATGAAATTGGGGATTTAGAAATTTGTGGATTTCCAATTCGAATGTGGACCCTCATTTAGGGATTTGGGGATTTTAGGGCTTGGGGATTTGGGGATTTAGAAATTTGGGGATTTCCAATTCGATAGACAAGGCCTTTGATTTCTGAAGATCCTGATAATTTTCTTTTACAGGTAATCGTACTTTTTTCCCTCTCTCATTTGATTTTGTTTTCTGTATGCTGTGGCAGATTATTGATATGAATTTCAATTATGGAATTAGCCTTTTGAACATGTTCTGATAGTGGCAAAAGAGGGGTTTCTTTAAGATCTGTAAACTTTATTTTTATTTTTTGAATTTTTTCTTTTGGTAGCTAAGTTGTATTGGCATGTTGAGTGTCTCTGTTAGTTTCCTTTTCTTTAGGCAGGCAAGATTTGTGAAGCTGGTGATGGTAGGCATCATTGTCTTAAGGAGGTTCCCTGGAAATTTGCTTCTGTCGTGTGTTTTGGCTTCCTTGTTGTATTCATTTAGCATGTTTCTCACTCAGTGGGTCCTAATGTAAAACTAGGACGGAAGATGACTAGTTTGCGAGAAAATTGAAAGCCTACCTACCAATCGTGTAGACCCAAAGAAATCACCAAAGAATAAAGAGATGTATCAACTCACCAATTGAAAGTTTCCCTATACATATGAGTTGTGTGATAATATCCCTTTTTATATTCAATCCATTAAGCTTGATTTATGGAAACTAGGCTACCCAAATTAATGGACAAATTCCCAATGCCTTTGGACTGCTAGAACTAGCACATGTGGATGGGCAAATGGACGAATACTGTTGCCCTAGTGGTAGCGGTTGATGATATCTCCCACAATATGGGTAAAGTCCTATAAAATAGGAAATAACTTGAAATAATCTTTCATTGTTAGAGTTGCTCTGCTTGATTGGCTTATAAGGTTGACTGGTTTTGGTTCTTTCATGTTTCCAATTTATAGACCGATGTAGTTGACTTGGTGGAGCGGGTCTCTAGCTGGCAAAGTTTTATGTAGTGGAATGAGCCTCTTGTATATTCCTTTCTTTGTGCTGTAGCTTTTGCACCATCTTGGCTCCCCTTTTTTTTTTCAGTAAAATTACTATCACCTTTCATACATGTGCACACATGCATATGTGTATATGTATATGTATACGTATAAGGAGGGTTTCAAAGGAATGGTGCTATGAATTGCTTCATGCTTTTTAGGGAACTAGATGGTCATGATCCATCTTTTTTGGTTCTTTCACGGTTCCAGATAATTAGACCTCCATGATCCTTGTCAATTTGGTTCTTGATCATTTCAGAGAATGAGATGGCAATGATCTATCAATGCTAATATGGGGGGTTCTCTATCTCTGTGTTGTAGAAGTAGAAAGCGTTATGCTTGTGTTATGTTGCTCATCTGTAGCATGCATTCAATGTGTTGTCTTAATGTTCTTATAAATGTGCTTCAGTTATGCTTGCGTTATGTTGCTTGTTTGTCTTCTACGCTTGATTTGTTGGTTTTTCTCTGTTTTGAATCTCAGGGCTCCAAAATTATGTATTCTGGATGTTTATTTGTGTCCTTTCTGGCTGTGGTGCAGACTTGTTGAGTTTCTAAGGATTTGGAATTGAGAAGATATTGACCGTTTATGAGTTTTAATTGAGACAATTGGTGTTTGCACTTGGAAATGCCTGTCTGTGTATTAATTTTAATTATAATTAATTTACTATTTTAATGATGCCATATAATGTGTTAATCATAGTAGAACATGTTAATGTGCATTTTACAGATTTGGGGTGCCATTTTATATATATTTTTATTTTTTTTCTATTTACGCATGAATTTTGGCCCCTTTTTTTAAAATTCGAAAAATCAATTTTTAATAGTTGTTTTGTTATTCTAATCATGTCATATGATGTGTTAATCATAGTAGAACATGTTAATGTGCATTTTACAGATTTGGGGTGCCATTTTATATTTTTTTTATATTTTTTTCTATTTACGCATTTATTTTGGCCCTTTTTTTGAAAATTCGAAAAATCATTTTTTAATAATTCTTTTGCTGTTTTAATGATGCCATATGATGTGTTAATCATATTAGAACATGTTAATATGCATTTTACAGATTTGGGGTGCCATTTTATATTTTTTAAATATTTTTTTCTATTTACGCATGAATTTTGGCCCCTTTTTTTAAAATTCGAAAAATCAATTTTTAATAGTTGTTTTGCTGTTCTAATCATGCCATATGATGTGTTAATCATATTAGAACATTTTAATGTGTATTTTACAGATTTGGGGTGCCATTTTATATTTTTTAAATATTTTTTTCTATTTACGCATTTATTTTGGCCCTTTTTTTGAAAATTCGAAAAATCATTTTTTAATAATTATTTTGCTGATTTAATGATGCCATATGATGTGTTAATCATAGTAGAACATGTTAATGTGCATTTTACATATTTGGGGTGCCATTTTATATTTTTAAAATATTTTTTTCTATTTACGCATGAATTTTGGCCCCTTTTTTTAAAATTCAAAAAATCAATTTTTAATAGTTGTTTTGTTGTTCTAATCATGCCATATGATATGTTAATCATATTAGAACATGTTAATGTACATTTTACAGATTTGGGGTGCCATTTTATATTTTTTAAATATTTTTTTCTATTTACGCATTTATTTTGGGCCTTTTTTTGAAAATTTGAAAAATCATTTTTTAATAATTATTTTGCTATTTTAATGATTCCATATGATGTTTTAATCATAGTAGAACATGTTAATGTACATTTTACATATTTGGGGTGCGATTTTATATTTTTTAAATATTTTTTTCTATTTACGCATGAATTTTGGCCCCTTTTTTTAAAATTCAAAAAATCAATTTTTAATAGTTGTTTTGCTGTTTTAATCATGCCATATGATGTGTTAATCATAGTAGAACATGTTAATGTGCATTTTACAGATTTGGGGTGCTATTTTATATTTTTTTCTATTTACGCATTTATTTTGGACCTTTTTTTGAAAATTCGAAAAATCATTTTTTAATGATTTTTTTGCTGTTTTAATGATGCAATATGATATGTTAATCATAGTAGAACATGTTAATGTGCATTTTACATATTTGGGGTGCAATTTTATTTTATTGTATAGTTCACTAAAAAATTGTACTGGTAGGGTTTTATATATACTATCACCTAAGGAATATCCTGAATATAACATACAACTTTTTATATAAGAGTTTTTATACTTTGATTATGTTGGTGGTGTACATTGGTATATGCTGTGTTTGAAGTATTGGTATCGCTATAAGTTTCGCTGGTTGGATATAGAAACAATATCGACATCTCTGATAACTGAAAATGTAATGAAACATTAGGGAAATATGGGGGAAATGGTGTAATTTTTCAATGAAACTTTAGGAAATGCTAAAATACACATTTACATATTTAGGATTTAGAAAATTAAAAAGGAAAGCACACATACTAAGTTTCCATTCAATAGGGCCTAAAACCATGTCTTTGTTGTAAGAAGCTAGTCCAACCATCCTATCCATCCAACCATCCAACCTTCCATGCAAACATACATCAACAATACGATATTCAGAATATCGACACCACAATATTCCGCTGAGTAATTGGCGACAACTGAAATGGAAATGAACGATTGTTGCCCATGTTAAGATAACAATAATATTGCGATATGATTGATATTATTGTCGATAATTTGAACATTATATATAACCATGTGCCCTTCAAAAAATTTGAAATGCATTATATATATATATATATATATATATATATATATATATATATATATGAGCTTGGTCTTGATTGATCTAAAAATGGAGTTTTTATGGAATGTTGAACAATTTCAGATTTTACTTTCAGAGATGCTTTTTTTTTTTGTGAGTTACTCAACACAATTAGTTCCGCTTCTTTCATGGTTTTTAAAAAAAAATACTGCCATTATCATGTTTACTTTCTTGCTTCAATGGGAAATCAACAATCGAGATTTTTTTTTTTTTCTCTAGTGCTTTTAGATTTCAAAAGCTAGTTAATCTCTATGCTTGATGTTTTTAGAGAATTAGACGATCATGATATATTAAAGCTAGTTGGCGGGTTATTGGTCTAGATTCTTAAATTACACTCATCCATTTGTTGCAACTATTGGTACTGTGCATAGTAGGACGTTTATTTTATCTTTGCCTGTTTTGTTTATTGCAAGTTCTTTGTATTGTTTATAAGTTGCTGTATTTTGAAATTTATAAGTTGCTGTATTGTTTATTGCAAGTTGTTGTATTATTTATAAGTTGCTGTATTTTGAAATTACCTAAACTTGTTTATAAGTTGCTATATTTCGGAATTTATAAGTTGCTGTATTGTTTATAAGTTTACTAATTAGATCTACACCATGAGATGTACATTTTGTATTTATAAGTTGGCCTTAGAGATCTACACCATGGATAATTCACAAGTTGCTATATTGTTTATTGCATTTTTCTTTGCTCTTGTTTCCTAAATAACACGAATTATTACTTCTACACCACATGTGTGGCATGTTTTTGACAGTTTATTAAAAGCCTCTTTTTTATTGTATCTCACTTTTTATATGTTGCATGCACGTGATATCAGAAATGGATTTGATGCCCCAGAGCAAGAATTGGATGTCGAAAGATATATTGAGTGATGAATACATTAAAGGCGTTGAATCGTTTATTATTTTTGCGAAAAGGAATTCGAGTGGTGTTGATTGGTATAGTTGTCCTTGTGCTAGATGTCGTAATGTGCGTGGGAAGAAAATACTAAGTACAGTTTCTGAGCATTTGATTATGAATGGTATAGATCAGACATACACAACTTGGTTTTTTCATGGAGAACAACTTCCCAATATGGGTGTCAATGCTAAGGCTCCTAGTACATCTGCGACTAATTGTAATGAAGAGTTGTTGCCCAGAATGGTTGATTTGGTTAATGATACTTTTGGTCGTGTTCAACCCGATGACTTAGATGCATGTATGAATGAGGTCAATGAGGAACATGGTAGTCAGCCTCAAGATGACATAGACAATGATACTCAGTACAATAAACTAAGGGAGGATGCGGTACAACCCCTATATCCATCGTGTAAACGTGAGTATACAAAGTTGTCAGTGACAGTTGAGTTGATGAGCATGAAGGCTAAATATCAGTGGTCAGATAATAGCTTTACGAGTTTGTTGCAACTGCTCAAGAAGATTTTGCCAAGCGAGAACTCTTTGCCAGATAGTACTTATAATGCAAAGAGATTGATCAGTTCGTTGGGTATGAACTATGAGGTGATACATGCATGCCGTAATGATTGTATTTTGTACTGGAAGGAGCATGCTAATAGGGAAAATTGTCCTACGTGTAAAGCAAGCAGATGGAAAGTGAATAGTGTTGTAAGATCAAGAGTCTCACATGTACCATGGAAGGTGCTAAGATACTTTCCATTAACACCAAGGTTACAAAGACTTTATAGCGTATCATGGATTGCAGAGAATATGTTGTAGCATTCAAAGGGGGCTAAAAATGACTCGTACATGCGTCATCCTGTGGATTCTTCTATGTGGAAGTTTGTAGATAGAAAACTTAGTGATTTTGCTGCGGATCCACGTAACGTTCGGTTGGGACTTGCAACAGACGGATTCAATCCCTTTAGGCATATGAGCATCTCGTATAGTTCTTTGGCTTGTTATGATTGTTCCATACAATCTTCCACCTCATTTATGCATGCGGAAGGAATTTATTATGTTAACACTTTTAATTCCCGGAAAAATGGTCCAGGGCATGACATCGACGTATATTTACAACCATTAATTGAAGAATTAAATGAATTGTGGAAAGGGTCGATAACATATGACTCGTTCGGGAAGAACAGGTTTACAATGAAGGCGATTTTATTATGGGCAATACATGATTTTTTAGCTTATGGACATCTTTCTGGGTGTAGGACAGGAGGAAAGTATGCATGTCCTGTTTGTAGTGAGGAGACTAACTCTGTTTGGCTAAAACATGGAAAGAAGTTTTCTTATATAGGGCACAGAAGATTCCTCCCAAGAGCTCATATCTTTAGGAGTCAAAGATCTCGATTCAATGGGAATGATGAAAATCGGCAGGCTCCAAAGCGTTTGTCTGGAGAATAGGTATTGGTTAAAATGAATAATATACAAACCAAGTTCGGAAAGCGTGTAGGAAACAAGAGGAAGAAGACCACGGATGAGGAGTTTAACCTTACTGCTTGGTCGAAGAGATCAATCTTCTTTACATTGCCGTATTGGGAGCATATGCCCATTCGTCATAATTTGGATGTGATGCATGTTGAGAAAAATGTTACTGAGAACCTTATTGCAACAATCATGGACATGAAGGACAAGTCTAAGGATGGCTTACAAGCCTGTCAGGATCTTATGGCTATGAAGATAAGATCAAAATATTGGCCAGAGGAAAAAAATGGTAAGTTGTTATTGCCTAAGGCTCCTTTCACATTATCTAGATCTAAAAGAGAACTCATTTGTTGAACCTTGAGTGATTTGAAAGTTCCGAGAGGGTATAGTGCAAACTGGAAACATCATATCAGTATGGATGACTATCAAATCAAGGGCCTTAAGTCACATGATTATCACATTCTAATGCGTGATTACTACGTATTATTGATGCATTCATTCAAGAAAGAAAAGTCATTACTGTAGCCATTATACAATTGTCAAGATTCTTTAACGTCATATGTTCTAAAGAAATTCATCGTATGGAGCTTCAAGAAATAAAAAATAAAATAGTGGAAACATTATGTGTTTTCGAAAAGTATTTTCCACCATCGTTTTTCGTTTCTATGACACACCTTGTTGTGCACTTGGCGGAGGAGGCACAAGTTTGCGGACCTGTCAGATATCGATGGATGTATCCTTTTGAGAGGTAACTTTAACTGTTTTAATTTATTAACTTTTTCAAAATAGCTTATATTTTTTCATCAATAACTGATTTTAATATTTAACAGAATGATGAGAACATACAAGAAGTATGTGATGAATCAAGCTTACCCAGAGGGCTGTATTGCGGAACGCTACATTATAGAGGAATCTATGATGTACTGTATGGAATACTATCCTAATAATACAATAAGAGGTCATAAGCAAGGACTAAAAATATTCAATGATGATGAAAATGTTGGTGATTCCCAGAATGATAAGAAAGGAAAAGTTTATGATCTTACTACAGTGCAATACCAACAAGCACACAGATGGGTTTTGCAACATCACATTGAAAATCATCAATGGGAGGAGTAAGTTAATGAAGTATATTATTCTTTTTTATATTTTTAAATGGCTTATGATAATAAACATTGTTATATATATATAATTAATAAACATTGTTATATATATGTTTGTAGGAAGTACCAAACATACATCCAGGGCCAAACACGTGCGGGACAAAATCGAAAGGGTAATCTGTCAGCAGGCAAAACAATGGAATACATTCCTTGGTTAAGACATCAACTACATAATCAAGAAATGACTCAATTTAAGAGAATTGCCGATGGTCCTGACTTCGAATGCATATCATATAATACTTACTCAGTAAATGGATATGTTTTTAGCACTGCGAATTCTGAAATGAACAGAACAACACAAAACAGTGGAGTCCCAATGAAAGCCCTAACTAGCTTCAGGGCAAGTGCCAAGGATAGGAATCCTATAGAAGAAGAAGTCACTTATTATGGCATCATTAGACAAATTCTCGAATTGAACTACTTCGAGTTCAGAGTAGTACTCTTCTATTGTGATTGGGTGCATATTGAAGATAAAGTGAATGGATGCTTCATAGATCCCAAAACAAATTTGATATTTGTCAATCTAGGAAGGTTTAGACGAAACTTAAAGGAAGATAATGAGCCGTTTATTCTTGCATCTGAGGCAGCTCAGGTCTTCTACTGTAAGGATCCAACTAGAGATGACTGGCATGTTGTACTGGATGCTCCTATGAGATTGACGAAAGATGCATATGCATTTGAAGATCCACTTGAGTTTGAGGCCAGAAGGAACGTAGGTTCTTCAGCACTTTCATTAATTGATGATTTAAATGATGAAGATGAAGATGTACAGGAAAAATCATGGGTAGAGAGTGAGCCGAGTACCTCACGTCATAGGAAACGGAAAAGAAACTAATAAGATTCAAATCAGTTTGAAAGTGAGTTGAATTCTATTTAGTAATGATTGTTACAATTTTTTAGCTATCAAAATATTAATAAAATGCCAATTACATAATAGTGACATATTGTTTTGTTTTATAAAATTGCAGGAATTATGTCAGATTTTGGTGGTTCATCAGCTTTAGCCCAAGGAAGCAATACAAGGAAGAGAGTTGAATTAAATGAATATAAACAACCAGTCGGAGAAACATCAGCGCCTTTCAACACATTTTTAGGACAACTTGGTAGGACACACTGTCCAATTTCATTTGCTAATTGGCGCAAAGTGCCTGGTGCAATTAAAGATAATATTTGGTCTATGGTTTTGGTGAGCATGTTTGTTCTTGATTTTATTTAAAATTCTTACTCAATAAGATTGTTTGATTATAAATTTAATGAAATAGGCCACGTACGACATCGATGATGATTTAAAAGAATATGTATTTTCGAAAGTAAGCAAAGCTTGGAAGATATGGAAATACAATCTGCGAAAGGAATATGATAAAGTTGATAATGATGTAGAAAGAAGAAGAAATTGTCCCATTGGTGTAAAGCAAGAGGATTGGGACATTTTCATTAATTTACAATCCACAGAATTATTAATCAATCTTCGTAAGAAGGGGAAGACTTCCAGAGCACAGGTGAAATGCCCTCACACGTCTGGAAGACGAGTCTTTGCTAGGACATTAGAGAAAATGGTAATTTGTACTACATTTTTTTTACAATTAATTGATGAATATAAATTCTTGTTAACTAATTTACTCATATAATTACAGCGAAAGGAAAATCCAAATACTATCATCACCAGGACCGACTTGTTTGTTGCCACTCATAGCAGACCTGATGGGTCTTACCCAACACAAACACATCTTGAAACAGCGGTGAGAATAATTTTTCAGTTTTTAATCATTTTTTTATTTAAGTACAATGAAAGATTTATTGTAACAATTATCTTCTAACAGGAAAGAATATTATCGATAGCTAGCAGTGATCCTTCCAGTAAGCACAAGGATTTAGACCACGACCCAGTTTCACAGGTTTTCCATCAATTCTACTCACTTTACATACATTGTCGTTGGTTTTTTTTTTTAATAATAATATATACACATCACTAATCTTAAAAATTATTGTTTAGGTTTGTGGTCGTGACAGCAAAGGCCGAGTTAGGGGCATGGGTTTGGGTATTTCTAAGACTACTATGAAGGTTGTCACCCCCTACATTATAGAAGCTCGGTCAGAGAGGAATGCACGTATATCTATTGAGGCTAAATTTGAAGCATCAATGACTCAATTTACTGAACTTAGGCAAGAATTTGCTGAACTTAGGCAACAAATTACTCAAAGCCAACTAGTTCACCGCTCTCGTGATACAGCTGCATCTCAGATATTACATTTGCCGCGATCAAATGATATAATTATTATTTTTAAAGATAAAAGTATCATTTTTATTTACATGAAACCATTATTTTAGGCCCATCGTCGATCTGGTGAGCCGAGTATTCGAGAAGACTCTGCAACAACTCCGTCGATGGAACAAATTTTCCAATTGAGAGATTTTCGTGGTCGGATTGTTGCTAGTGGCGGATGGTGTCAGATAATACTGGCATCCCTCCAGAATGCATCAGAGTTGTAATAGATGATATCAACGTTCGCACAGCAGAGTTGTTTAATGATGACAGGACATTTGAAGATATTCAATTGGGTGAAATGGTTGTTGAGCCCAAATTCCTGATGAAAATTTGAATATTCAGTAGTTTTGATTAACTTTTTGAACTTTAGGACATTTTGTATGACGAAAACTTGATTATTCAATGAAATGCTTTTTTGATCAAGTTGCCTTTTTATTTATTTAATCTTTAGCATCCTTTTTACTAATTATGGCTTGTTGTCATTTATTTTTTATTAACCAAGTCACTAAAGGATTTCAATTTCAAATGTAATGAAGTATTGACAGAACGTTGTCACTTGTTGTAGTATGAGATGTAATAAGAATATACATGGATTGTGCACCAATTTATTTATTTTTTAAATGCACCAATCAGAAACGATTTGAGGCGACGTTCAATGATACTTTGTTAAATATGAAATTTATGACCTTTAGTAACTTGGTTAATTAAAAAGAACTACGTAGTGGCTTGATCCCAATCTGACTTTTTGGATACGTAGGCAGCCGTTCGTAATATACTAGAATATCAGAATTGCTGACCAACAAATTTTTTTTCTCCTTTGAATTGTAACAGACTGTATCGGTTGCATTTTTCTCTGTCATACAGGTTGTGGCTATCAAAGATATAATATCACCTCCTTATAAGGAAACATTTAATGATGTGTACAAGTAAATTCATTTTTTCTTATTCCTTATATTGTTTCCCAGTTATATTTGTGTTGGTTTCAGAGTACAGGTAACATGTAGGTTAGCAGTAATTCTCATTTCCATCTATGGTTTGGTTTTATTTTCAATTCTCCTAGGTAATATGCAAGTAACTAATTCCTCAACCATCTCATGGCCAACATCAATTTGAGTCAGCATAAACCTTTGGATCCTCTTTTTGAAAGGTATATTCACATCAATTTGAGCACTATCAGGTAATATTTAAGATTTTCATTACAAATAGATTAAGAGCCAATGATAATTATAAGTAGACTTGTAGCAAAAAATAAAGAATTTAATTTTTTTCAAAACATGGAAAGACTAATCAGTCCTACTTCTTGTAACTTCAGGCACTGCTTCAAATGGAGGGACTGCAAATAGATTTGGTTAGGGAGACTACTGATGGTGAAGTAGCAGCTGCAACAAATATGAGAGCTACAAAGGTGAAAAGAAACATAAAGCGGTCGGTAAGATAAGATAGATTGACAGTACTTGTTTTAAATTTCTTGGATGGATGATGAATGTATTTGGGAATGTAAATGAAAATAAAAAACTTATAATATATATATATGTTATCAATGGAGGATACCTTGTTTAGGGGGACATGAAATTCTTGTAGCTTATGGTATGGTGCCCCAATATTGGTTGTATGTTACTAGTATGTATTAGATAATACTAGGTTCAATAGTAGATAATACTAGAGAATCCCTAAACCTAAACCTACACCATCTACTCCTAAACCAAAACCTAAACTTGAAAACCCAAACCTAAATCCGTACACAAACCTGAACCCGAACCCGATTTCCTAAACCTAAACCTTAACCTATTCTCAATTCCCTAAACCTAAACCTAACCTTTCCCTAAACCTATAACCTAAACTCAGTTCCCTAAAGTTAAACCTACACCTAATCCTAATCTCAACTCCCTAACCTAAACCTAAACCTAAACCTAAACTTGAAAACCAAAACTTTAACCAAAACTTAAACCCAATCCCGAACATGAACCCGATTTCCTAAACCTAAACCATAACCCATTCTCAAAGCCAAAAACATATAACCAAAACTTACACCCAATCACGAACATGAACCCGATTTCCTAAACCTAAACCATAACCCATTCTCAAATCCAAAAACATATAACCAAAACTTACACCCAATCACGAACATGAACCCGATTTCCTAAACCTAAACCATAACTCATTCTCAAATCCAAAACCTATAACCTAAACCCGAACCCATTCTCAAATCCAAAACCTATAATATAAACCTAAACCTTAACTTAAACATAAACCAAAACCTATAACCTAAACCAAAACCATAACCTATAACCTAAACCCGAACCCATTCTCACATCCTAAAACCTATAACCTAAACCAAAACCAAAACCTATAACCTATAACCTAAACCCGAACCCATTCTCAAATCCTAAAACCTATAACTTAAACCCGAACTCATTCTCAAATCCCAAAACCTATAACCTAAACCTAAACCTAAACCTAAACCAAAACCAAGACCTATAACCTAAACCAAAACCAAAACCTATAACCTAAGCCGAACCCATTCTCAAATCCCAAAACCTATAACCTAAACCAAAACCAAAACCTATAACCTAACCGAACCCATTCTCAAATCCAAAAATCTATAACCTAAACCTAAACCTAAACAAAAACCTATAACCTAAACCTCGAACCCATTCTCAAATCCCAAAACCTATAACCTAAACCAAAACCAAAACCTATAACCTAAACCCGAACCCATTCTCAAATCCTGAAACCTATAACTTAAAGAACCCATTCTCAAATCCTAAAACCTATAACCTAAACCTAAACCTTAACCTAAACCAAAACCAAGACCTATAACCTAAACCAAAACTAAAACCTATAACCTAAACCCGAATCCATTCTCAAATCCCAAAACCAATAACCTAAACCTAGACCTAAAACTAAACCTAAACCAAAACAAAACCTATAACCTAAAGCAGAACCCATTCTCAAATCCCAAAACCTATAATATAAACCTAAACCTTAACCTAAACATAAACCAAAACCTATAACCTAAACCAAAACCATAACCTATAACCTAAACCCGAACCCATTCTCACATCCTAAAACCTATAACCAAAACCTATAACCTAAACCGAACCCATTCTCAAATCTCGAGAAACCTATAACTTAAACCCAAACCCATTCTCAAATCCCAAAACCTATAACTTAAACCTAAACCTTAACCTAAACCAAAACCAAGACCTATAACCTAAACCAAAACCAAAACCTATAACCTAAACCCGAACCCATTCTCAAATCCCAAAACTAATAACCTAAACCCGAACCCATTCTCAAATCCCAAAACCTAAACCAAAACCAAAACCTATAACCTAAGCCTAAACCAAAACCTATAACCTAAACCCGAACCCATTCTCAAATCCCAAAACCTAAACCAAAACCAAAACCTATAACCTAAACCTAAACCAAAACCTATAACCTAAACCCGAACCCATTCTCAAATGCCAAAACCTATAACCTAAACATAAACCAAAACCTATAACCTATAACCTAAACTAAAACCAAAACCTATAACCTATAACCTAAACCAAAACCAAAACCTATAACCTAAACCCAAACCCATTCTCAAATCCCAAAACCTATAACCTAAAGCAAAACCAAAACCTATAACTGAACACGAACCCATTCTCAAATCCAAAACCTATAACCTATAACCTAAACCTAAACCAAAACCTATAACCTAAACCTAAACCCGAACCCATTCTCCAATCCCAAAACCTATACTTATAACCTAAAACTATTCCCAAATCCCAAAACCTATAACCTAAACCTAACCTTTCCATAAACCTATAACCTAAACTCAATTCCCTAAAGATAAACCTACACCTAATCCTAATCTCAACTCCTAAACTAAACCTAAACCTAAACTTGAAAACCAAAACTTAAACCCAATCCCGAACATGAACCCGATTTCCTAAACCTAAACCATAACCCATTCTCAAATCCAAAAACATATAACCAAAACTTACACCCAATCTTGAACATGAACCCAATCTCCTAAACCTAAACCATAACCCATTCTCAAATCCAAAACCTATAACTTAAACCCAAACCCATTCTCAAATCCAAGAACCTATAATTAGCCTAAACCTATAACCTATAACCTAAATCAAAACATATAACCTAAACCAAAACTAAAACCTATAACCTAAACCAAAACCCATTCTCAAATCCCAAAACCTATAACTTAAACCTAAACCTTAACCTAATCCTATAACCTAAAATCAAATCCCTAAACCTTAACCTAAAACCTATAACCTAACCTAAACCTATACTTATAACCTAAAACTATTCCCAAATCCCAAAACCTATAACTTAAACCTAACCTTTCCCTAAACCTATAACCTAAACTCAATTCCCTAAAGCTAAACCTACACCTAATCCTAATCTCGACTCCCTAACCTAAACCTAAACCTAAACTTGAAAACCAAAACTTAAACCCAATCCCGAACATGAACCCGATTTCCTAAACCTAAACCATAACCCATTCTCAAATCCAAAACCTATAACCGAAACCCGAACCCATTCTCAAATTCAAGAACCTATAATTAACCTAAACCTATAACCTATAACCTAAATCAAAACATATAACCTAGACCAAAACCAAAACCTATAACCTAAACCCAAACCCATTCTCAAATCCCAAAACCTATAACCTAAACCTAAACCTTAACCTAATCCTATAACTTAAAATCAAATCCCTAAACCTTAACCTATAACCTATAACCTAACCTAAACCTATACTTATAACCTAAAACTATTCCCAAATCCCAAAACCTATAACCTAAACTCAATTCCCTAAAGCTAAACCTACACCTAATCCTAATCTCAACTCCCTAACCTAAACCTAAACCTAAACTTGAAAACTCAAACTTAAACCCAATCCCGAACCAGAACCGATTTCTTAAACCTAAACCTTAACCTATTCTCAATTCCCTAAACCTAAACCTAAACCTAACCTAAACCTAAACCTCAACCTATTCTCATTCCCTAAACCTAACCTAAACCTAAACCTCAACCTAAACCTAAGCCTAATACCTAAATGTACTCTCAAATCCTAAACCTAAACCTACTCCTAATCCTAATCTCAACTCCCTAACCTAAACCTAAACCTAAACTTGAAAACCCAAACCTAAACGCGATCCAGGAACCCGAACCCGATTTCCTAAACCTATACCTTAACCTATTCTCAATTCCCTAAACCTAAACCTAAACCTAACCTAAACCTAAACCTCAACCTATTCTCAATTCCCTAAACCTAACCTAAACCTAAACCTCAACCTAAACCTAAGCCTAATACCTAAATGTACTCTCAAATCCCTAAACCTAAACCTACTCCTAATCCTAATCTCAACTCCCTAACCTAAACCTAAACCTAAACTTGAAAACCCAAACCTAAACGCGATCCCGAACCCGAACCCGATTTCTAAACCTATACCTTAACCTATTCTCAATTCCCTAAACCTAAACCTAAACCTAACCTAAACCTAAACTTCAACCTATTCTCAATTCCTAAACCTAACCTAAACCTAAACCTCAACCTAAACCTAAAACCTAAACCTAAGCCTAATACCTAAATGTACTCTCAAATCCCTAAACCTAAACCTACTCCTAATCCTAATCTCAACTCCCTAAGCTAAACCTAAACCTAAACTTGAAAACCCAAACCTAAACGCAATCCCGAACCCGAACCCGATTTCCTAAACCTATACCTTAACCTATTCTCAATTCCCTAAACCTATAGCTTATAACCTAAACCTAAACCTTAACCTAAACCTAAACCTATAACCTTAACCTAAACCAAAACCTATGACCTAAAACCTAAATGTATTCTCAAATCTCTAAACCTAAACCTACACCTAATCCTAATCTCAACTCTTTAATGTAAACCTAAACCCGATCCCGAACCCGAACCCGATTTCCTAAACCTAAACCTATAAACCTACCTAAACTTAAACCTAAACCTAAGCCTAAAACCTAAACCTATGACCTAAAACCTAAATGTATTCTCAAATCCTTAAACCTAAACCTACACCTAATCCTAATCTCAACTCCCTAACCTAAACTTAAACCTAAACTTGAAAACCCAAACCTAAACCCGATCCCAGAACCCGAACCCGATTTCCTAAACCTAAACCTTAACCTATTCTTAATTCCCTAAACCTATAGCTTATAACCTAAACCTAAACCTTAACCTTAACCTAAACTTAAACTTGAACCTATAACATATAACCTAAATATATTCTCAAATCCCTAAACCTACACTTACACCTAATCCTAATCTCAACTCCCTAACCTAAACTTGAAAACCCAAACCTAAACCCGATCCCAGAACCCGAACCCGATTTCTAAACCTAAACCTTAACCTATTCTCAAATCTCTAAACCTAAACCTAATCCTAATCTAAACTCCCCAACCTAAACCTAAACCTAAACCTTAACTTGAAAACCCAAACCTAAACCCAATCCCGAACCCGAACCCGAATTCTTAAACTTAAACCTTAACCTATTCTCAAATCCCTAAACCTACACCTACACCTAATCCTAATCTCAACTCCCTAACCTAAACCTAAACCTAAACTTGAAAACCCAAACTTGAACTCGATCCCGAACCCGAACCCGATTTCCTAAACCTAAACCTATTCTCAATTCCCTAAACCTATAGCTTATAACCTAACCTAAACCTAAACTTATTTATATGTATTATGCGTGGATGAATGTAATGTGAATAAGATTGTTTTTGTTTGGATGGATGTAGTTTATGTTTGGATGGATTTATGTAGTTTGGGTTTAGATGGATGTGAATGTGAATGTGATGAAATATATTGTATAATAGGTGTATATCAGGAAGATTGTGTGTTTGGATGGATTGATGGATGTGAATGTGAATGTGATGAAATATATTGTATAACAGGTGTATATGAGGAAGATTGTGTGTTTGGATGGATTTACGTAGTTTGGGTAATGAATGTTAATGTGAATGTGATGAAATATATTGCATAACAGGTGTATATCAGGAAGATTGTGTATTTGGATGGATTGATGGATGTGAATGTGAATGTGATGAAATATATTGTATAACAGGTGTATATTAGGGATTGTGTGTTTGGATGGATGGATGGATGTGAATGTGAATGTGAATGTGATGAAATATATTGTATAACAGGTGTATATCAGGAAGAAGACTAGGTCAAATTTGGCCCTTCAAGGGTCATAAGGGATGGTTAAAAGGAAGGTCTATAACCGTTTTTTTAAAGGACGGTCTATAACCGTCCTTCGAAGCTCAAAAGAGACGGTCCATGACAGTCCTTTAAAAAGACGGTCATGGACCGTCCTTTTAAAGGACGGTCTATCGCCGTCCTTTGAAGACTATAAGAGACGGTTCATGACTGTCTTTTTAAAGGACGGTCTATGACAGTCTTTTTAAAGGACGGTCTATGGCCGTCTTCTTTGGGCTCATAAGAGACGGTCTATGACAGTCCATTTTAAGGACGGTCCATGACCGTCCTTTTTTAGGATGGTCCATAACCATCTTTTTTTCGTCAATAAGAATGACGGTTTTCAACCGTCCTTTAAGTAATAGGACACGTCAAAATTTGACTGCCTATGTGACGGTCCATGACCGTCCTTTTTGGTCATTTGAGATGGTTTTAGACCGTCCTTTTTTCGCTGTTTTGGCGTAGTGACCAATCTTCCAGACTATTCATCAGGCAGTCCCTATAATGGAATATTTCATCTATACAGATGAGGCTGAAAAATGTATAGTAGTTGAACAATGAATGATTAAAAGCATTAACCACTTCTGTTACTTTTCTGCATATACACAAGATTCATAGGCTGAAAAATTACCATTGAGTTCGTGTTTTATGTTCAATTAGTAGAGAAGGACAAGCTCCTTATACTAAATGACCTATAACTGATGAAAATTTCTAAGTAAATTGTATGAGGTTTACAGTAATCTTAGAGTGCAGAAAATTTTCAAGTATATGCATTTCAGTCCGAGTTATTTTTTTAATCACGATAGCCTTGCAAGGGTTGATCCGAGGGATGGGTTGATTGCAAAAGGGCTTATTAAAACTATATTGGGTTATCTTGCCGAACATAATGATTTCAGGACTAGCAAGATAACCCAATATAGTTTTAATCGGCCCTTTCGCAGTCAACCCATCCCTTGGATCAACCCTCCCAACGCTATCGTGATTAAAGAAGGAACTCGGACTGAAGTGCACATACTTGGAAATTTTTTGTACTCCAAGATTACAGTAAACCTCATACAATGTATATTCAATGATGTATATAATACAATGTATATAACATGAAATGGTACATGAGTAAGACAAGACAACGTTACCTTTTATATACAAGCCAGAAATTGATAAGTTAAGATTGTCCTATCGAGGAGATTCTTAGGCGTAGTCCATCTGCTGTTGGGACAAACAAGCATGGGTTTGAATTATTGGACCATGGACCCCACCTGTCATTGAAAACCAAGGATTAAAATCAGTGTATTGGGTATCATATCATTCACCACCGATAAGGCAGCCAATACTTCAAACCTTGTTCAAAACTATTTTATTTTATGCAAAGGTGTAACATTGCTACATGATACTTGTGATTGTGGTTTAAATCCAATGTTTATTGATACGAAGTGCTAAATTGCACAGCTCATCCATGTACATAGACACCATTCTAGATGCTTAAATTGTGTATGAAACATAGCCAAAAAATACAAAGATCAGAAGATAGCGACTTTTTTAAAAGTAACTATCAAAGGAACAGTTAAAAAGAAATGGGTTATGGTCCTAATTTAATTATTCCAGAAATCAGATTATCAAATCATCTGATCACTATGGTTCTTAGACAATGCTCCATCCACAATGGTTGATGATGAGTTCTTGCCTTTTGATTATGTCTCCTATGCTTCTGAGCTCCAAGCAAGTGCATCTATCCATCCATATGTGTGCTTGATGACGAGTTCTTAGACAATCCTCCATACAAAGATAGGGTTAGGTTATAGGTTTAGGTTTTAGGTTTAGGTTTAGGTTTAGGTTTTAGTTTATAGGTTTAGGTTTATGTTTTAGGGTTAGGTTAAGGTTAGGTTTTAGGGTTAAGTCAGGTTATAGGTTAAGGTTTATGGAATTGAGAATAGGTTTAGGTTTAGGAAATCAAGTTTGTGTTTAGGTTTGGGTTTTCAAGTTTAGGTTTAGGCTAAGGAGTTGAGATTAGGATTAGGTGTAGGTTTACGTTTAGGGATCTAAGAATACATTTAGGTTTTAGGTTTAGGCTTAGGTTTAGGTTATAAGTGTAGGTTATAAGTTTAGGTTTAAGTCAGGTTATAGGTTAAGGTTTACGGAATTGAGAATAGGTTAAGGTTTAGGTTTAGGAAATCGAGTTTGGTGGGGTTCGGGATTAGGTTTGGGTTTTCAAGTTTAGGTTTAGGCTAAGGAGTTGAGATTAGGATTAGGTGTAGGTTTAGGTTTAGGGATTTGAGAATAGATTTAGGTTTTAGGTTTAGGTTTATGTCACGCCCCAAACTCGGAAACCGGGCTTACAAAATTCTCGATCGCTGAATCTGGAGCTGACAGCCTCCGTAGTACCCCATTCTCGGCTCCCGGCACCCATACAACAAGTTCTGATCCTGGGACACTACAAGGAGGATTTCAAACATGATTTGATTCGTAATGAGCATAACCACAAGCACAACCCACGAACAATAACCACAAGAACACCATCACAAAATCCACTATGATAAAAAAAACTTTGAGTACAAGGCGTATGAAAGGGAAATACAAGATAATGACAGTAACAAAAACACCAGAAGCTCAGCTACACGCTCCAATAGCGGCGAGACTAAGGCAGCGTCCTAGCGTCACCTGCACGCATCAATCGTGCATAAGCTTATAGAAAGCTTAGAGGGCGGTGTAAGTGTATGCGAACGTGCTCAGAATGCAATGTCAGAGTAATGCGAAATCATGCTGATAAGTATGTAAATGCAACCAGCTGTACCAAGGCTATGCAGTACAAGATATGAATGCTATCGGCCATACCAAGGCTATGCGATGCAATATGTAAGTCAAGCATGTCAATTCTCATACCAATGTAACTCCTCACTAGAGCATCAAATTAGTACAGTTCTCAATCTAGATAATCACCGGGGTTCAGTACACTCCAAATGGCACTGTCTCTCTCCTAGCAGCACAGTCCAAGTGAGCATAAGAAACCTCACTATCCGCCTGGCTAATAGTTTATCAACATCTATATGGCAAGCCGATAGCGAACCCATTTCCGAGCTGGTCAAACTCAGCCTAGTAATGCCCCCTGCTCTCGGGCGAGTAAGGCCACACCCCTTTTCAACCGACCACGGCACAGTGGGACACGCTACCTCACGGTATTCGGCCATCATGCGCTCTTATATCCATTCGGTCTCGATGTTAGAGTCATCCTTTGGTACCATCAGGTTCAGGGACTTTCACCCAGGGACATCTATGGCTCCCCAATTGCTTAGAACAATGTTTTCGATATCCAACCAGCCACCCACGATGCATTTGTGGAGGCTATGGCCCTGGGGTCGCTGGGGCATATCTCAATCACACAACTGTAAGCGCATAAACCACACTATCAATCATGCAACAATCTTGCATATATCACATGCTCGAGTAAGGCACCTTCGCCTACCAGAGAGCCCGTAAACAGTCTGCTTGAAGGCATATGCTATGATCAGTCACTCTTCATCTCAAGCATACATATGATGCGTATGTGTATGATCATGAGTTATGGATCTGTATTAAACATGTTATGGGGTGATGGGCTCTGTTTATAACAAAGATGGGCCTAGACAGATTACATTCTGCGAATATGGGCCTATCAATGGGCCGTAGGGAGAGTGACAATGCAGACATTTAACCAACATCGTCTTTGCAATGTGGGCATCAAACCATCACTGCTTCTAAGGCATGACTTGCCTTGAACATCGTTGCATAACTCATAGTGAAATCATACCTTGCAATGGGCCTTATGTACAGCCAATTGGGCCCCAACTCATGGGCCTAAGATACGTCAGATAGGCTACATAACATGGTCCTCATATATAAACGTGGGCCTTAACAACGGGCCATAATTACCTCAAGATGGGCCTCAGAACATGAGCCCTAGATACATCAAATAGGTCGTTTATCATGGGCCTCAACTATTCTCGGGTGGGCCTAATCACATGGGTTTCATATATATACACTAAGGTGGGCCTTCATGAACTATAGATCCATCTTAATTTTAGTCTCAAGCCTTAAGACGATCATTCATAATGGTAGGACAGGTTGGATGCAACACATGCATCATGGTGGACTCCCATGTGAGCCCACTATAACATTTATTTTCCATCCAATCCTGGGCCCACTAAAATGCTTATCTGCCACCCGACCTGTTGGTAGGACCACGTGAGCAAGGGCTCCACTATAATGTTTATTTTACATCCAACCTGTTGATAAGGCCATGTGGCAAGGGGCCCACGAAAATGTTTATTTTACATCCCACCTATTGATAACGTCACACAAACCTGGGTGGAAAAAAAATAATTTCATATTGATCCCAAACTCCTGTTATCCCCAAAGGGGCTTTCAACGGTTGACGTTCAATCCCACATTGTTTCCTGTGATGTGGTCACTTGATCACTAGCTGGATGGAGTGGATAAAACACGTACATCATGGTGGGGGCCACCGTCCACTGCCGTGGATGGACGGCGTGAATGAAACACTTGCATCATAGTGGGTGTCACCACCCACTATTGTGGACGGTGTGGTAAGTCACACACACCACAGTGGGTCCTATATAGGGCCCACCAAAATGTTTATTTTCAATCCAACCCGTCCATTATGTGTGTCCCATAAAATTAAGGGTTCAAACCAAATTTCAGGCGCATCCAAACTCCATGTGGGCCCCAACAATCATTCACGAGTGGTTTAACATACCTTCGTATAAACAGTGGCGATGTGGGCTATCTGAGAACTATTCATGGCTGAGTTTTTTGGAGTCGACGCCTCAACGAAGAGGTCCCAACAAATGGATGGCAGAGATTTAAAACACACATCACGGTGGGGTTCACAACTAGGGCCAATGGGGACCCACCCCTTTTTCGTGTATGTCACGGCAGCAAGGTGCTTACCACCTTTTTGTCATATGTATATTTTTTTTGTTACCCTAGGTGGGACCCACATTAACCAGATCTACCCCGTCCATTGTATGTGTCCCACAAAATTAGGGGTCCAAACCAAATTTCAGGTGGGTCCAAGCTTCATGTGGACACTAGCAATCATTTTCTAAAGTTTTGACGGCAAACACCACTGTTTCCTATGGTAAGGCCAACTATATGATCAGATCACCTTCAGTTTTCGGCTCAATGCCTAAAATGTTTTGAGAAGGAAGGGGGACGGCTTGGATTATATAAATACATCAAGGTGGGGCCTGTATGTGAGGTCTACCTCAAAAATTCCCCCTTAACTGAGGTTTGTACATTCCCATGTAAGTTCACAGCGTCCCTTGAACGTTGGACAGTTGGGTACACATGCATCAGCGTGGGTCCCACATGGACGTGGCCCACCATGGATATACATATATGTTATATAAGATGATGGGTTTCTCCCAAAATGTGGTGGGCCGCACCATTTGATGGATGGATGGAGTAGATTTTACACAATTGGTGGGGTCCACTACATTTTAGGGGAAAGATAGGAGAGAGAGAGAGAGAGATACACGGTGAGATAAGAGGGGACCTCGCCACTATGGGCCCCTCATCATATACATCAAAATGGGTCCCGCCAACTAGTGGACCCAAAAAAAATGAGATTTAATGGTGGATCACCCACCTATCGGTCTTCTCCTTGGTTCCTTAGCCTCTATGCTCCTTGCCAACACGTTTGACGGTGTAGATGATGAATGGAAGGGGGGATGAGAGATGAGAGAGTGGGCCACACTTGTTGCTTGGGAGAAGATGAGCTTGGACGTGTGGAGCTCTTTTACTTGGGAGTTTTTTTTTTGAGAAAATTAGGGAGAGAGAGAGAGAGAGAGAGAGAGAGAGAGAGGTGATGGGAGATATGGATGGAAGGGATGGGTAGAGTGGTTGTAATAAATGAAGATGGGTTGAGTTGAAAAAATGGGTAAAGGAGGGATGGTAGTGGAGAGGGAGAGTTGACTTGTGAAAAAGGAGGAATGGGGTGGTTGTACTTGGGTAAAGGTGTATTAATTAAGTGATTGACGGGACATTTTGTAGAGATTCCCTCGAGACTCGCAACGCGCGGCGTTTTTTCCTGAATAAATGCAGGCCGACATCTTCTACCCTGGGTATCAGTTCGGTGCGCGAGTCGCGGCGTTAGAACCGTGGCAACGGTGCGGTCACTAGGATATAAGTTTCGAATTGGGCCAACTTTGGCATGAAGGACTCGGCTTAGGATCTATTGTAATTGTCGGATACGGGTCAAGGATGGCCGGAATTCGATCGGAAGGATCACGGAGTCCTACTGAACAGTACGGTCTTACAACTCTCCCCTCCAAATAAAAATTTCGTCCTCGAAATTTACACAATCATCACAACTAGACATATCTCATAAGGAATAAGAAGTATAGTATCATCATATAAAATCAGAGACAGCATATAATCATACAATCAATCATCAAAGAGATGGGGATAGTGCTCTCGAATCTTTGTCTCGTGCTCCCAAGATGCCTCATCAATAGAATGGTGACCCACTGAACTTTTACCAAGGGAATGACCTTGGTCCGGAGGACCTGCTTCTTCCGATCAAGGATACGAACTGACTATTCAATGTAAGAAGCGTCTTTACGAACCTCTAGCGGCTGCCGATCGATAACAGGAACAATGTCTGACTCACACTTCATCAGCATAGAGACATGGAAAATGTTGTGGACGCCAGACATTTAAGATGGCAAGGCAAGCCAATAGGGCATGGCACTAACATGCCCAGTGATCTCGAAAGGTCTTATGAATCTCGGGGCAATTTTGCCCTTTGCTACAAATCGAACTACGCCCTTCATGGGCGACACCTTGAGATAGTCCCCTATATCAAACTCTAAGGGATGACGCCGGCGATTAGTAAAACTCTTCTGCCAGCACTAAGCTGTGCGCATCCTCTGCCTGATGATATCGATAGCCTCTGACATTTACAGCATAAGCTCGGGATCTAGGAGATGCAGCTCTCTAACCTCGACCCAATAACTCGGAGATCTACACGGTCTGCCATACAATGCCTCAAAAGGAATCATGCCAATGGTTGCCTGATAGCTGTTGTTGTATGAGAACTCAGCCAATTGCAGATGCTCATCCCAGCTACCCTTGAATCAATCGCGCAGGCCTGAAGCATATCCTCAAGTATCTGATTGACCCTCTCAGTCTGGCCATCGGTCTGCGGATGATACGCGTTGCTAAGCTGCAAATCAGTACCCATCGTTCTTTGAAAGCTTCTCCAAAACTGAGACGTAAACCTCGGGTCTCGTTCAGAAACGATCGAGACTGGAACGCCGTGCAGTCTGACAATGTCCATAATGAATAACCTCACAAGCTGGTCTAAAGGTCAAGTCGCACGAATCGCAAGAAAGTGTGCCGACTTCGTCAGGCGATCCACGACAACCCAGATGGCGTCATGACCACGCTGAGTCCTCGTAAGCCCATAATGAAATCTGTAGATACGTGCTCCCTCTTCCACATCGGGACGCTCAATGGCTGCAATAGACCAGGGGGTCTCTGATGATAGACCTTAACACGCTGGCATGTGTCATACTCGGCCACAAAACTGGCGATCTAGCGCTTCATCCCTACCTAATAATACTGTCGCCTCATATCACGATACATCTTCGTCGAGCCAGGGTGGATAGAAAACCGCGATCGATGTGCCTCAGTCATAAGATCTTTGTGCAACTCGGGAATATCCGGGACATAATCAACCTCTGAAGCGAAGTCCACCATTAGAACTAATCTGCCAATCTGTCTGACTCTCAAATGCTGCCTCTGCTCGGTAATCCTATAACGACTCATCTGTCTGATGAGCCTCGATCACCCTTGCAATAAGAGAGGGTTGAATCGACAGACTCGATAGCTGAACGATAGAAGACTGCAGACTAAAATCAAAGTCGTACTCTACTATATCCTCGAGCATCCTCCACTCCTGAATCATCATGTGTGCCACCAGGCCTCACGGCTGACGGCTGACGGCATCCACCACCACGTTTGCCTTGCCTGGGTGGTACTAGAGGTCAAAATCATAGTTTTTTAGAAGCTCCATCCAGCGTCTCTATCTCATGTTCAGCTCAGACTGAGAGAATAGATACTTCAAGCTCTTATAGTCAGAGAAGAGTTTGAACCTGACCCCATAGAGATAGTGTCTCCACACCTTCAGTGCGAAGACGACTGCTATCAGCTCTAGATCATGCGTGGAGTAATTCAGCTTATGGACCTTGAGCTAATGAGACGCGAAGGCTACAGGCCTGTCATGCTGCATCAGGACAGCACCTAAACCAATACGTGAAGCATCAGTAAATACAACAAATCCATCACTCCCAGAGGGAAGAGTGAGGACAGGAGTGGACGTCAGACGGTCTTTTAGCTCCACGAATGCCCACTCACATGCGTCAGTCCAAATAAAATCTGCGCCCATCCAAGTCAACCTGGTCATCGGGGCAGCAATACGGGAGAAACCCTCAATAAAACGCTGATAATATCCCGCCAAGCCAAGGAAACTGCGGATCTCGGATGCAGTAGTGGGCTGATCCCACTGATGCACTGCCTTAACCTTCGAGATATCCACTGCGACACCCTCCCTCGTCACCACGTGACCGAGGAACTTCACCTCCTCCTGCTAGAACTGACACTTCTCCAGCTTCGCATACATCTGGTGGGCACGGAGGGTCTGCAAAGCAATCTCCAAATGCTGCATATGATCCTCACGGGTCCTTGAATATATCAGAATGTCATTGATGAAGTCCACAACAAACTGATCGAGATATGGATGAAAGACCTCGTTCATTAACTGTATAAAGACCGCAAGTGCATTGGTCAGTCCAAAGGACATGACCTAAAACTCAAAATGATCATAACACAACCTGAAAGCCATCTTCAGGATGTCCTCCTCTCGGACACGAATCTAATGATAACCGGAACGCAGGTCAATCTTCGAAAAGAACTGTGCACCCTGCAGCTGATTAAACAAATCATCTATCCTTGGGAGTGGGTACTTGTTCTTAATCGTGACCCGGTTAAGCTCGCGGTAATCTACGCAGAGCCTCAACGAGTCATCCTTCTTCCTGACGAAGAGTACTGGTGCTCCCCACAGAGAACTGCTACGATGAATAAATCCTTACTCACGCAACTCGTCCAACTGCCGCTGCAACTCGCGCAACTTCATCGATGCCATACAGTATGGGGCCTTCGAGATAAGCATGGTACTGGGCACAAGGTCAATCTGAAACTCAATATGACGACGTGGTGGCAACCTAGGAATCTCTTGGAATACGTCGGGGAAATCACAGACAATCAGCAACTACTCGATGCAAGCGACAACAGGCTCCTCAATGGCGCAAGACATCAAACATGACAACGGCTCTCCTCTAGGCTTGGCGACGAACTGAAACTGCTGCAAGCCTGGTACGTAAAATGTGATTGTCCTCGGGAACAGTCCAAGATAGCGTGGTACTCGGCAAGTCAATCCATGCCCAAGATAACATCGAAATCTGACATTGGCAGCACAAATAAGTCAGCGAACAAAAAGATATCACCGACCAGAACAGGGCAAGATGAACAGAAATGGCCTAATACTATAGTATTTTCCAAGGGCATCGATACGGTCAATCCCTCACTAGCAGACTCTGTCGGCAATCTAGTCGATCTGTAAAAATCCTCAGACATGAATGAGTGCGAAGCACCGGAATCAAACAGCAATCGAGCGATGCATGAGAAAACTGGAAGTATACCCTTAACAACTCCTCCGGAGGTCTGCGGGTCCTGTTGAGCCGCATAAAATCTAGCCTGAGCTGGCTGGGGAGGTGTCTGTCCCCTCTAAGGTCCTTGGTGTTGCTGCTGCCTCTATAACGGCCTATACTGCTGTCTCTGCTGTTGTTGGGGCCTTGGTGGTTGAGGTGGCTACGGTCGCTGCTGATGGGGCCACTGCTGCTATGGTCACGACTGTCCTGGAGATTGTTGTGGCCCTTTAGACTGTTGCAGATGAGGATGGGGGCACTCAGATATGCCGTGTCCAGAACCGCCACATCCAAAACATGTCTCGGGAAACAGCTGCTGTGGTAGCACTGGAGGTGCTGCTAGTGCTGCTGGCGCTCTAGTAGGTGGATGACTCTTATACCTCTGTGGTCGTTGATGATGCTGAGAACTACTGGACTGGGCTGGCCTCTTCCGGCCTCTCCTCTGATCTCGATCGCTCTGAGAGTCAGCCCACTCAATCTCGTAGATCTGGGGCCTCCGTACTACCGCTTGAAAGGTGGGGAGCTCGTGCCCAATAGCACGACCTCGAAGACTGAAACGTAAGCCACTCTCGAAACGGCAGGCCTTCCACCCCTCATTATTAACTAAAAATGGTGCAAACCTGCAATACGGGTAATAGAGGTCCACCAAACGGGTCGCGTACTGCGCCACGGACATGTCTCCCTGTACTAGAGTCTCGAACTCTCGTGCCCTCTGACGACGAATGTGGTCAGTAAAGTACTACTCCTCAAATTGGTCGATAAAATTATCCCATGTCCAGACATACTCAGGCCCTGCGACACGAGTAACAGAGGTCCACCAGTGCTCGGCCTCGTCCTTGAGAAGAAATACTGTCAACTGGACTCGCTGCTCGGTCATGCATGACATAGTATTGAAAATCTTCTCCACATCAGAGCGTCATCTCTCAGCTGCTGTCAGATCTGGCTCACTGTGGAACGCGGAGGATCAATCTGTCTGAACTCCCTAAAAAGAGCACTCGAGCACTCCTGCTCTGCCTGAGCTGGAGAAATAACTAGGCGCCTACCCTGCCCTTGAAGCGCAACAGTCACAGGCTACAATATCTGCTATAACTGCGAGGCGCTCATAGGCATGGTCAGATCCGCACCGGCATCAAGTGGAGGGAATCATCCTCAGGTAAGGGAGCAGGGATCTCTAGTGGTGGAACGGGAGGTGCAGGTGGTAAAGCTGGAGCCTCAGGTGGTGGAGCGGGAGTCGAATGGGTCACTCGCCTACATGGCATGTCCTATAGGAAGAATAAGGATGTTAATTAACCTTGAGAATCGCACGTTAGGGAAGGTTTCGCACTCGAAACCTAATCGTCCTAAACTCATATCAAACATGTGATGCTTTTCTCGGTTAGTCCCAAGTTATGCTCTGAAACCAACTTTTGTCATGCCCCAACTCAAAAACTGGGCTCACAAAATTTTCGATCGCCGAATCCGGCGCCGACAGCCTACGTAGTACCCCATTCTCGGCTCCCGGCACCCATACACCAGGTTCCGATCCTGGGACACTACAAGGAGGATTTCAAACATGATTTGATCCGTAATGAGCATAACCATAAGCACAACCCACGAACAATAACCACATGAACACCATCACAAAATCCACTATGATCAAAAACTTTGAGTACAAGGCGTATGGAAGGGAAATACAAGATAATGACAGTAACAAAAACTCCAGAAGTTCGGCTGTACGCTCCAATAGAAGCGAGACTAAGGCTATGTCCTGGCGTCACCTGCACGCATCAATCGTGCATAAGCTTATAGAAAGCTTAGAGGGTGGTGTAAGTGTGTGTGAACGTGCTCAGAATGCAATGCCAGAGTAATGCAGAATCATGCTGATGAGTACGTAAATGCAAGCAGCTGTACCAAGGCTATGCAGTACAAGATATGAATGTTATCGGCCATACCAAGGCCATGCGATGCAATATGTAAGTCAAGCATGCCAATCCTCATACCAATGCAACTCCTCACTAGAGCATCAAATCAGTACGGTTCTCAATCTAGATAATTACCGGGGTTCAGTACACTTCAAATGGCATTGTCTCTCTCCTAGTAGCACAGTCCAAGTGAGCGTAAGAAACCTCACTATCCATCTGGCTAATAGTCTGTCAACATCTATACGGCAAGCTGATAGTGAACCCATTTCTGAGTTAGTCAAACTCAGCCTAGTAATGCCCCCTGCTCTCGGGTGAGTAAGGCCACGCCCCTTTCCAAAGGACCACGACACAGTGAGAGACGGGGCCTCATGGTATTCGGCCCTCATGCACTCTTATATCCACTCGGTCTCGACATTGGAGTCATCCTCTAGTACCGTCGGGTTCAGGAACTTTCACCCAGGGACATCTATGGCGCCCCAATTGCTTATAACAATGTTTTCGGTATCCAACCAGCCACCCACGACGCATCTGTGGAGGCTATGGCCCTGGTGTCGCAGGGGCATATCTCAATCACACAAATGCAAGTGCATGAACCACGCTATCAATCATGCAACAATCCTGTGTATATCACACGCTCGAGCAAGGCAACTTCACCTACCAGAGAGCCCGTAAACAGTCTACTTGAAGGCATATGCTATGATCAGTCACTCTTTATCTCAAGCATACATATGATGCGTATGTGTATGATCATGAGACATGGATCTGTACTAAACATGTTATGGGGTGATGCGCTCTGTTTATAACAAAGATGGGCCTAGACGGACTACATTCTGCGAATATGGGCCTATCAATGGGCCGTAGGGAGAGTGACAATGCGGACATTTAACCAACATCGTCTTTGCAATGTGGGCATCAAACCATCACTACTTCCAAGGCATGGTCTGCCTTAAACATCATTGCATAACCCATAGTCAAATCGTACCTTGCAATGGGCCTTATGTACAGCCAATTGGGCCCCAACTCATGGGCCTAAGATACGTTAGATAGGCCGCATAACATGGTCCTCATATATAAACGTGGTCCTCAACAACGGGCCATAATTACCTCAATATGGGCCTCAGAACATGGGCCCTAGATACATCGTATGGGCCGTTTATCATGGGCCTCAACTATTCCCGGGTGGGCCTAATCACAAGGGTTTCATATATATACACTAAGGTGGGCCTTCATGAACTATAGATCCGTCTTAATTTTAGTCTCAAGCCTTAAGACGATCATTTACAATGGTAGGATAGGTTGGATGCAACACATGCATCATGGTGGACTCCCATGTGGGCTCACTATAACATTTATTTTCCATCCAATCCTAGGCCCACTGAAATGCTTATCTGCCACCCAACCTGTTGGTAAGAACATGTGAGCAAGGGCTCCACTATAATGTTTATTTTACATCTAACCTGTTGATAAGGCCATGTGGCAAGGGGCCCACCAAAATGTTTATTTTACATCCCACCTGTTGATAACGTCACACAGACATGGGTGGAAAAAAACAATTTCATATTGATCCCAAACTCCTAGTATCCCCAAAGGGGGTTTCAACGGTTGACATTCAATCCCACACTGTTTTTTGTGACGTGGTCACCTGATCACTGGCTAGATGGAGTGGATAGAACACGTACATCATGGTGGGGGCCACCGTCCACTGCCATGGAAGGACGGCGTGAATGAAACACTTGCATCACAGTGGGTGTCACCACCCACTGTTGTGGACGGTGTGGTAAGCCACACACTCCTATGTAGGGCACGCCAAAATGTTTATTTTCAATCCAACCCGTCCATTATGTGTGTCCTACAAAATTAAGGGTTCAAACCAAATTTCAGGCACATCCAAACTCTATGTGGGCCCCAATAATCATTTTCGAGTGGTTTAACATACCTTCGTATAAACGGTGGTAATGTGGGCCATCTGAGAACTATTCATGGCTGATTTTTTTGGAGCTGACGCCTCAACGAAGGGGTGACAACAAATGGATGGCAGGGATTTAGAACACACATCACGGTGGGGTTCATAACTAGGGCCAATGGGGACCCACCCCTTTTTCATATACGTCACGGCAGCAAGGTGCTTACCACCTTTTGTCATATGTATATTTTTTTGTTAGCCTAGGTGGGACCCACATTAACCAGATCTACCCCATCCATTGTATGTGTCCCACAAAATTAGGGGTCCAAACCAAATTTCAGGTGGGTCCAAGCTTCATGTGGACACCAGCAATCATTTTCCAAAGTTTTAACGGCAAACACCACTGTTTCCTATGGTAAGGCCAACTCTATTATCGGATCACCTTCAGTTTTCGGCTCAACGCCTAATATGTTCTAAGAAGGAAGGGGGACGGCTTGGATTATATAAATACATCAAGGTGGGGCTTGTATGTGAGGTCTACCTCAAAAATTCCCCCTTAACTGACGTTAGTACATTCCCATGTCAGTTCACACTTCACTGTTAGCAGCCTCACAACGTCCAGCGTCCCTTGAACACTGGACAGTTGGGTACACATGCATCAGGGTGGGTCCTTCAATACAGGTATCATAGTGGGTCCCACATGGACGTGGCCCACCATGGATATACATATATGTTATATAGGATGATGGGTTTCTCCCAAAATGCGGTGGGCCGCACCGTTTGATGGATGGATAAAGTAGATTTTACACAATTGGTGGGGCCCACTACATTTTAGGGGAAAGATAAAGAAAGAGAGAGAGAGAGAGAGAGAGAGAGAGAGAGAGAGAGATACATGGTGAGATAAGAGGGGACCTTGCCATTATGGGCCTCTCATCATATACATTAAAATGGGTCCCACCAACTAGTGGGCTCAAAAAAATGAGATTTAATGGTGGATCACCCACCTATCGGTCTTCTCCTTGATTTCTTAGCCTCCTATGCTCCTTACCAGCAGGTTTGACGGTGTAGATGATTAATGGAAGGGGGGATGAGAGATGAGAAAGTGGGCCACACTTGTTGCTTGGGAGAAGATGAGCTTGGATGTGTGGAGCTCTTTTGCTTGGGAGTTTTTTTTTTTTTGAGAAAATGAGGGAGAGAGAGAGAGAAGTGATGGGAGATATGGATGGAAGGGATGGGTGGAGTGGTTGTAATAAATGGAGATGGGTTGAGTTGAAAAAAAAATGGGTAAAGGAGGGATGGTGAGTGGAGAGGGAGAATTGACTTGTGAAAAAGGAGGAATGGGATGGTTGTACTTGGGTAACGGTGTATTAATTAAGTGATTAACGAGACATCTCGTAGAGATTCCCTCGAGACTCGCAACACGTGTTGTTTTTCTAGGAATAAACACAGGCCGACATCTTCTACCCAAGTAGAACCGCGGTGGCATTAGAACCGCGGCGATGGCACAGTCGCTAGGATACAAGTTTCGAATCGGGCCAGCTTTGGCATGTAGGACTTGGCTTAGGATCGATCGCAATTGTCGGATACGGGTCGAGGATGGCCGGAATTTGACCGGAAGGATAGAGGAGTCCTACGGAATGGTACGAACTAGGATACGGGTCTTACAGTTTAGGTTTTAGTTTATAGGTTTAAGTTTAGGTTTTAGGTTTAGGTTAAGGTTAAGGTTAGGTTATAGGTTATAATTTTAGGTTATCGTGATTAGAGAAGGAACTCAGACTAAAATGCATAGACTTGAAAATTTTCTGCACTCCAAGATTTATGTAGCCCTCGTACAATGTATAATATCATTTTTTTTCTTGATTTGTTGGTGTTTGGTTTGCAGCCATTTTTTTTTTTCTTGATTTGTTGGTGTTGTGTTTCTTCCATGTCATCTAGAAGAACAGTCCTAATCTTGAAAATGTTGTAGATGGGAAGAAATAAAGAAAATCCTGAAGGTGAAAACCAAATTTACAAACTCAAACTGACGTAAGTAAACCTCTGAATTATAAAACAATCTGCGTCGAGGTCACCACCAGATGAAGAGGTTTTCCAAGTGGTCCATGTTATTTTCTTTTATCTTTAACTTAGAAAATAAAGATTTCTATATTTTCAAAAGACAATTCTCACTTTCTGACTGTTAATTATTTTACATTTCTATTAAAATCATGCATGCTAAAATAAATTGGACAGTTAAACTGAACACTATATGCCATATGCATGGGTTGGGTTGTAAATGCATGTATATCATGTGTCAATACACTACCAGAGTATTAAATCACTCCTTTACAATTGCTCAACCACACACGTGTCACGTCTGACCTGTTGGGGGCCTTGCACAAAACCTTAGGATCTAGCCCTCCAGAACAAACCAGAATTATAGATAATAAAGCACTGAAAATAATCAATGTATCAATCACACACCACACAAGAGATTTTTACGTGGAAAACCCTCAAAGAGGTAAAAACCACGGGACCTCGTCCAGATCAACAATCCACTATGAAGTAGAACGTTTACAACCTTCTTCACTCACGCAGGAGTGGATAAACAATAAGAGAAATAGAGAAAACGGAGAGATCTAACCGACACGAGGACATAGAAGCGCGAGATGTAGATTGCAAAGTAGAGAACCTCCACGAGCAAAACCTCCCTTCATAAGCTTCCTCTCTCTCTTTCTCCCTCTCTCTCACCTTTGATAGTCCTAAACCCTTTAGCAAATCCCTTGCAAAGCTTTAGGAAACCCTCTTGCTATTTTGTGATACCTAGAAAAACCTAGGCAACCCCTTTTATAGTTTTGGGAAACTCCTTTCCGCATCCCGATTGCTTGAAAGGACTCAAATCCGATTTCGCGCAAAATCGCGGAACAATCTGCGTAACCTACGACTAGTCCGGCCCTCTACGACCGGTCGTAGACCACCTACGACCGGGTCGTAGCTCTCCACGACCAGTCCTAGCTACAAGAAAACAAAGACGAACTCGCCGGACTTCGAGTCGTGCCAGGGCTCGAACCTACGACCGGTCGAGCACCTCCCACGACCGGTCGAGCAGGACTCAGGACCGGTCGTAGACTGGGAAAAAACCCCATCAAATCTCCCCCTTTTTGACCCGGGAGGGATCCACCTTCTTCAAGCCAGTCAGGTTTCTACAAACCTCAAACTTGCCCTTGAGCAAAGCCTTGGTCATCATGTCGACCCATTATCGTCCGTGTGGACCTTCAAGTGTAACACCTTTTGTTCCAAAGTATCACGATCCGGTGATACCGAATCTCTATGTGCTTCGACTTGGAATGCCGACTTGGATTCTTGCTCAAGTGTATAGCACTCGACTATCGATAGACCACGTGCTCCTCCTGCTTGTGCTAAGTTCTGCAGGAACCTTTTCATCCAAAGCATTTCTTTACATGCTTCGTGATCGCAATGTATTCGGCCTGCTGTCGTCGACAATGCTACGACCTTTTGTAGCTTGCTGCCAAGAAACCGCCCCCCGCAAACGTGAACATGAACCCGATGTAGACTTCCTGGAATCTATGTCACCCGCCATATCCGCATCGTGTAGCCCTCTAACACAGTTTACCGTCACCATAGCATAGGCTCAACCCTGGATGAGCCTCTTAGATATCGTAGTATCCATTTCACCGCTGCCCAATGTTCTTTGCCAGGATTGGCAAGATACCGGCTGACAACACCAACCGCATATGCTATGTCTGGGCGTGTACTCACCATAGCATACATCAAACTTCCTATCGCCGACGCGTAGGGTATTTTCTCGCATCTCTTCCACCTCGCGCTTCGTCTTGGGACACCGTCTCGTCGCTCAATCTGAAGTGACCATCTAGTGGAGTCCGGCCAAAGCCATTTGCATTCATATTGAACCGCTCTAGGACTTTCTCAATATACCGCTCTTGTGATGACAAAGTTTCTGCCGCTACGTCACGGGTTATCTCTATTCCTAGGATCTGTCTGGCAGGGCCCAAGTCTTTCATCGCAAAAGACTTGCCCAACTCTGTTCACACCAATCTTCTTGATGTCTTTTCCCATGATGAGCATGTCATCAACGTATAATAGCGGAGTAACTAAGAAATCACCATCTGAGAACTTGCGCGTGAACACACAGTGGTCCGACTCCGTTCTGTCATACCCATGTTTCAACATAAACGAGTCGAACTTCTTATACCATTGCCGTGGAGCTTGTTTCAGCCCATACAAGCTCTTCCTCAGCCTACATACCATATGTTCCTTGCCCTTGACTTCGAACCCCTCTGGTTGGTGCATGTAGATCTCTTCTTCCAGGTCACCATGGAGAAAGGCAGTTTTAACATCTAACTGCTCTATCTCCAGATCCATGCTAGCCGCCAACCCAAGCAACACCCGTATGGATGTCATCTTCACCACTGGTGAGAATATCTCCTCGAAGTCTATGCCTTTTCTCTGACCAAACCCTTTCACCACAAGTCTGGCCTTAAACCTTGTCTGTGAATTCTTCTGCTCAACCTTCTTTCTGAACACCCACTTGTTGCTCAAAGCTTTCTTGCCCTTAGGCAATTTCACCATGTCATAGGTGTGGTTCTTATGCAAGGATTCCATCTCCTCTTGCATAGCTTTCAACCACTCCTCCTTATGCTCGTCGGCTAGGGCCTCAGAATAATCTTCTGGCTCTCCCCCATCGGTTAGCATAATGTACTCGTGCGGTGAGTACCTCTTGGGACTGTATGTCGTCCCTAGATGACCTCCTCACCGTGGCTCAACAGTGGATCAAGTGGTTGCTCCCCTGGTCCATCTTGAAGGAACTCCCTCGTCCTCTCGCACCTTCTTTGTACTCCCCGTCATCGGGCACCACGGGAGGAGTAATCGGATTCATGTCCTCTAGCTCACGAACGAAAGGTGGTTCTTCTCGGCTTACCAATGTCTTCGATACACCGATCTTCAAAGAAAACCACATCTCTTGCTCTCGGTCGGATCCCATAACTCATGAACCGAATTTTTCATCACCGTACCCTAAGAAACACACTGCCCGATCTTTATATCGAGCTTGGACCTCTCGTCCTTTCAGTACGTGAACGGATGCCCCGCATCCAAACACACTGAGATGGTATACGATGGATCTGTCCAGTCCACACCTTCTCGAGTACTTCTCCATTCAACGGGGCGATGGAGACACGTTTATCAAATACACCGCCGTGCGCATTGCTTCTCCCCAGAACGTCTTGGGCAACTTCGCATGGGATAACATGCATCTGATTCTCTCAACAATGGTGCGATTCATTCGCTCAGCTACACCATTATGCTGGGGGGTCTTGGGAACAGTCTGTTCATGCCGTATACCCAGGACTTGCGGTACTCATGAAAGTCGCCAATGTATTCACCACCATTGTCGAAGACGGATGCACTTCAATGGTCTACTGTCTCTCTCTCGACCATAGCATGAAACAATTTAAACACACCAAAGACCTCGTCCTTGGATTTCAAAGCATAAACCCAAACCCTCCTAGATGCATCATCTATAAAAGTAACAAAATACAATGCCCCACCCAAGGTTTTTGTCCTCATGGGACCACAAACATCGAATAAACCAAATCTAATGCATGCACTTTATTAACATGAGAAGCGGTTTAATGAATGAAACTCTATCTTGTTTCCCGATAAACAATCAAGACAGGGTTTTTAGAGGCATACACACGTCACTGGGAAAGAGCTGCTTCCTTCGCTAGTAGTGAAGCCCTTTTTCACTCATGTGGCCTAGACGCCGTGCCACATGTCAATAGCCGAATCTTCCGTGCGTTCAACCCACCCTTGCACATACCGACACTTGCCTTGTACGGGGGTGCAACACTTCTTTCCTCTAGCCACGATCAACGAACCCTTGATGAGCTTCCATCGCCCACCAAACAAACCAGGCTTTCATAGCCATCATCATCCAAACCTTCCCGTCGACATCAAGTTGAGGCGAAGGTCCGGGATATGCCTCACATCCACGAGAACCAATGTGCGGCCCACATCGGTCTTCACACAAATATCACCGACTCCCACGATCTTTGATACACCGAATTTCCCATCTTCACGGTCCCATAGTCACGACTTGTAGCTTGTGAAGGAGTCCTGTGTGAGTCGCATGAAAAGAAGCTCCCGAGTCTATCACCCGGTCGGTGCCACGACTCGTAGGGCCGTGAGACATACATCGTGATCCAGTAGAAAGAATAACTACCATGTCGCCATCCGAAGCGACCGCGAGTGGAATCAGATTCTTCTTCCTTCCCTTTTCCTTTCTTGTCGTTTTTCTTACCACGACATTCATGCTTCAGAAGTGGCCCTTCTTGCCACAATTCCAAAGATTCAACCTCTTTTACGTTACTCGACTTGCCTCTTGATTTATCTCGGGCCTTCCCGCCCTTCCTGTTCTTTCCTCTCCCCGTTCTGTGTCACAAGAGCCTCTTCTTTGTGTAGACCCTCGAGACTTCCTCCTTGTCTCCTCATTGAAGAGACAATCGGGTTACTGTTCCATGGATATCTTTCCGTGCGGCGCGGAGTTACTTAGAGACACCACCAATGTCTCCCAACCGTCGAGCAATGAACTAAGCAATAGTAAAGCACTGCAATTCATCATCCAGACCATCTTCATAGAGGTGAGTTGGTTCACTATATTCGACCTCATTCATATGCTCGACCCACGAACCACCATCCTTGAACTTGAGATTTACAAGTCGCCTTATCGAAATATCTTATTAAATTTGTCTTCCTCTCATACTGACCCTTGTAATTTTAGCCATAGCTTGCATTTGGTGAGGTTTCTGTAGACACATGGTGAAACACGGAATCATCCAACCATTGTCTGATAAACCCCACCGCCTTTCGGTCCATCTTCTTCCAATCATCATCAGTCATATCCTTGGATTTTGCTGATATGCCTGAGATTGGAGAATATAGGTCCTTGCAATAAAGCAAGTCCTCCATCTTAGCCTTCCATATGGTCCAGTTAGAACCATTGAGGCTGATCATCCTTGAGCCACCTTCCATAATTCAAACCGATCCTATCCGTTCAATGAACTTAGCTTTGATACCACTTTGTTGGGGGCCTTGCACAAAACCTTAGGATCTAGCCCTCCAGAACAAACCAGAATTATAGATAATAAAGCACTGAAAATAATCAATGCATCAATCACACACCACACAAGAGATTTTTACGTGGAAAACCCTCAAAAAGGTAAAAACCACGGGACCTCGTCCAGATCAACAATCCACTATGAAGTAGAACGTTTACAACCTTCTTCACTCACGCAGGAGTGGATAAACAATAAGAGAAATAGAGAAAACGGAGAGATCTAACCGATTACGAGGACATAGAAGCGCTGAGATGTAGATTGCAAAGTAGAGAACCTCCACGAGCAAAACCTCCCTTCTATAAGCTTCCTCTCTCTCTTTCTCCTCTCTCTCACCTTTGATAGCCCTAAACCCTTTAGAAATCCTCATGCAAAGCTTTAGGAAACCCTCTTGCTATTTTGTGATACCTAGAAAAACCTAGGCAACCCCTTTTATAGTTTTGGGAAACTCCTTTCCGCATCCCGATTCTTGAAAGGACTCAAATCCGCAGTTAGCGCGCAAAATCGCGGAACAATCTGCGTAACCTACGACTAGTCTGGCCCTCCTACGACTGGTCGTAGACCACCTACGACTGGTCGTAGCTCTCCACGACCAGTCCTAGCTACAAGAAAAACAAAGACGAACTCATTTGGACTTGAGTCGTGCTGTGGCTCGAACCTACGACCGGTCGAGCACCTCCCACGACCGGTCGAGCGGGACTCAGGACCGGTCGTAGACGGGAAAAAACCCCATCATGACCAACCACTTGTCCTCTCACGTGCATTGTAAAGGTTGAATTGTATCAAATAACCTAGAAAGCATATTTGAATTCCAGAAATTCCACACACGTGGGCGTCCTGTCCATTCACACACACATTTTGGGCCACATAATTTAGATCTTTTGGCCCAACGATGGGGGCGCTTCACATATTAGGTGGGCCAGGCTGCATTAAAAAAACTGAAGTGTTATGTTAGCAATCAATTTACTTTATACATTGTGGCACACCTGAATAAAATTCGTATCTGAATTTGTAAGATTAAGATCTAAGCATTATACCAAACAAGATGGAAAGATCATATCTCACACACATGTTCCTTATAGGCACATGTGCCTCAACGTAGATGGACAGGTCAGTCCACTGTTATGGTCCTGCGGAATTAGCCAATATTCTCAAATTTCTAAAGACGTGTTATCCTTTTCAATAACTAGCAATTTTCATTTGTCACTATCTTAATTAATAAAGTTTAGCTTTTGTAAGTTGTAGCATTATGGCAAAAGCGTACCTTCTTCATATTATTATCCCTTATATATATATATATATATATATATATATATATATATATATATATATAGAGAGAGAGAGAGAGAGAGAGAGAGAGAGAGAGAGAGAGAGAGGTTAGCGGGTCACACAACACATGTGCTAACTTGGCAAGAATGTGAGACGTTCGGCCATTGCATGATGTGTCCAAGCACGAAATGCTGGCAGATTGGCAATTTTGGTGGGCCAACATGCTTCACAGGCAATCCGCGTCATCTTGTCCAATAACTGTGCTCCACGTCATTTAAATGCCATATGTCTCCATCTCATTGGCTCCGCTACGTCCCTCAAACGTGGCAGCATTTTTCCAAGCATGAGTAATCTCAAGTTTTCTCAGTCACGTAGATATAATTAATGCTTCGCGATACATATGCCGAGATAACATACATGTTAACAATCTGGTCCGTTAATTATATATCTAGCACTCTGAAAATTCGTTTAACAAAAATAAATCAGATAATCTGCCTCGGAAGTCTAACTATAAACATTAAAAACTAACCATCCATTTTTCTCTAAAAGTATGGATATCCTGATGCAAAAATAAAAATTTATGATTTTGAGCCATAGTTTTCTCACCTTTTTCGTATCCGATGATTGTCACAGATCTCTAACACGTATCTACAACACGTATCACCTGTTCATCTAATGCGAGCGAGTAGACATTCTATTATGCATTCAAACTGCCTCTCTCTCTTACTGTACAAGAATTCCGTGATAGTTGACCTGCATTTTCAAAACGGTGGTAACTCATCCTCCTAACAAGTGTCATTCATGCAAATCTATCCAGACCATCCAAATCTTGTGGCACATCGTGGATGGTAGCATGCTTCCAAAATAATACTAATAAGGCAATTTTAACCTTATGAAGCTTGCCACGTTCATAGTTAATTAGGTGAATTGAAAAATGATTTCATTAGGGATTAAAAAATGGAAATCCCCAAAAACATGCAACATTGGAAAACCCTAATTAGGGATTAAAAAATGGAAATCCCCAAATACATACACCATTGGAAAACCCTAATTACGGTTTGGATATTCGAAGTTGAAGAGAGTGGAGAGGAGAGGAGAGGAGAGAAATGCCTACTACAATGGACCCTGGCTGCTGAAATGGCCACCGATGTGTAGATTGGTTCGGCGCCCTCCCTTTTTTGGATTAGAGAGAGAGAGAGAGAGATGATTGGACCTGATGAGGGCACCCGAGAGAGAGAGGGGATGGAGAGGATTAGAGAGAGAGAGAATGGAGAAGAATAGGGCACGAGAGAGAGAGAGAGAGAGAGAGAGAGAGAGAGAGAGAGAGAGGGATAGAGAGGAATAGGGAGAGAGAGGGTCGGGAGTGCGTTTATGCGCTAACGCTCCTCGAGCTCCGAGTTGTATGAACGGTTTAAAGGATGTCAAAGTTAAATGGGCCCCACTGTGATGCGTGTCGACCATCAACACCGTACATTTGATGGGTCCCCTTTAAATTATGGGATATCCCAAAAATCAGCCGTATACGGAACTTAGGTGGGCCATACCATCTAAAATCATGTGAAGAAATGGCTCAAACATATAAAAGCACTTGGTGGGGCCCACCTCAAATTTGATGCATATGAAACTTGGTCTGACTCCTCATCCAAGTGGGACACACATAATGGATGGTCTAGATTTGTGAACCACATCTCGGTGGGCCCAACAAATGATTATGAATATTTTAATGGTGGGTAACCCCTCTCAACTTTTGTATGTGGTGTGGCCCAAAAAAGTCACAGATTGTCTTGATTTTTAAGCCTCATGCCCATCATGGAATGGTACATCTGACTGATGGGGTAGATGTTCGACACCAGTGACCAAGTCTAGGAGCCCCACCATGTTTTAATTACAAAATTCTCTCTGCTAATCAAATTTTATACTCGATGTTAGGTCTTGAGGTTAAAAAAATCAACTAGATCCACAAATTAAATGGGCCACACCACATGAAATGATGTAAATGGGATGTCAACCATATAAAGGTTTGTTTGTGCGTGGGCCACCATGTGGTATATATTTAATCAACTCCATTAATCAGGTTTACATTTCTAGGAAGCTCTTTCACAAATTGTGTTCAATCCAATCTCCACCATAGATGTAACACCCCGTCCATTTCATACCATTTTCTATGCATATGTACACGATGATCGATGCCCTTAGCTAGACCTGGATTGGTCGTTCATAGTATACACCCAACTAACCGGAACCCTAAGACCTCGAAACCTATCTCATATCGACCGCCCCATCTCCGCGATCATAGAGGTACCACCCGTGCATCTGTATGATACTTCGTTAGTGAGATACGCCGTGAAGAATCATTAGTGTATCATGTGTGCATGACGCCATGTACTCCCCTCCACACATGTGCACAACACATGTCATACACACATGCACATGCCACACATGGGTGAGAGAATCTCTACCCATGTGTGTGATATCACACACCCATACCTCTCATCTCTCATGTCTCCCCAAAGTCAACACCTCTCCATTTCATACCTTAAGCATGACATCATCGAACCATTCTATCCCATGCTCCTTTAATCCACCATTAATTACAAATCATGAATTAATTGATATAATCCTAATCTAAGCTAACTAAGATCATATTAATTAAATCTAACCACATTTTTAATAATTTCTCTACATATATCCCTCCAACCCTTAGCATTTCACCATTTTCCATAAGAGAGAGAGAGAGAGATGAGTGATCTTGGTGGGCCATCAACTCTATCAATCCCATCCCTTCCATCCATCTCAACCATCAATTCCATCTCAACCATCCATCTAATTCATCAAGATGAGTACACCCACTCCACTCTTGGTTTGTTTTCTTTTTTATTATTTGTATGATTATTAGTGGTGACGATTGATGTGAACAATGGTGTGGATGATGAAGACGGTATGATTGATGGTGAAGATAATTGTAATAATGATGATGATGCTATTAATGGTGTGGATACATAGAAGAAAACATATAAAATCAATTTATTATAGATTTCATGTGGGACCCATTGATAGTGGGCCCCACCAAAATGTTTGTATGACATCCAAATCATCCAACCATTGGCCCATTGGGATGGCCAAACTCACACACACCCGTGCACACACGTGCAGGTATATAAAATAAAATAAAGATTAAAAAAAAAAAGAAGAAGAAAGAAACGCTGCTTGCTGGCAGCAGTGTCCCAGCTATTTGATTTAAGGGGGCAGGGGCTATGGTCCCACAATAGGCCCTACCCACAGTGTATGTATTTGATCCACACCTTCCATTCAATTTTCCAACTCATTTCAGGCATTGAACCAAAAAATGAAGCAAATCCAAATCTCTAGTAGGTCATACCATCAAAAATATGGTTTTAATAGTAATAATCTATTAGGGCCCGCTGTGATGTTTCTATATATCAAAAAATACTGAATATTGGGCTTCTTAGATTTATCTCGGGCGGTAAAATCCAACAGATGGAGTAGATCGCCAGGATATGGGCCTCACCTATGAAAAACCATTGAAAAACATTTAAAAAATAATAATAATAATTAAACAAGATCGATGATCTTTATTCTTTGTCGGCGTCGACGCTAGAGCAAGCAAGACATCTGCTAACTTATTTGGAAGAAAGTGGGGCCCACCACAGGCCTCACCTGGATGCATGTCAAGCATCTACACCGTGCATTCGATGAGTCCCCTTTAGAAAGCGGAATACCCCAAAATTTAGCCTTACAGGGAACTCAGGTGGCCCACACCATCAAAAGTCATGTAAAGACATGCTAAAACATATAGAAGTACTTGCTGGGGCCCACCTGAAACATTGATGCATCTGAAACTTGAAATGACCCCTCAACCAAGTGGGACACACATAATGGATGGACTGGATCTCTCAAGTGACCCACCTTGATGAGAAAATATACAAATAATAATAATAATAATAATAATAATAATATCAAAAAAAAATAATGGTGTGAGGAAGTGACTGGACGTCCACATTTAGGGTAAAATTTTGTGGGCTGATCATGGCCACATCATGATGTATGTGCTAAATCCACACCATTCATCCATCTTACTAGCACCATTTATTGTATGGTCCCAAAAATTAAGCCGATTAGAAGTTCATGTAGGCCATGCCACTTGGACAGTGGAAATTGTATACAAAATACTTAGATTTTTCTGGGGCCCACCTTGGTGATAAAAAGGTATATCTAGGCCATTCATCCACTCCTTCAAACCATTTTAAGTCATAAGTAAAAGAATGAGGCAGATCCACAACTTAGTGGACCACACAATAAGAAATAGTGGGAATAAAATTCCCTACTATTAAATCCTTTGAGTTCTACTGTGATGTGTGACTGCCACCAAAGTTGGATCAGCCATTAGATTGTGGAGCCAACTCGTTACATGTGTTTTACATCCCAGTCGTCCATCATTTAGACCATCCATGTGTTATAAGTCCCACCCGACGTATGTACCTCATATCCATGTCATTCATCTAGTGGGTGGTATTAACTATGATGTTGTTTGTTATATAAATTGTTCATAGGGTGAACCCCACCATGTCAATGGGACCCACAGTTATACAAAATATAAGAATAATAATAATAATAATAATAATAATAATAATAATAATAATAAGGAAAGGGAATTGCATGCTTACCAATGAAAGCTTCCCTGGACATAATGCGATGCATGTGAAGCCCACCTAGGTGCATGTGTTGTATACCCACACTGCTTATATATTTTCCAATCACTTGGGAAGTGATCCCACCTCCTGCCCATGGATACAAGTTGAAGTAGAACTCAATTTTAGGTGGGCCAGGCCATGCTACAAGTAGAAACAATGTAATAACCATTGGAAATTCTTAGGCTCTAGTGTGCCCTTATATGCTGAGATGCTTCCTTAACCATGGACTCCACTTTGTAGTATGATGTAGATCCATGCCTTTCATCAGTTTATCCTCATCATTTTAGGGTATGGTTCCATAGAATAGTCAGATTCAAATCTCATGCCACGGGAGCAATATTGATCACTTGTCT